>JARJLF010000004.1:647099-1294199 GCA_029378395.1 Mycena leptocephala
GGGGAACGCACTATTTCCCTCTAGCAAGGGCAATTCTGCACCGAAACACATGCCGACTAGCTTGTACCGTTCGCAAAAATCAGGGCCATCCATTGGAAGTCCGAGCGCTTCAAGAAACGGCTCTGGGACCGTGCCGGAATTGCGGCGGTGGCATTCCGAGCACGCGTTTCAAAATGTAAATGGTGGCGATACGGTCATGCTTTTCAAAATGTAATGCTTGCTGGAAGGCGGCGTAAGACCCGCGCACAGTAATTACCACGGCGCATCGTGATGGCTGCGTTCCTGAAAGCACTGATTTCCCCTCTAGAATGGTCAATACTGTACCAAAACACAGGCTGAGTGGCTGGAAATGACCGCAAAAATAAGGGCTATCCATTCGAAGTCCACGCGCTTCAAAAAACGGTTCTCGGGCCGTGCCGGAATTGCGATGAGGGGAACGCACTGAGGCCACCACCAGGCAGCAGTAGGACCCCTGTTTTTGCCTTTGGAGGATAGCGCCGAGCGGCCGGCCAGTTCACAGTCTGCCGGAGTAGTACGACCCCCTGGAATGGTGTGTGCTCCGTTGGCATCCTATGGGCTACTACTGTACGGATAACCACCCAAGCGGGGCTTTGAATACCGGCTGATCCGAGCATTCAAAGGCACTGTGGCTCTTGAGCAACTCGATGCTCACGACAAAGTACAGAAGGCCTGGCTTAACCCATACCTGTCATAACCGTACGCGGGTCAGTGGCACCCGTTCTCGCAACGGCAATCAGATGCGTCCGATTTATCTATAAAAGAGGACGACGAGTGGGTGCCACAGCAATGCCCAAGTCGCAAAGAGGAAATTTCAATGAGGAAGAGGCGCAAGTACTAGATTCAGGCAAGTCGGCCGTATCAAGGTGGAGCATCTTTAGAGGATGAACTAGAAGCCTAACCACCGACTTAATAACACATCTGCAACGAGGGTTCCAAAGCCTGGGACAGAGGTTGGAAAAGGTGTATTGCCCTGGGGAAGTATTTTGATGAGTCTTTCGAGTTCTATACACGAATGTCAGGAGGAACGGAAGAGATAGCAAGACCACGGTAATCTCAACAATACGTGCCTCCTCCGACGCTAAAATAGAGGTGGTATTGGGAATGTGTGGGCATAGTGTGGGTCTCTGTCAGAGGTAGGAAGAATTTTTGGAGTTGTTGTCATCAAACATAGTGGTTGAGAGCAAAAGATGGACTGAGTTTACATTGTAAATAGCCCAAAGCTCTGATTTATTGGACGTGTTCGGGACCAAACAGACAATTCAATTCATTAAAACCATTTTGTTCTCCCATGTTATGGCTCCGATCCTTTTCTCAGATTGCTTCTGCGAATGCTAAACGTACCTCCTGTACCCACCTGCGCTACGCACCAGCAAAGACCTTACTTCTGTTTTGAGTGGCTCCTGATGGCCACCTCCATATCAGACGTTTCCGTGGCACTACCGCTCTGAATTTGGCAGAGGTAGTAATATTGGTGAAGGCTTCCTCCGAGTATGTGCTTCAATATATTACTCATGTCTCTCCATTCTCACCACGATCCATTACCCCAAACCACCCGATTTCGGTGTCCTGGACATTCGGATTGTTTCTGAGAGTTACCAGTATCTAGGGAACAAAGTGACCATATAGGTAGGTCCTAATACTTCCCATTGGTCCACCCGGAAGTTATTTTGGTCGTTCTGCGACTATATCGATCCCCTCAGAGCCAGATTTCCATGCCGGTCCTGTAGCATGTATGCAGCTTCCGACTACATGGAATACTGCATACACCCGATATCAATCCTCGGGTGATACGGCCGCCGGATTGGCTGTCCACGGTTTATTTGGCGGGGTGGCCAACTAGCCAGCTAGACAGGCCGCGGTCTATTGAAGCGAATACAGTGACTCGTTGACGTTGCGCAGGAATCGACCGACGACCTCCGTACATACTGCCTCGCCCACTGTTTAACGATGTTTAACCACCGTTATTTGTCGCAGGTACACTGGAGTCCTGGCGTACCACGAGAGACACTTCTATTCCTCGCCTCGCTTCCGCCGTGGCTCACAATGAGCTTCTACTGTCTCGTGTGGCCGACACGATTCCTGAGCCACATGGCCGCAAGGAGTCAACCTAGGCTCGAATCCAGCCCGTCTATGAAAGCAAGCTTGTCGATAGACAGGCTGGTCGATCTGAGTTTCAAACTAGTTACCATAAAAGGTTATCGACCTACTCACTCATTTTTGGATGAAATCGAAATCGCTTTGATATATACAATTGCACAACGTCTTAGAGTCTATTGCACTTTATCCGAGGTCGAATTTCCAAGTTTTGAGGGAGCTGGATGAACATTTGCATCCGTTGTTGTTATTTGTGTCTGACGTCACCCGCTCGGAAACCCGGTCCGCATTAACCTTTTATGGTAACTAGTTTGTATCGGCAATTCAAACTCAGATCGACTGGTCTGTCTATCAACAGGCTTGCCTCCATAGACAGACAGTCACTGGTCTAGAGTCAACCGAAGGTTGACGACGAGCGGCATGCTTAATTTTCTTAACTCTTCCACTGCCAAATCGGCCGGGCTGGATTTCGAAATTTTACACCTATTTTACCGCTTTTTCCGGGGTAAAAGCAGATCTTGCGAGAACGAAAATCCAGAGACGGTTCTGGTCCTACCGCATCTCCCGGCCCTCGAGAGGATCGAACTGGCAATCCCCCTGCGTCGAGACCGTTCGTTGCCGGCGGGCCAGAGTAAACACTCGAGGTTTGAATAATACGGGGCGGTAAATCCCGGCATCAGCGCATCATTCCAAGAGGGCAACATTCCACAGCCTCCATTTGAATCGTCCGGAGCCATGATTACAAAGCAGTTCGCCTTGAGTTCGAATCCCGCGGTAAGTGTTTACTCTTGCCCGCCGAACACTGCCGATCATAGCTCCGGACGATTCAAACGAAAGCATTGGAATGTTTCCCCATGGAATGTCGCCCTGATGCCAGGATTCACCTCCCCGTATTATTCAAACTTTGCTCGCTGGGAGCACATCGCAATAATCCGAATACCAGGCGACCCAGCTGATCCGTCGGTTGACCCTTCAAATCGACTTCTGAAACACACGCCAATTCCGTGGCCGGCACGAACGGCTTCGACTTTAGGCGAGGTTACGGGGAAGAATATTTGCTGCAAGACGCGGAGCCCGAAGTTGAACCTGGGCCGAAATATCGTGCGAGACAAGAATTAATGAAAAAGGCCGAGGACATCCTTACCTCCAGTGGATGGAAAACCCGGGTATCAACGAAAGCTCCCGGCAGATCAGAAGATGTGGAGCACCGACCCATTCACAGTTTACTTGAAGGCATAATTACGAAAGTGGTGTATCCGAAGGTGCACAAATCAGTACGCCGTAATTATGTAGAACAGAACAAAAAAAAAAAAGAATAGGTCGGGGTTCGAACCCTTGCACAGATGGGAAGGATGTTGCCGACACTGGCGTTCATGTGATAGGCTGACACATAATACACAAAACCTAACTAACGCACTGCCACTATTGAGGCTTCAACACAGCCACTATGGAGCATTCCCAACATTCCTGACCCTGAATGGGTTTCGCGCCTTCAAAATTGTCCTGTTGATTTCGGAAAAGAACGAGACGTAAACATAAGTACTCGTAAACGCAGAAAGGACGTGAGCCCGGAAGTATACCAAAATGTATATATCCCGCAGACTCTGTACACTTGCGGGTATTTCCGGCATACACCCGGTAGACTTCGTGGACCACGAAACGGCTGTACTGATTCGTAGACTTTCGATAGACTTAAGAGACCCAAGGCCGAGAAGCTGTCACAACCATTGTTTGGTTGTGTTACATTTCGAAGGCCTGACGCGTCCTGTTGCTCCTTTTTTTGAGTTCCGGAGGGTAAATGGGAACCTTACATGAGAGCCAAAAGCGTATTCTACGTCCCATGTATTGCGGCAGACTAGCTAGGTTGAAATGTATTGGAAATATAATGAATCTACTATTACGACTCTTTGATTTGCCGCTACCTGCCCTGCGACCTTGCAGATTCCCAGAGTATTGGATTCTCATCTGATTGAAGGGGTGTAACCATTGAATTACCGTTCAAGGACTCAGGAAAGTCGAGGATAATTCACCGGTTCAATACACCCAATCAATCTTTGCTGCATTCACTTACCAACTTTGTCCCAGGTCTTGGGAGGGCCACCCAGACGTCTCCAGTAATTCAGTCCCATACTTTATTCAGATTCCGGCCCTCCTGGCGCTCGAGACTCGTCATTGGAGTCCAAATGGCCACTCCATCAATGCGAGTCTCGTTGAGGGTCTTCTGCGGTTTGACGGCATATTTCGGGTTCAAATTGCATGCAATAATAATTTAGTGGTGCGCAGCGGTGTACCAGGGAAAGGAACAGTGTTTCGGAGCCTCAGCACACAAACCAAAGACGGCGCGAGGATGAGGGCAGAAAATTTGATGCGATCAAATTATCTGCCAAGCGTGGAACATCTGCCATCTCGCAATCTTGAAGGAACTTCGAGCATTCAGAGTACAGAGATCCTCCATAAACAGTCCTAGAAACATCCCCTATTTATCTCATGAATTAAGATGGAGTAAAAAAGATGTTGTAGGCAGGGGGTGGCATATAATCGTACAGCTAGAGGCGGATAATACCCATCTGATCTAATCATAAACCTTTTTTTTTCACACGCATCCCCGTATGACTGCTCGACATGAACACATTCAACGAAATCCACCAACTCAAGTCTGTTCCAGGGCTGTGTGACACCATGGGGATGGAAAAGGGGATGCAGTTTGTCAGATTGGCCGCGCGCTTGAAAGACGCGATTCTCGTGGCCCAACCGCCGTGGAATTATGCCACTTCGTGTTCATCGCTTCATGATCTTGCTGGGCAACTTGCGATATATCCTCTCACTGAAACTCCCCCATTTTGCTCGGGCTAGCCCTAACAGTTCAATTGAACTAGCGGCAACCGGTAAAAAATCGTGGGCAGGGGATGTACTAATCGCAGCTACCAAATTGCCGCCCCGTTTTGGACCTCGCTAATGCGACGGAAAAAAGTGTTGAGGATTATCGAAAATCCATTGAGACCTGGCATTTTAAAAAGCGTGACCTGAGGCAATAGAGATGAATTTAAATGACTGGCATTTTAAAAAGCGTGACCTGGGGCAGTAGAGATGCATTCAAATGGACAGCATTTTGAAAAGCGTGACCTGAGGCAATAGAGATGCATTCAAATCGCTGGCATTTTGAAAAGCGTGACCTGGGGCAATAGAAATGCATTCAAATCGCCGGCATTTTAAATGGGTTATCCCTGCCAAAAGTTGGGGAAATTGTCTCAAAAAAAGTATGGCTTACTGCAGAGTATGGGTTAAAAAAGTATGGGTTATGACAGAGTCGACTGTAGTGCACTATTTTCTTTTTATGAGTTGGATTTTTATTAAGAGGGAGAATTGGACAAAAATCATCATCACTTTCCTTGCTGCAGGAGTGAATCATTATTAGTTCCAAGTGAATTGCTAATGGCATGGCTTCACAGCAGGCTTGTGGACATCCCTGTGGACCCTGTCAACCAGTAACTTGAGGGACATGGAGAAAACCCACCAAGATGCTGCTCATGGCGGTCACTAAACTCACCAGAATACTCCTTGACACTTCGTTTGGTTCCTTGTCTCACGCATCCGGTCACATGGTTGTTTTTCTTAAGGTCCATCCAAAGACTGTGGCCTTTAGGAAGTCAAGATGGTCATTCAATTTGGCGAGGGCTTTGTGTCAGGTCATGCTTTTCAAAATGGCAGCCATTTGAATGTATCTCCATTGCGTCAGGTCATGCTTTTCAAAATGCCCGCCATTTGAACCAAGAGGTGAGCAATCTTTGCTGCGATCCATCCAAAGATCGCTCACCTCTTGGTTCAAATGGCGGGCATTTTGAAAAGCATGACCTGACGCAATGGAGATACATTCAAATGGCTGCCATTTTGAAAAGCATGACCTGGTGCAATAGAGGTGCATTCAAATGGCAGGCATTTTGAAAAGCATGACCTGACACAATAGAGATGCATTCAATTTCAAATGGCTGCCATTTTGAAAAGCATGACCTGACACAATAGAGATGCATTCAATTTCAAATGGCTGCCATTTTGAAAAGCATGACCTGACACAATAGAGCTGCATTCAATGAGGTGCATTCAAATGGCTGCTATTTTGAAAAGTGTGACCCAGTGCAATAGAGGTGCATTCAAATGGCTGGCATTTTGAAAAGCGTGGCCTAGTGCAATAGAGGTGCAGTTGGCTGCCATTTTGAAAAGCATGACCTGACACAATAGAGCTGCATTCAAATGGCTGGCATTGTGAAAAGCATGACCTGGCGCAATGGAGGTGCATTCAAATGGCAGGCATTTTGAAAAGCATGACCTGATGCAATAGAGCTGCATTCAAATGGCAGGCATTTTGAAAAGCATGACCTGACGCAATAGAGGTGCATTCAAAGGGCTGGCATTTTGAAAAGCATGACCTCACACAATAGAGCCGCATTCAAATGGCTGGCATTTCGAAAAGAAGGACCTGGTGCAATGGAGGTGCTTTCAAATGGCAGGCATTTTGAAAAGCATGACATGACACAATAGAGGTGCATTCAAATGGCAAGCATTTTGAAAAGCATGACCTGGCGCAATGGAGGCGCATTCAAATGGCGGGCATTTTGAAAAGCATGACCTGACACAATAGAGGTGCATTCAAATGGCTGCCATTTTGAAAAGCATGACCTGGTGCAATAGAGGTGCATTCAAATGGCTGCCATTTTGAAAAGCATGACCTGGTGCAATAGAGGTGCATTCAAATGGCGGGCATTTTGAAAAGCATGACTTGGTGCAATAGAGGTGCATTCAAATGGCGGGCATTTTGAAAAGCATGACCTGACGCAATAGAGGTGCATTCAAATGGCAGGCATTTTGAAAAGCATGACCTGACACAATAGAGGTGCATTCAAATGGTGGGCATTTTGAAAAGCATGACCTGGTGCAATAGAGGTGCATTCAAATGGCTGCCATTTTGAAAAGCATGACCTGAAACAATAGAGCTGCATTCAAATGGCTGGCATTGTGAAAAGCATGACCTGGCGCAATGGAGGTGCATTCAAATGGCGGGCATTTTGAAAAGCATAACCTGACACAATAGAGCTGCATTCAAATGGCAGGCATTTTGAAAATCATGACCTGACGCAATAGAGATGCATTCAATTTCAAATGCTGTCCTCCAGTTGCTTCTCACGCTGAGTTGAGTGCACGATACGGTGACACTGTTATTTCTTTGGTGTGGTCTCAATAAATGAGTAGTGTTGGTGAGAAATACCCTCCGATCGATACTGACATACCCAGAGGGTGTCCGAGGTCTTCGTCGCCATGCACGTGCTAAGATACCCCAGGGGCACACAAAGCCATCAGCACGTGATCGGCTCCGCCGGCCACACTTCTCATTGCCAATGTACATCTCCTCCGCATAGCAAATTATGTCTCTGCGTTTGTTCGGAAGCGTTTGAAACTCCACCAACCAATCCACTCTGCATTTTTTTTTTTGGATTGTACTGATTTTATTATCATGCAAACAGCTGTAAGGTTTTGCATTTTTGAATTTCTGTGATCAATGAAGGGGGAGGGGAACCGCGGAGCGGTCCCCCGAGCGCTTGTGAACCTGCGAATTGATGTGTTCGGGCATCTCGGGCATCTTCAATGCGCCGGATGAAGGGCTAGATATTGACATGGCGCAGTTTCCTCACATCTGGTGAGTGGTACCGATGCCATATCCGTCAACCGTCCTTCCAATTTGGCCGGTTACCCTTATCTTGCCTCAGACAATCTGAAAAAGGGTTCCATTTCCATCTCTGAACCTAAGGGGAGGTAGCGAGATTATTTGGAGTCAGATAAGTGTTGAGTCCATGCACATGCAAGGTGTACTGGACCTACAACCTGTGTACATAGTATGTCCTTTTTGATCTTATGTTGGTTCAGTCAGTCAGCGGCCATCACTCGGCAGATGATACCATCACTTGTTTCAAGGCGTGGTGCTCCGGCTTTCCATAAAAATGAGGGAGTAATTCTTTCGATGCCCACCAAATTGGGACTGTACGCCAGAATAGGGGTGTGTTCCCTCATCTGTCGCCTCTAACATGCATGGGAGGAGGTGCAGCATAACGTTGAATAGGCTTCTGACTCCGCATAAATGTTCCAGAGTGTCAGCTAGCAGCATTGCGTTGCAACAAAACAAGTTCATCTTGAACTACTCTCAACAGGACTTCACAGAATTCGGATACTCCTGAGGTAGCCCTTTGACGAACTCATGCAAATTCCTGTTCAATCAATGCCCCTTGGCAATACTTCAACTCGATTCCGACTCTGAGAACTTACAGTGAACTGGCTCATAATGCATGGCGTTGGTAGACACCAGAAACCGATGCATTATGAGCCATATGTGTTATGAGCACCTCTCTACTGGGCTGGGAGAGTTTAAAATGTGCTGGCTGCACGGGGAGTGCAAAATGAATTGTTCTGAAGAGCCCTGTTGACTTGATGTGATTCCCGGTAACGTAAGTTACTGGGTCTTGGAGCGCCTGATTTTGCGTTTTTGCAGTAAATCACATTTTCGTCAGCACTTTTTCACTAAGCCCTGATCCCCCAGCCAAAAAACCTTCGGCCCCGGGCCGACCGCTCCACCGATGATTGCCGGGAGCACCTCATAATTAAGCTTACCGATGGCCCCTATCATGTTCTACCAACTTCTTGCTCGCAGTATGTACTCGTTTACTAGCCTTTCATCGCAAACTGAGTATTCTTTGCAGGTACATCTTAGTCCTTCACAGAGAAAGTATGCTGATATTTTGAATGTAGATTGGTGGCAGTGGGTGCATTCTAATGTATTTACATGACTTGGGATTGGGCCTCTTCGAGGCGGGTGCTGAACCTTTAGGTTTGAGAATTCATTTCTCGACTTGATCATTTCTTGACTTGAACGAGTTGGATTGGTACTGCAGCACTAGGCTGGAATACTACAATGAAACAGCCATTCTGCAATGCAAGGAACATGTGTAAGCCTGGTGGCTTACAGCATATATAGCCCGCCGCTAGTCAACATGCAGTTGTTGATTATGTTGCCATTTGGTCTAGTGGCCTAGCGCGCGGCTGGCGCAGGCTTCCAACATGGTGTTTCAAAGATGAATGTGAAGTTGATAAGTGTGTGGATTGGATGCCCGAAATTAATTAATTAAATCTTGCCAGGAAATGCCAGTTCAAACAAATCCACAAAGGATGGGAGCTTCCACCTGGGCCACCGTATGTAGAGCATAGTCTGTGCTGTATGACCGTCTGATCTCCTGCACTGACCTGCTTTCCAGAGCTCAAGGCTATTGGCTTGGAGCTGGTAAATGTCCCAAAACAAGCAGAGGAATATAATTTTTGCAAGCCGTCAGTGTATCAAGGCAAAAAAATCTCGTCAAAGGATTCTGTCCCAGTATCTGCATGACGACACGAAGATCGAGGTAAAGGACTGCCCGTTTTAAGGGAGAAATATGCTGAAAAAAAATCTTAAAGGTCTCCTGTGCAGTACTTATAAGCATGAGAGCACAAAGATAATGCTAATGGTCTAGGTTTGCCAGAAAAATGGGGAGGGACTTGGGAAATGATGTCGACCTGCGCAACTGGAGACCTGATAGGCTGAATTTGACCTATTTGACCCTTTTGTTTTGACTCACTGTCAGCAGCTCTTCAAGCGAACAAAGTCGAACCAGTTCAAGCCAAACACCTGGTCAGAAGGCAGAGAAACAAAGAAATAGACATGACACCGACATCGCACAGAACTGAAGCATCGGAGTACAGAGAGTTGTCTATTTCAAGAAAACAAGGTTGTTAAATGGGCCCAGGGATACAGCATATCAAAGTAGTTATTAGAGGACGTGGAGGAAGCGATGTAATTGTGCTTGAAAGCAAAAGCAAAAGTTGAACTTGAGAGCAGGAAGCAAGATGTAATCCATAAGCTGAAATGACTAATCACGGACACCGTTCCGAACACAAAGGGCTCAGATAATTCCTCAGGAGTAGTCCGACAACACTACACTGGCCATGACGCCTAGAAAACAAGCCAAAATCCCTATGGTGCGGGTCACCTAGCTGCCGCTAGCCGAGATTAGTGGCCAAATCGGCCCTTTTTTTTTTTTTCTTTTTTTTTTTCAAATCAGGTGTACCCCTGGAGGGGTTTTCTGGATACCTTCTGCATGTAATTGAAAGAGATTACAAGGCTTTCTAACGGCTTATTCCCGCAAAACGGCAACAAACTGGCATTTGATCCGCGATAAATACACATCTCGTTCCCGAGACGCAGTTTGACCAGTAGAACTGTGTTTTGCCGTAGCGTCATTTTGCGCCTACTTACATAAATAGACGTTTTTTGAATATAAGATGTGTATGTCGCTGTGCATGTGGCCAAATCGACGGTCAACTTTTTGTTTGCTCACTCAGTTTTGAAGTAAATAAAAATCCCTCTTACAGTTCTTCTAAACATTGAATACAAGCACTTTTGTAAGAGGGATAAGAAATTGGATCAAATTTGGGGGCGCAAATTTCAAGCATGGGGTAGAATCTGGCAGTGGCTGTGTGTTATCTGGCAGTTGCGCAAAGCCGTCGTTTGAGCTCGTTTTAATTCGCGAAAATAATCATACAGCAACTAGAAATGTGTTTGAGATGAGCCGTCCCTTTAAAATGCTTCCCGCTGGTCCGAGTGGAAAGGATTGCGCAATGCCAGATAACATGTCACTATGTGACACAACTCCCGCTCTACCACTACATACGCACTCAGCCCAACTCATTCTGCTGGCTCAGACTCTTACAGTCTGCTCTTGACGTCTCTGCCCTGTCATGTAACGTGCCTGGTGGCCCAAAACATCAGTGTCCCTTTTCTCATTTGGCAAGAACATGATACGGGCGCTTCCAGTCCCTCCGATCCTCTTGTGCATGCTGGCCTCTCAGGCTCCACATCTGGTTCCATTGGAATTCAGCATTCAACCTTCAAAGTGTGTGTCATACAACCTATCTAGCACTTGGTATCTCAGGCAAAACCCCGAATCAGCTGGAAAGGAGCCGATTGGGGACGGCGTGTTGAGTTGACGTTCCGCGTGAATACCTCAAAACAATACTTCCTTTGGGCGGAAGAAGTCAGCTTTGATTCCAGAAGTTTATGCAACCTGTTCTTTTGTCAGTGAGTTTTACCACATCATGTACTGATTTTTTCGACAGGATGTTTGACGATTTCGCGGGTACACTGGCTGAGTGAAGTTGTTTGGGTTACCGTTGGGTCTTGGTTAGATCATTGCTCTCGAAAACACGAAGGTTTGACTGTCTTGCGGCTTATATTCAATCCCACTCCTCGACGCGATCCATAGCTTTTTACATATCTTAGATGCTAGATGCTATTGACCTCTCTGTAAACCTTGCCTCCATAAAATAGTCCGAACAAATGCTTGGCTTATGCTGAAGTCTCTTGAAGTCTCCTGAAATCTCCCTCTTTCCTTCCCTTTTCGATTTCTTTTTTGTGTTTGTCCTCGTTGATACCCAGTAGAATGAAATTAAAACCGGTCGAAACGCTACAGTATGCAGCACTTTTCCCTTAGAGTAAGGCTGAAAGTGTCGCACAGCGTAGATATCGTTGTAACTTATTCAAGTTGTAGCCACGTCATGTTGTGGTCTTCAAACTCTATCAGAACTGAAGTTCTTCTCTGCAAACTTTCAGCGTGTTGCACCGCTGGAGGTGACATTGCGAAGTTGCGACGCCGCCAAGTTGTAAATTCTGAAGTTGTCAGCAGGCGAAGTTGCAACTTGGTTTCAATTAGATCCTGAAGTTGTCTCGAGACTCGAAGTTGTATCGTTTTTTCGACGCTAAAGGCTCAAAGTGTGACAAAAACTTTTTGCACACTATGTCCCCCATATGTTTGGGTCGCAATTGGCAGGCTCCACAACAGCCCAAACAAAATGATTCCGCGCAAATGCGCTCAATCCTACTCATAGATCCATGATGATGATTATTTCTATTTTACATTGTAATTGGCCGTGATTGGCTACGCAGCAGTACCTACGCTAGGTAGTACTGGAGGAAGTAAGGTAAGCAAAGCCCAGCATAACTCCCCGCTGATTGATCCCCCTGAGCCAACCTCGGCGGCAGCAGTACCTACGCTAGGTAGTACTGGAGGAAGTAAGGTAAGCAAAGCCCAACATAACCCCCCGCTGACTGATCCCCCTGAGCCAACCTCGGCGCCATGCGCTCAACCCAGTCCATTAATGATTGCACCCTGAGCCCATGACATAATGGTTATGAGAAACTCGCCATTTAAGCCGTCTTGGTAAATCCTGGGCGAGCCAAAGAATTGTAAGCCCCAGCCCCGCGACAAGGGGACGGCAGGTTGGCAAACCTCGCTGAGGGTCTATACAGGCACTACGTCCTTACATGGTACTCGACTATCCGCCCTCCCATCGATCTGCTATGCATAAGGATTGAGTCCAACAGATCTAACGAATTTTTAGAGTTAGGTGGAACAGGATGGAGAGTGAGAGCGAGGCGCAGCATCCCGTCAGGCGATACGGACCGGGGGACATCGCACCCGCAAGCGGGTGAGGGCAGCGAACCCCTCAACGGAAGAATGGTCCCTCTGGATCCACCCTGTATCTGGTACCTACACGCGTTCAAGGGGGCGTATACGCTCCTCGCTCGAGTACGTCGACGAGTGGCTAACCACCGGACAGCGAGCTGCTCAAGCCATCGGCGATGGACGAGAGCATTGAGGGCATCTTGGACGTGGTAGACCGCGACGACTCCGGCCCAGCCACGCAGCCTGACGACGACGGAGTGCTACGCCAGACCTACTGTTACCTACCCATTCCGCATCTTCCGCCGGGATGGCATATTCTTCAGTCGTGGAGTACAAAAAAGCTGGACGCTGGTGTTCCGTGAATAAACACTGCCAATCAGTAATGGTTCAAGACCAACAACTCGGGACACGCCAAATGGCTGAGCCCAGAGTTTGAAATTTTTAGTGGCGCCGATGACGGCAGATGATGTCGTTCCCGGTGACGTCGGTCCGAAAGTAAGTTTCTCGATTAAAATTGGCTCTCGCGCGCAGATTCTCTGGGGGTAAAATAAAAAATTTGAAAAGACAGAAGTGTAGCTATGATTCTTACATCCCTAGCCCTCCTTTTAACTGAAAAGAAATAATCAAATTTGAGGCCAGAACAACAGAAATGGAAAATTTCAAACTCCGCGCTCAGCCCTTTTGAGCCTCCCGAGTTGTACCAGTCTGCCTATGGCATAGTGCTTGCACTAAGTATTGCCGTAGCTGGCAGACTGGTTACGAGTCTACGCCGGATCTGTAAATCGGGTCAAACATAAGAAGTCCCCTGCTGGAACCACTCAATCCTTGCACCCCGAAATATACAAGGATACTCAAAGTATGAACTCGAGTGCTCAGGCATTGATTTTGGGTCGGCATGTGTTTTAGACCCGCAAGGCTCCTGAGGGTAGACGTGACTGTTTTTGCTGTGCACAATACCTGTCCACCTTTAATGGGCATGTCCACCCGCAGGGCTCCTGAGGGTAGACAAGACTGTTTTTGCTGTGCACGATTCCTGTCCACCTTTAATGGGCATGTCCACCTGCAAAGCTCCTAAGGGTAGACGACTGTTTTTGCTGTGCACGATACCTGTCCACCTTTAATGAGCATGTCCACCTGCAAGGCTCTTGAGGGTAGACATGACTGTTTTTGCTGTGCAAGATACCTGTCCACCTTTAATGAGCATGTCCACCTGCGAGGCTTCTGAGGGTAGACATGACTGTTTTTGCTGTGGACGATTCCTGTCCACCTGTAATGGGCATGTCCACCTGCAAGGCTCCTGAGGGTAGACAAGACTGTTTTTGCTGTGCACGATTCCTGTCCACCCTCAATTGGCATGTCCACCTGCAAAGCTCCTAAGGGAAGACACGCCTTTACCAACCATCACCAATACATTCATCATTTAATGCGAAAATATGATTCTGACGTCCCCGATACTTAAACTAAGGCTCCTGTGTCCTTTGCAAAAGGACAAATCTTTCATCATCTAAACCTTCGCTAGGCTCACCTGCCCTTGAAATGGTGCGCCCTTCACCCAATTTGTTGAATTTAATTGATGTGGCTTTATGTAGGTCCGCATCACATCCCAACAAGAATCCATCTCCATGAAACCATAAAGATGTTAAGTCAGTCACGTTCTCTTCCGGCATCAAGCCCCTTCTTCTTCGCCCGATATCAGGGCTTCTTCTGCGTGTTCCGCCACCGGATATGGGCCTAGTACTCCTCCTCTGTCATATTTTTGCATGCCCCTCGCCTGTGCTTCAGCTTTTTTCCGTCCTCTTCTCCCTCTGCCTTCGCCTTTGACTGCCCCATTCTCCTAACCTTCCCGAGTTGAACGCGACTGCCAGAAGGCACAGGGGGAGACACGCCGGGGTTGCCGTTCGAGGGGGACGCAGCACCACCGCTGCTGTTGGGAGGAGACAGGATGGCTTCGTTGGGGCTGGTACTTAACCTATTCGCACAGTCCGAAAGAAAGTTGTACAGCTCAGGGATGCTTCCCGCTATCCATGCTTCCTTCATTATCTGAAGTATTTCGAGGGATTTCCTCAAGTCATACAAAGTGGGAAAGAGCTACGTAGGGCAATTCATTCAATCAGATGAAATTGAAAGGGACTCGTGCAGATTGCTGACTTGTTCAAGTCGTTTAGCGGACGCTTTCCCAAGAATGCTTTCCAATATCTATCAATCACCTCTGAGCTTAATGTACCTATCATTGCCTCGAGACACATACTTTATCTTTGGTAAACATGGTCAAGGTATCCTCACGTAGAGCCTTTCTTCCGGTCAAAAGAGCGTAACGATGACATAAGGATAAGTACCAATAGCGCAATATCCTCCGTCTTCAGCTTTTCGTAAATCTCAGCTTCATCCAGGTGCATCCAGGTCAGACGAGTGTAATATATTTGTCCTGGGTCAGTGAGAAGCTTACGGATGGAAGGTAGCAGCTGTGGGAAATTATCACGGTAATTACTCGTAGGATCTAGACTGAGGAAAGCCTATTTGTTGCTCTCTGTCGGCCATGGAAGCATCATGCGGGGTTGCACATTTAAATGGTGTCAGGACTCGGGACCCCTTGACCGAGGCTCTGGACCGGCTGCCACGAAGCCCGAAAGCGCGAGTTGGTCCTCCGGGAGCCGGAACCATTCCCTGATTCCAGGTGTAATCGCGGCTTCCGAATATCTGCTGGGACTTTAGTGTGCCTGGTGTGAGGGGCATTGGGCCATCGGATGTGAATGCTTATCTCTTCTTCTTCTCGCCTCTGTAGAATTCAGGCTCGGTCTCCGATGTAGTGATGTAACGGGCCCGGCCCAGCCTGGAGGCCCCAGCTTGAGCCCAGCTTGAGCGGGCCTGGGCTTGAATAATCTCAAGCCCATGCCCAAGCCTTGGGGCAAGGGCTTGAGGTCTGGGTCTGTCACTGTATACTACTTAGCACGATGAGGATTTTTTTTTTTGAATGCTACCAGTCATTCAGTCACGAGTTACTGGAGCTACTTTATGGATGATATGTACCTCGGAGGTCCTCGAGATTTTTGCACTGAATTGGGCTGAATTTGCAGAGAGAATGAGCGGAAATGGATCTAGAGGCTCTTACGACAAGATCACGAAGTCCGCTGGTTTTTTTCTCTGTCAGTCTCCATTGTCTCCAAGCACCGGACCGGGAATTTCGCCATATGTTTCAGCAGGGATCAAAAAATCTCCTTGCTCCCTTCTAATGACACAAATATCTAGAATTGGCAGAGACATGTTTGATTGGGCTGTTTGCCTTCTCGCTCACAATCTGATCCTTCAGAAAGTTGCCCCCGTGTACAAGGAGGAGATGAGCGAGTACGTACACAAGGTCACGAGAGATCACGGAGTGATCGGAGATCAATGATTTTTCGAATTAAAATGCGACCTGACCAGGTCGACCCCTAATGGTGTTTCTCAATTAATCCAGTTTATGACTCTATGTGATTTAAGACTTCAACCGGGCCGAAACAATTAGAAAAAGTATAGCCAGTCACAATTCAATGCATCCCTGTTCTACATAAATAGGCGATACTGACAATTTTGAAACTTTTATTCCAGACAAGTGCAAAGATGTCGCCAACACGGTCTTTTCGGTTCAAAATTCGACGAATTGCCGAAACACAGGCCTTACGACGTGGACATTGAACTCGAGGAAGGAAAAACACCTCCCTTTAGGCCATTGTACCGTCTTACTCCTGACGAACAGCTGGTTCTAGCCGAATACGTCAATACCAACTTGAAGCGCGGACATATTCGACGTTCTACGTCCTCCGCTGCTTCACCCATCCTGTTCACGCGAAAAAAGACGGGCGAACTACGTCTTTGCGTCGACTATAGAGGTTTGAATTCCATTACCAAAAAGAATCACCACCCACTACCTCGTCAACGATCTCCTTGATCGAGTTCACAGCTGCAAAGTTTTCACTGTCATTGACTTGAAAAGTGCTTACAGCTATGTTCGGATTAAAGATGGAGACGAGTAGAAGACTGCTTTTGGCACTCCTCTTGGTCTTTTTGGACAACTCGTCATTCCTTACGGCTTAACTAACGCCCCAGCGGCATTTCAATATTTTATTCAGGACACTCTTCGCCATTTACTTGACATTATTTGTGTCGTTTATATCGACGCACAAGCAAAACGCACAACAGGCGGCTGCAAAAACAATGGCACCAGCATGGCGGCTAACGGAAACCACAGAGCCGTAGTATTCTGTCGAGCCAGATCTTCAGTATCCGCTCCGCCTTTGTCACATCAGTCACTGAGATCCGAGGAAGTTCCGGGTGCTGACACAGCAGCAACCGTAATCACCTGGCAACGTCGAGATGCCTCTGCTCGCTGTCCTCGACGCCGACGATTTAATTGTGACCTCAAAAGTGATTCAAATGGCAGCGCACTTGCGAGAATAGGATTACTCGTATATTAAGCAGATGCGGTGATTTTATCATCAGCAACTTGACAACTTCCGCTTTTGCCGCTTTTTCGTCTTTTCAAAGTGCAAAAAGCTACAAAAGTGCGAAAAGAGACAAAAGCGGAAATCACTTTTCTTAGCTCAGTCCGTTTGGTTTTAAAAGTGCGAAAGAGCCAAAAAGAGGCGGGAAAAGTGCCCATAGAAGCGCAAATAAAAGGACATTTCAGGCGCAAATTTGGGGTGAAATCGGAATATATTCACGGTACAGAACATACGAGGTACTTATACAAACCAAACACAAAATAAGGGGACAGAAAGGAAGTCCAGAGAAAAAATGAACGAAAAATTACCCGAGGAACTGAGGTAACCGAGTCCTCGGGTATCAGAATGTGGTGCGGCACAAAATCATCCCATCAAGCAGGATGCACGATCCGGACGTAGGTGAAGGGATCGAATGGAGGCAGAGCGGGGAGGTGCGAGCGGGGCTATGAGTCAGGCTGGCGTAGAGTTCAGTTGGAAGGGCATGGGAAGAGAATGACGCACCCTCGTTTCACGAACAGTCTCGGCAAACAGCCGGTCTGAGTATCCCCCACGGCAATGACGCTGAGCACGGTGTCTTGTAACGACCCAAATCAGCTTGACTCTCCAGAAGTCGATAAACCTTGAGTGGCATGACTTGAAGCGGCTTGACATGACCTTGAGACGTGCTGAATCTTGACTCATAGTTGACCTTGAATGAAAGAAGACTTGAGGTTGAAAGGACTTGGGGTTGAAGGCATTTTTGGGTGAAGGGACTTGAGCCTTAGGGGAGGAGAAAACACCGAGGGTTGGAAGAGAGGCGAGGGATGCTTGAGCAGAAAGTGGCCTTGAAGTGGTTTCGGTAATTTTTCATGCAGCACCGCGAATCTTCAGGCTTGATGGCAATTCCGGCGTGGTTTGAGGCCCGTGGCAGCAGGAGACGGGCAAGAGGATGGCGAAAGACGGGCGAGACGTTGGGGGAGATGGTGGGAGAGGAAGAGAGGGAGCCATCAAAACAAACCATTTTCGCGCTCACGTGGGCGTCCGCACAGTCGCATCATGATTGCGTGATGTGATGTCGGCTATGGACTGGGTAGTTTCGACGACTCGTGCGCCAACGACGCGCACAGTTCTGCTGCTCCCAGCATACTCAGCTCGAGCTTTTTTCCCAATCTTGCTGCGCTCTTGCTCTCATTTCGGCAGTTCAGAGATTTGACTCAGACAACAATGCCTGTAGGAAAGCAAGAGTTTCTCTATCAATGATTTTCAATGATTGTCAACGCCTAACTGTCCAGAAGCTTGGTCATGATCTACAGGGACCTGTCTTCTCACAAGGCCAATTATACTGCGATGACCTAAATACCAGATACGGACAGTATCTGGATACTTCAAATTTTGTCTGGGAAGGGCTTCCATTGTAATTGCATTGTACTGATATTAGTCTTGATTATCTGAATGCAGCACGTTGAAAGAGGGAATGACGCTCCGCGGGCCGTCCATCAGTCGCTTGCTCTCTCTTCATAAAATGGCTTCTGTCTGTTTGAAGCCTTTATCCCCATGTGTGCTCACGCCGATACTCGCTTTATTCCCCTGTTTTAATTTCGTACCTGGCGAGGTTGTGCCGAAGCACACAACCACACTTTCAGCTTGAGGCAAGTTTGTGAACCAACACCGGGAGCGGCTCATGTGCTACCTAAATCAGGACTCAGTGCAACTCACAAAGTAGGAGGCGGGGCGCGAAGCGCCCTGCCGACTGCTTGTAAGTACAAAAAGTGCTGAGAAGCATCACGAAAAGAACTTGTCAAGTTGCTGATGATGTGTACATGTTTGCACCTTCTTTCACTCCATGTGTCTATCCTCGAGGCGTTGAGTCCGGCATTCACCGTGCCATCTATCCACCATATCATACTTCTTTTTCCCAGCGCTTCTTGAATGAGTACTCCAATCGCCATTTCACTCCAACTGTGCTCTGGCCATCTCCGTGCCGTTTGTTCCGAACAGTCATGCGACTTTATTTCCCGCGCTTAAAATCCGTTGAAAAGCGTCGGCCCTTGCGAAGCACTCCTGCCTCCCTTCCCCCATCATCTCGCCTTCCCGCAAGTTTCTTTCTGCCTCTAATACGTCGTGTGCCATTGTTTCTGCCTGGGTCAAGCCCCCAAAATGTCTGCGTCGCAATAATGCAAGGCCCAAGAATATCTTGGTGGCTCCTGAAAGCTCTCAGGCATACCGGCCGTACCTGCTCTCTGGACGAACAAGGATCGGAAAAATCTTCAGAACAAAATAAAGACCTCAACTTTAACTTTACCTCCATTCGTCAAAATGTTCAACATCTACAGCTCTGTTTTCGATGGTCGCATAATCTCTGATCTGCTGCTGCCCCCCCGACGTTCCATTGTTACATGAGTTCGATCCCATTTTTGAAGATAATCTAGGACGCCAACCAACCAGCAAACTCAAATCCCCTCGTCGTCGGCAAGATCTTCGCGCAGTTGATTAAATCGCTGGCGAACAAATGGTCAGTGCATGCTTACTCCCGAGTTTTTTGACTCTCTTCTTCGACAGTGTTGCTCGCAGAGCGGCAAAGGTGTTTCAATCTAACTGACTATCTTTCTGGTACATGGATCTGTCAGCCGATCTTACTGCTCGCCGGAGGTCGCATCGACATCATTCTGTCTGAGTCGGCAGAATCAAGCTCTTCGTATGTGCTCAATCTTCAGTTGGCATCGTACAGAACGGCTCTATCTAACGTTTTTCTTGAAAGATCCGTCAGTTCTTTCATCACTCTTCGGCCAACATCCCAGCATTCGTTTCCCGAACGCTTCGCGCACCGTCATTGCGCGCCGGTTTGCTCGACAATCTGGGGATTGTAAGTAAACTCAATTTCATCGCCTTCCTATCCTATATTCAATTACATGTAGCTTCCACAGATTTGTCCATCCACTGATATTTACACCTTTTGCACATGTATTAAAGCTGCTTGAATCAATGGACTTTGTGTTCATGTCCATATAGACGGGTGATATCGGGGAAGGTTCGACGTAAGAGTCTAAGACTCACAGCGGGCGATAACAAGGTTGACAGCGTCAAACTTTCGCTACTACTGGCCGGAGCAAAGCTCCGGCATGTCTTGTTTATTATAATCAGAAGTGTGTTTATTAAAATTTTCCTGTCAAATTTTATTGTATTCTTGCCATTTGCGAAAGGGCGGGATCAAGGTGGGATGCAGCGGGAGAGGCGGGAATGGGTGGTGGACGATGCAGAAAGCACCTGGGCATCGCAACGAGAAGAACTGAATTGATGGTCTAGACCTAGGTGACCAGGGCCGAATCACGCTGAAACCCGTGCACAGCCCCAAGAAGACCTACGGCTATTTTTAGCAGAGCCGCCTTCTGGAGACCGGTGACCCGAGTAGGCCCTTACAGGACGGCACGGTCGACGGGACGGCCGTAACGGGTCCACGGCTTTCAAACAGTATCAATCGAGTCACATCCATTAATTTTCTTGGATGTGAGGGTATCCACACAAAAAAAAATTTATTGTCAGTTTCATGATGAATCAAGATGGTAAACTGCTCGGACTCATCTCAAATATCCAAATTTAGGCTTCTTGAATGGAACAAAAGCTTTGTTTAGTCAACTGAGTGCAAAATTGCTCATAGCTACTATTACTGTAAAACCAACAAATTCAAAAATCCAAATTTTACAAGTTGAATTTTGAGCTAGACACTGCGGACACACGTTGCTCTGTTATGACATAACCAAATTTGGTGACGTTTGTTTGGCAATTGCGGTGTCTGTCCTTTCAAGGCAGGACCATTTTCTCCATGCCTCGGCGCACTGTTGAGAGAACACTGGGTTTCCTAGTAAACACCTCTCGGACCGATCAACACCTTCAAGCAGACATCTTTCAGGATGAATTTGAGGCCGAGCTGGAACTCAATACAGTCTGGACCTTGGTCCACGAGAGTGGGGGACGACCTAAACTCAGATCTTCCGAGATCTCTCTGCCCAAAGGATTGCCATTTACCAGACTTGGAGATATATACACTAGTCCTCGTCCTAGGGAGGGGTTATTTTGCACCCCTCGAGTAGAGGTCTCTATCGAGAGGACATCCCAAGGGCCATACATGGCTACCGTTGTCTTTCCCACCGCTGCGGAGGAAAAAACTGTCCTTACGGTTACAGTACCGGGGACGAGAAAGCCTGAAGACAAAAACCTATTGATGTAAGCCTATATCGCGGCTCACAGAACACGGCCGACCCTGTTGTCTCAGTTTACCGGATGGATCACAGTTTCTCATCGGCTCAGATTGTGCTCATAGCCACTGAGTACTGTCCCTATTCTTCTCCACAAGCTTTGAAGGGTCTTATTTTATTCCTAGATTCAGTGCGGTGCCGACGGTACTCAGAGCGGACATACAACCACAACCCGAAATGGGGACAAGGAGACCGGGCTGTCCATGTTTTTTAGTGCCTGTGGTATTCATGGTATGTAATCTTAAGTACTTGCTCAAGGAATACCACGCATACCTCGTGTGTCGGACGTACGCGAATATGTTTGACTCGAGGTACGTGTGGTATTTATTTTTTCATCAGCGGTTCTGATGGCGAGATCGCGGCGGCGCCGGTGGTGTCGACTCAGTGCAGGTGATGGCGGGGCGGGAACGTGATCACGTCGCGGGATGTGTCGCCTACGCAAATATGTGCTACTCGAGGTACGTGTGGTATTTATTTTTTCACCGACGTTTCTGATGGCGGAATCGCGGCGGCGCCAGGTGCCGATCCAGTGCAGGTGATGGCAGGGTGCGAACGCGATCACGTCGCGGGACGTCTCGTGGTATCCGGGGTATTACCCCAGCACGTCCCGCCACGCTCCCGCCCGGCGGTATGCCAGGTACGCACAGCCGCTGAGGGCGAGCGCGCCGTCACCGGTGACACACGTATCCCGTATATGCTGGGTATGCACGGTATTTCTTCTCGGCACATTAGTGCACATCGCGCCCCGCCGGTATCACAGCCACAGGCGGCGCGCCCCCCGCCCTTTCTAGTCACGCCGTCACACGTCGCGTCGGAGAGGTATCGCAGGTATTTTTGATCCCCACCACGTCTGCAAAACGTGTCGTGGTATGCACGGTACGGTGTACACCGCCACTAAGTTCATTAGATTGACTACTGACTGGTTTAAAAAAAGGTGGTGTGCACGATTTTGGAGGTATTGGGGGTAAAATATGTCATTTTTCGCTCAAGTAACGTCCCGGTGCGCGTGGTATACTCGTGGTACAGAAATACATGTATTTCAGTCTAGTTAGACGTTGTGATGGGTCTTAATGTTCCGTTTAATTAGAGGGTATGGGTGGTAGGTGATTCACCGTGGGCGACTTTTTGCTAGTGTCTGCGCATTGGCGCGACTTTTTGTTCGGAAGATCTCTCGCCTTTGCGCGATTTTATCCCTTTCCCTTCGCGCTTTATGTATATAATCGCGTAAGCGTGCCGCGGCGTTTCCAGTATACTCACTGACTTTATCCACGTGCTCACTGATTATTATGCCGACACGTACAACGTCTGCATCTTCGCGTACGGGCAGACGGGAAGCGGGAAGAGCTGGAAGATGGAGGGCGGGGGGTGTGAGTGCTTTTTTTTTCGTTCTCTAATTTTTTATTTTCTTTACTTCTCGTGTTTCCACCGACGCTCCGCTATCCTGGGGGTGCTGATAGACCTAGACAAATCCGCCGGCGTGTCATCGATCATTGCCTGTCCCCACGAGGAAGGCGATTCGTGGGCATATTGATATTCGCACGCACTGGCCCCAGCTTCGATAGTACTCGCACCGGCCGCGCGCGCCGGAAAAAAAAAGGTTCTTTCTCGCCCCATGCATCGGCAGGGAGTCGAACCCAGGACCCAGCCCGCACGGTAGATGGCCTCCTCATTTCCCAGCTGCGCGTATCGTACACCACCGATGCGTATCGTCCTCTCTTTCAGGAATCAGGGTGGGTATGGGGGTATGCTTACTGGTGGCACACGGGTTCGAGCCCCGTCGATGATGCTTTTTTTTGTTAATTTAAATATATGCCTGTCTTTCTTCAGAACGACCCCAGGTGGCCTCAAATGCCTTTATTTGGTCGAAACAAATAGAATTCAAACTTCGACGAAGAAGGATTTTCAACGGCGAGATTGCATGTTGTACCAGTAAATATCGAAAATTATAAGGCAGCTTCTGTGGGTATTTAGGACTCCATTGGGTCAGATTTGAGTATGAAATAGTGTCTGGAGTCGGAGTTTTGCCTTTACAGTTGAACGTCACAAATCAACCTGTATGTGGCACTCAGAAAAAGTTCTCAAGTATTAGAACATCTCTACTTGACTTAGAGAGTACTTTGATTTTTTTTTTTGGAGCTGTCTTCCGGGTGGAAAGTAGCCAGAAGCACACAAAATCTGGCGGAGTTTAAATTCTATCTGTTTTGAACAAATAAAGCCACGGGACGAGCCCACGAGGTAAGAATTGAAACAAATAATTAAGTTACACTATTACAGCCATACTACCAAAATACACGAAACTAAGGATGCTTTGCAATGGTTAATGAGTTCTCGGTGCAGGCATGTCGTTGATGGGATGTATAACAGACCACTGTTTGGGTTCTGGGAGCCTGGTATTGTCGTCCGGACAAAAATCACCGCTTGGGAGCAGACTTTTCGACCTTGATGATCAAGATTCTATTGTTTTTTTTTAGCCCAAAACCAATCGGAAACGGCTTAGAATTACTGAAATCAGTCAGGATAGGTCCGAACATCGTATCGAGAAACATACAGAGAAAACTTTGTGTTTTTCAAGCCCGTGGGAGCGAAAAAAATACCGTCACGTTCTGGGCAGCTCCTTTGAGTTGGTGAGGCCAACAAATAGTGGGTCAAACGTGGGTTTACATTGGAATCGCAGAGACCCGTGCTTCACTACGGTCGCTGTATTCTACATGCCATCGGAAAATGGTGGAAGAGCGGTAGTAATGTATTTTGCAGAAAACACGAAAAAACGACGGTGCAGACTCTCACGATCAAGCAACACTGGAGGCTGTGCTTCGGATGCTGGGTAACCTGGAGCGCCTGGCGATCAAGGGACATGCTCAGAAGTGGGATCAAGTGATCCCTACTCTGTCATCTTGCAAGGCAGAGATTTTAAATAAGGAAGGGTTTCTGAAGGGAATAATCGTGTGACGTCGTCACGTAATTTTCTCTCATTTTTTTGGACAGTAAGTATAAATAATTACATATATATATTCAACACATGACACACAACAGATACAAAACAAACAATCCCAGGATTCCACCAGTCACTAAAGATCACGGCAACTTTCGATGTCCTGGCAGCGTAAAAAAGAGTAAGAAATGTGAGATAATTATGGATTGAGATTGAGATTGGAGAGACCTTGGCGAAGACAAGAGTGTCTGTGTCGCCCGTTATCTGGGACGCCCCAACAGCCTGGGGTTCAACAGCGTCGGTGATGTGATACACACAAGATAGTCGCACTCACACGAGCGCTGTCCACACCAGCTCGTCCGAGATTTGTTGATCCTGACATGGACTCTAAGTTGACTTAGTGTGTCATGCCATATATATATGTGGCTGCTTCTACTCTCTACATGGACGCCACAGCGCTTGTCCACTTTTTTGTGCCACGACCGGCTCGCGGACCAGCGTCGGCCGCTGGTAGATCTGCATGAACGTGTCCCACAGCCCATGGGCGATGACGTTCTTCTCACAGAACGCTTTATTCTCGGTCATCAGCTCCGTTTGCGCGTCCCGCAGACGGTGGAACGGGACCTGCGCGTTGAGATGATGAACGGCGTGAAGACCTTAAAAACGAGTAAGAATCGTTCAGCGTCTGGCTAGGGAAGACTAATCCAGACCGTCGTTTAGGGGATGCATCCACCAGCGCTGCCAGAAGCCGTCGTTTGTCCGTGAGTTGCCGAAGTTGCCGCGCATGTCCATGCCGGCGTGTTCGCTCATCTCGGCCCACCACCGTGTGATGGGGAGGATCCCGAGGAACGGCACAAGGAAGTACCAGCCGAATTCGCGCCAGGCGTGGAACGCGTGCACGGCTCCGAAGGCGAGCGCCCAGTAGGCGAACTTCGCTGGCCAGGCGGCGCTCTCGGTCCAGAACTCGATGAAAGAGTGGTGATGTATTCGTATTGTAACCAGCCGGTGAGGGGCAGCCCGAAGAGCAGCCAGGTCGTGCGCAACCTGGTGGGCTGGTCGTCGAATCCATACCACTGTATGCGCACGATGTCGGCGTCGCGCACGGGGTCGCCGAGGTACCGGTGGTGTTCCAGGTGTGCCTAGGTGTGAATATTAATTATTTATGTGTGGGCGGAAGGGGCGAGGGCGAAGGTGCCTTCAGGGCTCGGAAAACGGGGAACGCGAACATGAACTCAAACCATTCGTGTGCGCGTGGGCTCGTACAGAGGTTGTTGTGCGATGCTTCGTGGACCTGGGAAAGTAACAAAGAAATATTGAATATCTGATTACACTTTCAGGGAGAGAAGGCGACATACGAGAACTTCGAGGCCGCGCATGCGCGACGCTATAATGAGGACCATCAGGGTGTAGATACCCCGCCGCTCCCAGAGCGTCAGGCCTGGGTAGGCATATGCATACTCGCTCAATACTGCGCACCCCGCTATCACGGGGTGGTTGCTGAGGATCGCTAGCGCGGACCACAGGTTGTTCCTCTGTGTGTAGGGAGTGAGTGAACCGGTCCGTGGTGAGACAACTCACCCCTTTATGACCGTTGCTGATCGCGAGGGCATCCTTGAAGGCGAGACCAAAGTCCGCTTGGGGTACTGGGTTGACTTTAGGGGACTGCGAGTGTTCGACAAAAGGTCGGCCCATTTGAAAGCTTGTCAATCGAAGGACTCGCTACCCTCCCCCTCTTACATAGGATGTATTATAATCTATTGTCACAAAAATTAAATCTATGTAAAAGGGGGTCATTCAAACGACCCTAAGCGGAAGTGCGGGAAATCTGCAATAAGCAACCCCGCTGGTGCCGGATTTGGTACCGGTCTCCATTAGATGGATGATCCATATCGGTTGCAGTGCAAGCAACTGGGCCCACGCGAGGTAGCAGGTTATTATTACGGGGCTTAGATATCTGTCGGTAGTGTTTCCCATCAGGATTAAACGTACTGGCGCGATGTAAGTCGGCCACTGTGTCCACGCACTGTCATTTCGATAGGGAATGTGATGCTTACTACTCAATCCGCAGTAGTTGTACTCGTGAGGCAAGGGGCTTAGGTTTTGAGTTCTAGAAAAATATGCTGTGTCACATAACCTGCCACCCGGTGTGAGCGCTTTTTAGACTGCATGTGGCCGGGATCCAACTTTCAACCGTCGCGAACGTGATCTAACATCTAGCTCCGATCAATTCCGACAGCCGAGCTGAGTCCGCGTGTTTATGTGTGTTGCTTTCTCTTGGTTCCGCCTCCTTTGTCTACATACGGGTACGCCGAGGCGATGGTAATCCGACCTGATCATCGCTCTTAAACGCTTTTAGATGGTGAATGCCCGCGATTCACGGCATACACACGTAAACAAACGCCCTCGATTCTGGAGCATCCCTTCCACCATGTCCGACGTCGTCTTTTCGTGTTCATCGCGTTTTTTCGCGATGCTGCCGATGAAGTTGTATCGTGCTCTCCCGGCGGTCATCCTTGGGATCCTGTTCAATATTCTCGACACTGGTGAGCGTTTTTCTTATGCTGTCGGTCATTATTCAAGCTTCTTCCTCTCCCTTAAGTGTCGACTGGACTCTTGATTTTTCCCTCCGACGATGGCGCCTTCAAGTCTTTGCAGCTCCAGGGTCTCTCTATGCATATCCTGAGGTGTGCACCACTTGTGTCCTCCTTCGCCATGTGATTCTCATCCCAGTCTCGCGTTAACAGCACTCTCAGTAGCCAGATAGTTATGACGATGGGCGGCTCGCGCTTTCCGGGACCCTTGGGGGCCATGCTGATTGAAATCCTTCCATTTCTCAGAGGCATTGGCAGCGACATCCGCATCCGATGTAAATACTACCAAACCAAGCCCGACGCGCTCGGCCACACCACAACGTGCACAGATTTAGCCCTCGCACATCCTTAACAAAAATCAGAATCCGGTGAGTACGATGAATCCGGGTGTTTTAACTATTTAGACAAGAAGGGATGGTAAAGATTCCTGGACGGATCGGGTGTATTTTACAAAGATGGGGTGACCAGGGTCGTGGCACAAGTCCTTTTTTCCCGCTCCATCCGACTGGAGATTGCGCCAAAGTTGCCCGAGCTCTGTGGCTAGACAGTTGTAAATTGAAGTGCTACTGCTTTTGTAACGTAGAGCTAACAGCTACCTATTGGTCCCGTCTGCGCTTCCTAGCCGGTCCTTCCACCGAGGCATCGGGAGAATATGGAAGCTCGAGCTCGTCCATGGGCTCCGACGCGGAAGTAAGAACCACTGATGTTTGCTCCTCCGTTCGCTCTGATTCCAACTGGGACACTCTCTGTCTCATTCTCGCGGCATATGCCGTAACGACCAGTGCAAATCTCTGGAGATCGTTCGGCTTCTGATGGTTCTGCGTATGCTCAGCTGCTTTGACAAGCGCCCGGTCCCGCTCATTTCTCAACCTCGCATTCTCTGTGTGAAGTGCAGCGCTGGTCTTGGACGCCTGGCGTAGTTGCTCGTGTGCGCGTTGGAGATCCTGATGGAGGACTCGAAGGTCCTTCTGCGTCTTTTCGGTTTGGATACACTCGGCGACGATCGCGCTCTGGAGGCTATGGACCTCTTGTTTCCCTCGGACGTGATCCTTCCACACGTCGTTCAAAAGCGCTGTGAGGTACTGCGACCGTCGGCCTAGGGTATTGCTTGTGGTCGGAAATTCGGATGACCGAGGTCCGGGGAACGAGGAATAATCTTGGGAGCTCGAGTGAGCACCCTGAGGGGGTCTCGGGTCTTCCATGACTCTGTATTGCCTGGACTGGGAGGAAGCATTCGTCTGTGATAGTCAGATGAGGATGTGGCTGAGGCTACACGGTTACGCTACCTACCGCCTGGTTCATGGGTCTGGTTTCGATAGATATTTTCGTATGAGAGTTTTGTGGCGGCATTTCTGAGACAGTGACTGGAAAGGAAGGGTCAAGGCGTGTTTATACAGGTTTCTACGAGTCAGTGGTGGGTGTGGCGGAGCCGAAGGTGATTATTTGTTTGTGCGAGTTGTCATCTTGGCGGGGACCCGAAAGAGGCAACTGGGCCCTCATTGTTCGATGAGGGGTGGTTCGGTTTATGGTGGCAACATTTCTTCGCGGTTCAATGATCATGATGTCTCTTCGATTTTCGAGGATCTGGAGAGACAGAAGATCGACGCGAAGTAGGCAGAGAACGCGTTTACTGGGACAGCATTGTTTGTTTAGGTGCACTTGCTCGTGGGAGGCTCAGGACAATAATGTGAATGCCGGGTATCTAAGACAGCTTGAATTCGTCGACTATCGCTCTATCCCTGCCGAACACGGCCGACATAATTTGTAATCCGGACTCAGGGCTTGAAACTGTCGAAACTTCGCATCAGACATGCAGCTTACGTAGCTCACTATGAGCTTTGTACAAAAAATAAATCCCGCGCGCGAAAGAGTGTTGACGCGCGCGCGAAAGAAACTCGGCTATCTGAGCAACAAGTGATGGCATCAACTCCCCGACACGGCCGTGAAAGTGGTTGGACACAAGTCAACTCGGGGTGGAAACAAATGTGCCGGAGGCGGAATATCCCTTGCTGACATGCCCTCAAATTAGGCATTGAGCTGCTATCTGAGTCAGCACCACTAGGATTTAACAAGGAATCATTGCCAGAAGGAGATGCTAGCGCTACATATTTAGGCGGGGACCAAGCTGAAATGTCCTCAAGAATTTTACACCTTAGATTCCCTTCTCATACTAGTAGCTCAAAACCTTATTCTGGTGGGCTGGGTGTGCGCTAGGTGGGCTCGGGCATCTCGGGCATGTTTGAAATCTAACAATATGTTGCAATAATGTAGCTCTTGTCATCCATAAATCTTACAGGGAGACTTCAACCAATTTCCCTCTGCAATTCAATATTTTTCTCCCTATACCCGGAGCGTCCAGCAAAATATGACAGTCGAATCTTACATCCGAGCTGATGGCGGCCATCGCTCGGCAGCCGAATTCATCACCTGTTACAAACGCAGTGCTTAGATAGCCGAATCTCTTTCGCGCGCGCGTCAACACTCTTTCGCGCGCGCCAGTCTTCTTTCGCGCGCGGCAAACTATTTTTTATACAAAGGAACCTTCATAGCTCACGGACATCTGGAAAATACCCAATGTCTCCGCACCTCTATGGGAGACGCGAGAGACCGCATAGAGCCATGGAATGCCTCTGGTCTTTGGAAGACTTCCTAAGACCTTGACAGACGGATAGACACAGGCCCGCGTATGTAGAAAGATGGCATCAAATCTATTTGTGAGAGCCTCTCGGTCGCTTCGCAGCCCGGTGCCAGGCGTTTCCAGGGCGTACGTATCTCTCAATGCGATCCGCGGCGCCGCGCTGGATACTTATGGGATGAGAATTGAAAAATATATTAACTGGCTGGGAAAAATATACATGGCACTAGATGGTACTACGGGCTAAGTCAGTAACAACACAGGCTATACAGGTCCTACAGTAGTTGTGATGGAACACCAAAGCGATGGAACAACGAATTGCGCGCAGGGCGCGACCGAGAAATAGACAGACGGAGAAGAGGAGAGGCGCCTTGTCCGATACCAGTATTTTCCGAAAGGCACGTTGCTTTCCCGCTGAACCGACCACAGTTCAGGGGGTGGACTCCTCGGCCAAGGCTCTTTTGGGTGCCAGAGAGCGCCAGCGAATGGGATCGTTCTCGAGCTTGTCAGAGATGTGGAGACGGAACCCAACCCAAATGAAAATATCCAGACACTATGGGCAAAATTCAAGTCTGATGTAACAAACCATGGTAAATACTGCTCACGGTTCATCACAAATGAGACTACTAGACAAGTACGCACCTGGAAGATACCCCAATACAGAAGCATCTAGGCCCGTGTGATTACGGTCACAGTAACCAAATATGTCACGAACATCGAGCTTGCGCCTCTGCCGACTCGATTCGACCTGCAACCTGGATCCCTCTGTTCTGCTCAATCTGAAATACATTACTGTCATAAAACCAACCCAATAGACACCATTGTCGTCGCCTGACGGGAGGATTAACAGATTATTTACTTTACGAGTACTTCGTGATCGTTCATTTAAAAAACTGCGAGGTGAGGATTTCTGCGACCTCTGAACAAGTAACTCGCCATGAGTACTAGTCTCAATAGTGGTTGTGTTGAAGTGTTTCTTGCAAGTCGCCCTTCAAAATTTGTGTGAAAAAATAGTGGCTGTACCCGGTTGTAGTTATGAAACCCGGCCACCGTTTTCTGGGGACTAGCCCGCGTGTGCTCAGCCGATACTGCACGTGCCATAACTTTTGATCCGAGCCTCACTTTCGGTTGAGAAACGCTATGGACCATCGTTAGAGGTCCCATTCCTTCCCCTAACCCCAACCTAGCACATTCCTGATGGTCCTGACTCAATAGAGGCCAAGTGGCCGGTATCCTAGTGTGGCCGGTATCCCAGTCGGTGATAGTACTCCGGGGGGGAGACAGGAGGGGTCCGTACATTTGTTTGCACGAGGTAATTCAAACTCCGCAGAATCATGAATAACTTGTCTTGTCCTTCGTTCCAAATGCCATACTTTTTGGAGAATACCTTTAGGGTCTGTAATAGTGACTTTGCACTGCAGCCATCAGCACCATCAGATGGCATTTTTTGCAGTGCGCAAATTGATGGCTGCTGGCTCAATGGTTTCAACGAGTGAATTATTTTCGACACATTTATATTCATGGGGGGCATAGACACACCCCTGGACACTTATAGGATTCTTCCCATGTTTACTGTTTCCTCAGAGTCCGATTTACAGACCAAAATTTCATTTTACCTCAATTTCTCCTGCAGAGCATGTTAGTACGTCAAGTTTTGAGGCTAATAGTGTTATTGCCTCTCATGAGTATCTCGGGTAATGGTGAATGCATATATTTCATCGAAAAAATTGGCCACTAACCATCAGGCAGCGCACTGCAAAACAGCCATCTGATGGCTCTGATGGCTGCAGGTCAGCGCGTTCTACAGTCGCGTCGCACAGCAGTACCTAGCCAAGTACAGCTATAACACACCCTGGAATGGTGACCTCCCAGAGCATCAAGATGTCGCCGACGATGTGGACCCCGACGAGGACGTGAATTCCCTCGACCCCGACGAGTCTACAGCGCACGCCGACTATTGCAAAGAACTCCCCCGGAAAATAGGAACCTGGTTTAATGGTCAATATGGGGGCGGCGTGCGCAGAAAAAAGGGAACCAAGACCTTCAAAGAGCTGTTTGACAAGACCGAGCTCCAACCTTCTAAGCTGCTCAAGCCGCGCGAGCTTCACTACTACTCGAAGCCACAAGCGCATCAAGCCGCGCGTCATCACGCGAATGGAGAACCCGCCGAAGCTGGTCACCGTGTGCAACAAGGTCACGAAGGAGGCTTGGAAGGCAGAGTCGCCCGAGTTCCGTGACGAAGTGGTGCAGGCCATCAAGAAGGAGCATAAATTAGACATCCAAGGCTCAATCACAGTTGGAATTTTTTTTAGTCAAGCCCAGGCTTGAGCCCGAGCCCGACCCGACCGGGCCCTACCTGAGGGCCTGGGTCGGGCTCAGGATATTGTCCCCAAGCCCGACCGAACGAAGCGATGTCGTAAAAAGATCGTAAGATTTTTACAGTCTTAAGAATTCGTCTGTCACACCGGCAAGTGAAAAATTTCAGGTGCGCTGAATTTGCAAAGTAAACTGTAAATCTAGGGTTAGGGTTTCCATATAAGGGAATAGATAAGATTAGATCTACAGATGATACGGAACAAAGAGATAGCGTAGCGTAACAACGAAGTTCACAACTTTTAAAACGTTAGAGCGAAAGTGTCCAAATATGCCATCAAAATGAGTATGACTGGAACCGAACCTCTGAGAACCGGACCCCAGGTTCGGCATGTGTCCGGTTCAGGGTTCGGAAATTTTCGGAAAAAACCGAACCTAACCGAACCCCGGCAACACTGGCTATCACCTCGGAATCAAGCTCAAGAAATTAGCTCGAGAAATTAGGTCTCCATACGAAGTCACATTCTGACGGCACCTTGCTGCGTCTTCCGAGCCCGTAATCGTGTTGATGCGCCTGTCGGGATGTTGTTTCGGTCCGCATTGTGTCCCAGAGCACACTACGAAAATTTGGAGGACACAGAAGGTTTCGTATTGAGCAGGGCTATCCATTTCCGGGGAACACGACTCAAAAGGTGGCCCAGAGAATGTTGCGCAACTGTTAGAAACTAGACAATGTATGAATATGATATAATCTCAGTACATTCATCACGTACTGAGATTATATCATATTCATACATTGTCTAGTTTCTAACAGGTTATGGCCTATTGCTGCTGAAAACTGGACCTAAACCCCACAACAATACCGACAATTTTCTCTTCACTCCCGACAACCATGCCCCTCGAACTCATGAAGGCAAAGACGATTAGTGGCATCGATAAACTCAATTTCGATAAGAAGAACTATGTCCCCTGGACGGAGACCGCTTCGGATGCATTTCTCTATGCTGGGACTCACAAATACGTGATGGGTGATCGCTCCCCCTCTCCCGAGCTCCGGTCGATTTGCAAAAAATTGGAGGACGACAAAGCGACGCCTCCTTCGAGAAGGAGAAATTGCGCTGGGAAGAGGAAATGAAGCCAAAATTGGCAGAGGAAAGGGCAAATGCAGCTCGTGGTGGGAGGCCCCCGCCTGCGAACAGCGCTGGTAGAGGGCTATGCGAGACATGCAAGGGACCACATCGCACGGACGAGTGCTGGGGACCGGGTGGTGCTATGCAAGGTCGCCGCAACGAAGTGCTTGCACGCAGGGCGGCACGACACGCCGGAAAACAGCCCGACAAGCCCGCGGACACGTCCAACGATAGCAAAGCAGACGCACCCGCTGCAAAGGTAGTCTTGTAGTAATCACGTCATGCTCAGGAAGCGAGCGACTGATTACGCAATTGGGTGGCTGTGTCATTCGTCTCCGCGCGCTTTCTCCACACCTTCCAAGAGGTATACTGCTCTCATTTTTGTGGCTGGAGTTATCTATTAACCATTCCTTCACATTCATCGCGTTTCCCGAGTGAATTTCCATGCAGTTTTCAAGATTTTGTGTGAACTGCAAGAATCGGAATCAAGGGGTATCCACCGGAAGATGCCGAGACACAGCCTCATAGGGTAGGGAGGGGTCTGAAGGCCTTAATTCACTTTTCGGAATTTGCTCAGAACATCCTAAAAATGTGTTTGAGAGGGTCAGGAAAGAATCTGATTTTTTGAGGGGTGTCAGTGGGTCAAAGCATCAACGAAAATAATGTTTGGATGAAGCCAAGATCGAGCCGAAATCATTGCCGATAGTGCCGGGTGTTTCGATAAGTGTCTGGTTAGGGTCAAAAATCTTTTAAAAAATGATGATTTATGTGGGAAATTACCGGATTTGGGTGTGGCTGTGCTCGGCTAATAGGGTAGGGAGGGTCCAGCGACCGTTAATTCAGTTTTCCGACCCTGTGTGGAAAATTTTAAGGCTGGATACCCTGTTGGAGTTTCACCCAGAAAGTCCGATATTATAGGGACATCGGGACCCGGGCTTTATATAAAAGTAGACCTGTTCGACTCTTTATCCTCAGTCTTGCTACGCACGCTGACTGAGGTAAAGTGTTCGCGACTATTTATATCCGTCGGTTACTTAGTCATTATTCATCAGATACACTGTATCTAGGTACACATATATTTATATAGTCTTGCTACGCACGCTGACTGAGATACACTGTATCTAGTTTCTACATACCCCTTGATCGGAATGATCGGCCGAGATCAATGAAATATCTCATAGCAAAGCGTGTGTTGGGCAGAAAGCTCCAAGAAAGCGGGACGGGGAGGTCAGAGATAGGTAGAATGAATTTCGAAGCGGCGTGTGCGACGAGAGTGTGCAGAAGAAGTGTCGTGAGGAAGATGGTCGTGGATGAGAAAAGAAATCATCACGCTGGTCACGTCGGGTCACGACGCCGAGAGCCTCGGGAAGACGTCCGAACAGGTCACTAACACCAAATTCGTGCTCGCTTCAAACATTCACGCAGCTTTTGACAATGTGAAGTAGATGTATTTCTTCCTAGCATCTAACCAGATTTTTTAGCGTATTTCGTTGGGGTTTCTAATCAAATTATGAACCCAGAACATCAAAACCGCGTTAAACAGCACGTCTGGTTCAAAACCGCCTAAACATCTCCTATTCGTCTCTTTTGTCTGGGAGAAAAGGTCCTGTTACAGCTGTTTGCAAAATTGATGACAGTAAGCAATAAAAATTAACATAAAAATCACACCATTTGATGCTGCAACATCCGGAGACGATTTCTCGCCCTCTGAATGGATTTGCGAGATTTTTCGTGATAGCAGAGTAGTTCATATCCATAAATACATCATCTAGAGAGCTTGAACCACATAAAAATGATTTCGGCAACGTCGGCTGCTCGGCGCTCGGACGGAGCATGCTGTTACATATCGTGCGCTTCCTCTTCGCTTGCCGTTTCTTTGGTCGTCTTCAATGGCACCAAGTCGTTCCCGAGATTTCCTCGTGCCGCCATCCACCTACATCTCCCGTCCGCCGCTCTTCTCTGAGCCTCCTCTCCCTTTTTCATGCCGCATCAACTGTTCTCTAAGCTCTTCTATATTTCCATGCATCATTTTTTTCTATTGTCGTCGACGATTGCATGGAGCAGTTCATGAAAGGTCTATTTATTATATGGCTGTCACTATCGCTACAATACAGGTACGGAATATAAACATCGAGAAGATTGCAGTGGATACTCGGATACTCGGAATGGAGGTCCAGCGTGGCTTGTGGCCTCGCGTGCGGTCGTGCGGTTTGTTGTGGTGCGTATTTCGGCGCAAGCAGAGGCTGAATGGTACGAAGCAGCGAATCAGCCTACAATGGAGACAGAAAGAGAGAGAAAAACATAAAAAGCATGGCCAGAGATTCTCCGTGGGACGTACATCATCTCAGTGTTCAGCACGCCGGGGACGTCGAAGACAGCTTTCTTGCCCTCAATCTCCATCGTCACGCCAGTCTCTGTCGCCGCTTTCAATCATAGGAAAAACTGTGGGCATGAGTAGTTGTAGCATAAAAGCACGGAACACACCGAACGTGAATCTGCCGAAGGAGACGTTCTTGGCGGTTTCTCGTGCATGTCAGCAACGTGCTAGGCCTCTTTGTTGTTGCAGGTCATCATCGAGCACAAAATGATGAAGGAAGAACACACCTTGGGATGGAAAGATGGCACAGCTCGACAGCTGAGCCAGAAAGTCGTGGATAGGTATTTTGCATGAAGGCGAAGCCCTCACTTCAGAGAAAGGCAGTTGATTTGTACTTCTGAGGCACAAGACGACACTGGTTGAAATCCCGTTTCACGTCTGCACCTTCCCATTGTTCCCGCCCACAATTTTCTTGCAGAAGTCGTCCAGTGCAGCGACATTGCCGGAGAGGGAGATGAAGTTGCCCGCTGTGGCTTTGATATCCCGTGTACAAACTGGTGACTGGACAAGTTGTAGCAGCCAGAGGTCGTGTTTTGAGGTGAAGGTGAAAAGGAAGGGAGCGAAGACAAAAGCAAAGAGGAAGCGAAGAGGAAGCAAGTTCTGTTTCGACATATGTAGCGGTAGCGTCCGATTGTTCGGTTGGAACGGGCCGAAGCTTCTGCCGGCCGATTTTGACAATTCAAATGGTCCAGACGGCGGATGAGCGGATAAGAACGCCAACTGTGGCAAAGAGAAGCTCTGAAAACGACTGTGAGGCCCAAAAGCAGCGCTACAACGCAGCCCTATCAAATGTTATTTTTTTTTCTTTTTTCTCGGCTACTGTCATCAATTTTGCAAAGAGCTGTAATGAACGGAGAAGAGGTTGAGCAAACCGGCGAACACGCCATGCAAAACTGTTCAAGGATGAGAAGATTTCCGCAGTTCCACTGGTATCAACGGGTGATGTTTCCCACAGGCAAAAACTACAAGATTGGTGACTTCGGCATTGTCTGGACGGAATCCGGGCTCAGGGTCGCGCAAAGTGAGCTATTGTGTTTCATTGGGTAGGATGGTCCGACTAACTGTGATCCAGTCCGGGCTCTGTATTCGAAAGGCGGGGGCAAGCACGGCAAACACAACAATATTGACGAGTATGTCAACCTTAGCGGCATATCGTATGGTGCGCCTCACTTAGTGGCCACTACTTTGTTACAACCGTTACTAGTCGCGCAAAAAAAATAGATATTTCCTATCCCCATAGTAGAAGTGCTCCTTTCAATGAGAGGAAACTTTTGGCTAGAGGGATTTGGATTACACTCAAATTTGAGGGAGTTATTCTTTTCGGGGTCGGTCAAATTGGGGCTGTACACTCAACTGCCTTCTGTACCACCTAAACAACCTTGTTAGGCTCTATATAGGTGTGTATTACATGCTATGGATGAGATTATGACTCCAGTATACAGAACTCCGTGTGGCCCTCTGAATTTGGTTGAAATGTACAAGAAATGTACGAACATTTGTCAAAAATATGCTGGAAAGTGATCAATTGGAATACCTGCAAACTCATGAGGGTGAGTCAAATGGTTCGCAGAGACCTAAAAACCATGTTCTGGATGCTCCAGAGAGGTATACAGAAAAAATTTCGGCCTCCTGCGGATTTGGGACTAGTCAACTTTAGGTGGTGGCTAAGTGAAGCGCATCATAGGTATATCCCCCTCCAAATATTATATAAAATTTCCGGGCATCAAATACATGCTTTCTGAAGATCTTTGTGCTCAAAAGACTTGAGAAATCCCGGTACTGGGCTGCAGCGAAGACGGTCGAGTGTGCACAGCCACTCAATTGCGTAATCAGTCGCTCGCTTCCTGAGCGTGACGTGATTGCTGACAGACCATATACAGGTACTTACTTGTTCGTCACCTGTATATTGGTCTGTTACAGAGACTACTGCAAAGGCAGCCACGAGACCTCAACTTGCCCTCAAGGATGGGAACGGCAAGACCGTATACTTTACCATCGGAGATGATGATTCCGAAACTGCAGCATCTACTCTGACAGGCGTCACTTCCAATGCCGAGCTGGAGGAAAATTATAACACTTACCATGCCGATCCCACCCTACGTACCAGCCGTGACTCGAACGCGTCGTCGGAATATTCCATGCACGCCGAGACAGTACACCAGATGTGGGGTGCAAGACGGACATGGAAAATGTGAGGATGGCGCCCACCAACGTCGCCTAAATGAAAAATGTCATATCCTACAAGCCTTCAGCAACACATCAGGAAATGCTGACCCAGAAACGTCCATTTGGAACTGGGAACGCGGGAGTTCTGGAAGCTACGCAAGGACCGTGGATTGACTCTGTTGCGCTTCTCCAGGCGGCCGCGATTATCCAAAGTGCCACCATCCGGCGTCCATTCGGCCTCGATATACGACGTTGGTACGCCGCCGACTTCAGGAATGGAGTGCTGTTGGATTTGGGTGGTTACGGACGACATCGGCACTTATGGTCCGTCGTATTGGTAATCTATTCCGGCTGACGGCGTATTGCCTCAGGTCACGCTTTTCAAAATGTCGGCCATCTGAATGCACCTCTATTGCCTCAGATCATGCTTTTCAAAATGCTGGCCATTTGAATGGATCTCTATTGCCTCAGATCACACTGTTCAAAATGCCAGCCATTTGAATGCATCTCTATTGCCTCAAGTCACACTTTTTACAGCAATTGGCAGTACCGAAGGCGCGAATCAGAAATTGCCGTTTTGGGCATTTTCTGATTCCTGCTGGCTCCGATATTCTGTCTCGCAATTGAGGTTTGATCAGGAAAGCTTACATTCAGTAAGTGTTTCCTTATCCCTGCCAAATACAGCCGTTTGGTATGGAGAGCAAACCGAATGCAGCAAATTGACAGATGATACCCAGCACTATTCTGAGTGGTTCTGTCCGTTTGAAATGGTCCGAAATGCTCTGATTGTTAAACCAGAGGTCACGCAACTCTCCATATCGACCGTGGCAGTGCAGGAGTCACGGGCCAAATCAAACTGTGATATTCTGGCTCGTGGGCACGACGGGATGTCAGGCAAAGGTCGAATTACCGATGGCTCGTGTGCATCAATATTATTGTTTGTGTCCGCGGATGAGGAAAGAGCAACGGAAAATGTTGGCGGGATGGTCATTCCGCACGCTTTCATCGCTTCCGAGAATTTGAGGAGATTGTCTCGACGTTCCCTGTTAGAAAGTTTCTTTTCGTATTTGAACGATGTCTTCGCAATTTGGGGCTTCTCAGGGGAGAATTTCGCATCGCCAGTAGGGTTGTCTCGTTTCTTGACCACTCGTTAACCTCTGGCTCGCCCAGTCTCCATATTCGTTGTCACCATGACGGTAAAAATCGGCGGTCTCCATCCCGTCTGGGAGCTAACCCGGGTCAGAACTAGGGAGAGAGACGTATGAGCTAGTGCGCACGTCTTTGAAGCCATACTCGGTGAGGCCATACTCAGGAGACACACCAACTGTCGGAGCGTAGCTCCGGCATGTCAGCCTCGCTTCGGTCCGCATCACTGCCGTGCCATCGGAGCCGCTAGACAGCAAACGGAGGCCGAAAAGAGCATATTGTCTCGGAATCTCCTGCTGAATCTTAGGGCTGCACGCCGTGCCCGTCGCACCGGTTCTACGGGGTCCGGCGACGGGCATGCCGTCCCGTTCCGTGGGCTCTTTGGCTGCATTTTTGACGGCCGTTCCCGTCGAAAACGGCCGTCGACGGGTCGGCGGGTCCTGAAAACGCGCCATAAACAGTTAAATATGCCGTGTAGGCCTTTGGTGAGGCATGTTCTGTGCAAAGGTAAGCCCAATACATAATTTAGGGCACATCTTATGAACTCGCTTGCAAGTTCAAACTGGCGAAATGACGGCCGTCGCGTGACGGACCGTTCCCGTTCAGGTCCCGTCAAAACAACGGCCGTGCCCGTCGACGGGACGGCGTACAGCCCTACTGCTGATGCTGTAGCCACTCTGCATACGAGCATGAAATCGCTCGATGTTGATGCCACAATTTTGTGTCAAGCAATTCGGTCCACAAATGAGCTCAGATGGCCATGTCCCTTTTTGCCGCCACTCTAAGTCCACCTGCATGCATCTTTTCAGGATTTTTTCTATTTACATGCCAATGTTTTACAGACACTCACTGCGTTGAGACCCCATGTAGTCACAGGTCTGACGCGCTCGACCGAGCTCGGACTACATTGGACTACACCTGACTACGGCCGTAGTCAGGGGTCGTAGTCCAACCATTGGCCGCGGTTTACGGAGCTCCGCCTACGTCATGTAGTCACACTGTGACTAACTCCGACTACGTCCGCCTACCTTGTCCTACGTTTTCCTGCCGCCGTAGGCACAGCAGTTCCTCGATTTTTTAGGCTCTATTTACTCATTTCACTCGGTTATGAGGACTCTAGAGCTCTTTTCCAGCTTTTGTACTTGTCGATGCACCCAATTTAGATGGCGGAAGCGGCGACGTTAATCGAATACTTTAAGCTTTTTGGCTCATCATCCTTGCGGCTGCGTTGTCCGTCGCAACAACCAGTGGTGCCACTCGAGCCCTCATTCTTTTCTCCTGCCCCCATGTTCTTTCACTTTCTTTGAGTATGCAGCAACATACCGGCCGTTCACTCCGCTCCCAGGCTCAGCCTCTGCCTCAGTGCACCAGAAATGAGCTCGAAGAAGGGGAGGAAATGAGATCTTTGGATGTGATGCTGGATCTTTATATCTGACGAAAAGACTATGTGGCCACAGCTCAATAATTGTTCCGCACCTGCGCCGCAGTGAGAAATTTTGAGCGCTGTAGCACGTGCACGAGCACCTTTGAGGTTCTCCCTCATCACGAATACATTGCAGCTCGTGTGTGCTCCGTTATGTACATTGGCCCTGAACCTTGCTTATCATGTCCTGCAGCTCAAACTCGACTAACACAGGCATTCATTCGCCAAGGTGCGCGGATATTTGGATTCTGAAATTATTCGACCACGACTTCGGTGCTTGTTTTACTAAGAACTTGACAATTGATCACTTGACAGAACTGGCTTGACGACATAATTGATGTTCGGCGGCGTCGTGAGCCACTGGACCGAGCGTTCTCCTACTTCTCCCTATCGCACACCGAGCTCCGCAGGTGCTCTCATTCAGACCTCTTCGGTGATCCCGTCCAACTCAGGCGCATCGGATATCGGAATCCTTGCGCTCTCAGGACGGTTGCATGCGAACAATATGCTGGTGATTTGGGCAAATGGTTCCTCGACTTCATCCGGAACAAGCCCGAGCCATTGGATGCTTGTTGGTGTCGATCACGAATTTTGGTCGAGGTCACGCGTCACTCGGGCCTCTGTTGAACCTCCAAACCGTCACGCACGCCTCAAAAACCACCCCAAAAATGCCAAAAAGGCGCAATTTTCAATTTTTTTCGTTCCGAATGCCGAAATTTTCGAGGTGTCACGCAAAAAATTCGCTACTGCCGAATTGTCGAATTGCTAAAACGGGTCACACGTCACACTCGATGTCGATTTGAAGGGAAAGATACAGTATATGAGCTCGGTGTATTCGATCTATATGCATCTGGATCGTAAGGTAGGTACTGGGATGACAGGAACCTCGAGCGGGGTCCCAAGTGGCAACTGGCAAGGGGGTCCATTTGCGGTTCTTACGCACTTGAGAAGGGTTCGTGGGAGGTCGAGAATTACCCGAGGCCAATCTGGATACTGTACGAGGCGAATTGAGGGCGATAATAGGTGGAAGACGCGTCGTTGGACGCGAGCGAGGAGAAGCGCGTCGAAATCAAGGCAACACGTGCGGATTGATATTAGCTAAGATTAGCTAAGCTTATATAATAACGTCGCACTACGATCACAGCCCCGCGATAAACACAAGACTATAAATTCATGGTCATTGAAGCATGCGCTTCAAAATACAGTACTGTACTATTTCGTCCAAATCGTCGGTCACGCGTCACGTTCGAGCTTTTTTATTGCGCCAATAATTTCTATCTGATTTTTTTGGTCCTCGAAAAGTCGGGGTCCGTGTCGAATTGATCGAAATACTACAGTAATGGTTCAAATGCAAGGCCATCAAAACACGTGCTTCACATTGAATGCCTTGCAGAAAACGCAAAAATGGCTCTGGGCGGAATTTAAAAAAGAAGGCCATTGAAGCACGTGGTTCAAAAGGAATGGAAAAATTACAATAATGGCTTAAATGCTCCCGAATTCTTGAAAAATGTGGCCACCGGGTGCATCTTCCAGGTGCTGATAGCCTGTCGGCACTTTGGCGGTGATAGATTACCACTTTGGATCATATGAATACCTAGTCATTTGAGCTCGCAATCGCTGTCAGAAGTTGTACAGCTAAATGGTGGAGGTTGAAATTTGAGTGAGAGCAGGCCATGTAGACAATCCAGGTTCACGTAGGGACATATGAAAGGCCAGGAGTGTTATAACTCTGAGATATAAGCGGTTCCGCGACGCGCCAGTTGAAAAAAACATTGTCCCGAGATTGTCAAAATGCAACACTGTCGGCCAAGGCCTCGGGTCGGGTCCGAACCTACGATCTTTCGCTTACGTGATCTTTAGGTCCAGGAACCATTGAGTCTGACCGCTCTGCCATTGGGCCCTTCTTCGTCGCCAACACAAGTTGAATCATCTTTCAGTCACCACTGAATAAATTTTATGAAATAGGCTCGGATAGAATTAAGTCCCTGTCAGAACCCAGGAAACGTTTGTCGATGGAGGCTACCTATCATGGGGTGTGAATTTATTTGTTCCTCCGCGGTCGTGTGGCTAGAATGGGTCTGAATTACCAGGTCTGGGACGAAAAGGAATGGCATACTTAACTTCTGTTGGAGGACTTGGTGATCGCGAAGGTGTGTCGGGAATCCTTAGTTCTGTACAAGGCGCTGGAATAAGGTCGTTCGTTGTACGCCGGTGGATAGGACGTCAAAGTGTTGATAGTTTGTCTGCCTAATTAGCCGAGTTCCGTGATATCATGCTCATCATTCTTCCCTACTGAAAAGTGACTAGTACAGTCACTCGTTCACAACGACACGGAGGGCCGAAGATTCGCATTGGGCTGCTCACGACGTCCTCCCTACTGAAATTCGAAGACTCGGGCTATCTCGGAATGCTGCTATCTCCAACCGCTAATTTGCTGCTGCGTCAGGCTGGGCTTCTGCATCGTCGTCAGGATTCTCGAGTGCAGACTCTTCCAATTCGCGTAAACGATCCGTGGAGATGTCGATGAGATCATCTAGAGCTAGAATGGGGATCTTTTCGCGCGCAAAATATGGAATGACTCGGAACGCCGCCGAGTTCACAGAGGGCATACGCGCCACCACGGTTCCTGGAGACGACGATGAGTGGACCAAGGTATCTTCTGCGCATTTTGCGATTTAATGATTTTTCTATCACAGTATTCCGCATCAAGACTCAATCTCCGCGCTGGAAATTAAATGTACGTCCTTTCTACCCTCTATCTAGATATATATATACTAACATTCGCAACAGTGTCCCTGCCATTCCGCCTGGAAGACGTTAAATATGTTCATTTCCGGACGCAACTGCCCGGGAAACGGGCAGCGAGTTTACAAGCTCGGGATACAGGATATGGTGTACGGGCGAGAGGAGCAGAGGTGGCGGGCGGCTGGGAAGCGGGCGGTGGTGGGGGGAGATTCACAGAGGCCGCGAGAAACGGTGGGTAGCAGGTCGCGGGCAGTGGGTAGCGGGCAGGGGGTGGAGGGGGCCCGCGAGTATCCAATTTGTGTATTAATAGCTATGAAACAAAAAGACTTGACCTCGCGATGCAACCCGATATAAAATGTCAAAAGTCCCATTTTTGCACGGTCTGGCTCGGCTCGGGGATTGGAAGGAGGGGGGACCTGGCTGGAGGCTGAAAAAAACTTTTGTGTATATATTTTAAATGGTCTTGAAATGCTTCAAAACCACTTGCACATGAGTCAGTCGGGGGTCATGGCAACACTTTAGCCAAGTAGATATCCAGACACTACCATAAGTAGAGCTGTCCATGGAGGTTTGAGTACATCGAGCTCCGTGAACACCCACATTGGCTAGGGTCACATCAGACATATAGCATATCCAAAGATTAGGCCAATCGGGGCAGTATTCCGAGTGCTACAGGTGTCCTACTCAAAACCAAGTTTTTCCGGAAGAAATTCTAATATGTAAAAGGATCAAAAATACCGGTATCCGATTAGCTTTGGATTTTCAATGCGAATCGAATGAGCCTGAGGCACTTTGCAGGATCCCGGAGACAACCTTGTTGATAGCGCTGCTTGTTTCAGGCCGATTGCAGGCGCCAACCATACGACAACACAATGCGTCCTATTTTGTTTTATTCCTCCATCATGCCCTTCTTGCACATTTTATTTCTAAACACATTTCATCTGCTCGAATTCTCCTAGAGTTTTTCTGCAGCTGCAGGTGAAAGTTGTCCTCACTGCACCGTCAAGATATTCATTTCCCGCATCATCGGATCTTTGGTGCACATGCGTGAAACACGGTCAGGTCGAATTTACATCACTTGCATTGTTTTAGTGCTTCTCTGTTCCCTCTTTCTGGCTTCATTCATGCCTCAATACCGGTCAATCTGACAAGACTTCATTTAAAATCTATCAGTGTTTGTCGCCAAATTGCATCTCAGGCATCTCGGGGATGCTCGACTCAACGCAAATTCCTCGTTCTGTGTTGCAAGCCGTAAATGTGCACCATCCTTCCACCCTCATATCACGCGCCAGCACAGTTTCACGGGAATGAACACAAAAATTAATCGCAAAGGAGTAGAGGTTACTTCCAGAGATCTGCAGAGCTGAGAACCAGATATGTAGGTTGGGCCACCCAGTCAGCTTGAGGTAGGTAGACAGACCCAGATTGGAGTCCAGATGTGGGAAGACAAATTCCCAAATACGATGATAGATTTTTGGCTGTGACATTCGCTGACGGTGGTGGAAATACATAATATGTTGCGCCAGACGTCGGGAACCTGGGAATAAATGGGTAAGTCGGATGGGGATAAAACCACAACATGAAACCAATAAACGAGGTAATCGTTACTAGGCTCGTCATCCGGCTACGCACAAACAGATGCAACGCAGTGGTAGGTAGGTAGGTAGGTAGTATTACACGGCATGGTCCGAATAACGAACGCCGGTTCCAGGGATTATCCCGGCGTACAAAGCAAGCTAAATTACACCATTGCCCCCGGACCTCCATTCACCAACTAGGACGAGACCATGAATCACTCCATGCCCCAGGGCTTTGGCTTCCGGGCTTCCGGGCTTCCGGGCTTCCGGGCTTTAAGCCAAGCCAAGCACATCACTATTCACTACAAAGGCTGGAAGAGAACGTCCCTTGATTCTATACGCGTCGGATCCAAGCGCGTTCTCATATCTCCCCACTTGCGAGATGGGACGAATGGGTCCACCCAACGCGTCTCCTGAAAGCTAACGAGGCGAACAGCGCACTGCTCCAGAAGAGCCTACACAGAAATGCGCTCGGGAGGGCGGCTACAACGGGCTCGCGTCCCAAGGCCAGCACCTCCAGAGTGAACAAGGAAGACGTGGGAGGCACGACGAAGGGATCGGGCATACGCAAGGGGATGGGCGGGCCCAAGCCTGGGCGAGACGTCAGTTGCCTGCCCCTGCGCCTTCATGCTTACCAGTCTGTCCTCGGCATTGGGAATTTCCATTGGAGGTGGTGACATCGAAGACGCTGGGTCGACCAGCCACCCGAAGATTGGATTCGGTCGGCAATTCAGAATAGCATACAGAAACGGCAATCTTATTTCACCAACACTTCGTGTGGTGCATCGTTTTGCACGTTCAAGTCACTGACTGCGACCTAGAAGGCACCGCATTTTTAAGGAACCGACGCCTCGAGCTCTTGTTCTTCTGCGTGCACCAAAGGCTTCAAATCGTCGTCGCACCTCCCACTATGTGCTACGACAACGTAGATGTCTTCCGTTAGGCCTGCAGTGACCAAATACTTACTGCACCCTCTCGCAAGGCAATTACACGTTACATGTTTGAACATGTTGTTTTCGCTTCCCGGTTAAAGACTGTATGGGCTCTGGGAATGTATTATGAAAACCTGACAAAATGTGTGGAATTTGTCGCAGGATCGGACTACCCACGTGCTTCTCATTAAGTAAATATCTACGTCTACTTTGGAAAGATGTCTGTTACTGTCCAACAGTGACCGGCCATAGATTGAGGCGTTGCGCGAAGGGAGCGTTTTTTGTTCACAGACAACCTGAAGATCGAAAAACTTTCACCTTGATCTTCCGCCCCGACAATTTCGCGCCATTTATAATCCTGATGTCCATGCCCAGCCTACGTTGGAGCTTTCACAAAGGGTCGTTGCCACGGCCTTCCGGGTAGGAGCGACGTGCGGGCACTATGGCGGTGTAAGTAGAGCAGTCTTCTTTTTTTCTTCCTTCTTTGCCTTGCATTTTTTTTTTCCCCGGGCCACGGCGCCGTAGATTGGAATCGTATTCACACTTGTCTGGACAACCTCGGAGAGTGCATTGGCCGCATGCGGGCCCCCCTCTGAGACAACGAATTTTTCTCTCTACTTTGAGTCAGCATGGGGCCAGACGACTGAGTATGTACGTACGTCTACAGGGATTGCAAGCTTGGGGAACCTTCGAGTTCCTCTTCCCATTCAGGGCTACACCACTTCTTGCATGGGGCTGACTCGCACGATCGTGCAAGTGCCGAATCCCAATGTCCTTGCCTATCGGTTCGATTACGGCTTCGGACAAGCAGGCGAGAAGCTCGCTGCGCGGATCCTCCGTAATCGATGGCGTAGTACTCTGTCCTTGTAGGCTCCATCGTTCTAGCTTCAACATAGACCCCGCAATGTAGGACGTCTGCGCAGGTCCGGGGCAATAATCTGCTATTCGCGGTACCAGGTCATGATGGGAGCCTGGGGGATTCAGGTGCAGGGGAAGGAGAGGCGGAGGTGCAAGTCGCGGCGCAGGAGACGCCGCCCATTCGCGTTCATTATAGCGGTCCATATCCTGACCGCGTGCTGCGCGACTAGAGACGTCCAAGCAGGTCCCAAAAAGGAGACTCGGTGTAGGAAAGACCGACCCTGCAATATACGTCCGTGCAGGTCCTCGGCGGTGATCTTCCATTAGTGGTACCAGCCTATGGTGGGACCTTGGAGATTCAGGGGCAGGGCCAGGAGGGCCGGAGGAGGCGGTCGCGGCGCAGGACAAGCGGTCTAATTGTGTTCGATATCTCTTTGATAGTTGGCGATGTTGCCCAATACAGCTCTATTCGAAAGACTACAGCATATATACGTTTTCGGGGCCGAGCAATTGGAAACTCTCTGAGTCGACCTGTCCTGCTGTGACATAGCCCCGATGGTTCCGATCAACTAGTGATGGGATTTTTTTGAACAGTGTTCAACCTGATCAACCGGTGTTCATCGTGGACAACAAAAAAACATGCCACTTTGGGGTTTCGATCCCACAGAGCCATAGGTCCATTGACAGGGCACAAAATCCACCATACATACCCGTGTTTGCTGACGCTCACAAATACAAAGAACTCTGCGGTAAGTCTCCCAGCTGTTAGACCACAAGCCATCCATTTCGAGGTCTGTTCACATTGGATAGCTAAACAGAGAAGAAACAACTAGAGAAGAGAGAAGTTTTTCAATGGTGTACGGTCTATATAGTTTCGGCCGGCAACCATCCACAGCAAATCCACAAGACCTAATGGCTGAGGGACAAGCCAACCTATGGTGCTGATGTCATTAGGTGGCATAACTGTTCAAAAACCCTTCCTTGAAAGTTCTATGCAGGTGGATAAGTGGAAAGAAGTTTAAATAGAGTGGAAAGTGTATTATTGTTCAATGTCAGAGAGTTTGTTTCAAATTTTCATTGTGTTGGCTGGTAAAATATCATCCCCCTTTAACGTGAGTCGGTCAATCCAAGCTTGGAGCTCGACTGGCAGGGAACCGCCGGAACGGGATGGAAAGGTAGGTGCGAGACGTTTGCGGCGGGACGACGATCGACAGCGTGGACGAGAAGGAGACATAGCGCAATAAACGAGATGTGTACGACGAGGGACGAGACGAAGACGTAGACGGAGGCGAGCATGAGCAACGATGAGGGCTCAAGGCAGCGGCATATGGAATCGGGGGCGAAACAGTACTATCTTTTTAAAGTAAGGTACAGGTGCGGTATATACATAGAGAATAAGACAATAAAGGCGAAACGGGATGCCCTCGAGGCTGTACGTGCGCAGGCGTTGGAATGAGTGGAGTCCGAGACAATAGGCTCCAACGCGGACTTGGGACGCAAAGATGATTTCATGTTCCCCTCCAGCATCACAAATGGAGAACTGGCCGCCGGAGTGATGGGAAATCCGAACCGAGATATTTACAGCAATCGGCAGTACCGAAGGTGCGGATCGAAAAATTGCTGTTTTGGGCAGTTTTTGATCCCCGCCAAAGAATTGTCCGTATCTCAGTGAGTTCTGCCCGGATTAAGTTGAAACTAGGCTAGATAATTCAGGGTAATCCAAGTTCAATTAGTGATGGAAAGATATCCTGAAAAACGATTTATTTTGCACCCCCCTGTCATATCAGGTTTCTCGGGCCTTAGATCCTGACTACAGAGCCGAATTCCGTGAACATGCAAAATGTTTTCGCGCCATCACGAGCTTGAGGAATCAGCCCCGGAGAGTTCCGGGGGCGGCCAAAGGCCATTTTCAAGGTTAGTACGGGGGGTTTATTTGTATGCTTTTCACTGTTGGCTAGGATCTACCGTGGGGCATGGGGGGACCTATGGGGTCTGCGTGCTAGGGCTAGACAGCAGTGGGAAGTCCAGGGACGATGGTGTAATTAGCTTGCTTGTACAGCGGGAGAATTCCTGGAACCGATGTTCGTTAGTCGGACCGGCCATGTAATGCTACCTACCCATTTCTCCCACAATGTTTGATGTTGTTTGGCTTTTCTCCCAGACCTTGCATTCTCCCATTCTTCTAAGGATGGAGAAAGGGAAATCTCGACATCTCGTAGTGGAGCCGGAACTCAACATCTGGGAATTGTGTAGTATGCATCCAGGTTGTACACAAGACCCTCTTTGACCTCCAAAGAAGCACCAGAAAGCTCAGCTTCGGCCTTGGTTGCCTCGGCTGCAATAGCCTCGAGAATGAAGGAACTACCCGCAGCTTTGGCAGTTTCAAAGGTCTTCTGGGCCTGCTTTCCTGAGGCAATACACTCTCTGGCCTCTGGCATAGTGTGAGGATACTGTGAAGGTGGAATGAGATGGCGAGAGCAGAGATTGATGAACCACGTCTCGTGACCGCGTCGATAAACATGATACATTGATCGGAGCACGAATACTGCTTTCAGACGAGTAGTAGGGTTGCAATGTGCGTGGAATCATCCCACATAGATTCTGTCCTGTGTATTTATTCTTGTGGCGAGCCTGCCAGACTTGTCCAAAGTGTCAAAGATGGGCATTGAATTCAATCCCGGGTTTGAAAGGGCGCAGGCAGGGGAAACATTTGGCAGGATTACAACGTCTTCATGGTGTAGTGGTTAAGTGCACTTGCTGTCCCTATGATTATCTTGTGGTCTTAGGTTCGATCCCCCTCAGGTGCACCTTTTAGTTCAAACCAGCTCAAGATTCGATGAACAGAACATCGTTTAAACGAAGTCTACCGCTGTTCAAACAGGTAAGAGCTGCTACGGCTCTCCCACCCACGTGTTCAAGTGAACGAAGATTAAACACTGTTTCACGTTGCAACGCTCATTGTTTGAACAAACCTAATAGAGATTTATGTTGGCGCGAGTTGGGCTTTTTTTTTTGTTTTTTGTTTTTGTTTTTTGTTTTGAAAGAGGGTCGCCGAGAATTAAAATGAAAAATAATGGCTTAAGTGGCTTTTTTGATGGCTTCAAACCCCCTTGCACCGGACGCTTGCGCGCTACCTGCCCGCGTTTGCATCCTTTCACGGAGCCAATAGCAACGATGCGAACCCGGCCGGATGTTGTGTATAACACGCGGGTAGAGCGGGTGGACAAGCGCTATGATGGGACGCGGGATCATGGGTGGACGCTGATGCTGAAGCGGCTTGAGAGGACTGGGTCACACTCCGGGCAGGCGGCGTGGTGGACCGAGGTTCGTGAACCGAGTACACAACTCTTTCTGCTCCTGATAGTTGCAGGATTTCGATGCGATTGTCGTCGCGACGGGCAGGTGCAACGCCCCCCATATTCCCAGTATTGCCGGACTGGAGGAGTGGGCGAGTAAATTTCCAGAGAGTATCATCCATTCACGCCAATATCGGTACCCACAACCGTTTACCGACGAGAGGATTCTGGTGGTAGGAGGGGCGGTCAGTCAGTCACATTATGAAAGGCATCCGTCTGCTGACTGCGACCTCGAAATAACGCGAGAAATTAATCCGACTGCACGGAAGATTTACCAATCCGTACGAGTATGTTGCCTCATTGAATCAATATCTTGGCCCACTCATTGAAGGGATCGCCTCCCAGCCGCCCGCACGTGCCGTATGATGCTGCAAATATGCATTTAGACCGTCTGCCGGCCAATGTCAGCGTGGTCCCTGAGATACGACGCTTCCACGCGTCCAATGCTAGCATCGAGCTTGTGAATGGAACGGTGGGTTCTCGTTCTATTTGTATGTTGTGTACATGCCGACATCTCCCCAGTTCCTCCAAGGGATTGGCCGTGTTGTGTTTGCAACTGGATTCCGCTACTCGTTTCCCTTTCTGCCACAATTCCACAATTCATCCGGCTCGAGGTCCCCGCATCCGATCGTCACGGACGGGACACACCTGCGTGATTCGAATCGCTGTTGTCCTTGATTTGGTCATCTCATTCAACGCCTTCGTTGAAGCCCCCCGTAGTCAAGGGGCATGACTACAGCCGTAGTCGCAGTGTAGGAACTTGTAGTAATAGACCTCCGACTACCTCTGACTACGCCTGTAGTCACAACTGCGCCGCCTAGGGAAGGAGCGGAGAGGAAATATCTGTAATTTTGAATCTATTACTTTGCTTCTTACGTGTTGAAGTACCCAGTACTCAAAAATCAGCTCTTTCTGGCAAGAACTGAACCCACTAGCGCGAATTTACGCCCAGACGAGCCTCAAGTGCCAGAAGATACAAAATATGATATTTTTTTGGTTATTTTTATCTTACGCTGAGCTACATATGAGTTCCAACAAACTTCGGGACTAATGGACAGATCCTTCAACAAGAAAGGCTCGCGTTTGGCAGTGACGACGTCCATTGAGCGGGTTCAAGGAAGACAAAGGCTACGACTGGTCGAGCACCATATATACGCAGCGGTGCAAAGCTGTACCAGATACAGCTGGACCAGTGCAAAGCTGTACTAGTTTGTACAGCATTGGTTCAATCACAGGCCAACAAGTTCTCTACAGCTTCTGTTTGAGGATAAAGCAGGTAAAGCCGACAAACGGCACGGCCCGCTACCGGGATTGATATCGCTTAATTAATTTCAATGCAACCTAAATTTCAGCTCTGCGGTCACTCAAAATATAATTCTACAGGTTTGTCGGCGATTCTGGTGAAATAACTGAATAGAAGTTGGTCCATGCAGTTGTTGCTAATTTGAATTCAGGCGCACCTCAAGTGCAGTGGAAGAATCTCGGTAAATTGAATCATACTGGGTTGAATACGAAGAATAACGGCAGGAGAAAAATCAAATGCTGCGAGATCCAAATCAGCAAGCCTTCATGTTCATGGCCATCCAACCGTGCATTAGACGAGATTCCCACCCACAGAATTTCCCAAGACCGGAGCATATATGGTCAAAGATCAATGAGGTTCTTGCAGCCAACAACTGGTCGCAACTCGGTATAATAAAAGAAACTGAGTCAGAATTCATAGGAGGGAGATATGGAGCACTGTATTATGTGTTGATTTCATACGTGAATAGTGATGTGCCCTCGTTTTGCTCCAGTGTGCGAGGTTGACAGAGAACATAAATTCATTGAAAAAATTAAATCCACAGGACTGTCTATTCAAGTCATCAGCTACGCCTAGCACATTCGTTACCGGAGGGTTCAGTGGAACAGACTTCAAGAAAGTCAAAAATTTAAAGGTGACATTTGGCTGCTGTATGAAATCATCCGGGCTTGATACCTTGGGAGTGGCAATGGACGGGCTGAGCTTCAGTGTGATGCATGTTATTTGACCGAAGTAGAAGTCCGTGGGGGAATAAAGGGAAACAAATGTAGTAACTACAACGTTGGCACCAGGTAGGGCTTGGGCGGTTTACCGATGGATCAGCTGGGTGCACTTAACGGTTATGTGGCACAGCCACTGACGGCAGTGACATAACCGGCGACCATAATTCTTGCCTTCATGACTGCTATAAAGGTTGCAAATATTCAGGTAGTCAATATCCATGTTAAAGATTTAATTTGTGCCAAAAAAGCAATGTAATCTACTGTGTCCGTCCACTGCAGCACCTCGAGTCATTCTCGCGCCAAATGTTAAGTGCAAGTGATGTGACAGTAACGTCACGGTTATGTGCACATCGTCGTCTCTTTGTTCGCTGCTGGCTACATTCTCCCTCTCTGGTCGCCATGCTTATTCAACACACTCGGAGCCTCCAGTGTACACTCAATCTCCGCGCAAAACACGAAAAATCGCGTTTTTCCGGTGTCAATAACGTCAAAATTTTGCATGATTCATGCCGCCACAACAGGATATCCCGCGCAAGCGGGGACGGCCGAAGGGCTCCAAGGATGGGCCAAGACCACCTGGTGCGCCTAAGCGCGGCCGCCCCACGAAGGCCGGTCCAGAGGAGATTGGGAGCAAAGGTACGGCATCATTTCCATCAGTAAAACTGCAATTTCGTCTTTGACATCTTACATCTTTGGCCACCATCTTTCAGCATCTTTGTCTTTGGAAAGACATCTTGTGTCTTGGAAAATGCGTCTTTGGACGTCTTGTGTCTTTTACTCCTCATCTTAGATCTTTACCACTCAGCCGGGATTTTTTTTGAAACTTGTACCATGTAAGGATGCAAAATTGTTGTTTCATACTAGACGTAATTGAAGCTCTAGCCTGTACTCAAGGATTTGACCGTATGCAAGGAGAAGTGGGCAGAGAAGGGAGGTGTTGAATGGGCATCTGTTACCAAGTGGAGGAGGCCTGAAAGCGTATGATGAACATTTTCGGATCTACTGCAACCGTCTACCGCGCAAGAAAAGATCCAACGGCGTGGCAGCGGCTTCAAGGGCAAAATCAAGGCAAAATCAAGATACGACGAATCTGCCAAGTCATTCGAACTCCGCTGGCCCGTGCGTAACCATGTGATGTTTGATGGATGTTGATCAACAATCACTCGCATCTTGTCCTGTCCCCTCATCCATCCCCCGCTCTCCCCCTGTACATATCACGCCCTGCTCTCCCTGTTCTTGGCCACCGGGCCCATACCACTTTCTGGTGTCTCGTTTGGCAGTTCCCAGCTCTTGGATGACATCGGGACAACATGCCTGTCAATCTGGCTGACTGCTCAGTGTCGGCTGCTCCGAGGTGAACCTGAAGACCTCCAAGCTCAAACCTTCAAGTTTGAAGACCCCTCAACCTCAAAAGCCTTTCAAGGTCTCTTTAGAACAAGCTTCAATGACAAAACCATTCAAGGCCAAGCCTTCCAGCTTCAAGCCACTACTGTATCCTGTCAACGTGCGTTGTGCAATGCCATACCTCAGGCTCCCCATCAGCGCTACCAGAAATCCTCAAGTAGCCAAACTCGTATCTCTGATGTCCCAACGACGCTGACTGTGGCACAAAGTGCGTATCCGTATAATCCCATTCTCACGCTGACTTGTCTTGCACTTTTGCGTAGAACGTGCCCCCGTCTCAACTTCGAACGATTGGCGCAGTGTTACTGTTTCAAGGGGGTGCGTACATAGTTGTTCTGTTTACGATGACAACACTAGCAATGGTTCCGCCCTAGTATTTTCGCTTTTCCGATTTCGTAGTCTGGGATGGAGATAACCTCAGTTCTCGATCCTGGTTGTACCCCATGCTCCCCCGTACATTCAGTGTATTATTTATATGCTTCAATATTATTGTCTTTAAACGTATCTTTGCGAAGCTTTGCGAGTTATCAAACATCTTTAGGTAGTTCTTTGTTAAAGATTCTGGTCGTCTTGGGCATCTTTCCCAAGACGCGAGTCTTTCCTGAGAAAAGTGAATCTACTTTGGAAAGACGTGACATCTTGGCCAAAAATCCATCTCTCGCGTCTTTCACGTCTTGGCAAAGACGTCAAAGATGCCAAAGACGAAATTGCAGTTTTACTGATGTCCGTACATTTGGCAGGCAGCCTGATTCCATCCGTTCACGGTCCTTCCTGTCGGATCATCAGACGCCGCTTCCTTGTACTCTGGATTTACTGATGGAGATGCCGATGATGAGTATGAATTCGACGATGACGGTGGCATTGAACCGCACCAATGGGACGCGATTGATCAAGAAATCCGGGACGCGTATGGTTCAAGTGCGTGGTGTATTCCTTCTATTGTGCACATTGGCATTTACCCATTCTTAGTCCATATCCCTACTCCCGAGCCACCGCCGAATAACCCATCATTGCATCAGCTCCGGGCTGTTGGGATTTGACACGTGATCGCGTCAGCCCCGGCAAGACCACGTAGGAGCGTACGTGGAGGACACGAGGTTGAAACACCTCGAGGCATGTTGCCATAGAGCTGGCCTCTATGAAACATGTATCAGTGTATTGAGACGCGTCGAAACGCGTCTGGTTGAGCAACGCATAGCCCTGTCATTTGTTCTAGTATTTACCTGTTTCAACATACCCATTGTTCTCTGAACAGTATAAATACGGTACTGTAGTTGAGTGGAATATACCCTTTTTCCCCTCCGTTTTACTATAGGTTATGGGCCCCGCCCTTAACTAACCTACTTCGAATTCACCACCTTATCCACAACTATCTCACACAACCACTCACACAAACCCCACTACCATGTCGACCCTAACCTCTGCCGCCGACTCTACTCCATCATCATTGTTCCGGATCGAGCAACTCAACGAGACAAACTGGGTTCCGTGGAAGCGCCGCGTCACCGCCATATTTCGTGAGCGCGCACTCTTGAAGATCGTCGAGGGCACCACGCCGAGACCCGCCGTCGCCGACAAGGACCAACCAACAGCCGATGAGAGGAAGAAGATTGAGCGATGGGAGGAACTAGATGGGAAGGCGCAGACACAGATTGAGCTCACCCTGAGTGACTCGCAGATGGTTCATATCGCGGGCGCCAAGAGTGCAGCCGAAATGTGGAAGCAGCTTAAGCAGGTCAAGGAGAGGGGCGGGAAGTTGGGAATCTTGTCTCTTCGCCGCCGTCTGTACCGCACCATTGCCGACGACACCACCGACATTGGGGAGCACGTCACTGAGTTGCGTCGGATTCAGGAGGAGCTTGCGATTCTTGGCAGTTTGGTCTCGGATGAGGACTTCCTGCTCATGATAATCAGCTCGCTCCCAGAGTCTTGGGACAACTTTACGTCGGCATACCTCGGTGCATCGAGCAACACTCCTACTATCTCGTCGCACGAGTTCATCTCCCTTGTTCTGGAGGAGAACCGCCGCAGACTCGAGAAAACTGGGGATGGAAGCGCAGCAATGTATGGACGAGCAAAGGAGGGCAAGGGTGGAGGGAGCAACAAAGGAGTCGAGTGCTACAACTGCCACGGCCGCACCGTGTTCACCGAATTTCGAGCGGCAGATATACCCGTTGAAGGCGTTGGAAATGCACCGCTGCAGGCTCTGGGACGCGGAACCGTTCTGTTAGACTGCGAAGTCAGCGGGAAGGTCATCACACACAAATTACTCGACGTCCTATTTGCACCGACCTGCGCACACAACCTCATATCAATCAGCCGGCTGGACGACGCCGGGTTACGAGCGCAGTTCAATCACGGCAAGGTGGAGTTTGTGCGACGCGGCGATGGTCGAGTAATGGCAACGGGGAGCAAGACTGGTCGTCTGTACCCGTTAGCCGCGCGAGCCCGGAAGCATGTGCAACATGGCACGCACGAGGGTGCGCACGCCGCCGTGGAGGCGAGCAACCAGACGTGGGATGCCTGGCACCGCCGGATGGGGCACTTGGCAAAGAGCGGTTTGGAGAAACTTGTTCGGGAGGACCTAGTCGATGGACTCACTGTCGACGAGAGCTCGCCGCCATTCAGCCAATGTGAGGCTTGTGTCAAAGCCAAGATGACGACAAAGCCATATCCACAGGAGGCGACCGACCGACGAGAAACCGCGGGGGAGTTAACCCACAGTGATATCTGGGGTCCTGCGCGAGTCGAATCGTTGAGAAAGTCGAAATATACCATCCTGTTCTCGGACGACGCTACTCGACACTGTTACCCCGACTTTATGAAGAACCGGAGCGAGTCCTTCGAGAAGATCAAGGGGTACATTGTATGGGTTGAACGTCAGTTTGGATACACACCCAAAGTCCTCCGAGTGGACAACGCCAAGGAACTCACTAGCGGAGCTGTGAAGGCATGGTTGAAGGGCCGTGGGATCACGTTCCAGAACCCCGCACCATATGCGCACGCGTCGAACGGAGTAGCTGAGAGATTCAACAGGACAATCATCGAGCTTGCCCGTGCGATGTTGATAGCGCGAAATTTGCCGGCCTTCCTTTGGGAGTCAGCGGTCGAGTACGCGGTGTACATCCGAAACCGTTCGCCGACACGCGCGCTCCAAGGGAAGACACCGTTGGAAGCATGGACACGAAAGAAGCCCAATGTATCGCACCTTCGGGAGTTCGGGTGCGAGGTATGGGTGAAGCGCGAGCCAGTGCAAAAGCTGTCTAAGCTAGGTGGGAATCATGAGAAGGCGGCGAAATTTATCTTCGTGGGATTCGGAGACCATACAGACATCGTCAAATATTATGACGGCAAGAACCGCAGTATCCGCGAGTCAAGAAACGTCGTATGGGTAGAACCGAGCACCCAACCCCTGGTCGATGTGCAGCTCGAGGGGGAGTTGGGAACGCCGAGCCAGCAATCTCCCACAGAAACGCATGCACAACCCGCTTCTATGACGAACCAGAAGGCAGCGCCAAGTGAGGGGGAGCCACCGGCGCAGATAGAGTCGCATCCGCACGCGCAGACACAGTCGCAGCAGCGAATGCAGACACAGTCGCAGCCAACGAGCACACCTCCACTGGCAACCTCTCCATCAGCAGCTCCACCAGCACAAGAAGAAACAGGCCAGCCAAGACGTTCATCACGCCCAACCAAGGACACCGACTATCGCAAGCTCAACAACCCAGATGCGCGACTGCAGAGTAGTCGAATCCTACCCCAAGATCGACAGGTTTTAGAGGAGGAAGCAAGGGAAAGGGCAGAGTACGCATTCTTGGGAGAGTCTGCGCTTGACGCCGCCGGCGCACCGCGCACATACAATGAAGCGTTGAAGTCGAGTGAGCAGCTGAAATGGAAAGAAGCGATGAGGGAGGAGATAGAGATGTTGAAGGAGAAGGGAACCTACGAGATAGTGGAACTACCTCGGAATCGCGAGGCCATTGGGAGCAAATGGACCTACGTCAAGAGGGTCGATGAGCAGGGCCGAGTGTCGAGACATAAAGCCAGACTCGTTGCTCTCGGATGCTCGCAGATCCCTGGGATAGATTTTACGGAGACATTCGCTCCTGTTGTCCGTCTCGAATCGGTCCGCGCTGCACTTGCCATTGCTGCCATCGAAGATCTAGAGATCATTCAAATGGATAATCGAGGCGCATACCTCAATGGAGAGCTCAAGGAGGAAATTTACATGCGGCAGCCACCAGGCTTCGAAGATGGAACGGGACGTGTTTGGAGATTATTGAAAACGATCTACGGGTTGAAACAGTCGGGCCGTGAATGGAATCGCGAGTTCGACCGCAAACTCACCACTATTCAACTCATCAAGACAGCCGTCGATCACTGTGTTTATGTCCGTAAACGCAACGGCGAGCAAACTTGGGTGACAGCACTATCAACCCTGTGTATTGCACCACAGAGGACCAACTCGCCGATGTTTTCACCAAGCCTCTGGCCAGACCCAAGCATGAGAAATTCATGCGCGCATTGGGGCTCTTGTCGGTCTGAGGGGGAGTGTTGGGATTTGACACGTGATCGCGTCAGCCCCGGCAAGACCACGTAGGAGCGTACGTGGAGGACACGAGGTTGAAACACCTCGAGGCATGTTGCCATAGAGCTGGCCTCTATGAAACATGTATCAGTGTATTGAGACGCGTCGAAACGCGTCTGGTTGAGCAACGCATAGCCCTGTCATTTGTTCTAGTATTTACCTGTTTCAACATACCCATTGTTCTCTGAACAGTATAAATACGGTACTGTAGTTGAGTGGAATATACCCTTTTTCCCCTCCGTTTTACTATACGGGCGGCAGCACGACACTCAAAAAAGCGTGCGTCTTGCTGCATGCCCGTGGTCCACTATTTCATTTAGTTGTTACGTTACAGGACCGTTCTTCACCACCCAAAATCCTAATTTCGACAGTGATACCGAATCAGAGACAGATCTAGAATCACAGGCCAGCGACGACGAGTTCCCAGTTCCAGAAGACGGCACAGACAAGTCAGATTTGGGCAAGGGTGAGTACGCATTTGAGATGTAAGTTACAATAGTTGCTGAAAAATAAAAGCCTGGTTCACTCAGCCGAAATATATGCCGGATTGGCTGTACCGCTACTTTCATAAGGTAATTCGGCCGATGATAACTCAGAAAGAGAAGAGCTCTCTCGTCAGGCCCACCACATTCAGCGGCAGCTCTCCCTGGATTTACCCACCCGAACCAATCTTTGCACTTTCCGAATATAGATTTGACCCATCAGTCATTTACCGCCCACGAGTATTTCTGTGGCTTCCCCATTTCTTTGTTCAAGAATTAAACTGTCCCAATTGCGGCGAAAAACTTGAAAAGAACGGTCCTCTGAGGCCCCGCCGTGTCGTCGATGTTGAGGACACCTTTTATATTGTTTCATGGGCCTATTACTGCCGTACATCGTGTCGGCATCACTTCCACGGATGGAGCAAGAAAATTCTTGATTCTCTTCCTCCGTACCTCCGCCTAGCATTCCCAGCTCTTCTCTCTCGAAAATCGGGGATCTCCCGAAATGTTTTGAATCAGCTGCGTGTCGGTAATCAGCACAAAATGGGGCCGAGTGGAGTCCGGTCATTACTTCTCGAGTCGCACACCTTGCGGTTCAGTGTTCTGCAGGCCCAATATCTTGAAGCTGTCTTCGAGATGGTTCGTGGGAGACAGGATCGCCAAACGAGCCTCTTCCAATCGAATTTGGACTCCTTCCTTGCCGAAAAAATCCCTGACTTCGGAGATTTCGGTGATCGGAATGGGTATTCGGGGTTTGTTCCCAGCGAGCGATATTTGGCTAGTATGTTGAACAAAGCCATTGAACTCGACGAGCCTGATGCAAATCAACACACTGCATGTCAACCTCCTGATCAGCTGGCGATAGATGACAGCCACAAGGTACGCATCTTGTTCATTGGTCAGAGTCAACTTCCTCATGATCCTTTTCAAAGATCAATAAACATATTGCTAAAGTAGATGGGCAATCAATCTTCGGAGCCCTGTGGACGTGTATGGACTCTCGAGGTATCCGCTCGCAAGCGTTGACTCTCACGAAGAGTCACGAAGAACGGATTGGACCACTGATGGGAATCGCAGAGTGTGCAAAACTTTATGGATTTGATGATCCCGTGGTTGTATTCAGTGACGATCCTATCAAGGCAATTACTTTCTTCGCTTTATTACCATGGGACTGACTTCTTCCCAGGATAAAAGCCTTATCTACACCGCATTCCCATCCTTGGCTAAAAATCTAGCGCCTCCCGCTTCTGCATATGGTTTAGAATCTTTAAATATCCCCGACACATTTCGGATTCAGTTTCTCGCGGACACAGATTTAGTTGACAAAATCCTTTCGTCTTTCACTGCAATGTTAGATGGCGACGACGCCATGCATCTGTGCATGAGTGTTGATGCCGAGTGGAATATATCACGTAAAACCGGTGTTTCCATTCTTCAACTTGCTCCCCATTCCGAAGACACAATTTTCATTCTCCCAGTGCGTACTTCACATTGTTTCCCTCTCCGTCCTCCTGAAGATTTTTCTCAAGGTTCATCGCTTCAAAACTCTTCCGACATCGCTTCTCAGACTTCTCATATCCGACCGTGTCTTCAAAATTGGCTCCGGTATCAAGGGGGATTTAACACGTTTACAGAAGCAGTTCACCGTACTAAAAAACCAGACATCCTTCAACGTCATTGATCTGAAGGAGTATTCGATTCAAGGCCCTGTCTCGGCGTTAGACAAGTGGGGGTCCGTATCCTCTGCTTACACCTCCCGTCCTGTAACTGCTGCTGCGTACGCGCAGCAGCTTCCATCCACAGTTGGGATGTTCGTGTCTCAGTGTTGGGACAATAGCCTGTTTGCGCAGGAGCCATTCGAGCTATCTGGTGGCTTTTTTGCAGTGCGCAGCCAATGGCTAATGGCTCAAATGGATTTTAACCTAGTACTCATGTTGAGCTCTCTTGCTTCAGTTCTGACCATATGTAAGCTCTATTCCTCACCTCGGCGTCAAAGTCGGTTCTGGTCCCATTTTAAGGTCAATATTGTGTGTTTTGGTTTGATTGTGGGTGAATTATGGTGCAACGGCGTTTGAAAAGCATCTCTGAATGACTCCGCAGGTATGTATTCCATTGAACACCATTTCTCGAGTGGATATCCCAAAGGAAAAATAAGGCCATACGAGCCATCAGCTATTGGCTGCGCACTGCAAAAAAGCCATCAGATGGCTTGAATTAAGGGTCGTCACGAGTGCGGGTCACTCGTGAGTACCTGAGAGTTGATCCGTGAGAATACCCGCGAGTTTTGCTACTCGCGGGTCAAGTACCCATGTGCACGGGTCAGTCACGGATCCGGGTAGTGATTTTTGAACAAATAGTTTATGCTCACAAGTTTCAAAGTGCCTTAAAACATGGACTTTCAGCTGAAAATAGCAAAAGAAAAAAATACTCGTGGATTGATCCGTGGGAAACCCGCGACCCACGAGTCAAGTGCCCGTGAACACGGTGCTGCCACGGATCCGAGTATGGCTCCGGACGACGCAGGTGCCCGCGGCCACGGATCCGGATCACCCGTGAGTAGACTCGTGACGAGCCTTAGCTTGAATGGCTCCTGCGCAAACTCTCTAATATTAGGTGTTGTGAAGCCACCAAGTGCCATAATAGACATTCAGGCTCTATGACATCTTTCTAAATCCATCCAATCCCCCTGTTGCAAAAATTCAGATTATTTGAACATGTATGGGCCATGTTAGACATCATTTATCGCAAATGTTGCTAGATTTCCCACGTCCTTCAACATAAAGTATTTTCATGAATGTTTTTCTATCACTAATTGCGTATGAATTAGCTGAGTAGATTCATCTGGTTTTTACTGGAATCGGTCAAGAACTGAGCAAGTTATCGGTAATTCTTCGAAAATGTCTCAAAACGGGTGAAATTTCGCCGCGCCTTCGGGTCCGACAATAGCTGTAAGACTTCAAGAATTTCAATTGACCTGTAGGAAGTCCCTCGTGAGGTATCAGAGGTCCACAGTCTTGTTGTACTCCTCTGTGAGTGAGTAAAGTAAGCGGACGGAAAATCAGCCGTTTATTCAAGCTCTCAAATAAACATCTATTTTTAGGCCATAAAAAGTACAATCGTCCTCAGTTTTGTCATAGACATGCCGGGCAGCATCTCCTCAAGAGTCACACAAAATCTGGCCATTACCACGAAAGGTACGGGGCGCTGGGTAAACTATTCCGGAGTACCTGGTTACTTTTGGTAATGCCGAGTAATTCCACCATAAAATGACCGCATATTTCACTTCTGCCTCGGCAAGAGATACTGTACCGATCTGTATGGTAGCGACGTAACGCGTAACGCTTCCCCGAAAATGTTGCCTAAATCCGCCCGTAATGCCAAAATTTCAACTTTTCCCAGCCATTTTTGGCAAATTTTCGGCTCTAGGCTCTCAAGTTTGCCATTTCGGACAAAAATGACCCAAAATGCGCCAAAAACGGCCAACGTGACCAGCTTTTGGCGGCCATTGTGAGCTCAAATGTGGAACAATTCCATTTACTGTGCATGACTGAAATGTTGTAGTGACCATTTTTTGATAGCCTGCAATTCCACAAAGTCGATTTTTCTGAATACACCAAATATTTTTCTCTCAGAATATTTATTTAAGTAGGTATGGTATGATTTTTTTTTGGTGCATGTGAGTATGAAATTGCTTACAGCTAATGTCAGAACCGAAGGCTTGAACGAAAATTTCTTCTTTTGGAACGTTTTCAGAGAGAATTGTAAATATCTCAACCAGTTCTCCACCGATTTGACTGAAATGTATCTAGATATGTTGGGCTAATTCATGCGGAATCAGTGACGGAGAGGAATTTGTGAAAATATTATGTATTAGGTAATTTGTGTTTTCAGGCCGTTTTGGGGCCGAATGCATTGTAGCATGCCCACATGTCCCAGTGACCTAGTATTTGGGGAGGGACAACATGCATCCCTGTGAAAACATGTGACAGAGCCAGAAGTAGGGATAATTTATTTACAGTAACTCCAGCTCCATTGGATACATTTGGTGATTTTGACACTCGGAGATATTGAAAGGATTACATTTAGGCAGCGATTTCATAAAACTCTGGCTCTGCCACATATTTACTAAGGTATAGATGTTATCCCCCCAAAATATTAGGTCACTGGGAGATTAGCTGTAAGTCTATCATATAAATTAGCTAGCTCAATCGAACCATATTATCTAATGCTACAGCTGTCCTGCACGGAAACTCATTTTTTCCCCAATAAGGTAACCCAAAGAAAGTTTAAAAATACGGGGCCCTCTAGAATCACAATGCAAATTGATGGGTTACACTTTCTGGGAAAACGGATGAGAATTGAGCGTGTAGCGGCCGTTCTGCTTCGTAGTGAGAAGTGCCTTGGACCAACGGATCCTCGTCTACTCGAGCCCCCTGCTTCACATTTATGCGCCAAGCTGGTCGCTCCAGCTCATTCAGAAGTTGACCGCGATGCAAGGACGCACGAAGCAGGTTGACCCGATTGATGCTGCCTCTGTTGGTCGGCACCCGGGGGTGCGCTCACACAAACCATGGAGGTCAGGAATGCTCCAATACAGAATATTCAATTGCAAGAAGCGTTGGTAGGGGCTGAGAGTAATATTTTTGGTCCTGGATGGTAGGACTCAGCCAATCACAATACTCGTCATCACAGAAAGTAACCGGAAATGTATTTATTGCTCGAGACCACATGCACTGAGCTGAACCACCCACCACCTGAGGATCCTACCCGTAGATAACTTGACTTGTTTTGGAGGAATGAGTTCATTAGCACTGTCTAGAGCCACGGAGAGATCAGCGGTGCTGGTGGCAGTTACGTCATCTCATCATCTGCAAGAAACATCTTGCTCAAAAAAATTCCCTGAGACCGGTTCGACAGCCGGTTAACCACGGAGTGCTGTCGTGCCGTTGCTATTGATTCGGACCGAGTGGAATGGCCTGATAGCACCGCCTCCCTTTAGAATAGGGTCAGTCAGAGTAGTTATTTTCGGGCGGTTATGGAGTCGATTATGGGGTCGATGATGGAAACGGTTCTGAAAAATCTTTTCATCATAACCGTGTGAGAACCGACCGTCAACTTTGACCAACCCGATTTCAAAAGCGATTATCTCGACGATTCCGGAGAATAATATTTATTTCCAGTGACGCCACGAACTCTACAGTATAGACTAACTTTCTTTCCATACCACAAACAGTTGCCTGGTGTAGTGGTTATGGTGCCTAATGTAATTGTCCTCTGCATGAGTTCAATCCCTGTTATTGGCTTTTATTTTATCTCGGGTGCCAATTTGACCTGCCGGCCTTTCGTTAAGTTGCCTATGTACTCTTTCCTTGTCCTCGCGGGACACGGAAAAGTTACATAGGCAACTAAACGTTATCCCGAAGACACGCTTGAGAGACGGAGGCAAATAAATTCATCAGAGTCGATGTGATCTTTTTGGCGCGAAAGCACATGACTCAGACTGTCAACAAATGCCCGTCACCACTCGGGGAGAAGCGTTTTAATTCATAACCGACTCGAAATTCAAAACCACTCATTTGTGAGCACAACATGTTCATCTGCGCTGTCACGGATAGATGCTTATGTAGGTTTTCACCTCAGCCATCCCCAACGGTATCTCTCTCCAGCACCCCTTCTAATCCCGATGGTCGTAAGTGCCGTGAGGGCCCTGAGCTGCGTTCCATGGCGCCGTGGTGAGTTGAACGTCGCCCCAGGAACAATTAGCTGAGTGTTTTTTTTAATTGGCGCCGACCAGGAGCAGCTAGCACCCCCTTCTCGTTTCGAAGGTTGTAAATTAGAGTATGAGCCCATCTCCTCTCTACCCCGGGATGTGGAGGCCGTTCTCTGCTTTCAATCGCGCTGTGGCAAGCTGCACTCCGCCCCAGGGACAATTAGCTGAACATTTATTTGATCAGTGCCGACCAAGAGCAGCCAGCACCCCCTTCTCGTCTCGAAGGTCCTAAGTGAGAGTATGAGCCCATCTCTTCTCTACCCCGGAATGCTGAGGCTCTGCGCTGCTTTCAATCGTGCCATGGTAAGTTGAACGCCGCCCGAGGAACAATTACTCTAACTGAACATTTATTTTGTCAGCGCTGACCTAGGAGCCCATTTTCTCGTTGGAGTTGGACTTGATCTTCACAGTCGGATTGTTCATATTGATATGGTTGCATTCACGGGTAGCGATTCACATATATCACATTGTGTGCATTTCTAGCTGTGTTTTTACCGGCTTTATTTTAATATTTTTCTTGGTCGGCAAGTCTGGATCAGATAAGTTTAAGTAAAGTTGAGTAAAGTTCGGTGGCAATAATTTACATCATCTACTTCACAGAGGACCTGGTCAAGCTTTGCAACGAATGCGTGCGCGCAGAGGCGGTAACCCTTCAATCTGGTTAAGGACTGTGATTATCGGTCTTCTAAAGAGAGGAAAGCCAGGCGAAATTCCGGACAGCTACCGAATTATTGCTCTAGAAAACTGCTTTCTCAAGGTTGTGACCTTGCTGCTACATCGTCGAATCACGCAATGGGCTGCAGCGCAAGGTCTGATCCCGGATTGGCAAAATTGATTCAGAGCAAAATATCGCACCGACAATAATCCTTTTGTTCTCCGATGCATACGCGATTGGGCTCGGGCACACGGCAAGACAATCTACGTGGTGGCCATTGATGCCACCAACACGTGTCCGTCGACGAATCACTTCACAATGTGGCCGAAGTTTCCTAGGATGGGAATGACTGGCCCAATATTTGACTGGCTGCGGAAGACCTACCTACACGAGTATGGGTTATTACGTCAAGCACGGCGATGCAAACTCTGGCGAATTCGAAGCGTTAATCGGGCTGTTGACTGGCGATCCTGCCTCCCCGGTTTTCCGGAATTTGTTCATGGCCGATCTTGTCATGCTTCTCGACTTGGACGACGTGGTTCTGGAGAACGTTAGAATGGCAATGATGGCGCAAGGTGATGGCGTCCTGTTAATCTCGTTCTCACCTCGCGGACTGCGCGCCAAGTTGCACATTCTCCAAGAGTGGTATGCCATGAACTTCATTCTGTTCAACATGTTGAAAACTGTTGTCCTTATTTTTGGAGGCACAATACCATCTCCCTTGCCCGTCTTCGCACTTCAACCTATCTGCTCATATACCCGGCCTCTATCCCTCTGACCAGCCCTGCTTAGAAACCGCGCGAAACGAGGCCGGAGCGAGTCGAAAGCTTCAGACACAAAAAAACGAAACATTCATCCCATGGACTATATGGCGGATTGGCTGGCCAGGACCATGCTGCCCGCCACTGGGGTATACTAACTTTTGAAAATTTTGGCCCAGATTTCGCGCTTTTCCCCCCCGTGCTCAGATCACCTCCGTTTTTTCTTAAATGAAGATTTTATCGATAAAACACCCTATTCTGGGTCCAACCCTCGAATCTGGGAAGAAAAAGGTCAAAACTCCGGGTTGTCATGATGTTTTGTCTTCTATCATAGCTTGTGCCGTGGAAACGTCCTAGCCTCAATGTTGGGTCTCCGGGGACTGACTGACACAGGCAAAACCAGCGGAGGAGTGAAGGTGACATGGCCACAATCGATATGGAGAGTTCTGTGACCTCTGGCTCAAAGACCAGAGCATTGCAGACAATTTCAAACAGCCAGGACTGCTCAGAATAGTGCTGGGTATCATCTGTCAATTTGCAGCATTTGATTAGCTCTCCATATCAAGTCACGCTTTTCCGAGCATGTGAAAACAGGTGGTCCTGCCCTCACTGCGGCCGCCTTTAATGTGGTGAGAGCCATCTGTCAATATTAGCGCCAGGGCAGTGTCTGTCAAAGTTTGTTGGAAGGGTGACGTCAACTGCCGAGAATGCCGAATGATCATTGACTGTGAGCCGGCGAAAAAGATAGGCAACAATCAAGGGCAGAGAGTAGCCACGATGCATGGCATCTGCGGAGATTCACCGGAGTTTAAAAGGCTTCAGACTGACGGACAGGCTTAATTTTATAAGTTGCAAAATTTTTGTTTTTGCTGTTCAAAAACAATTGATGGCATATCAAAGCAGTATGATGCGATCAAATTCTGAAAATATTTATGAGGTCTCCGGAACACATTTCGAACATTCCATTCTGCGGAACCCATGTTTCAAAGTCTCTGTATCCTCCGGAAATCGGCCTGCAATACCGAAAAGTATTTACATAATGCATAACAAATTGAGGATACAGAATCACAGTTTTGCTTTGAACTGTGAATTCCTTGAGCCGCTCTGGCTCATCATCTATGCAGATTCTGAGCTACAGATCTTCATGTGGAAAAGAGAGCATACCTAGGCTTGGACTTGCAAGTTCAGCATATGCGCAGCGCACCTCAAATGTGACATCCAGTATTCTGGCTGTGCCCCTTGCAATTCTTCTACAGGCCATCATCGAATGTCATGCCGAGACCGGGGGTGTTCAAGCGACCGAGCCCGAGTGGAGTTAGCATCTGTATCTTGCATTCACATCAAATCCAAATTCACACTCAGTTTCATTCCCGCTGCTCAGGCTCACAGCGACCCCGACTTCCCCATATTACTTCTCCTCGACGGTCACAATTCCCACGACACCGTGGAATCGGTGGACATTGCAATCGAAAACAACGTCCGCATTGGCCAGCACCCTTAATAAGACCCTTAACTACAACACTGGCCGTCTTGCCGTCCACGTGCGCGACGCGCCTCTCGCGCCCGAGCTCTGGAGGCCCTCGGACCCTCGATCAGGACCCTGGCGACAGAGGCGGTCCCTCGTCGCAGCACCCCTTGGGACGCGTCTGGAACGTGTTTGATCCAAAACGCGAATATGTCACGTGATCACGTGACCGTCATTTCCACCTTCTTCTCGTACGTTTGATCCCCGCCTACGCCACCGTCACTTTCTGCAATTGTACACAGGTGAGTGACGAACAGCTGCCCATGGTTTACATGTTTCCGTCACTCCCTTGCCGTGAGCTCAGGCCGGTGAGCTTGTGAGCCAGCCTGAGTGAGGCAAGACCCACCCTCTGCTCCATGTTCTTTCTGTGCTCCACGCTTGGGTGTTCTTGGGCTTCATCTCCTCTCTCCCGAAGCCTGGGTCTCCCACTGCATACTGAAATCGACATCCCCTCGTTCCAGAACCTCTTCACGATCATCAAGCACTTCTTCCGTTCCGAGGTGTCTCTCTCGCACATCCTTTGTTGCTGAAAGAGCCTTCCGTTCTGGACCGAGACGGGAAGCGATTCCATTCCACTGGATCCTTCGCAGGTGTTGTCGATCTCATCGACAAACCTTGATTCTCATAATTTTTGCCTCCCCCGTCACCTTCGCTCTGACATTGTTGTACCTCAGCTGAACATCGCACTCATGATCACAGTGTACTCCATATGAACCATACTATGCGGGCACTTCCAATCTTCCTGTGGTGGATAGAATTTCCCGAATTCCAAGGTATTGAAAAGGATCATCTCTCAGTACCACAAAAAATAGGAATAGCATCTTCGAATGTCCCACCCCCGAATCAAACGGGGTCCTTCCACTTCACATCGGTTTTAACTTAACCACCTAATGTAGGTGGACGTGCGCCGCGCACCAGCGGGACTCTTTCCTTCCCCTCGACCCCACCTGATATCCTCGTTTATTTAAATGAATACCGTGAGTGTTTCCTTGCGTAAAAAACATTGACGCCGCTTGGACCAATGTCCCGCCCCCAAGGCGAACGGAGTTTTTCCGCTTCACCGTTTAACGTTTGATCATGGACCTCGGTTTTTGATATACACGTGATTACTTCCCACGCCCAAATTAGGACAATCTCGTCTCACCGGAACGTTGGGCACTTGCATTATTGCTGAATGCATTCGAACGGAATTTCGGATTGATTTTCCCCTTTCAACGAAATAAATTGGATCTGAAATGCATACGAGAGGTGCTATTTGTGTATGTGACTTGAAATGGCGATGGTACACCGAGAAGGACCTCAAAATTTACGGAGAACTTTTTAGGACCTACTGATGGCTTTTCATAAACGTTCTATGTAGTCGGAATGGCTTATAGGCCTATCCAGCAGCCAATCAGTGTTTTACATTTTCATACTGATGACCGTATATTGACACCATCCTTTGCATTTTCAAACACCTTCAATCCCAGCGCCGTCCCAGAGCCCTTTTTTGAGTCGTTGACCTGCAATGGATGAGTGGTTTACATTTTCAAACACGTGAATGAATGCACCCCCCAACACGTGCACAGGAAAATTAACCCCCGGCAAACCACGTTGTGGAATATTTTGTGGCTGTGCACATATTTTACCTCTTCCCGGTGCAGAAGTGGAATGAGTGTTCATTTTCTGGTCAATTCATGGTCCGGCCAGGTGAATTCACACCCCAACATATGCACAAGAAACATTAACCCCCGGCAAACCACGTTGTGGAATATTTTTTGAATTTTCTGGCTGTGAGCATATAAGTGGTCGATTTGTCATGTCATAAGTGGCTGTGTCATGACATGACCAAGCGATTCGTACCTCCTGGAACAGTGGATATTATCTCCTTTTATTATTTGTAACTTGTATAAAAAAGCTGTAGACTCTACAGTGTAGAGCACCACAATTTTCACCTAGCAATTTAAGTTGAATTATGCCATTCTGAACTCTTGTATAGGATCAATGTTCCAATCATTTCGATCAGAAATTCAAAATTCTCCCAACGCCTCCCTAGCTGCCGCTTACAGTGGTTGATATATTCTTTTATGACATTGACTGAAGTTGCGCGTCACCCGGTCAAACTCAGGGAACAGCGCCCGCAAAATGGCCATTTTGGCCGGATTTTGCCGAAATTTGATCGGGCGCTACAGTATTACATGCCCGAATGGGACGATCAATTTTTGTTGTCAGTTTATAACACATTCAGACATATTTTGTATGAATCCAAGTCGGCCGAGGGTTAGTTTGTGGTGCAATCTATTGGACCACCACATCTTGGGGGTATTCACAAGAGGTTGGGTCATATCGGGCAGGAAAAAGGTCTAAAATCGTTATCAGCTGCTTGATATGCCAATGGGACGCGTCACATCACGTCGGTAATCAACAGCAAAAATGCTTCCGCAATCTAATCGTCCTCCATTCCGGATCCATTCTCTGACCCCTCATCCCCGCTTCCTCCACTATCCTCCTCGTCCGCCTTTTTAGGCCTCGGAAACAGCGCCTCCGGCTCGTAATCCTTCCATTTCGGCTTCTGCCATGCCGGACGGCGCTTCTCTGTCTTCGCCAACTCTTTTTCCACCTCCCACGCTGCCTTGTCAACCTCGAGCTCGTTGCGTCCGCGGATCAGCTCGTTCTGTTTCTTCCACTCTGCCAGCTCAGCAGCTCGTGCCGCTCGCTCCGTCTTCCTTTTTACCTTCCCCGCTGCCTCAGCCTCTTTCCTCTCGTCATCGTCGATACACATCTGGATAAATGTGTCCGACGTGAACCACTTCGCCTTTCCATCCCCCATCTTTCGCCGAGTCTTCTTGTTGGCTTTTCTCTCCTCTGCCGCCTGCAGCTAGCTTTGGGTGGCATTCACATACATTCCAGCGAGGACAACAGCGACCTGCATCTGGATCATAACGCCCTTCCTCGTCTCATCGCGCTGGTCGCATTCCGCCAGGGCATCAAGCAGCTCTTGCTCCCGAGCGCTGGCAGTGGGTCGTGCGAATAATTCGGCGTAACGGGATGTGTGTCGTTGGGGGGAAATTGTGACTGGCTTGAAAGCCGGGGGCGCCGAGGTGGATTTCACTGGCGACCTCGACGTGAGAAACGATGCTGATGTGCGCGACAAGCTATCCATCGCGGAACGTGCGAAGAAAGGTGTCGCAGGTGGGAGGGGTGTAGCAGGGGGTACGGGAATATCGGGCTCATCAGCGCCGTCGGCCCCGTCAGTGTCGTCAGCGGTGTGCAATTTTTGATAATCCAGATACTATCCCCCCCCACCGCTCCGGACAAACCTAGTACTCGGACAAAGAAACATTTCTCGACCAATATTGGTCCGTTTCCTGAGATTTCTGGCTCCACATGAGCGTAAGTAGGTGCCCTAGAGATATAGCATTCAAACCCTTTATAAGAGTCCACCCTTCGAATATATATCACCGCGGAAAGCTGACAGCTTAGGCCATTTTCGTTGATTTTGGGTATTTTATGGTTTTGGGCCCTCCACTTGAAGTCATATTACTTCATAAACACACCTAAAAGATACCTTGACATCATGAGAGTACCCATATAAAATTTCAGAGGCATAGCTGTCTTGTAGCCCTCACAATAAACCGAAAAATCATGGCATGCCTGCCAAACTGATCTCTCAACTGCCAGAAATGATGGCAAGAAATTTCATGCTGCCTGTCGACTCCCGTGGGTTTGCCTTGACCACTTCTAAATGCATAATATAGTTCCTGTTGGGGTGCCCCACCCTATGAAGTTTGGAGGCACTACGACCACAAGGTGGTTAGCTATGAGGCCGGCGATCAGAATTTGACCCGTTACCTAGAACTCGGACACCTGACTACTGCCGAAAAAACGACGCCGTTTGCCCAATTCTTATCCGTTTCTCATGAAGTAAAATCTGAAACCAAGGTAAAAGACAAATTGATGACGATCTATCCACTCAGGATGCATCTAGGACCGTTGCATAAAATTATATCTACCGATCTTTCTTTGGTGTCCGAGTTCTAGGGGGGGATAGTAATCCGCAATCATATTTGACATGAATTTGACGGGACTTGTCTGCTGGATAGGCAGGACGCCGTGCAATGAAGACTCGATACTGCGTGACCCCATTGCCCACGATGCAATCCATTACGTTTCTAACCACGTGACTCTCTTGCCCGCACTGCAATCCATTACACAAGTAAGTATATTCCACCCGCCTCCGGCGCGGGGTCAGAGTCCAACAAACTGCTCTTAATTCTGTTTCCTTGCCCTGCGGTGCCGCACTGCCGCTCGCTAACGCTCACAGCGCGCGGCACCTCCGGGGGAGGCACACGGCGGATTCCGAGTTGTGGGAACCGGCGGCGACATCTCGACAGCCGGCAGCGAGAACTCGACAATGTCTCGTGATTTATCAAAAAAGCTGTGCCATCCTCTTTTAAAGTATAGGATTTTCAAACGCGTGACTGTATTGCCCTCACTGCACGCCATTGGGTTTCTAAACAAGTTCAATTCCAGTGCAGTCGCAAAGCCATCTTCTGAGGCCCAGATTTTGATGCCATCCTGCTGAGAGGATAGCCAGCGAAATTTGGGTTCGAACTGTCGCTTCAGATTTATTTTGGCGGCTCTGGTGCTTTTGAAACAGAGCTTGGGGCTCTCTATGTCAATCTTAGCATCTTATCGGAATGCCAGAGCTTGCAGAAGGCATCATGTCTGGTACAGTCACAAACCGGGAAGCGCAACAAACGTAGAAGAGCAACACTACAAATTTTGTTCCTTCTGCTTTTCAAACTGAATCCAAATTTTATTCAAGGATGGTGAAGCATTGTATCATACTGTACATCAAAATATTTGTGCCAAAAGCTCTTGTGAGGCTTTCAAAAATTGCGATGTTTGCTTCAATGAGATTTAGAAACCCGGTTTCCAGCAGAAACCCCACCTTGCAGTTTGACCGACGAAGTTTGAACGATCACGGGAACAAAGACGCGCAACTCGGGCGAAGGCAAAACATCGACAAATAGAGTCATATTTCAAACCATCTCAGCATTCCAAAGAGCATAAAAAATCGATGGGAAGGCGGATGTTCATCAATTATTTCAGGTGCTCAAATACCGCACAGTTTCCTGTCCTCTCATGAGACAGCAATACAGGAGGCTCGACGAGTCGAAACCATTGTAGGCTATGGTTTACTTTCAACTGTGTGGCAAAAGATCTGGCTTTCGCGTGGAGCTGGTACTCAGAGAGAGTCGCAGCTGAAATATTTTCCGCCTTGGTGAACATCATGGGCAAGCTCCAGAAAATTGATTTCGAAATTCGCACCGTCTGATATGAAATCCTTCCGTCTAATACGAGCCCATTGAATAGAACTCTGATCGCATGGTTGAACTCAGTCTCACTATCGACTAGTCTCTGAGATTGAATTCAAGTAATGGAATCGTGAATTTCAGCCCTGGAATACACACTGCTTAAAAGCCAAAGATGATGAGAGTGGAAGTCGGATTGAAAGGCCAATATTTGTGTCACATTGGTCCTTCCCGGGAACCAATAGATCAACACTCTGGGTAAAATTGGCCAAACTGGGGATTTCTGGCCCCATGATCCAATGGCTGAAGCTGTTGTACGACAAAATTCGGTACATTGTGCGCCTCGATGGTCGCTTTGCACCTGCATTCAGATCCCTACTTGGCATTTTGACTGCTCTCCGCATCTATGGAACTTGTTCATGGCGGACTTCATTCTCGCGCACCATCCTCAAGATATCAGGTTGAATGGTGTGCCTATCTCAAACCTGGAGCATGCGGATGATATTCCCACTGCATCTTCATGCACCTCAGGCTTCCAGATCCATCTCAACGGGGCGCAGTCCTGGGCCAATGACAATGGTTGCGAAACTTCAATCCCGAAGTGTCTGTACCAAATTTTTAGCCCGCGTCAAAAGAGTTACCCCACGTTCAGCCTGGGAGGGAAAGTGATCAAGCAAGTCCAGAAGGCCTGTTACCTTGGACTCTGGCTCGAAACGGGGACCAAATTCATTTGGCGTGAACAATACAAGCTCAAGGCTAAGAAAGCTTCAACAGCTGCGAATGTTCTGCTTGGACTGGACCGATTTGTCGGAGTTCTTCCAGCCTGGGATATGCGAACCATCTATATGGCACGAGTGGACCCGTATCTCATTGCCGGCTGCGAAATTTGTCTGGACATACAAGAAAAGAGCGTCAAACTCCTCGAGAAGGTCCAATGCAGATTCTTGAGGCGGATGCTCGGAGTTGGATCCCGCAGCATGAAGGCAATCCTATTCTCGGAGACGGGGATATGGCCCATACGTTATCGCCGTGTGTATTTGGCTCTAAAATACCTCTGCTACCTGCTGAGCTTGAAAGACTCGGACCGGCCTGTTTGGAATGCACTGCAAGAGTCGGTGACCCTCGCTCGCGCGATGAAGATTTCTTGGATCAATGATCTTCGCATTGTTCTGTCGCAGCTCTATATACCAGTGCAGCTCAACATCACAGCCGGCTTGGAGATTACAACGGTGGAGGAAGCCATGAAGGTGGTCAAAAAATCCATGGAGGCCTGGATTGATAACGAGATCGAAACTTCATCCAGGACGAAGGACCTACTTACTGGACGCTTGGAGATGGAAAGCGAATCGGGTAAACTCATCAAAAAATCCCTGGACTTTCGCCATTACCTGAGAGTTAAGACTCCCGATCATCGACGTGCCCTCACGAGGATGATCCTTTCGAGCCATAGCCTGGCAGTGGAGCGACGCCGTTGGACGGAACGCGGCAAAACCAATCGTGCCACGTGAATGGCGGCTTTGCAGATTTTGCAAGGTTTCAGTGGAAGACCCAGCCCATGCAATGTTTCTTTGCGATCACCCAGAACTGCGGCAAGTCCGCGAGCTATTTCTGGCAGCCCTTTATGCGGAAGTGCCGAGTCCCGCGGTCAATTCACAGATGTGATGTCATTCTTCCGAGCGGTTCTTGCGCGAAGGGAAATAACTCCAGTCCTGGCAAAATTGGCATTCAATGTACTCAAAATTTACGACGCAGAACCTATGCTCCTGGTTGGGCCCCCGGCAGTGGAGCCTTGATTGTTCTCGGCAGCTTTCTGCCTGCCTCTGTTTGGCACAAATATTTGATTTCTTGGCTCCCGTGCATGCATTTTGCAAAGGGACAGACTCCCAAAGCTGGCTTTGGCTTTCGACGTTCTGAAAACTTACGACGCCACCCCCATGTATTTAATTGAACCAACGCTTGCACATGTTTGAGGGCCGTTTGGTGGCGGTACACTCCGTCCTATTTCGGCCCACATCACGATCGGAAAAGCTGGCCCATCTTTTTTCGTCCGCCCTCTGCTCTTTCCCCCCATGGCCCCAACTCCTCCACTTTCGGATACCCAGCCCTTCAATGCGTTCCTGGAGAACAGCGCAAATCCCGCTCCTGCCCCGGCCATAGTCTCGCCTCCGGCGGGCATTCTCCCGGTGCCGCTCCCTGCCCGAGATGGCGAGCCCTTGAGCGCGGACCTCAAAATTTCCTTGGGCCCTTCCTCCGCGACTCGCTCTCTTACCCGCACCTCTACGGCCCCGGCGGCCTTGATGACCACCCCAAAAGATATGGCTCCCAACGGCACTGTCAACACATTCGAGTACTACAGACTGATCCCGCGTCCTCTGAAGGGGAAGGAAACTGCGCCGCAGATGGCCGCTCGCACCGAGCATAATTTTGCTATGCTTGGGAACGATCGATACCCGCGTAGAGAAGCTCTCGCGCACCGTCACAAACTTCATCACTGAGACGGAACTTCGTGCTGCTGTGCGTCACCGCCTATCGAGCTGGAAGTAGCTGCTTCCGCAAATCCTGCCTCTTCGCATCCCTCATCTGTTGACGGCTTGGATAATGATGATCAGGTCTTCGCCCAGCTGGAGGACCTGGACCACAAGCTCGACGACGTGTTTGACACCCTATAGGCCCATACTCGCACCCTGGACGACCTGCAGGGCCGTGTTCCTCGTAGCCCACCCCCTTTCTCCATCGGACAGCTCAGCGACGCGATGAAACAGCAGCTTGGGACTATCACCAACGATCGCGACAAACTGGCCGCGCGCATTGAATCCAGCACGTCGAAGCAGCTCAAAATCAATAAAGCTCACGACGACGATTTAAACCGTTTGCATGAGGAAGTCCGCGCGCTCAAGGCCACAATCACTCGCCTCGAGCTTGCTCCACCTGCGCCGTTGTCGCTCGACACTCATTCAACCTCTGTTTCCCAACATCCCCTTACCGCTCCCTTTCCCGCTCCCCCCCCCTCCGCGCGTTCATTCACGCTCACGATCCCCCTCCGAAAATCACCGCGATGCCAAGCGCTCCCACCACACATCGGCCGTGATCGAGATGGGTCCCATCAAATCCGCGATGGCATCACAGTTGCAGCCGGTTGCGCTCTTTGAGCTCCACCTCGATACAGCGGTCCCAGCATATGTTCGCCCAGAGCATTACGAGGTACGGCGCGAGGGCGATTACCTCCTTGTTCGCCTCCCTTCCGCTGCGGATGCCCGCGCGCTCATCAAGGCCTGGGCGGCGCACACGGTTGATGGGTACAACGAAATTCATGTTTCCTGGCAAAGGAATGGCAGTCGTAACGCAGCCGCTAGCGGGTCCGCGCCGCGTGCAGCGAGTGGGCAAGATGGAGGGCCAGGAAACCACAATCGCAGTCACCAGGGAGGTGGCGGTGGACGCGGACGGTCGTACAATTCTCGCCGTACTTATTTTTCAGCTGTGCTGGAATTCCAAGTAGTACAATTATCAATACGATATATTGGAAACTTTTCGGCAACGTTGTGGACCTTCTTTCGATGCAAACATCGGCTTCGGCACATTTATTTTATTTTATTTACCACCCAGAAGTCCTTGGGTCTGTTTCTTCGGAAGTAGATGGTATGCACCGGTGCTAAAATTAACATTTAACATACTCAAAATTTACGACGCGGAACCTATGCTCCTGGTTGGGCCCCCGGTAGTGGAGCCTTGATGGTTCTCAGCAGCTTGCTGCATGCCTTATATTGGCACATTGGGTTGTTGGCTCCTGTGCATGCATTCTGCAAAGGGACAGACATAAGACAATTCTCTGTGACTGGTGGACACTGGGGATTTTTACCTGGGAGGAGGGGGGGTACGTTCGGGCGGCGCGTCGGGTTTATGATTTCCTGATTCGGGTTACTTCTGCGCAGCCGACAGGCTTTGACACCGCTTGGAATTTTCAAGATCAATGCTCCAAATTTTAAAGAAAAGTGCTTTACAGCCGTTGTCAGTACCGAAGGCGCGAATCAGAAAAATGCCATTTGGGGCATTTTCTGATCCCCGCGACCGATTTACCCATATCTCGACGGATTCTACACGGATTGAGATGAAACATGGCTAGATAATTCGGCGTAATTCGTGTGCAATTAGTGATAGAAAAATTTTGCCAGAATATTATATATAGTTGGTGAGGTGGGTTTGTGAGCGATTTTGGGGTCAATTCAATTTACTGGAATCAAGGCATATTCAAATAACCTAGATTTTTGCGAGGGAGGAGTTTTATGCATTCTTGAACTTGTGATAGAGCCACAATCTGCAACATCCTAGTATATCATGCTTGTAATGACATTGAGACAACGGCAATATACTGCAATCAGCAAACAGTGTGATATTTGGATCCACTGCTGAACTCTTTGTACATCTGACTTTATCACATCTTTCAAAATGTATTGGAGCCCTTTCTGACAGAAACCTACATCATTTGGATATGTCTAGATGCTTGTAAACTGTATTCATGCACAAAATGGCCCCTCAAGCAATGCCACTAAATATATAATACCTTTGTAAGTTTAATTCTATCACTAATTACACATGGGTTGGCTGAGTATTTCTATCCAGGTCTCACATGAATCGGTGCAGAACCCACTGAGATACCGGGAATTCTTTGAAAATGTCCCAAAACAGAATATTTCTGATCCACGCCTTCGGTACTGACAACGGCTGTAAAAACGGCCTCGAATAGACTATATTCAAAGAAATCTATATAAGAAAAGCCGTGGATGTCTAGACAAAAGTGGCGCCTGTGGGAACGGCACCCGGCAATGAGGTCCGCCCCACAGTTCCACAGAAAATGTCGAGATGTTGAATTTTACGTGATCGCTCCATTCCACTGTCAGATTTCTATTTATAAAATGTTGCAATGTTGAAAGTGGATTTCGGATGGTGCACTCATAAGCCCTTGCTAGGTATATTGGAAGTATGATCTGAATATCTAACTATCATCTGCCCACCAATCTCGAGAATGAAGGCACAACTTTTAATCAATTGATTACAAGATGAAGGCATTGGTGTCTTGAATCCCAGAAGGCAGACGAAATGAATTTCGGGGTTGATTTGTGGCCATGGGCATGTCACAACTAGGAACTTCCCTCGGAAGGGTAAAAAATCAGTTCAAAAAATAAATTTGAGCACAACCAAATCTGCCGACATTTGCAGATACCGTACAGCACAATCAAAGCATCAGAAGGTTAGATGAGCTATTCGATACTAAGATTGAATTTAATGGAGAAAATTCAGTGGTCAAAGTCGTTGTCCACAACAAAATAAAACTCTTGATGAGGCCGCGAGGAGTGGACCGAAGGTCGGCAACGAGCGGCATCTTCAAGGAACAAGTTTACTGGACTTAAATACCGGTTCACAACGTGGTGCAGCACAGGTAACCGCTAGTAATTTTAATAACTGAACAGAACATCCCATCAATCAGAAGGCAGACTGATTCGGCTTTTCAACCGAGTTATTCAAAAAGATAATAATCAAAGTTGCGGAAACATTTACACTGTTATTAGAGCTTATTAGCAGACTTTTGTCGAGAACATCTAAATCCTCTGATTGGTCGAGAATTGTGGAGCAGCCAATCAGAGAATTTAAAAACTCCAAGTGAACAAAGTGCTAATAAGCTCTATTGGACGTTCGAGTCAGTGGGCGGGGATACATCCCGCGAGGTACTTCAAGGATCACTTTGGTGGTTTGGGAAGTGCCTTGCCACATTATGATTAGTGAGTTTGGAAACTGAATCTCATGTCGAGTCTACAGCACAGTGTAAAGCTCCGCGTCCACGCGATGTTGATACCTGCACAAACAACATCATTTTCGCGACAACTGTGATGAGATGAGCGAAGTCGAGGGTGGGGATGTCGATGGGATTGGATGTGGGGATGAAGAGATTCTCTCTGGCCATGAGTCAGAAAGTTCTAGCTCAGAGCCAGAGTCGGAATCGGAGGAGGATATGTGAAGGAAATAGGGAGGTAGATGAGGCAATGTATGCGCAGGGAGATGAGGCGAGACCTAAAATGTCGTAAACATTGTGTATTGAAGTCGTACGTGTCTTGTTTGCGCAGAAATGCAAGGACCGATTATGACCAAAAATTCGGCCCGCGCCGATTTGGCCCAAAAATGCAAAAATGAGTGTATTCCTCCAAGCTCTTTTGTAGGTTCATAGTCAACACGTCTCTCCACACCTTCTAGGTACTTTAATTTACTCTTGAAGCTTAATGTTATGGCAAAGGAAGCGGATTTTTGAAAGCTCGTGCAAGGACCGCGGAATGACTGTACGGGTTTACATTTTGAACGGCGTGACCATATTGCCTTGCAATGGTCCACATTTTGAAACGCGTGACTTGACATCCACTGAATTGTGTCGATAGATTGGCGAGCTTATATACTACAGAGACCTGTTTCGCCTTGTTGGATGACCTTGATCCAAATGCCAGCCCAAAAATAGAAAAATGGCTGTTAATGGTGGACAGGAATGCCATCCAATCGATTGCCACACACTCAGTTTCGCGTGGAATATTGCGCCGGGGATGCATCTGGCTCGGAATGGCCCAGGAAAGCTTAATTCAGTCAAGTGCTCCCATTTCCCTCCAAATGCCAGCCCAAAAATAGAAAAATGGCTGTTAATGGTGGACAGGAATGCCATCAAATCGATTGCCACACTCAGTTTCGCGTGGAATATTGCGCCAGGGATGCATCTGGCTCGGAATGGCCCAGGAAAGCTTAATTCAGTCAAGTGCTCCCATTTCCCTCCAAAGTCCAGCCCAAAAATAGAAAAATGGCTATTAAAGGTGGACAGGAATGCCATTAAATCGAGGGCAACACACTTAAGAGGCCAATTTTTATCCGAATTTTGTACAAGGCCTCGATGAAAAACACTGCTTTTTTGAACCCACCGAAAGTGTTTTCCGGTCCCAGCCCGCCCCCTTCTAGGGATTCCTTTGTCACCGAGAGCCCAAATGCTTCAAAAGGCGGCCAAGCCCCGTATTTCTAATGTATCAATGTGGGACCAGAAGTCACCCACTCTCAATGTGGTGTGTATGCATTTCCAAAAGAATTCCCATGTCAAACGTTGCAACTGAACTGGCATGGACACAAAAGTCAGGCACAAACACCGCTGTAAGCGCACTTCGAAGCCGACCACAGTTGGCATTGCTCTCAGAGTTTTGATGTCACAAAGACCATAACAGTTGCATACTGTATCGGTTGGATATTCACACGACTAGCATACAAAGGAATTGGATCGTATCCGTGGATATGGATATGGCAGCCGAACAAGCTCTTAGACTATAATAGAGAGGCGGTACGCGAGACAAGGTTTGTCAACGGCGTAGACGGCACCAAGATTCCAGAGGGGGTCAATATTCGCTGGGTTGTTCCAAGGGCAAGTTTGAACCTCAACGGTCCTGCTCCAACCGGGAACATCATTCGGGAGGGTAAGATGAGCTAATAAACACGACTATGACGGTATAGTTGAAGCTGCGTTGCGTCTTGGATTGTGGATTAAAGTCGAATATTTGATTGGAGTGGGAAGTGGTTGTGGAAATTTTTGAGTAGGATAAGCATTCAAGTGGGTAGGGGATGTAGAAAATGGGCCCACGTATGGGGTGGAACAGAACACAACACGGGTTGAACCGCGTCCCAGGAATTCTAAGGCGACCTTGAGTGATTTATTGCAGGACTGAGGGGATTTCAATGAAGTAATATGGAGGGGAGAGATTGCCTTGAAAGGACCGTATGTCTGCGTATAAGAATTGTGTCGTAAGTAGCGCGCGTCAGCAGGGATAGAATTTCGAATATTAGTTCGGTTGTGCGGATTAACCTACAAGCACCTCTTGCCAGCGGACGAGGATTAAGCGGTTCAAGACGGGGTTGCTGAATCCACATAAAATTGCAGACGGGCCATGCAGATAATTTCCATGGATCTCATTGGACCTCTACCCGAGAGCAATGGAACAAGTACTTGGTTTCGAAGATATCAGAGCGTTGCTCTGGTTTCCGACCGTATTCACAAAATATTCAATTCCTCACCTCGCCGGGGGTCAAATATTCCCCGCATCTGTTAATAAAGAGATTAGACCTCAGAGGCTCTCTTCCAAGTAAATACAGCGTACCCATTCATATCCTCGTGGCTCACAGAAATTTGGGAAATGTGCCAAACAACGTCAAACAAACTGGGAGATATGGGAAAAATGGGAGAAAGCCAAATAAGTGCAAGCCTTGAGGGACTCAATAGTCAGTCGGTACCTGGACGGGAACCAGGCTGACAACAGTATTTTTACATGCAAGTGTACTCCATTCCGGCGAGTTTAATCCAATACTTGAAGTGTTCATCAACTCACAAAATGATGTTGGGCAGGATAGTGAGGTACTGGCCTTAACCTTTGACAGACCCGAAATACCGTCGACATTTTCATCTGCACTGTTGGGAAGACTGCTGCATGTATTGCAGATACCCAGATAAATATGCCACTCCTAATTTTCACCTCTTCCGATTTCCTGTGCCGAACAGACACGTGCAATCGGTGCAGTTTTGAGCGAGTTAGGGTCAAAACCAGCCAGGATGGCGAAGCCCGTGACCTCAGTGGCTCGGGGGCGGCCGGCGCATCATGATCATCCAGGTGCGTGTGTAGCCTGGGGTATGAGATGCTCTTTAACAAGGTGGATTGTAGCGCCCAACCTATTCACACCGTCGGGACGCCTCATCCACTGAATGTGATTCTGAATTCAAGGAACAAAAAGCCTGGTGCGATAAGCTTGCAGCCGATCCATTGTTATGGACCAGTGGTTTAGAGATTTGGATCTCCGTTTCGGCTGGCGGGAGCGTGAGCCTGAGGAGGTATGTCAGTTTGTTTTGCATTGGTGCATAGATTGATTTTATGGTGGCCAGAGGTATCCCGACATGGCTTCTACAACAGTTGAACGCGGTTCGGAAAAGCCTTTATAACCGCGAAGAGTTTCACGACCTGGTACAGGCAAGTTTCCGGTCTATATATAGCACTGGATATCTCTGATTCGGGCTTTATTAGTCCTCCGGCCTGCAGACCATCTTGGAGACACTCTGCGACCCCGAATGCGACCGCGAAGTCGCACCTCATCTCAATGAGTCCTACTGCCTGTTCAACTGGCGGAACCAGTTGAATCTGTTATGGTACAACTGATCGCCTCAAGATATCTATGAGGGCAAGGAGTGGAAAGATGTGCGTAGGCTCATTCTGCGCTGTTGAGATGCTGACTAGTAAGGCAGATGCCAGCCGAGATCCTCAACGCCGGTGGCAAGGCTGCTGTCACCACCACCGCCAGCAACTGCCGCCACCACCAGCAAGTCCAATGGCCCAAACCAAGGCAGTGTTGGCCCTAAGGGTTAAGGCCATAATTCGATTAAGGTTTATTAAGGCCTTAACATAAGCCTTAACAGTCAGGCCCCCCACACGTTAAGGCTTAAGGGTACGGGCCGCTGGCGGGCCGGACCGTCTGGCACTGATTGCCGCTCTGATTTTGGCGCTCTGCCATACATATGCATGTCCACCAACCTGCCCTTGCAAGGGAATAACAAAATAACAACTTGAGCCACTGGAACACTATATTGCAGGGGCTGCATCAACCACGAACAGGAGATGCTGGTATGACGCCGTGCCGTAGATTCTAATAGATTGGCAGGAAGGCGGGCAGTCTTTCATTGCCATGCCAGATGCGGGGAAATTGAGTGTTCGAATTACGAGCTCATACTGTAAAATTACTTGTTCTTCCACCGTATGTCCTACAGTCATTCCACGGTCCTTGCAAAATCATTGGTCCTTGCAAATATTTTTTCCTCGGCCCTAAAAAAACATATTTCTTTGCCATTTTTTGTACCAGATCTCTTCATTCATGTCTGATGCACCTCCCATATTATTTTCGGGCACATAGAGTGTGCAATAATTATGTAATGAGCAGCAAATAGGGCAGATTCGCACGACCCAACTATACCTTCTCCGTTGTTTGTTTCATGGGACATAAAATGAGTGGAGGGTTATACTGAGTCATATGTCCATGCTATGAAAAATCTGGGGTCATTGGATAGCCTGGGTGTGTGGAATGAACTAATCATCCATACACTGTGCTCACGTGAGGTGAAAATATGCACAAACAACGTGTTGAACACAGTGAAACATGAATACAAGCAGTTTCATGGGTCCAGATGAATTGTGGCACAAAAAAAGATACAGCAAGCCAAAAAAAACTCCTATTTTTCCATGCAATAGTAGGCTTAGAGCATGGTCAGTTCTAGCATGGGACAGGGTATCTAAACACTTGAAAAGTTTGTGTGAAGACATATAGGGAACCACTAGTACTATATTTTCACATTGCAACTCAAGTTTTTGGTTGAGACCACTATCGCGGTCCAGTTTCTGCAGATTTGCAAGGACAAGTGATGCCGAGAAAATTGGCCCCCCGCCGATTGGCCAAGAGTGCTTTAAAATTGATGGGAAACCCTGGATTTTTTTGCATGGCCTAGGTCTACGAGTGTATACGTATACATACTACCTACATATTCAGTTTTGATCTTAAACCTTAGTTTTACACCAAAAAGCGTGATTTCTGAAACCTGTTGCAAGGACCGCGGAATGACTGTATACGATGCTTTATGGGGGCGAAATTAAGCGTAGGAAAATATTTCCCAAAATGGAAATAAGGCCTTAAGTCTGCCCTTAAGATTAAGGCTTAACCCTTAATAACCCTTAAGGGTCCCTGGGGCGGGTTCTTAAGCCTTAATTGCCAACACTGAACCAAGGAAACACAGAGGCTCCAAATCAGTGAAGCTGCCGCTACGAGAGCCACCCAGCCGGAGGAGGAGCAGGCCAAAGTGCCCCGTCTGCGAGGAAACTGGGTATGCTTACCATTGCCATTGTCAATAATACCAACCCGAAGTAGATGGGAGACACGCCATTTTTTGGAACTCGGCTGAAGAAGAGTGCACAAATTGATTAGTTCGGACACGGCGAACCCTAGTCCGCCTCTAACTCCCTGAATCCAACTGCTGTTACAAGCAGAGGCGGTGTACCGTACACTATATGCGATTTCTTGTATCCCTTCCAAGCTCACGAAGCCGAAAAATTTCTGCAGACCCAGGGGGAAAAAAAGGGTCAGCAAATCAGGAGAAATTCGGGGAGTCGAACGCCGAGCTGCCTCCAATAATCCCATGCCCTCCTCAAATAAATTATGAGGCCGTGTTCCGTGACTGTGTCCGCCTCCTAATCTTTCCACCGTAATTCATAATGTTCGCAATGCAGAGCCGCATTGTCGAAGAAAGAAAAAAAGTGAAGCCATAAATCTATTAGGACACGAGGAGTCGAACCCCGGTCTACCTCCAACACAGTTCCTGTGGATCGTACAGATAGAGACGGTGTCCCGTACACCATGTCCGAGCTATTCCCTCTCCCACAAAGCTCACTAGGTTAGCAATTTCTGGAACATCCCGGGCTGATGCAACAAAAGCATGGACAGAGGAAAGGATGCCCGAGATGCCCGGAAGAAATTCGCATGTAAAAACAACATGGTGCCCCTGTAAACTTTGAACACGCATGGCAGGCCAAAAAAAAAGCCTGAACAGTTCAACCATGTAGACACGGGAAGTCGAACCCCGGACTGCCTCTTAATCCTTTTTTCTCAACTTGGATTATGGCCTTCCTGTAAAATTCTTCAGGCCCAAATCTCACTGTAGGCAAGGGGCCATATCGGGTGTGTGGCGGGATGATTTGGATGGCAGGGAATACACGACCAAACAAAGATGAATTCACCGAATGATGACCTTTTCGGAGGATTTTTTCCATGAAAAGTAGTTAGGGAGGATTATTATAAGTATAAATTCATCCTCTGAGTTCTGCATTATTTTCATGTACACCATAAACGATGGACTTTATATGCAGCTGTTATGGAGCTCTCGGAGAGACAGGCGTGGTAATTCACGCAGGCGACGCGATGTGGTAGACGAGAACGGGGGCGTGTAGTGTTGCCGCGCCTCGGCTACGGCTGGCTCAGCTCGGCTTTTGATGGCTTGGAAGCCGTTACCATATTTGGTAAGCCGAGCCGCAACCAAGCCGCTGGCTTTTGGCTCGGCTCCGGCGCTTGGCACGAAAAAGGAAAACTTTGCAAAGATTTTCTGTTTTGCCCCTCAAGTGCATAAGCCATGGTCTAGCGTGCATTTCATCGTCATCTACATGTTGTCTTATGGCCATACAACAGGAGAGAGCCCCACTGCAGCCAACATTATTATTTGAGTCGCGGAAATTAATGGAAAGAATGGTCATCAGCAGTCACAGAGGGCCTAGATTAGACACAGAAGAGTAGTTTATAGCAGTCCAGTAGTGAATAAAACATGAGATGATATCAGAATGAGTTTTCTGTCTAATGTTCGGCAAATCTGGTTGTCGGGAGAGGAGGCTAAAAGAGACCGTAGAAACAGATCGTTCTACCTGTGGCCACTAAATCGAGGTTTAGTGTACGATGAAGCCAAATGAGATCCAAAACACGAGCTAAGATGTTATGTGTTCAGTGCAAGTTCAGTGTTTGCTTGTAGTTTGTGGGATAGCCGTACAAAACACATGCACCCCTGGAAACTGCCAGGATTAAGTCAAGCTGGCTTTATACTGTGTTACATGATGTTCTCTACGATGTACAAGAGCTAGTAATTGCATCAGGTGCAATAGGTCGTTGGTATTTGCGAACATTCCATTTTGGGTCAACGGGATGAATCAAGGCGGCAGGACATGGTACCAGACCATGCACAAGACCATGATCGAGTGGGGATTCACCCGCTTGAGCACAGAGCACTGTGTCTACCACCGTACGGGCCCAACTGGCACATCCACGTCGATTGCAAGCAGCAAGGAGAACGAGCGCTTCAAAGGTCAGATTTGCAAGAAGTGGGAGATTTCGGACCTCGGAGACATCCGTTTGGTAGTCGGAATAGCTGCTGAACGCGATAGAAAGCAGAGAACGGTGAAGCTTTCGCAAACGGCGCTAATTGATCGGGTCATTTCCCAGTTCGGACTCGCCGACGCTTATGCTTCGAAAACACCTCTTCCTCCCAATATCCGTCTTTCCAAAGCAGATTCTCCCAAAACAGATGCTGATAAGGCTGCTGTTGCCCATCTTCCATTCCGCCAGCTTGTAGGCTCCCTCATGTACATTGCAATTGGTACTCGCCCCGACATCGCCCACGCCGTACAACAACCCAGTCAATTCAATGATTATTTTTGTCATATCCACTGGGAGCATGCTAAACATGTAGTGCGGTATCTCAAGGGGACTCGCACCTGCTGTCTCATTTTAGGAGGAGTGAAACCAGTAGAACTATTCGGTTACACAGATTCCGACTATGCCAACTGCCCTGAACCCCGAAAATCCATCTCCGGCGATTGCTTTTCTCCTGGATGTCAAAAAAACAGCCCGCCGTTTCGACTTCATCATGTGAAGCTGAATATATTGCTGCTTGCTTTGCCACAAAAGAGGCAGTTTGGCTCCGAGCTGCCCTCAAAGCATTGGACTTCACTCAAAACAATCCTACGCCTATTCATATTGATAATCGCGGAGCACGTATTCTTACCGAGGATCCCTCGTTTCATGCCCGCTCCAAACATTTCGATGTGCAATATCACTATACACGTGAACACGTGGAGGTCGAAGATGTTATATTCAAAGATATTCATGCTAAGGACAACATTGCCGACTCTTTCACCAAATCCCTTCCTTTCCCTCTATTTGCGACTTTCCGTGAACGGGTGGGAGTTCATTGATGGGATTCCATTCGAGCAGGAGATGGACTTCTCGGTGAGTCCGTTACTCGGGAATAGCACCTCGCAAACGCGCAGGGGATTCATTCAGATATATGCAAGTTCGGAACCGAGGAGAGTACAGCAATTGAGTCAAATGTCTGTGCGCCGTGAAATAGAAGGCAGTGTGGGCGCATACTCTACTTGAAACACCAAGATGTCAGCCGGCAGTGTGAAAGTAATTCATACGGGTTGGCGCTGTTGCCTGCTCCAAAGAACCACAACAGAAGTGAAAAATATTCTCCTGCTCTCAATTCCTTACACTTTAGCGCCGCTTTTTAAGGCACATTGCCCCAGGTATTTCTCATTTACCCTCCCAGGCTTTTGGTTGGAGCGATTCTGATTTCTAAGGTGCAGACAAGACTTGCTTACAAATAAGCCTAATTTGGAAAGCCGCGCGTATCGGAAGATCAAAACCAGATCAACCAGACAAGCTTGCTTTCATAGCAGGCTGGTTTCGAGCCTATCGAGAGACCATCAGCAAATCCCTGGTGCGAGGCCAATTTTCTGGGTGATAGCGAGCGGAATTTCAAGCGGAACTGTCTATTCAGGTTATTTTCTCGTGTCGTTCTCATTAGGCCCGAGGGCCCACAAGGGTTTCGAACTTAAGCAAACAGATGTAAGCCACAAGGGCGTGCCAGTTGGACTTTTGTAAAGAAACATTCAAGTAAATCCTATTGAAATAGTGTGAACAAGGCCGTTCCATCCACCATCAAAACCTTCCTGGTCGGGCTGCTCTGCTGCCAGGTATGAAGCCACGGCTTGGACCAGTCCATAGGAAAGAAAACAACCGGCCCGCAGGCGGCGACGTGGGCCTGTCTCTTTCCCCGTGCCCCACGGAGAACTCGATTGGACCAGCGTTGAACCCACCAGATGTATCATGGAAATCTGAGAATAGCGCCGCATCCTCTGCTCTGTCCTCCCCGTTCATTCCCACCCGGGGCGGGTTGTGGCGCCAAGCACGGCGACCACGTGCAGAGCGTGGAGTTGCGTCGTCGTCCTGCGTGAAGCGACGGGCAAGGACTGTCCGCGAGAGCAGAGTGTCACGTGCACGCGGCGTCGGCGGCCGCCAGGATCTGCGTAGTGATGCCGGTATGGGGGGCGACACGGCTGAGGGTACGAATTCATAAGTCGATTCGAGGTACGCGTGAATGGCGCAGCCAACTATAAGCACACCCAACGTGTTTCCACTGTTCATTCGGTAAAATCGAGCCCAAAGAAATCCGGAGGGGAGTACAAGTACTCACCACACCGCACAGCCCACAGGATTTCTCGAGCATCCACAGTCTTTTCGACGAGTTTCCACGACGGTCTTCAATGCCTGCGGGACATACTCGTCATCTAGCGGGAGTACCACATGGGTGGCGCTAGCATGGGCTCCGTGCCAGACGGCCCGTTTCGGGATCGCGCCATTATGCACCTTTGCCCCGCACCCATTCGATTTCGGTCTATCGAGTCGTGGGGGTGGCGGATCCTGGATCGGGAGAAACTGGATTCTCCAGGGCTCCTGAGAATCGAAATCGGCCGCAGTGAGTGGCTGCGGAGCGCCGCAGAAGAGGATAGTACTGGTACTTCCAACGACAGGCACATGATGCTGTGGCATGGAGGCAAGACAGCAACCCTTCCCACGCAGTCATATCACATGCTTCGGCAATCGAGCAATGATCGGAGTTCATCAGACTTTTGACAGATTCGTTGTGGTGTTGTACAACACCAAACAACGCCAAAAAACACCTGACAATGCCACAACACGCAACACTCACAACGTCAGGGGTTTTTTTCACAACACGAGTCGGAAATCGGCCAAAAAACACCACAACGCCGCACAACACGACAACGTCAATATTTTTTGGGACAAATTTAATGAATTGTAAGGACAGTGAAATTTACGTGAGGCACGAAATTGAGACTTGTAAGGACAGGTAGTGTAGGAACCGCGTAAATAAGAACGAAGAGGCAATAATTTCGGGTATAAATGTGTGTCTGTAAACAAAGCGAGGTCAGTTCGGACGCCGATACCTCAATGAATGTCACATACCGACAATTGATTTACGGGCTGCTCGGGATGTACATGGCGTCCCGAATGCCGTCGAGCACAATCACATCCGCTTTGGGTGGGGCAGTGCAGGTGACAGCCTGAGCGCCACACGCATCAAGCAGTTTGCCCCAGCGACGACGAGTGAAGCGGCTGATATTCTTGGAGTATCCAGCAACGGCCGTCCCCACCTCGGGTATGCTGAATTTTGGCGGCGGGGAATGCACGCCGGTATCTGTGTAAGCATTGAAGGCACGTTCGACCTGCAGTGCGAGAAAGGTTAGTGCATTTCTTAACACGTCAAATGTGGCTTACCCCTGCCGCTGCCAGCGCGAAAAGCCCTCCCGGCATATCAGTAAAATTGACCTCACCATCTGGCCCCGGTTGCGGGAGAATGAATTCTTCGGTGCTGATGTACGCAGTGACCGTTTGGATGATGAACGTGGACTCCATATAATCGACTCCGGGCTGAAAACATGCTGATTAGTTGCAGTTTGACGTGCAAAAAACAAACGCACAATGTAATTGTCAAGGCGCGGGTCGCACGGAATGTTTTCAGGTGTCGGAATTCTGAAGAAGGCAGGACCATCGGGACGGACAGCGTACTGAGCATACGCGCGGATAGCGATTGGTCTATTTCTGTAGGCGTCAGTTTCGAAGAATTTTTTGACGACGCCAGCAGCAACTTGGCTGATCCGCGTTCGGCGCTCGCGCACGCGACTGACGGCCTATCCCACAGAGGAAAATGTTAACAAAAATAATATATATATATCGGACCACTCACCCGCGAGCAGATTTTATCAGCCCAGCTGATAACCAGTGTGTTCCCAGGATGTACGCTGTCCAGAATTTGCTGCACGTCGCGGATGGCAGCCAATTCAGATGCACGGTTCTCCCCTTTGACCGCGAACGTCATGGGCTCCGGTGAGCAGTAGAGTGCACGATAGGCTGCGGGGAGGAATTGCGAGTCCCAGGTTGCACCCACAAGTGCCGGCAGACCCCTGACATCGGATGAGGTATCCGGGGTAAAGCCAGCTGGCGACGACTCTGTCTTGACTTTGACATGCTGCTTCACGGTGGTCTTTTTATCGGACGCGATGCTCAGCGCCGGAATCTTGCTCTCCGTTTTAACCTTTGGGGCTGTACGAGGCCTGGGAGCAGGCCGTGGAGCCGCGGGTCCGGGTACCCTGGTCGGCGTGTCTTCTGTGTCGGAGCTGGAATTGACCACGACAAGCTGGGAAAAAAATCGGCATCATAAGGACAAGGACACAGTAAATCCGTACATCATTGACTCTCTGGGGCTTTCCTGCGGTCGCGTCAAAGTCAGGACGGGCGGAAATAGCGTCTTCTTCAGTCAAGCCACCATATTCGAGCTTTCCGGGCGACAGAGCGGCTTGGGGCGTCTTGGCAGAGTGCGCGAGGTATGCCTTGGACATGCCCGCCTTCTTGGAAGCGGCAGCAGCATCGCTGCGGGTGGTAAGGATGAGATACACGTGTACGTCAATGCGGAAATAACGCGCTGACCTATTTTGTAATGCCTTCTTCTTGACGGCAGGACCTGCCACGTCTGCCTTTCCCTTTCCCTTCTCCCCCATCGTCTTCGCCATCGCCTCTATCTCGCTTCTGGTCTCCCTCTTCTTCGGTCTCTTGGGTCTTTTGACGACAGCTTTCTTCTATAAATCCAAGTTAAAAGCCTTTCAGGACCCATACAAGCAATCACACCTTTTTAACGGGTTCAGACTCCTCGCCAGAATGATAAGACTCGTCGTCGTCGACCCGCTCGAAATCTGACTCGGTGAATGTCATGAAAGTGTCCTCGTCCTGCTGGACATCATCGAGAGTAAGGACTGCATTTGCCTCCTCCTCAGCAGCGGCTTGGTCCGTGGCTGCATCGATAGCGGCAATCTTGGCCATCAATTCCCGACGTTGGCATTCGCGATCCTCTGCGGCCGCAGCTATGCGGTCTTTTTCTGCCTGAACCTCCTCGTGAGTGCGATTCGTCCGTGGGACGAGAGGTGCCCATGCAGGTGGTTTGTCGTTTGCAGCGGTGCGGGAAGAAGGGGCTCGGGGCTCGATAGGTGCTTTTTCCTTGGTGGTCTTGGCCTTTTTTGGTGCGGACTGTTCCCCATCGGAGTCGACAGGAGCGGAGCGCTTTTGTTTTGGTTGACGAGAGACTCCCGTCGTTTTGCCGGCTCGACCCCGGGCCCGGCCCATGATACGGAAAGAATACGAGGGGAAGAGCGATTTTTTCAAAGCTGACGTGGCCAAATTCAGCACGTGTCTCGACTCGAACCATTTTTTATTCTAAGTCCACTTGTCTCAGTCTTTCATGCCGCATGGTATCTCCTTTACATGCCCCCACTGTCTCGCCACCTTCGGCTCAAATCGTGGACGCCAGCGCCATCAGAATTCAGCCCATCGACAGTTTACTCCTGCGCCCGAGGGTGAAGATGAGAATAACTTTGAGCGCCGTTATCATCTCGCGGCAAATGGCAAGTACAAGCTTCGTCTTATTTTCTGTTTGTCTAACATTTCCCAGCTCTTCCTTGCAATGCAAACGGGATCTATCTGCCACCATACGCCCCTCCGCCTCCTCCACCTCCACCACCTGAAGATGGACAGGATCCGCATGCCTGGGAGCCCTTCGGCTCACGGGCTGCCTTCGATTTCGCCCAGTACCACTTCGTAGAGCTACAGACGTCGGAGCGGAACATCGACACTGCCCTCGACATTTGGGCAGCCTCTGTTTCTGAATTTGGCCGATCCGCACCATGGGCAACTGCAAAAGAGCTCTACGCCGAAATCGACTGCGTCCGACATGGGGATGCGCCCTGGAAGACCTATTCCATTTGTTATAGCGGTCCTTTACCGCCTGGAACGCCACCGCGCTGGATGACTCAAGCATATGAGCTCTGCACTCGCGACGTCCGAAAGCTCCTCCACCATCAGCTCGGGACTTCTACTTTCAAAGACGACGTCGACTACGTACCCTACCAGCAATTCAATCATGGCGGTAATCGAGTTTGGTCCAATCTAATGTCCGGGGATTGGGCCTGGAAGCAAGCAGTACGCACCGCTCTGCACTTGCGACTTGTACTATACTGACGGTAATTCAGGATATGATCACACAAGAACCAAATAACCACGGCTGCGCATTCGTCCCCGTCGTCGCCGGCAGTGACAAGACTACGGTCTCTGTTGCTACAGGGCACCAAGAATACCACCCAGTCTACGTCTCTCCGGGTATCCTTACGGGTCCAGCTCGCCGCGCTCATGGCAATGGAGTCCTTCCTGCAGCCTTTCTGGCGATTCCTAAGAGTATGTCCTCACTGCTGCGACGAAAATCCATGTATTAATCATTATCCAGCTAGCAAGAAACACAGGACGAAGCCGGCGTACCAGAAATTCGTTCGGCAGATGTACCACGCCAGTCTGGCGCATATATTCGAGCCGCTGAAGACCTACATGACCACGCCCGACGTTGTACGTTGCCCCGATGGTCACTATCGGCGCGTCATTTTTGGCCTCGGGCCTTATATCGCGGACTATCCGGAGCAGGTCTGGCTTGCGGCCATTGTCCAGAACTGGTGCCCGAAGTGAGTCCCATGCTATTCAATATTACTCAGCTTTACAATAGTGCTTTTGCGAGGTGCGAGGCCTATCCAGATAATCTTGATGAAGAGGGTGCTCGGCTACGCACCAAAACCAAGACCGACACTCTCATTATGTGCTTTGACCCCGGAATTCTCTGGGACGACTACGGGATTCGCAGTGACGTCGTGGTAAGTGTATGCGTAGCTCCAGCGTTCCTTTCTAATCATCGTCCAGCCCTTTACCCATGGCTTCCCTCGGGCCGACATCCACGAGCTCTTATCCTCGGACCTCCTTCACCAGGTTATCAAGGGCACATTCAAGGACCACTTGGTCACCTGGGTCAATGAATACCTGGTCCTTGAGCATGGTGAGGCACGGGCACTCGAAATTATTCAGGACATTGACCGCCGGTGAGTGGTACTTCCGTTTAAGGAAACTTCGTAACTAACACTTGTTTGTGCAGTCTATCTGCCGTTCCGGAGTTTCCTGGACTACGTAGATTCCCTGACGGGCGGGATTTCCACCAGTGGACCGGCGACGATTCAAAAGCACTGATGAAGGTGGCTATTTGTTCATGTTTATTTTACAGGACATTGACTTTAAATTTGGCATCCATAGATATATCTCGGCGCCATCGCGGGATATCTCCCATCCAACATGGTCAAGGCCTTATCTGCCTTCATGGACTTCTGCTACTTGGTACGACGAAATGCCATCTCGACTCTTGATCTCGTCACCATCCAAAATGCGCTCGACCGCTTCCACCAGTACCGCACAATTTTTATCGAATGTGGTGTCCGGGCCGATATCTCCTTTCCCCGCCAGCACTCCCTCGTCCACTACCCTCGTTCCATTCGTCTTTTTGGATCGCTTAACGGCTTGTGTTCCTCAATTACGGAGTCGAAGCACATTCAAGCTGTCAAGGAGCCATGGCGGCGCTCCAGTCGGTACAAAGCTTTGGCGCAGATGCTGGTGACCATCACGAGGCTGGATAAGCTCGCTGCTGCGAAGCGCGAGTTTACATCCCGTGGTATGATGACGGGGACGACATCCTCGTACACGGCGATGGTTTTGGCGGGGTACCAGCCACAGGTAACGGCCGTAGAAGCGGCTGCTGACCTTGCGGCGGTGCAGGAGGATAACGACGATGACGATGGAGTGGTGCATGGGCCAAGATCGTTTTCCGACATTGAATTGGCAGCCACAGCCCGTGCGTCCTTCCTATCTTGTATGTACGCAGTACTGACTATTTCTTTAGAGCGCGGATATCCAAAGTACCTGGTAGCGCTTGCCGCTCATATCGGCCAGCCCACATTCCCCCTTCTCCTTCGCCGTTTTCTGCATGCGGAAGTCCACGGCCCGCTTGCGGAAGGCGCTGTACCTCCACCGCTTGATGCATGCCCGGTGTTTGCAGGTCGCATCACCGTTCACCACTCCGCCATCGCCCGATTCTATGCCCCAAGCGATCTGGGTGGCGCGGGCGGGATGTATCGCGAGCGCATCCGGTCAAATCCTAGTTGGCACGGCTACGTTCGGCGCGACACGGTTCTTGTTGATGTGGGAGGGCCGGTGATGAATGGACTCGTCATCGGCCGCGCGATGCTGTTCTTCTCCTTTGTCTTTGGGCAAAAGGAGTACCAGTGTGCGCTTGTTCACTGGATTGTCCCTGTTGGGGACACACCGGATCCGGATACGGGAATGTGGGTGGTAGAACCGGAGTTTGTGGCAGGGTCACCCGCACTGGAAGTCATCGAAGTCGACGCTATCGCACGCGGGTGTCATTTAATTGGAGTATACGGCACGTTTGCACTGCCCGAGGACTTTCATTTTTCTAGCTCACTGGACGCATTCAATACTTACTTCGTAAATCAGTATGCAGATCATCATACGCACGAATTCTTATCGTAGTTTTCTTTTTTCCTGTAGTACACTATTTTATTAATTTTAATACCAGTATTGTGGTGTTGTGGCGTTGGGCGTTGTGAGCAACGCCACAACGCCAAACAACACCAACAACACCGCAACCATTTTGTCAAATGGCTGATGTTGCCGTTTCCTCTTGTAACGGTTTCGTTTGTACGGCTTTGGTTCATCCCCCTCGAGCTTTTCCCCTTCCTGTTTCCTCCCTTCTCGTCCTCTTTCATCCGTTCAACCATTCCCACTTTGCCCTTGACCTCCGCAGCGCAAGAGCTGCGGACTATAGCGAAGCTGTTGAATTCGATCCAATTCGAAATGCTCAAGCTCAACTGACGCGTCTCGTGTGTCCACAGCCTCGAAAAGAACACCACATCGATGCATACCACTCTCCGGGACACCATGTCTGCCGCTGCCGCCACGTCCCATTTCCTTCCATATAAAAGCCTCGTTTTTGCTCCCACCTGCTCCTTCCTTGCCCTCTTTCTCTCCCTCTTATTCCATCAAAAACTCGAAATTCTACCACGACGAAGTCCTGCAGAAGCGAACTTTGTAAGTTGTACTGCATTATTTCTATCAATTCGACACCGACCTCGACTTTTCAGCGACCAAAAAAATCTCATAAATCGAGAAAAAATCATTGCCATAAACAAAAACCTCGGGCATGACGCGTGACTGTCGAATTGAATGAAAAAAAGCACAGTAATTCGTCGAAGCAGGGCATTGAAAGCAACTCCAAAAGATGTTTCTAGCCCACTGCCAGCTGGCTTTCAAATTTCAGCTGTCCAACGCGGATCTCTCTTTGCACGTCGGCTCGCGATCTGGTGCAAGCCGCACAATTGACGCTGCACGGCGTTGGATTGACACTGAAAACCGGCGCAGAACGGCGCTGTGACATCTGTGACGCAATCAAAACAAACAAATTCAACGCTCAAAGCCGTAACAGAAGGCTAACAAAGATCCATATTAATTGGTGCAACTAGTCTGACCTAGTGCCTGGGACGGCGTCACATGTCACGTGTGACCAAAGTTCCATTCCGTGTGCGAGTCCCACTCCAATCACTAAATGGAGATCTCTCGAGGTCTCTGAGAGCTGGAAGGAGCCAATATTGGCTAGTCGAATCCTCGATGGAGTCTTGGGCCTCGAAATCGGCCAGGCGATGGAAAAATCGGAAGGAAAGGTCGTAATAACAATGTACAAACATCCCGATATAGTTTCTAGCACAGCCACATCATGTTCTTTGCCAGATGACAATACATTCAGCGCCGTTAATAGCTCGACCAGACACCACATACGATGTGTTCCCATACGTAAGACTGCAGACTCCACACCGGCCTAACACCCTCCTCTTGCCCTTTCCTCATGTGCGTCCACGGCAACGGGGAATCGGGATTAAGAAAAAAAAAAATCCCTATATGTTATAGGAGAACGAGAACCCATTTAGGAGCCCTTTCCCGCTCTGAAGGGTTGGGAGGGCAAGAAATGGCTCTCAGGAAGCCAGCAGAGGCCAGTTGGAGTGCCAAATAAGCAGTCAGATTGAGGATGTAGACCTAAAGTGACAGTCCACCCTTTTCCTTTTTACTTACCTGCACTGCACAGCTGTCATGGGACACTGCAACAACTGTATCAGAACCAGACCAAATGGGTCCCTAATCCTGTCGGTGACAGAACATACTCCTGCGGCGGATCCCGCAATGGCCGTTACACCCACACCATCCCTGGCAATGTGCGCCCGAAACCCAGGCAGAGAGGGATGCCGCCGGGAAGCGGGAGCGTGCCAATAATAATTAGGTTAGTTGTGCGATTCAACCCTCTCTCTCCATCTTCGTTGTGAGTACTGAAACACGTCTGTTTAATTGCACCGGGAGATTGTTCGCGAGCTGGGCAACGGAATTCAATCGGCATTGTTTACAGTATAGTTTGAATTGAGCTTTTGAAGTCCGCATACTGTAGTATTTCGTTCAAATCGACAGTCACGCATCAAGCACCCCCCTGTCAATATCGAAATCTGGCAGGGGTCACGCGTCACGCGGCCAAGTAATGTTTCACAGTTTGAGGGAATTCCGACAGGATTAGATTGATATGGATGCGAACAGAACCTAGCGTAAATGGAATGGAAGACCTCCCCAAGAATGGAGGCCTTGTCATAGCTCTTGAATGGCTTGAACTTGAATGACCCTCTTCCAGAAGTTGCAGATCCAGTTCGAGGTCTTGGAGTGTCCCGATGTTTTATTCCTCCGAAGCCGTAGAAGCCCTGAGACGTATTCCAGGCATTTATTGCCGTGACCAGTAAAGGGGTAGCTTGAAGCGGAGTTGCGGCTGAGCATTGCGCAGTGTCGGTCTTGACGCTCACGGCATCTTGCAGAGAACTTGATTCTTGAAAGCACAGGTGTTAATCATCGGATTGAAGGAGAGAGGAGAGTGGCCGGCTGGCGCGACGATGATAGAGGAAGAAGGGCCGCAGCAAGCTTCCAATAGAATTGCGGTATAGCTTCGACTGAGCATTGCGTACTCCTCCGAGTCGGTCTTGATCCTAGCTAAGTCTTGCCGCATTGCGGAGGGCTTGATTCATCTCTGAGGACGGCCGTTCAACACCGGATTGAGGGGATGGGGACAGCGCAATGTCTTCAAGACGTCTTGACGCTTTTCACATCTTGCAGCGGGTTTGATTCAAGGAAGGACGGTCGTTCAGCACCGGTGAAAGGCGAGATGATTGAGGGAGGAAGCAAATGCAGCAACGTCAGACAGCCTGCCTTTTGAGCGGGCCTTGAGCGCTTGATCGTGGGTCATGTGATCGCTCTAAATGAAGCTTGGGTGGAGTTTGCCGGAGCTAAATGGTGACCGGGTTGCTCGACTGGCAATATTTCATAATACTGGTGGGAAAGAGACATACCAAATCGAGGGAGCTTGAGCCTTGAGCGAACATCGTTGAGAAAAAGATCCCAGATAGAGTAAGAACAAACATGCGCATACTGATACGAGGGATCTCCTTAATACACGAGGTATACAGTACAGCAGACGTCCGAAGGGCGGGCTTAGGCTGCTGATTAAACATGTGAATCTGAAGTAAAGACATTGGATTCTGCTCAACACAGCCACTATTTTTCGTAACACAATGAAAACGGAGCACTTTTTTATGGTCGACGAATGATTAAGAACGAGAATTACGTAAACATAATTTCTCGGCACGGATCAAGTTGTACTTAAGTTAATATTTTCTGTATTGGCACTGGCAGTTTTGAGTATTTTGCTTTGTCCTCATTCAGAAGTGGAATGGGGACGGATTTCTCGGTGAAATCAACTTCGTCGGCATGGAATGAGTGCTCTGAGAGACCTGCAGAAAATTTAACCATCGGCGATCAACTTGTGGAATATTTGTCTTCATTTGGGCAGTGATCTGACTCCGCAAAAGTATTTTGCTTGGGTAAGGTGTTTGATACTCTTCGAAAAAATGATTTCTATTTGAAAAAGGAAAAGTGCGACCTGTATTCCAAGAGAATAGACTGTTTAGGCCATGTCATTGATGACCGCGAATTACACGCGGACGCGCAATGTATTCGTGAATGGGGACAGCCACGCAGTTACCACGATATCCAGAGGTTTCTAGGGTTAGTATAGTATATGGCACAGTTTTTGCCAGATATTACGGCCTACACTGGCCCGCTGGCTGCAATGACGCGCAACGGCGCGTTGTTTTCGTGGAGGCCAATTCATTAGGCCTGCTTTGAAAATATCAAGAATATCTGCTGCAAACCCACAATTTTACGGCCCATCGACGCTACATTGGCTGAGCCAATCTGGGTAATTTGCGACGCCTCCATCTCGGGGGTTGGGGCCATGTACGGCCAAGGGGCCACCTGGCAAACATGCCGGCCAGCAGGATTTATGTCCAAAAAGTTTACAGCGGCACAACATCACTATCGGGTGTTTGAACAAGAAACGCTTGCTATTTTGGAGGCGCTCCTGAAATGGGAGGATAAGTTAATGGGATACTGGGTACACGTGGTCACTGACCACAAAGCATTGGAGTTTTTCAAGACGCAACGGCGACTTACAGCTAATGTCGGAACCGAAGGCGTGAACGAAAATTTTCCAGTTTGGGACGTTTTCAAAGAATTACCCATAAATCGGTCAGTTCTCCATGGATTGGGTGAAACCATGCTGGATCATTCGGGCTCATTGATACGGAATTAGTGATAGAAAGTATCTTGTGAAAATATGTCATATTGGATGATCTGCCATTTTGAGGCCTTTTGGCGAAGAATCTGATCTGGTATGCCCAATTCGTGTCCTACTGGCCTGAATTTTGGCTAAGGAAGACTGGTTAACATTCTGAAACATGTCATAGAGTCAGAAGTACATAATATCTTGTCTTTGGTTCAATCCCCGTAATATTTTAGAGCCTGTTGGGTTGCCTGTTATCCCAACCTGACTGCAAGCATCACAGATTGAATTATTCAAGGTTCTGACTACATGACATGTTTATAAATCTATGTAGGCCGTCTGTTGCAAAATACCACGTTGTTTGAACATGCCTGGACCTTGCTAGACCGCATTTATCTCGAAAGTGGCCCAAAATCCTATATCATCCAATATGAAATATTTTCACAGGTTTCTCTCTATCATTAATTCCGTATGAATTAGCCCGAATTATCTAGCATGGTTTCATCCAAATCTATGAAGAACTGACCGAGTTATGGGTAATTCTTTGAAAACGTCCCAAGCTGGAAGATTTTCGTGCGCGCCTTCGGTTCCGACATTAGCTGTAATAGCCGTCAAACCAGATGGATGGATTATCTGTCCAGATTCGATTTGACACTCGCTACATTAAAGGCGGACTAAACAAAGGTGCAGATTGTCTTTCGAGATATTATGAGAATAATGAATGGGATGAGGTTCATGAACCTCAGCATTATGTTAACGCCGATATACGGCTAGATCCAAACGTGGAAGATATTCCTTTTGACAGAAAGGAAGAAATTGTTGAAGAATTGACGTGTGCTGAAGAAAGACTGTCTGCACTTCGGCGTAGCGCGCAACTGAAAAATGCGGTAGAACCGCGAGACCTGGAAGTCATTGCATTGGATGCAGCTGCAGAGCCGGGAAGTGGAATTAGACAGGTTGCGCAGCAGCCACCGAGCCAGCTGGTGCCTGGTTTGCTGTGCACAAATGGTGGCTGGCGGCTCGAATGGCTAAATTCATGAAACATTTTCTTTGGTTCAATTGACTCGTTTTGGGATCCAACTGAGCATTCTCAAGTACATGGTCACTCCACCCCTCCAGCTGGCTGAGGAAAGGCGAAGAAATTCTCATTTGAGCGGAAATTACGCTGGGTGAGCGTTCAGAGTGGTTGCCGAGGCAGAAATGCATGGATACCTTTATTACTCCGCCTTTCAGAGTCATTTGCTACCTGGGATTCAAAATTTTACCGAGCCACCCACCGTTTGCGCACACAGAATTAGCCACCAGCTGGCTCGGTGGCTGCTGCGCAACCTGTCTATTGAGTGGGAGAAGCACCCAGAGGAGAATCCCACCATATTCCACTTCAGGTCCAGAGTGGACATACTAGAAGAGACTCCTATGTTGGAGGACAATTTACGCGCCGCTATTAAAAATGGGTACAAGGAAGATAAGTTCTTCAGCAAAATAAGTAGCGATCCTACATCGTTCGCAATGTTTAGCATCCAGGATGGATTTATATACTCACGAAACCGTGGCAGTGACTGGAGCCGTAGCACTAAGATGTAGTCTAATGTACATGGACCTAGCCATAGGAAGTGTTATCTAAATTCACGGAGCCATGAACCCTCGACCTTCCAATGTTGTGCAATATTTCAGCACATTAGAGATACCATCTAGACTATTTGGTTGATATAAGGCCATAATAGGTGAGGAGACATGCTTATTATGTGATTGAAATGTCAAACCTTATTCCTATTAATTTGCATTCATTACCCTCTTTATAAAATTACGTGTGTCTGTCCGTCTGTCTGAAGCCTTTTCAAACTCAGCCTGACTAGCGCTCTACTTCCACCCTCTTCTGCCGATTAGCGCGCTTATTTCACCTTCTTCGGCAGATTAGCGCGCTTATTTCACCCTCTTCTTCATTTAGTGCTCTGTTTTCACCCTCTTCTTCCGATTAGCGCACTGATTTCACCCTCTTCCTGTGATTGACGCACTGTTTAATTTTACCTCTTTTGTCAATGTTGCTTCTTCCGCCGTTCCCACTCATCACAAAGCGCTTCCATGTCCATGGACTCGGACAACTTCCTTTCGAACTGAGAAATTCCATTGCCTTCTTTTAAAGTTCTTTTGATGCTATTTTGGCGGTTCTCACCTTCCTTTGGTTGTGATATAGACTCCGATGTGTTGGAGATTGGCAATCTAGCACAAGCCCGAGAGATGGCCGAGGTGCTGACTAAATGCTGACTGATATGGAATCGGAGGGAACATGCCGGAACATACTGGAAAAATAGGATTTTAGTATAGATACAGTACCTACAGTAGAGCTCCTCATGAGCTTGTAACCAATGGCCTAACAGCCAGAGAGTGATATCTCACTTGGTTCACGAGAGATAAAATCAACACAAGCTCATCTTTATCACTTACAGCCACACTCGTCCTCCATATCACATCGCACGCCACAGAGAAGGCCAGGGAAAGAGACAAAGAGGTGGAAGAGATATTGACGAAGAAGAGACCGTTAAGTACGGGGCACACCTCTGACCGACCCGGAGAGACTGGGGCCAAGTACAGGCCAGTACCGCTGAACGAGTCAAAACAGGCTATGACCGAGATATTGATTTATGCTCGGGAGTCTGTGGAGCGCCCGAAGCACTGTCTGACGTGTTAATGCCACGGAAGCAGTCTAGGACCCCAAGAAGAGAAGAGCGGAGCAGAATTCGCAGGATTAAGAAGACTTTGATGGGATCACGGCTGATGCCGTAGTTGCCGAAGAAGCTGATTTGGAGAACTTGAGGATCATGACGGATCCATACAAATTGAAGAATTCAGGGAGGGATATAGAATCTCTTGTTGTGCAGGATTGTGGGAGAGTGTTGGAGATTTGGCAATCCAGCACAAGCCCGAGAAATGGCCGAGGTGCTGACTAAATGCTGACTGATATGGAATCGGAGGGAACATGCCGGAACATACTGGAAAAATAGAATTTTAGTATAAATACAGTACCTACAGTAGAGCTCCTCATGAACTTTTAACCAATGGCCTAACAGCCAGAGAGTGATATCTCATTTGGTTCACGAGAGATAAAATCAACACGATGGTGACCTGCGTGGAATAACATTGCCTTCTTTCAAACAGGGGTGATTTCTGTATCCGCCTTTTATCCCTTAATAACTCTGCTAGAGAAGCCAATCCAATTACCCTCTTCATAAAACTAAAGAAGTAATACTACAAGATAAATAAGTAACGGATAAGAATAAATAAGTAAGGAAGAGACAAACCTCAGACGGGCACGATAGAGTGAACGGCTGATATTATATACCTGTAAGAAGTAATACTACAAGATAAATAAGTAACGGATAAGAATAAATAAGTAAGGAAGAGAAAAACCTCAGACGGGCACGATAGAGTGAACGGCTGATATTATATACCTGTAAGAAGTAATACTACAAGATAAATAAGTAACGGATAAGAATAAATAAGTAAGGAAGAGAAAAACCTCAGATAAGCACGATAGAGTGAACGGCTGAGGTCTGTCTCGGTTGTAGCGACGATATACGTAGTGCTACGGGGAACGGGGTGTGATATCGAACAGACACGGAACGGAGACAGAGTGGACCCGGGTGTTGTTAGTACATATTACAGGGGGCAGGTCTACACACGCGGACACTCGGTCCACGTGCCGACTATATGGCTCGTCGAGCCTTTACTTCAACAGGTTGCAGTCACCAAATACTATGCAGGATATTGACCTCTCGAGACTGTTTTCCCTCTGGTACGTTGTTAATCAGTGTCGTCTTTCCGGACTGAAATTCCCTGGCAGGGCATCATGTTCAATATCGGAGTCTTCATGGGTTGGTGCAATTTGCCTCGGACCGGAAATGTTCCATGGGAAGTCCTCGGGCCAATTTATATTGGCGCCTGTTGTTGGACGGTGACATACGAGACAATTTATCACATCAAGTATGCACTCTCTCTTGCTTTCTCACACTTACCCACTAAATAACGATCAAGATAGACAAGACGACGTAAAAATTGGCTTGAGATCTTTGGCCATACTGTGTGGACGGTGCACCATTCCCGTTTGCACCAGCATTCGTGGGTCCCTTGGTCTATGGTGGCGTGTTGACGGGCAAGGAATTCCGTGCTTTGTTTCTGTCGCTGTTGTTGGATTCAAGTTATCGCAGACCCTCTGGAACACAAATATGGAGTTGCAAGGCCGTATTTCTTGGGACACCGTTTCTATGTCGAGTGCACTATAGGCCAGATTACTTTGGGCGGACTTATTTTGGACGCCGTCCTTCATCGATGGAAGGAGGGAACTCCTCTGTAATTGTCTCCTGGATTCAGATATGGCATGCCGCGTCTGGTGGCCCGCGGATTTATACATTGGATTACATTAGTAGGCTATGTACAATACAACACCCTTGTTTTACACCGGCGATGTCTACCACTCGTGATGCTCTTGATTCGCCTCTCTTCCCTTAATTTCAGCCACAAAACCCCCGACTTTGGCCTGCCGTGGAACGGCTCCAATAACACAAAATTATGCAGGGCTGCATGGAATTTGATATCGCGGGAAGATGCCGGTCACGGGTCACGCCTGGTGTCGATTTGAACAAAATAGTACATGGGGACTGGCAACGTAAAGGAATTTGATGTCCGCCCACTGATGGCCTTCGCTGCAGCTGCAGCCGTCAATATTCTGGCCACACTTCGAGTGGATGATCTGTCCAGTTTTGCATTCATTCCCCGGGCAGATTTTTTATTTTCGCCCTTGTGCCTCCGCCAATAATTTGTTTCTGACTTCCACAGCCATTTCACAGCCATTTTACCGTCACCTTTTACCCTTTCCTGGGAAACATCTAAATATTCGGCTCGGGAAATTCCCTCGAGATTCGTCTCAAGTGTCATATACAATTTAGTTTAAATTTTTAGAGTGACTGTGGAGGGCTGCACCGACGGCCGAAGGATAACAAACAAGGAACAAACAGACATTTGATCAAGCCGGTTGCCAGTCCCCATAGTACAGTACACGCAATGGCTCGGGGAACGAGCTACGAGGGAATTGAACCCAAAAGATTTACGCATCGCATTATCTGAGGAGTACGAGGGGATCGAACCCGAGGAATGGGTAAAGCCCTGGAATGCTCGCTTGAACTCGGCGGCACAAGTGGGGATCGACCCATTGACATCGTATTGACGAAGACGAGCGGGAATCAACCCGTGGAGTAAGACATCGCATTGACTCGGCGAAGCGAGGGGAATTGAAGATCCCTGGATTTGGACATTGCGTTGACTCGGCGAAGACGAGCGGGGATCGACCCGTGGAGTAAGCCAACGCGTTGACTCGGCGAAGTGAATTGAAAATCCGTGGATTTGAACTTCGCATTGACTCGGCGAAGCGAGGGAATTTGGAAATCCCTGGATTGGGACATCGCATTGGCTCGGCGAAGACGAGCAGAGATCGACCCGTCGAAAGACATCACTGCAACTCGGCGAAGACGCGTGGGGATCGACCCATGAACTGCAAAATCGATGGACTCTGTAGAGACGAGGGGATTAGGTCCGTAAAATGGAGGGTAGTAAGCAGAGAGGGAAGAGTAAGAGTACTGCATGGAGGGATGGGATGTAAGAGGAGGAGGGGTGTAATGAAAGTTAAGTGTTAGATTGTATCAAGTTTAGAGTTAGGTGAGCTTTCCATTCGAGGAAACGTCTAGCTCGAATTCTGCACCGTTGGGCTGTTATGTCTCTCACTCTCTTGCTCTACCCACTCACATATAGATTCGACGGACCAAGACAGCCGCACCCAGGAGGAGGGTTTCAATTTCCGTTAAGCCTCGATCTCAAGAACCACCGATGCAAAAGCCCCAAACAAAAATTGTAACAGAGTACCTACTAACACCCCCTAGGACATGCTGAATGGTGGCTTCTCCGTGAGATATTGGGCTGCCATCATTTCCCGTCCGATAAGGGAACTCGCCGAGTACCAAGTGTTTGCGCCCCAAAAGCACCTAGGTCGGTAGGGAATACGAAAACTGGGGTGGTTTTGTATCATCCTTTGCAAAAGATGCTGCAGATGGACCTTGATCGACTCAGAGAAATCTTCGTCGTTGAGAATTGATGCGTTGTACTGGTCGTAGCGATGGAGGGGGAGTTTTTTAGATGTATGAGCGGCCCTGTATACAACGGCATTTTATCGTTAGACCGAATGCTAATCGATCAGAAGTCCAGAAACAAAGATGCCATCAGTTTCCATTCGGAACTGTTGGCATCTATCCAAAAGGATTGTGGGTCCTGGCGGTCCCCGTCCCCGTATAAAAGGGTGCATCAAGGTGGCCATTTCTTTTTAGCGCAATGCCAACTCCTCATCATGATCACATCATCCTGTCTTGCCCTTCTGAAGGAAAGTGGACTGCGACTGGCCCAAGGCCCGGTGAAATACTGGAGCTGCGGCCAGTGACCCCTGGTAACTGCGACCACGTGACCGATGTGAAGGGCATGAACGCGGAAAACAATTTTGCAAGCATAACATTCAGGGAGGGCACCGTTAATGGTTCCCATAGTACGGCGCCACAGTGTTTCAACACACGGCACGATAAGTGCGCTCAAAGCCAATCCCAATGTTGGACTACACTGGATTAAATTCTCCTTCTTTCACGTCTGAATACTAAATTGTACCCCGACCACTTTCTATATACCCTGTGATTTTCTTCCAGCCACCAGCCTTTCGTTTGAATGACGGATCCCACAGTACCCATCTTCCGATTTCTGTACTGAGGTACTGGATTTTTTTATTCAAATCGACAGTCACGCGTCACGCACCCCATGTCGATATCGAATTTCGGTCGAAGTCACGCGTCACACGAACCTCTGTCGAACCTCCCAAGCGTCACACACGGCCTAAAATTACCCAGAAGACGCAAAAAAGACAAATTTTCGTGTCGGATCGACGAAATTTTCAAGGCGTCACCCAAAAATTCTGCCAGTGTCGATGTCGAATAGGTAAAATCGGTCACGCATCACGCCCTATGTCGATTCGAACGAAAAAATCCAGTAGTGGGAAATTTTGATGCTCGAGTTGATCGTTACAGTTGCGAGTTCCATGTGGTGGGAAAATCGGATGAATATGTGGAAGTTGTCCGCCTCAATGATCATCCAGAAGATCTAGATATTATAGGCCGTCACAATTTCAGACATCGCACTGTGGGCACTATGATTCACGGATTGAACAACACTGTGATCATGGACCGCAGCAACAGAGAGGCCACAAGGTGAATTTAAAGATCGGAAACAGAGCTCGAAGGTGAAATTTATGGCTAGAATCTGAACTACGGGTTAGTGCCTGAGATGCCCGAGTTAGTGTTCAAATTTTAGAAAAATGCCGAATTTGGACTTGAAGGGGCAGGACGAAGATTTATAATACTGACAAGGTTGATATGAGTTTAACCGCTGGAAACTGCATAGAGGGCAGAATTCTGACGGGCAATGTTATGGAGGGAAGAGATCATACTATGTGCAATAAGGTAGGTATCTAAATAAATAGGGAAGAAAGAGAGAGAAGACCAAAATCAGCTGCTGAACCTGCGCATTTGGTTGATAAAAGAGATGACCGGTTTGAGAATTTTTCGGGTGGTAGACAAGTGTACAAACATAACTGCCGTTCAAATTCTCACCAATATTATTAGAATCCCTGCCTTTTTCGGTCTGTCATATCCTGGCCTTCATTCTGGCTGGTTGGATTCTTGGCTGTGTTGGTCTGCCATTTTCCTAAACTTAGATTTTCGGCAATGGTTCTCAGAGTTGTTATCTTGCTGAGTTTCGCTGCAGGACACTATGTGTAAAGTTAAGTTTATTCTGTGTGCACCTTCTGCTGGTTCCATCTGCTGCCCAGGGCTGAACTCATAGTTGCTTCTTCAATGCACCCCTTTCAACTACATGCTCCTAGTACTGGCGAGGAAATATAGATCTTTGTCGTCCCAACTCACAGTCCTCAAGTATATTGCTCGAATCTTTCCGTGCACTTGAGGCTTTTGCACAGTGGAAGACACACTAGCCGTTGAACAGTACAGCTTGCGATTGAAAGGAATAATTTGGCACCATGACCATTTTGTAGATGAAATCAATATTTTATCATGGTCCAATGGGAGTTCATCGACACACGAGCGTCGACCGAGCAAGCTTTGGGCCGCCACCTAATTTATTTATTATTTATTCTATAAGAATGTCCGCAATGTATCTCAACACTGGAGTGGTGCAGATTTACGAATGTCAACCCAGCGAGCGTTGGGAAATATTTAAAGCACTGTCTAATCTGGTAGCGGGCCATGCCGCTCGTCGGCCCTACCAGCTTTATTGTTGTTGCCGCAGAATTCTTTTTTGTCAACCAGAAGTCTGCACTCCAAGAACTTGTGGAGAGGCGTGGTCATATTTGTGATTTCTATCCCAAGTATCATTGTGAGCTGAACTTCATTGAGATGTATTGGGGGGCTGCAAAATTTCGCTACTGGACAACTTCAAGAACCACAAACATTGATGAAATGGAGAATAATGTCAAGAATTGTCTTGACGATGTTCCTCATTTGGCAATTATCCGGTGAGTGGAACCTTTGTCAAATCTTTATGTCGACTTATAGGCTCCCACTAGTTATGCAAACCGTGCAGCTCGTTTCATTTCTGGATATACACATGGATTGACAGGTGGTGATTTGGTTCACATCAATCGGCGGTTCAGCGGGCATCACATGTTACCTCCATCAATGATTGCTGAGATAAAGGCCTCTATACTGTCCATTCCAGCTCATAAATAGACTTAGCTTGTGTATTTAATACCCATTTGCTCGTCGTTGTCAAGTCGTTGTCCTTCAAAAAATCAAGTAAAAGGATATGACACACCGATTTTGAGCATAGCTGCCATCCTGCCTGCATCGACTAAATCCCTTCCGAAGAAGAGGTTTGAGGAAGAGCTGGAAAAGCTAACACGATTTTGATGATCCCTGGGGTTTAACCGCGCAGTTCTTTTCACGTAAGTGCGCAGGATTGGGGAAGGCGATCTGGAACACAAGATAACAAACAGTGTGGTCAGTCTAGTCTGCCGGGGAGATAATCAAGAGGCACATACCGCTGCAACGAAAGTGCGACGGTGGCAGGGCAAAGTGCAAAGGTATGCAATAAGGTCACGCGTTTCAAAACGTAAAGCAATGCAGTATTGTCACGCCTCTCAAAATGTAAGGGAATGCAATAGGGTCACGCCTTTCAAAATGGAAAGGAATTCAATCAGATCACGTGTTCCGAAATGTAAAGCACTGATTGGCCGCTGGAGAGGTCAATATTGCCTCCGAGCAGGATCTGAATGGCTCAAAATGACCGGAGTGACCAGGGCTATCCATTGCTGGCGCGCGCATCTCAGAAAATGGCTCTGGGACGTGGAAGCACGACTGTTTCACTCGAGACGCAATACTACCTGTGTATCACGAGTTTTTTGTTGTGAGCATGACATGTATAGATTGCAGACTCTCGGACGCGATTCCCTCATTTATTTCGTGTTCATTTTCTGTCTGCCTAGTCAATTCACGGTATACAATGCCACTAACATTGCTATTAGCATTCACCCTCGCAAACGCCATCATATGTGAGCTCGGATTAGTAACAGACTATTTCATCCTCCTGGGGTACACCGCCGTTTGGTGGGGATGTCAGCCTGAGATCCCACCTGCCATTCCGGGTCTCAGTGTGCCGGACATCAGCTGGGATCTCTGCATGATGTAAAAAGCGAGTATCCCCTGACAATCCTCTGAGACCCATCTCCCGACGACATCTCTGAGGAGCCATTTACGAGATCCTTCGCCATATAAATTATTTGATATTTTCACCCCGGAAGAAATTGGGAGCGCAAATGTACTTCATTCAAAGTCTCTGATGTACATCGCGGAAAGGGGGGGGAAAAAACGAGAGAACAACGTAGAAATATATATGTGTGTACTAAGGAAGACTTGAGGAAAGGGTCAGGTTCAGCACAACAAGAGCTTAGGCTTGAATTCCAGACTTGACAGTTTTGAGAGGATATCACAGCCAAAAAGAACTTGAAACTTGAGGAGCGCTGGACTCGGGCTTCACAGAATGGTAACGGTCTTGACAGGAGCGACAGAGAGCAGGCTGGGTTTGATGAGCCAATTGAGGACTTGAGAAAGGAGGTCTTTTTTGAGGGCGGGCATTCGCAAAGACCGCAGGCGTTGAGGTGTAGTAGCACCGGTAAAGAGTGGGTGATTTCGGGTGATGGCAGGAAAAGAAAAAGATGGTACGACTTCGTTGACTTTGATTGGCGGTTGACATTTGACAGCATCGGAGTTGGAACGACTTGGTGCGTGCGATGAAGGAACTTCTAATTTGCTTTTTCAATACTGTCTGCTCGGAAACACAGAGCGCCGTAGTGTCCAAGCTTGTAAGGTCAACGTTGAGCTTGTTTCTGAATTTTATTTTGCTTCTGGAATAAGGACATGGCTAGAATGGCGCTGGAGGGTCATGATATCGCGAAGACATTGGGTTGGATATTGCTCGGACGTCCTTAGGACCTGAATTATGTCGAGAAGGTAAGCCTATAAAAGCAGCGCAAGAGGTCGCGATTTGTGTCTACTGTTCTGTTCCATGCATCCAGGTCGCCCACCATTCGCTCGCTTCCCGCTCGCCCGTGAGCACAGCCGAAGCGCTGAGATCGTCGCAGAAACCAATACCTACATATTGACGACCTGGTCGTTCAAATCTCAGGCTGAACGGGACCACCCATAGTTGTATCATTTAGACTACTGGGTTGGCTCTAGCCAAAGGAACCGTTGTCTATAGCCATGACTCCAGCCAACCTGTTGGCTACAGCCATAAGATTAATTAAAATAACAACCTGCTTGAACCAAAAGCTAGCTTGTTACATAAGCATGAGACTATATGTAAGCTATCATATGCTCTTACCAACACACAATAAGCTACATTATATTGTTGTATTGTTGTTGGGAAGCATTTGTAAGCATTTTGATGGTTAGGTTGGTTATGGTTAGGTGGTTTTGTTGGATAGGTTGAAACAATAAAAAAACACATAATAAGCTTGTACAAACACTTTCGAAGACCTAGGCCAGCTTGCCTGGCCTAGCTCTGGGTATTAGCATCCCCGGGTAGGTTTAAGGCTTGCCGTAACCTAGCCGGGGCAACAAAGTAAATTGGAATGGCTCTTTAGTATAGTGGTCTATGTTATAATCCTTGAAAACGGCACAAGATCTGTAGGTCTGGGGTTCAATCCCCTTAGGTGGCCCTTATTTTGCTTTAATTTACTCGGAAAGACTAAGAAGCTAACGCATGGCCACAGCCAACAGGTTGGCTGGAGTCGTGGCTATAGACAACGGTTCCTTTGGCTAGATCCATGGTTATTAGTCTAAATATTACAAGAGCGCGCTGGGGCGCTTCGCACCCCAGCACTTCAGCTGAATCTCTGAGTAAAAATTGGTTTGAAGGTCATGGAAGAATAAATAAACGCTGAAGACCTTAGGGCAGGTCCCGGCAAGTGGGGCCGGAGCGCAGATAGCGGAGTTTAAAAAGCTTCAGACAGACAGGCTTAATTTTAACAAGAGGGAGACTGCTATGGCTCATGGGACCAAATTGTCCACTGGGACGTAACGTCCATAATTACCAAATGTGAGGGTGCATTATATGGATTGAATCACTGATTGAATACTTACACAGGCGTACAAGATGGCGACTATGAGAGGACGCTCTGGCTTGCGCGAGTCAATGTGTTATTCTTCTACACCGACGAATGTTTCGAATCGGAGTCCCAGGTTTGTACCCTCCAAATTCAACTGCGAGTGCTTTCAGCAAACATTACATTTTGAAATGCGGGACTTTGAACCGCCTGACCGGCCTTCAGCAAGCATTACATTTTGAACAGCGGGACTGTATTGCCACCATTTGCATTTTCAAAAAAATGACTGTATTGCCACCGTTTACATTTTGAACCATGTGACCGGCCACCGCCTCAATTCCGGCACAGTCCCAGAGCCGTTTTTTGAAGCGCTTGGACAATGATTTTTGCGGTCATGTCCAGACAGTCGGCTTGTGTCTCGGCGCAGTATTGACCGGTCCGAGAGCCTTTTTTTCTTTTGAAGTGCTTGGACTTCCAATGGATAGTCCTGATTTCTGTGTTTCGGCACTGTATTGACCCTGCTAGAGGGAAATCAGTGCTTTCAGCAAGCACTACATTTTGAAAAGCACGACTGTATTCAGTGTATTGCCACCATTTGCATTTTTTTTTTTGAAGCGCTTGGACTTCAAATGGATAGCCCTGACTTTTTGGGGTATTGCCACCATGTACATTTTGAAAAGCATGACCGTATTGCCACCATTTACATTTTGAAACGCGTGCTCGGAATGCCAATCGTATTTAAATTGGGGAGTGGCTGGAAATGACCACAGAAATCAGGGGCTATCCATTCCAAGTCCCGGCGCCTCAGAAGACGGCTCTCGGGCCGTGCCAGAATTGCGGCAGTGGCATTCCGAGCACGCGTTTCAAAATGTAAATGGTGGCAATACAGTCATGCTTTTCAAAATGCAATGCTTGCAGAGCCTGCTGAAAGCACTGTTTTCCCTCTAGCACGGTCGATACTGCGCCAAAACACAAGGGAAGTGGCTGGAAATGACCGCAAAAATCAGAGCTATCCATTCGACGGCCGCGCACTTCAAAAAACGGCTCTGGGACCGTGCCGGGTTTGCGGCAGTGGCATTCCGAGATGGTGGCAATACAGTCATGCTTTTCAAAATGTAATGCTTGCTGGGGTTGCTGAAAGTACTGCTTCCCCTCTAGCATACAGTAGTCGCCACCGACCCGACCGTTGATATGTGAGCTCTGAACCTGGGGTAGAAATGTCCAACAACAACCAAAACAAAATACCACAATCAATGTATACGTTCAGAACGACCGAAACCGTCCTAGGTAGTCACAGAGATAGCAGCAGCAAGTGAGGTTGAGCGAGTTCCAGAGGTACCAGATGAGTGTCAGTCCCTAATTCAGAGCCTTGAAAAAGTTGAATGGGAAAGTTTTATATCCAAGAGGTTGTAGGGCGAGCAGTTGTGTTTTGTTATGTGTGAAACGAAGATATCCAAAAGGATATCTGGCTTCACACACCCAAAATCGCAAGAGAGGAGTGGTTCAGAATATAAGAAACTCGAGAGTTTCCCAGATCCCAAACGTTCCGAAGAACAAGTTTTGTGCGTAACCCGAAGATACGCTCGACAGAGAGAGTTTCAATGACCAAGATTGGTGCGTAACCCGAAGTTACGCTCGATACGGGTGTTCCGAAGAACGAGATTTGTGCGTACCCCGAAGATACACTCGATTCCAACAGTCCCAGAGATTCCAACCAAGTCCCAACCAACTCAGCAGGCCAGCGAGCCTTTCCAGATACTAGTACAGACGATTCAAGACCCAGGAACGTTCATTCATGCGAGCGTGTTACTATCAAAAATCCCACACAGTAAATGCTGAGACTTCGAAACAGGGTCTCGGTTAGATCGGTGGAGAGTTACGAAACAGGGCCGTGTGGTGCGGTTACACTGAGTCGGGACGGGTAGTCCTCAAGATCTATGCCGAGATCCTCGTCAGCCGTTGCAACAGGGAAACAAAAACTAATATCAATAATTCTTCCTCGATTCATCGGATTTTTTTGGTCGCAAAAAAGTCGAGGTCGGTGTCGAATTGATTGAAATAATACAGTATGGGGGCCGGTCAAGCCGTGAACCGCAGTAGGCAGGGATTATTACTCGTATCTTGAGCAGATGTGGTGATTTTATGTGTACATGTCTACAATCACCTCAATTTAGGTCTCCTTTCCCACCCCGCGTACAATTAGGCATGTTCTTTCCCGGTGAATTTCATGACCGATGATGCCCGATGATGATTTAGGTTTAATGAACTCCGTAATTACGTGCCGCCAATCACCCGGCTTGCGGTTGAACGCTCAAGGCCCGCTCAAAAGGCAAGCCTGTTGTTCAATGTCGCTGCGTTTTCCTTCCTCTGATGCAGGAGCCATGATTCAGATTGTGCCTGTTTATGTTCTTCCTTTTCTCCCAGGCCGCTTCCTGAAATAATACAGTATGGGGGCCTGTCAAGCCGTGAACCGCGGTAGGCAGGGATGGTTGAATAAAGGTTCTGCAGCTTCTGGTTGTCAAATTTCACAGTTTTACCTTTGTTCTGGCTCTGTCTGATATTCTATGGTTGACTCCTTCAACTACTGGCAAGACTTGTTGTTGCGGGATAGGGAATACGTATTGATATGCAAGATATTATAATGCGCAACAATCGTGCAATTTTGAATACAGAAAACAACCCGGGAGTTACCGGGCAAGCGAAAAGTTGATTTATGTGGTGCATCTTCCGACCGACTGCACAAGACCCTGAATGAAAGACACTACAACGAGCCAACAGCGAAAATTCCCAGGAACACAACAATCGTGCAATTTTGAAATAAAGAAAACAACCCAGCAGTTGCCGGGCAAGCGGAAAGTTGATTTCATGTCATGCATGTTCCAGCCGACTGCATAAACGAGACCCTGAATGAATATATCTCCTCTGGAATAAATGAAACAATTTAATTCACCCCTCACAAAGTTGAAAATATCAGGGCAAGCGAAAATAAATTGATTCGTATGGATAGGCGACGGCTGGAAAACTGGACCTCATGGATTATATCTCCTTCCAAGACCTGAAACATGTTTGAATTCGCATACTTTTCCAAATAACTGCATTCAGCCAACGAGACATGTTCCATGACCAGTGCATGCCCTATATATCAAGCATCCTGGACAGGACAAAGGGACAGTTCAAGTCCATTTCATGTTGTGGAGAGTCTTTGTAATTGCACTACTGCACTACTTCCATGAGGTTTTCAGGTGATGTGTGATGCAACTCGCTAAACTGAACACTCAGGCACCTGCATGCCCTGTGCCCAAGGTACTCCTTGTTAAATCCAGGAAATATAGCCTTAAACATCTCATTTTTGCGTAAAATTTAGAGAAGGCACCCAAAGGTGATTGTTCAATGTATCCATGGTGCTTTACATTACCAAGTACCATCCAAATACTCCTTTCAACGATGAATATTGTGGTTCTGCAGACAATGTTGCAGGACATTTTGTGGTGGCAATCTGTTGCAAAATCGACAGCTTGGGCCTCCTCAAGTCCACGGAAGATGCCTGTTTACCTATTCAGAGTTCCAAGCGTTACTGAAACGTAGCGGTGGAAACCAGAAACGGCCTCGCCGTTACGCGTTACTATTGAAACCAAACAAAATTGTGGATCACTTTTTTAGAGTGTTTAGGCAGCTTTTTGCGGAAAGGCGAGATGTAACGGATTTTTCAGTGAAATAGGTGTTTCGTTGCGCGTTACAGTGGGCGAAAATTGAAACGAAACGTACCCTGAGCTACCGCGTTACGTTTCACTAGGTGCATGCAGCCACCAACATGCACGCAGAAAATTTAACCCCCGGCGAACCACGTTGTCTAATATCTTCTGAATTTGGTGGCTGTGCACCTAATTACAGCCATTTGTGGAACATAAGGCGCTGGGTGTTTTTTTGTTTTGCAAAATTTTGCTTGGAACACACACTACGAGCCCAATTTCGGTCAGAATTTCTTGGGAGTAGGTGCGTTCGACTCGCACGGCAAATCTGCAAGGGATAGTCCCTTGCGATTTTTGATGGGATCAAAACATAAACTTTTTGCCATTTTGATCGTGTTTCCACTTAGGACAGCTGTAACTCGGGACACAGGTCTCAGATTGACTTAAATTTTGGATATGTTATACAGATGCATGATTTCTAAGGGATGGGACTTTCTATGGGAAGTCCTGAAGAGCATTACCCGTATAGAGGGCTCGAGTCGAGAAATTTCCTTATTCAAAATTTTCGTGTTAGAAATTTCCGTATCAGCGCAACGGGGGAGCTTCTGAAGTTCTGGATTACTGAGGCCAATAAGAACATCACCAAAAAGTCCCAGCGCCTTACGAAGACTGGATATAAGACGTAAGTCTTGCCACCGCTCAAATGAGCACGCCTTTTCTATCATCATCGAGATAACAGGTTTGGATCGCGGTTTAGGTCAGAAACATCGCACCCCTGGCTGTACCATTCGAGAGCCTGAAATGAATTGTGGAATAGACACAATGGTATGCGCAAGTTTGCACCCGGTTTAGGTCAAAGACATCAAACCTTTTTGGCTCGCCTTCGATTTCTTCTCGGTTAAATTTGCTCAGAACCTAAAAATAACGGTGGAATATGTGTAGCACACACAACGGTCCGCGCGAGTTTGCAGCTGATTTAGGTCAGAAACATCAAACTTCTTCGCCTCGCCCTCGATTGCTTCTGGGTTAAATTTGCTCAGAATTTGTGCGAAGCTCTGTGGGACGTACATGTACCATTCCAGAACGTAAAAAGAACTGTGGAATATGTGTGGCACACACAATGATCCGCACGAGTTTCAGCCATGGCCAGCGGTTGATCGTTTAGCTTGCGCTTAGCATCGATTTCGCCCTAAGGTGGCCCGGAATGATTTCCAGTACATACATTGACGCCAGATCCACAGCTTATGTAGCCTCCACGTGGTGAAAAAAACCAGACGTGTAAGCAAGCGGGGAACGCGGGATTTGGGGTCTGGGCCGTCTTAGGGCCATTTTCTAATCCACACCTCTCAGGAATGGATAGCCCTGATCACTGCGAACATTTAAAGCTATTCAGATCCTACTCGGAGGCATTATTGCGCTTTCCAGAGTGCAATTACCGGGTTATATTTTGAACGTGTGGCCTTTGCAATGGTCCACATTTTGAACCACATGACTCGACATCCTGCACACCATTTCAATTCCAGTGAAGTTCCAGGGCCATTTTCTGAGCCGCGTGTGTCAGCTCTTTGCCGAGTGCAATTGCTGGTTTACATTTTGAATCACTGCGAACATTTACAGCTATTGAGATCCTGCTCGGAGGCATTCTTGCGCTCTGGAAAGTGCAATTACTGGTTTACATTTTGAACCGTGTGACCCTATTGCCTTTTCAATAGTTCACATTTTGAAACGCATGCCTTGACATCCGGCAAGCCATTTCAATTCAAATTAAGTCCCAGAGCCATTTTCTGAGCCGTGCATGTCAGGAATGGATAGCCCTGATCACTGCGAACATTTACAGCTATTCAGATTGCACCCGGAGGCATTGAGTATTGCGTTTTCAAGAGCCCAATTACTGGTTTACATTTTGAACCAGTGTGTCAGCAATTGGCCTCCAAAGGGATTGTCATGGGTCCTCACACCACGAACATACAAATCCTACATAGAACGAAGAGACACCTTCTGTAAGGGTTCGAGTCGGGTCTCGGCGCCGGAGCCCGATTTATCGCAGGGCGCCGCAGGCTTGCGGCGCAGTTGCACTGTAGTTGCGGCAGTCTTGATTTGAATCCACCGCCACAATTTGTCTCCAAGCCTCTAATCAAAAGAGGAAGGCGTCGAGCTAAATTGACAACGCGGCAGAAACCAAAATCCGTTACATGCCCCCAATGTCAAATCAGGATAGGTCGGCAAGCCAACCTGTCGGGCATCGGCGCCGTCGCTCAACCACATATAATAATATTTTTTTACAGCTGAAGATATTTTTGAGCCTATCCATATCACCAACAGTACAATATATGATTTGGAAAGAAATAGTAGAGTGGAATCCAGGAGCTGGAAGGCTCTGGAAGGACGTTGGTGATGGCCAGCTCATCGTTGACCAACGTCGATCAATTTGGGTGGCTTTTGATGTGACCAGCACAGCCTCCTGCGTCCTGCGTCTCTGCGCTCCTGTGAGTTTACTCTGAGCTCCCCTAATCTGCAGCAATGGTGTCGGCCGGCAGGATGTCCTCAAGTCGGGTGTGCTTGCACAGCGATATTGCTCGAGGATGTTCCCCCCGGGGCGTACAACCTGCAAGATTATCTGGACCGTGTCATGAAGCAGGAGCGAAAGACTATGACAACTGATTCGCTGCGTGGAGGCATCGATTGGGACTACAGTCATTCGCTGACAGCTCTTCATTGGGTGCGAATCCTGGTTACATTCAATCCCCAACTCGCCCATCTTCGCAAGGCGGTCTCCGCGGCCTTTACACAAGAATGACCAAGCGTCGCTTGCGTTCCCGGATGTCGGTTGTCCAGCCTCTTGGGACGAATGGGGCGAAGACGTCGGAAACACCGGGCATGATGCAGGCTATGCTCGATTACGAGGGCCAGATGGGACTCGACCAAAAAGCGATGGAGGGCCTCATCGTCACCCCCCGTAGTGACGGTGCATCTATCCCTGCGATGTGGCGGATTAAAAAATATCTAGCCGCCCATCCGAGCCACTACAAGGCCTTTCGCAATCGAGTTCCCGCTGGGCCCCAGATCTGGCACACCCGGTGGACCAGCCTAAACGCGATTCCAAGTAATTGTTATGGCCCCGCGACGTCACCTGACCCCTCTGCGTTATCGAAGAGCGCAATTGCTGTTGGCGCGAAACGACCCACTGACTTGAAGAAAGTCTTTTTTCCCACCTCGGCATGACACTGTTTTTCGAGGCCCGAGTGGTTGACTGCTGGCAGGGCAAAGTGAAAATGACGCCCCGTGACGCCACTGACGCCCCGGGGCGTCAAAGGGCGTCACTCGTAAAAAATTTCTTTTCCTTTTGTGGGCATCAGCCAATGTTGACACATTGCAATAGGTTGTCCTTCAATAAAGCTCGCATTTAAGGTACTACAAAGGTCGGGATGGGTGCATATAGGGGGGTTATCACTCTAAGTCTGGGTCGGAGGGGCGTCAGAGGGCGTCAGTCAGGGGCGTCAGAGGGCGGCGGGGGGCGGCAGTTGGCATCAAGGAGGGCGTCACCGGGGCGGCAGTGGGGCGGCAACACAACTTTGGGGGGCGTCAATCTGATTGCGTGATGGGGCGTCAGTGTGACATCGGGGCGTCAATTCCGAGTGGTGGCAGCACTGTTCAGAGAAGTTCATAGCGAGGAAAAAGAACCTTTTCAAGTTGAGGAACACACTAATGAAATCCCGATGCAAATTCAAACCTGTAGCATAAGCTCAAGACATTTGCCAACCTCAACGTGGTTAGGTTCAAGTAACAAGTTCAACATGAATTGAGCTATACAATCATTTCAGGCTTAGTGTTGCAGAATTTGACCCACGTACTCAATAAAAGCACCTATCACTAAAGAAATTATTGTCCTTCAGCAGTGGGTGTCAAGACAGTCGAGATGAACAACACAAATCCAATCAACCAGAGGCAAAATTGATGAAGAGTGTCCACCGACCATCTAATCCAGGGACTTGAATGTAATGATGTTCTGAGATGCATCTTTATATGTCTAAAAGGTATTATTGGACTAGGCTGTGGACCTGTAGGTCGTCATGTGCAGTAATTGGACCGGACTTCGTGTGTCCCGATCAATGACTATTTTGTGAAAATCTCATTGGCGACACAAACTGAGAGTGTTTCTTCGGTACATGCAATGTATTACACACAATAGAGCCTATTGGGACCTTTATCTCGAAAACAATTTTTTCTAGTGATCATAAGGGCATCAGTTCAAGTGTGACGTGACATGGGGGCGTCAATGTCTCCGATCGGGGGCGTCACACGGGCGGCAAAGGGCGTCAAAGTGGCGGCACTGGCGTCACTTTCACCGTGCCCCTGCCAGCGGTGTGTTACTGTATTGCTCACCTTTTGATCACTCAGTTTCTGACCGGCACGACATCTAGAATTTTCTTCAACGCCAACGATATCATTACTTACTTCCAAATTCGCACCTTGGAAGTGCCGGATCTCGTCTCGCTTTGGGCTAATGCCCGAACGTTGGTACGCCGCTATGCATCACAGGAAGCATACCATCAAGCTCTTTCCGAGGAGTGGTATGATTCTACGTGCCCAGAAATGAAGATCCCGCGTGGGACACCTTGGACCGCTCCAGTCGACGTAAATGCACGACCGTAACAGAGCCAGGACGCGGAAACGGCTAAGGCTCCGAACCGTACCCGGCCATAGAGGCTCTGGAGTGATTTGGCTACGGGTCGGGTACGGTACGGATACACCCGTATACGGGTCTACGGGTTGACACTTGAATTGTGTTTAAATGACCCCAATTAGGCACAAGAAACTGAAATTGGCTGCTATACAATGATAAAACCTGGCCTTTAACGTTCAGAAGTTGGTATGAGCAAGGTATTGGCTGCCCGGAATTGTTTTATCTCTCACTTGTCTTTCCAGGTGGCTAGAGCGACTTCGGTCGAACGAATATTCTCGAGGTCAAAATCAATTTGCCCACAATTCAAGCCATTGCATCATCGCAGTTAGGTAGGCGGTCCTAGTTATTGAGACCCTATCTGGAAAATAAATAGGTGTGGCATACACGGCGACATCAACTGGGAGAACGGAGGTTGTGACCTGGGAATATGAGGTTCAAAAATCACTAGATCGTGGAATGGATTTTTCAGTAAGTTCCTCTGCTGAAAAGCTCAAATACCTGGGCATTATTGACGTGGTTCCGGAGGGTACAACGCCAAAACCTGATTTCTTGACCGAGAAAATACATATTAGGAAACCTGTTGAACAAACCCGTCGCAATCGGCCGCAACCCGTGTACGGACGGGACCCGGCCGTAGGGGCTTCGAGAAATCCGCTCCACGGGACGGGTACGGTGCGGGTGTAGCCGTAAATGGCCGTAAACACCCGTTCCGTTGTACGGTTCGTACTACGGGTCAGAGCCCTAGAAACGACAGAAGCGTGACGCGTCTGCTGTGAAAACTTTTGTTGAGCCGGAAGAGGAAGCGAGGCTCGCCAATGACACAGCGAGAGTTTTAACGCAGACACGGTGGATTCCGAGTTCGGGGGGTTCGCCACTCACGGCGAATTCCGAGCTTTGCAAGGGCTTGTGAACCAGTACCAGCTAGGTAAACTTCACAAACTTTGTCAGCTTTGGAGGAAAATAGGTTGCAGGTATACGCCGGTGAAACATCACCTGCGTTTTAGTGCTTGGTAGTGGATGTGGCATTTGCAATGGTATGTAAGGCCTTGTAATTACTTCCCGTTTTTCGTGATGGTGTCAGTGTGACACCCGTCTGCGTCAAACTCTCAACATCGCTAGCCAGTCGTCGACGACACCTGCGGCGTCCCTCACGATGCCATACTTAGTTGCCGCCCAATCCATGGTGTTCAACCACGGCTCGGTAGTCTGTCCCAAAGGCTCTCTGCTGTGCCTGTTTTTGGGCTTGCACGCCTACAACATCATGTTGAACATCGTTGAACTACAATTCAACCACATCTCCACTCATCTTTCCATGCATTCTCCCTCAGGATTTTGCCCGTGAAACTAATGTTCTCTTTCGTCACAAAATCTTCAAGGTCATCTCCTGGAATTATGTAGTCTTTCTTCTCAATATCTCGCGACTCTGTAGTACTTCTACCCGCGGCAACACAACCACTTTCTCCGCGGTAAATTCAACTTCTATGCTGCATCCTCTCTCGATGCCACTTTGTTCGTGGCTTGTTGTGTTCCAATATTCTGGTGATTTGAATCACTACAAAGGAAAACGGTGAGTCCATAGTATTTGTACGACGATTGTGGCACGAATCGTCGACACCGCCTGCGTCAACACAGCCACCCTGCGTCACTCTGCGTCGAAATTTTTTGAAGCTTATTTGCCCATGCTGAATCGTTTTGGAGATTGCATACTCAGAAGATTTAGATACCCCGTAGGTATCCTCTGGTATACGCCAATTGACTTCATTCTATGTTTCAACTGAGTTATTCCAAAAATAGTTTTCAATGGGAAAATCCCTGAGGCCACGTAGAGGACCAATTAATTATTGTTCCAGGAGGACCAATTAACTGAGGACATTGCATGAGAGACCGGTTTACCACGAAGCGAGGAAGTGAATGATGTTCAAAGTGCATTACGATGACCAGCATAATTACTTGATCGGGAGAAGTGTTGGGTTGAATCAAAAGTCAAATTAACTATACCCAAAGTCCATTTCCGTGGTCAGGGGTTGGTATAATTCGGTCCCTCACTACCCATGCCACTTTTGTATTTTCTTCTTCAACTGGTGTGATTGTTCCACAGCACTGTTTTGGTATTGCTGCTGTATATGATCAACTCTCACCGTTCAACCAGTTTCGGTTCATCTACGGTTTCTCGTTGTTTCCGTTCCCGATTGAACATGGGAATCAATTGGTAGGTTTTTAAGATCCACAATGTAGCACTGAAATAATTGAGAGCGTGGTGAACCAAGATAATCTTGAACAGTATGCGCCAACTGAGTACTGGTTAAAACATAGACTCGTTACCAGTCTGCCCTGAGACGGCATTTCGAAGTGGCGAGCACTTTGCCGTAGGCAGACTGGTACATCTCGGACCAAACAATTGGCCTGGGCCTGAGTTTGAATTTTGAGCCGTGCCGATCAATGCCGATCACTGTCATTTCACACTCTCTTCCTTGACGCGTCTTCCTGCCTCCTGCTCCCACTCTCCGGCCCCGCACAGCGCTGCAACGCACTTTGCACTCACACTACCACCCGATTTTCTCTCCGTTCTTGCATGTTTCTCGTCCTCAGGAAGGCTTCGACGGGCTCGTTACGCGATGCTGCGCGGTTACACTTTTCGCTGGCTGTATCCGCTTGTGGTATGCCTCAAAGCTCTTCGCATCCAGCCTGACCCTCTTTCGCATCCATTAACCCTCATCCCTTTCTTCAATCGTTCCTGTCACTCCTTCCAGAACCATGAATCTGCTGGAGCTCCGCCATATTTGAATCCTGGTTGACTGCGGTTAACGAACGTACGTCGGATCAATATGAAGAGACTCTGCTTTGTTCTTCGTGTGTCGGGCAGCAACGGGAGGCTCGGAAGGATTGCCATTGAAGTCACTAATCACTGAGGACCGAGTGATGATGAGCCGGGAGTGCTGAGGCAGAACGCATGAGACGCACCCATTTGCACCAAGACCTTCCTTCCCACTTTCCTTCACAGTCCTCGGCCATCCACGGAGTTGTATATTCTCCTCTCTGATGGGTCGATAATGAGACAGCCCCTTGTCTCTGTGAATGAAAGCGCGTAAAGAAGAAGATGGCCGTAGCCTACAAGAGACGATGTCATATGTAGTAGACTGATTGTTCCAGTTGTGGGACCACGTCAGACGGTCAGTATAAATTAATAATTTACCTCCTCCTCCTCTTCCTCCTCCTCCAGGTCACAAGCCACACTGAAACAGGCACAAGATCACAAGGTCACAATTTCAAACCATGTCCGAATTTTCACCAGCCCGCTAAAAATACATCGGTTTTTGGCTGATTTTCGGGCTGCGTTGGACATGTTGCGGAAGGTGCTGGCTAGGGCAGGGATGAGTCGATGGGCCATTTCTGAGGCATGGATTTTCACGTCTTGCGACCTTGTTAGTGCCGAGTTGGAAAGGCGGTGGCTGTAATATACGAGGTATAAAACATTCTATACCTCGGGATCCCGGATGGTCAGCTATTTAATGTGTATTTAATGCCAAAATGGCCCTGAAAGATGTTTTAAAGCTTGTACAACAATTGTACAACCAAGAACTTTCGCGTAATTTATAAACGGCTCCCTGAGCGCCAAGAAGTTGGTAGAGTCGATGGTATGCGAGCTGTTCCCGGCATCTAAAATTAATTGGTTATAGCTTCGATGTAATGGACTGGTACGCATGAAAAAATACCTTTACTACATTCAATACAGTATTAAATACATGTATTATACATTAAATACCTTGCACAAGCCTGTCAAGTCCTCAAGCTGAATACCTATGTTTAAGACTCCATCAAACTTTCTGTCAAACTGCCTCAAATTCAAATCCTGCCCCAAGCCATCTCTTCCCTTTGCACCGCCGAACATTGTCTGCAGACCCCAAGTGTTATTCACGCGTTCTACATCCTTACGCCCATATTCACCTAGTGAGGCTTGCCATCGCTATTGGCGTTACACGACACCGATTCGCATTGCCTATCAGTATCTCGAGGTCGATGGGTTTGGTCAATGGTTTCTCACATGGCTTACGGTGAGTCCCTGCTTTTCTGGTACTTTCTGCTTCCTCTCCCTGTCGCAGCAGTGTTGCTGGGTTACAGCCCTTTGCGGAACTTAGGGCGCGGTCGTTTTTTTTTTCTGTTTTCAGCAGTTTTGGGCAGGACAGCTGCTGCGGGCTCAATTCCCATCTGTTTACCTTGTGATTATGCTCAATCTATTCAGAATTTTGATGCGCAGTTTTCTGCATCTTCAGATTTCTTACTTTGTTCTCCGATCAAATTTATTGCCCAAGTGCGCATATTTTGGGATATTTCCAGGCAGGACAGCTCTAGGATGAGTATTTCACCCCCGATTGCCCTAAATTTTTTATATGGTGGACTTCTATGTATAATCTAGTTCCTGAAATACCGGAATAGTGAATATAACTCCTGGTTTCAATCTAGTGGTCAGGAAATATTGGGTAGATTTAATCTTCATCAGCTTGCTGTTTTAATACTGTAGCCTGGCATCATAGAGAGGTTCCAATCACTATCCCGGTATTTCAGGAACTAGATTATACATAGAAGTCCATTGTATCAAAAACTTAGGGCAATTGGAGGTGAAATCCTAATGCTAGGGCTGTCCTGCCCAGAAATGTCCCAAAATATGGGCACTTGGGCCACAAATTTGATCGGAGAGTCAGGTAAGAAATCTGAAGACACAGAAAACTGCGCATCGAAATTATGAAGAGATCGAGCATACTCGCAAGGAAAACAGATGAGATTTGAGCCTGCAGCAGCTGTCCTGCCCAAAACAGCTGAAAAACGGCCGCGCCCTAAGATCCGCAAAGAGCTGTAATATCTTGGTCTAGATTCATGCACTATCTCTTAGTCTCCCCCAGCCAGACTCCACAAGATTTATGATAATCGATAAATATTGGAACCTCCATAAATATTTTATATGGAGTCTGATTCAAGTAGGTGACCAGCACCATATCAATTTCGTCCACAAATCGCGGCAAAGCTCCCTGGTGCCTGCATCAATCCACGAGCTTGGGGTCTCAATCTGTCCGGGGGATGTCTGGCTTCATCCTAGCCTCAATGCATGCCCTCGGATCCACGCCCTGTATCATTAGCTCCTCCAAGAGCGCTGGGATGCCAAATTTAGCTTTGAATCCTCGTCTGATGGCGGCCACCATATCATTCCCCCTGGCGGTGCTGCACCTCCACAACTCAGCAGGGGCCTCGAGTACGTCCATGGATCTCTCATAATGGTGTCCTAGTGACTTTCTCGATTTTATTCTGTTGTCAGTCGACGCCTGGCTGCCTGGCTAGTTTCGGCCGTTTTCGGACCTTCTCCCGAAAAATATTTGCCGAGTGATCGGAACGGCTTCTAAATCCGCCCGCTGCCTACACCACCATTTCTGACGAATGTCCTGGGGAGATCCACCGGATGATCTCCGACAGTATTTGATCAGATGTTTCATAAGCATCCTGGGAGCTCTAAATAAGATCGTAACACAGATTCACAGCCACTCAGGAATCATGAGATTCCTGGGAGCTCAAAACCAGATGTCACCCAAACCTCTCCCAGATATTCACAAATTCCCACAATGACTCTTCAATCTGCCTCCTCTGCTCCGCTTTGCAAGCTTCTAAAATTCACAAAAAAAGCAATAAAAGAAAGCAAATAAAATGATATTGGCATTCTTCCCTCTGGCACGGCGATCACGAAGCGCATCCGGGGCGCTGCTGGTCTCGGAGGGATCTATTCAGCTTGTGGTCGGAGGGATTATTGACCTCTCCAAAGGTAAATCAATGGTATAATTTTGAAATGCGTGACCCTATTGTCCTCCTATTGTCCTCACTGCATCTCTTTGCATTTAAAAAAAAATTCAATTCCAACACTGTCCCAGAGCCATTTTCTGAGCCGCGCCGACCGGCAATGGATAGCCCGCCTCAAAATCTTTCCGAGTCTGCTCTGAAGAAATCACCGCAAGATAGTGCCAGGTTTATTGCTTATTGACACTCTTTTGAGACCCACTTTGACCTCGCCAGCGCCCAATCAGTGGTATACATTTTTGAAACATGGGTTCCTATACCCTTTCCCTTACTTACGCACCGCCATGCCTAGCTAATATTAGACAATATACTTACACCCCTGACATACCCCCTCTTTCCTCCTCTATCTCGCCATATGACTGCCCTAGGTCACGGATTGGCCGGCCCGGACCCCCATGACGGGCGCTGCCGAGAGAGCACAGCCCTCGTTCAGTCAGAAAACGAATTGGGTGTTTTTGAGATCGGAGGACGGTAGTTGCCGAGGGTGCACAGCCTTCGTTCAGTGAGATCGGAGGACGGGATTTGCCGACGGAGCACATGCACGCAACCCATTAGGGACTGGCGTGGATTGGCTTAACTGGTGATCCGCCCATACAGTGTAGTAGGGTTCCTTGGATCATTCTTTTTTTACACCACACACACTCCTTGCTGGACCAATTCCTTGTATATCCTCCATTATGTATGCTATCTGCATGCACTGAATTAATTTTGAGTCCAGAGTCACGGTGAGGCTCGAATGCGATGGGATTTGGGGTGCATTAGTCCCTGATCAGAGCATTGATCAACTTTCTTTTTCGTCGATTCTGCACCAATTAGACATGTTTTGGGTCAAACCTTTTTTTCCCTCATGGGCAACCATCTTAGCTATGATTTTGTCCCAAAGAGCCTAGCAATCTGACCGAAAATGGTGCCTCCAGATTTTGTACACGTCGTTACACGTGAAAAGTGTGACATTTGCCTGCCGACACATTGACATCCAAGGAACCCTCCATGTGACACTTTCGATCACAGATACGATTCTTTTTTTCTAGCTACATACTACTCCCAGGATTTCTCAAATTTCACTTCAGGACAACTCATTACATGTTCTAGTATGTACCTGTTTAATTTCAGGATTTATTGTCTTTGTTTACGAGCTGTACGGAAGAAAGATCAAAGTGGTGATCCAAGGAACCCTACTACGTGACCACCGATCACTGATCCACGGATGTTTGACCGCGGTAAAATTTTCCCACGGATAACAACGGTTCGGCTTTAGGCTGTTTGCCCTCGTTCTCTTTCGTTTCTGATTTGGCTGGCGGATTATCTCCGTAAAACTTAGTCTATGTCATACATAGTATCTCCAAATGATATCACAGTGGAGATTTCGGCCCAAAAGTCAATGTACATCAGCTTTTGCTATTTTTCACCCCAGTCAAACGTGAAAAAGATGTTATATGCCCAGGATGTGTCCGAGAAAATTATTGGAGATGGATTTCGGACTTCATAGTACATCCCATGCGTTAGATACCTTTATCTTGATGTAAGAAGCCGGGATTGGGCAAAAAGCGTAGGGACGTGCTGAATATAACACGTGCAAACACTAGTCTCTTATAAACAGATGCTACAACAAAAAAGTGCTCGTACCTGTGCTTTGTTGTATGCAAACACTGACCCGGTTAATCCGTGATCCGCGTGGTTTGTACCGGCACGTTACCGGCTGATCCACGCCAGTCCCTACAACCCATAAAAGGAAGTGCACAGCCCTGTTTCTGTCAAAATGCGTCAAAGTTAAATTTTGGTCGCCCTACACAAACCCACTACTAAAGATAGCGGGAATTATGCTGGAGCAAGACAGAAATCGCCGGACGAGGGGCGACAGAGATCACCGGAGTGGGCAATCTATCTGCTATCTTATCACGGACTCCATCGGCATCTATCGGACGAAATCATCTGATGGCTGCCGTCGTCCGCCGGCATCCTCCTCCGTCTTCTGACATTCCGGGCATATAACTCTTCCATCTCCAAGTACAGCATCGAAATAGTTCAATAGAAGTGATGGTGGGAACAACTCTGCCATATATCGCGGGTGTGAATCTGATGTTCCACAGTGTATGCGGAGAAGTGTCAATGGCTTTGGATATAAAATAAGTCCTAGCTGTCATCTATGTACAGCATTCAAGTTCAACTGGCAATATTAGCATAGTGCATTGAATAAACTGCACATGAAACTAATGATGTTGCCCGGGCTGTAAACTCTGAAAGTATTACGTCTGCGGATGTGGGTTGTACAGTGATCTCGTTTTACATGGATCAAGCATCTGATTCAAGCTGTGAGCCCGTGGGCTGGGACCCCATGATGCATGGCCCTTCCATCTCCAAGTACAGCATTGAAATAGTTCAATAGAAGTCAATTTCGAGCCAGTTTCTTTGGCACTGGGCTCATTCTGTTCGCCTGTGGACTGCAGATCCGTCAAAAAAAGGTATTTCAAAATTCTGCAACCAGGAATCTCGAGTACAGGCCTAAATACACTGTTTCTAGGTCTTACTTTGTGTCTCAAGGTTTTGTGGCCGGAGCCTTGCCATGTCACCAGGGTCGGGCTCAGAATTTTGGGCGACCCGCGACCCGGGCTTGAGCCCGGGCTGCAAGGTATACCTTACCCACCTGGATTTTGGTGGGCAAACTTGCTTCTGGGTGATGTCTAAATTCATTTTTTTCTCCCCTATACTTTTGTATCTACCGAGTCAAGGATTAATGAGCATTTTTGTGTGCAACAGAAGTTGCTGGCATCACAAATTGTTTCATGCAACTTCAACTCCCTCAAATGCGGTGTTTTTCACTGCTGAAAAATGTTTTATGACTTCTCGCAGTGAGTCAGTTCTCAACTGATACATTCATAATCCTAAGATACATCTCAATACAGCTGGGGCAAAAAATCGCTCAAGCCCGGGCTTGAGCCCAGGCCCGACCTGACCCGGGCCCTACATGAGGGCTTGGGTCGGGCCCAGAATATTCTTGAGCCCAAGCCCTCCTAAGCCCGACCCAAGCCCGGGCTTTCAGGCCTGACCCGACCCCAACATCACTAGGTGAATTCATTCGCCGATGTTTTTTGGTGTTTTCATGTCCCTTTGGTGCCTCGCTGAGAGCTACGATGCATGAATGTGCTCCAGGTATAATGGTGTGATTTACACCGTATCAAATAAGATAGGCGTCATACGCATCCTTCTAGTCACGTGATCCGATGTGTGACACCGCCTTCCCGCCCTCACTCCGCCATCCCGCCGTGTCGGGGGCACAAATCAAAACCACAGAAAGGCTTAGTTTGACCAGGGGAACAATCCTATGGTCTCAGATTTTGAATATCTACTCCCAATAAAATGTTTTTCACTCATTTTTTGAAAAGTGTTTGAAACCTCATTCACGACACGGCGGCATGGTTTTACATTTTCTTCAGCAATTTCCAAATCGGGAAAACACTGATCATTTGGGGTATTGTGGTGGGAAATAGGCTTGTGAAAATTACCGATGCTAATTAATACAAAATTTTGGGAGTCCGAAAAAGGCCCGTAAATTCCGGCCTATTTGACCCTGGTTTACCAGGATCCCTGGAGTGAAACCTGCGGTGTGGGCCGCATGGCTCTTCTCCGACCCCGCGAGTCTCAGTAGGGTTCCAGCGTGTGGAAGAGCTCCTGTGCTGATGCCTTCCCTACGCCCGGTTACCTATAGCACTAGCGGCGCTCCCCCGTGTGCACGCCACTCCGCATGAAGTAAATTCATATATGTAGCCGCCTTGCTGATGCCGAAATACAGAAAATATTGCACAACTTGATCTGGCGGTGCTTAAATTTTCTGTGGGTCTCTCATAGCACTCCATGTCCACGAACTCGATTCTACCGAGAAATCCGTATCCATTGCATTTCTGAACGAGGTTGAAGGACAATACTTGTGTGGAGTCAGAACTGGCCAAATACAGAAAATTTTACAGAACTTGAGTCGCCGGTGGTTAAATTTTCTGTGAGTATCTCAGAGTACTCATTTCATGCCCATGAACTTGATTCCACCAAGAAATTTGGACCCATTCCATAGTCTAGATTTAGTTGCCCATCAAAAGCTGTAAGTCACCCTTCTGCCGCACTCGGTGCTCTGTAGTCAATATGTACATGTATGCCCTCAAAACTACCTGGAAGGCTTGTGCTGCTTGCTGGGCATCTTCCAACATTTTTCACTGAATTTATTTAGTCTCGGTTGGTTTACAAAACCAAAGTTCGCATGCCGAGTATCGTGCGAATATGATGCACAGCCACCTCTATGGAGACGCAAAAAGGTGGCCCAAGCACTCAAATTTTCAGCTTGAGGGATCTAGCGAGGAGGATCCTCATTCTGAACAGTATCCATGTCTTTTTTACAGCTATTTGCAGTACCCAAGGCGCGGTCAAAAAATATCTGTTTTGGGATGTCTCCGAAGAATTCCACATTACTCAATCAGTTTTTAGCGGATTGACATAAAACCTACCTAGATTTGCTAGGCTAATTCATACGGAATTAGTGATACAAAGAAAGTTGTAAAAATGTTTCATATTGCATAATCTGTGATTTTGGGCCATTTGCAGTTGAATGTGGTCTAGAGGGACATACATATGACTTGTAACATGAAGAAACATTGATGGAGACGAGCAACCGTCGTCTCGTCTTGTTATAAACCAGGAGGTTAAGTTAAAAGCGCCTGCGGGCCTCCTTGATCATCACAAGATATGCCTTCGCTCCGCTCCGGCGGGTGGGGTGGTTGCCGGGTTAGCATGAAGTCGACAATGAACTACTGCAGCATTTGTCCTCGTTCAGAAATGGAATGGGTACAAATTCCTTGGTGGAATCAAGTTTATGGGCATGCAATGAGTACTCTGAGAGACCCATAAAAAATTTAACCACTGGCGCCTCAAGTTGTGTAAAACTTTCTGTATTTGGGCAGTTCTGACTCCACAAGAGTATTTTGCTTTATCCTTGTTCAAAAGTGGAATGGGTACAAATTTCTTGGTGGAATCAAGTTCGTGGGCATGGAATGAGCACTCTGAGAGACTCCCAGAAAATTTAACCACTGGTGACTCAAGTTCTGTGGAATTTTCTGTATTTGGCCAGTTCTGACTCCAAGTTGCGGCCCGCAGTTAAGGGAGGGAACTTCTTTCCCGATATGAGTGGGAACCAATGTAATTTGAGGAGTAATTCCACAATTTTGTTGAGCTGCTGAAATAAAAGGTCGCCATCCAATACGCCTACTTGCCGGGAATTTTTACAAAAAACTAACCCCCAAGAAGTCGAGTGCGAGACCAAACGATGTGTCATTGTCGTTGAGGCCCCCGCACCAGCAATCGATAGCCCTGATTATTGTGGTCATTTTAGTCTATTCAGATTCCCCTCGGATGCAATATTGGCCAAAAGCTTTACATTGCCAAACATGGGACTGCATTGCCCGCAATGCAATTCATTACATTTTCAACCACGTGACTCTCTTGACCGCACTGCAATCCATTACATTTTCAATTGCGTGACTGTATTGCCCTCAATGCAAACCATTGGATTTCCAAACAATTTCAATTTCAGCGCAGTCGCAAAACCATTTTCCCTGGCCTGGGCGCGTCGGTGGTCCAATACAAGTCTACATTGATGCGGCAGTGACGCGCACTGACTCCGCGGCAACCACAAGTTCATGAGATCTTTCAATAATCCTAAACTCGTGTATTCATCCTCCCTTTATGGCACATATACTGGGTAAAAACTAGCTGCTCACAACTTTGTGTTTTTTTGTGCAATTTCAGCTACAACTTTGGGGATTTGCAGGGAACATTGAATCTTACATCTATCATTGCGCACGTTTTGGATGTCCGGCATTTTTTCCTAGAAGCAAGGCAGAAAGCTCGAACCTTCGCCTTGGCGCTGGAAGCCGGCCGATTTTTGGGTTACGCGGATTGATTTGTGGACGAGTTTGTGGATTGGCCGTTCGGAAGGTTTTGGGCGTGGGTCATGCGGGGGATCCGGAGCCGACCTGGAAGAATGTTCAGTTGTATCCAGAGATGTTCCCATAGCTCTTTCCTTGTGGCCTCGGTGGAATAGGCCATCCATCTCACAAAAAACGATTTAGCTAGGCCAAACACAAACACCACTTTCTGCTGTATTTTCACCCTAACCCCTAACCCCGCGTACTGATGGATGACAAGAGATTTCAGACCGATTTATATTTCCATATGGTTGCGTTCAACGACCTGCAGATCAAAGCGGGTCACTCTCACGACCGATCCGCGCACACTGGCCCGCCTCTTACAGCTCTCATCCACGAACGAACCACCTCCGGACTCTGAGCTGATTGAAGTACAGAGCCAAAACCCGGACCTCGTCGCTCTCAGCATTCGTCTTGACGCAGCCTTCGTCGTTGCCGCACCCGAATCCCCGCTACTTTCGTATTTGTTCCCCCGTTGTTGCTCTGTGAGTCGATACTAAACACCACAGAACTTCCTCGCACCTCAGACCTGTACTATGGCCATCCCTCACCTGTCCCCTCTACATTATTATTAGCTCTGCTCCCAGCCGCGCCGTAGGCGTATCACCACCTAACTTGAACCAAGGTTTATTGCTCTATTCAGGTTTGCAAAAAATAACGCCTACCATTTACTGACTCCGCAAAAGTCCATATTTTTGAGGAAAAATGTACCGAGGCCGGTGTACGGCCGTCCAAAACATCGTTGACGGTAACGGGCGGCTTTTTTGCCGCCCGTATCCGTCCCGCCAAATTCGCTCTAGGCAATCCTTGACGGTACGGGACGCCACTCGTTGACGGCCACCCGTCACGCCCGTAAAGACGGTGACAGCGTGCATCCCTATCAAGGAGTACTTCATTACTTCATTACAGGTGTTTGCATAAGTCCGTGAAACACGTTTTTGTTTTTTATTTTTTTTATTTTTTCGCGCCTTCACTTGTCAAATGCCGACCGTGCCGAGGCACCAGGACTCACTGGTTGGACTGAATTTTTTCAGCCAAATCGACAGGTTAATTCTAAGCACTTTCGACCGCCGGACCGTCGAAATCCGCGCACCATTGAGTTTGCTATGAATTCAACAAGTTAACCATGCCGAAGCTCGTCACCCATAATTGAATTTTCTCAAAATTGCGAGGTCGGCAGCACTCGGCTTCCGCCAGCACGTGGAATTTACACTGTTTGGGCCGTGTTCGGCAGGTACGAGGACCAAATTGTTGTAGCATCGTCTTCAGGCAGCCAAAAACACAAGTAGATCCTATATAAGAATGCACTGAACCCCGGTTATATCCATGTATTCGTAATCAGATGGAGACCCAGGATATCATATTCCTACGTATTTGATCATATTCAAAATATGTTTATCTTTGGCCAGCCTTCGACAACACGGCAAACTTCATTACTGGTGTATTGAATTTTTGGGTAGGTGTAGTCGAAGGCGGTGCTTATCCTACCTGCACGTAGTTACTTGTCTATGACGGATGCGCCGCGGTTCTTCGTCTGCAGTCCTACAATTGCTTCCTCCAGAGGGGAAATCTGGAGCTGCAGCTCCTGATGGTCGGCTTCGATCTTCAGTATACGCCCCGCGGCTGCACATGGGGTTATGTTGAGTGGTGAGTGACTAAGTAACATCTGAGCTACCTCTATTCGGCAGCGATACTTCGCAGCTGCCCTTCTGGTTCGAGGGAAGGATCACATTGTTTGGCTTCGCGTATAGTTCATCCAGCAGGCCCGTTTCATTTGACGACAAGTCGAACCGATCGTGATCGGAAGATGAAGGCCGCTCGCGAGTTCGGAAATGTTCCACAGAAACAACTCGGCCGAACAAGGTCTTTTGGTTCACCGCTTGGATGGCGGAGCGCGTTTCGCTCCCGGCTCCAGGTTCTCGCCCAAATATACACAGAGAAAAGCCGCAACGTGCGAGAGTACCCGGAACCGCATGCATCATGGCTAGAGTCGTGGATTTAGACAACATTTCCTTTGGCTAGCTCCATGCCACTAGACTAAATCCTATAGCTAGGGGTGGGAATTCGTGCTTACATAAGATAGAGGGCGTGACAGCATAATACACGTTGATTTGTAGAAGGGAAACCATTAGTGTGTTTTCCATTCATTTTGAAACATGTGCTTTAATGGCCTTGTATTTAAGCCATTATGATTCCTCTTGAAATGGGTGCTTCAATGATCTTGCAGTCAAAACGCGACTGTTTCAATTCCACAGCAGTCCTGGAAACACTTTCTGAGGCGCGCCATGCCCATCTGGATAGCCAGGGTCATTGCGAACATTTCTCTCGCTTTAGATTCCGCCTAAAGCCATTATTGCGTTTTCCGCAAGGCATTCAATTTGAAACGCGTGCTTCAATGGCCTTGTATTTGTGTCATTATTGCGGTTCCACAAGGCATTCATTTTGAAACACGTGTTTCAATGACCTTGCAGTTCAAACGCGACTGTTTCAATAATAATAAAACATTCAACCTAATACGATGGGTATCCAAACGTCGAAAGTTGCCGCGTCAAGGGCGCGTCAGTGCCGCAGCAGTGCGCGGCATTTTCTCCGTGCCCCCTCAAGGCCTTTTGCAAACTCGACATGGTAGCTGCGAACGCTGGGAAAGCTTATCCTTGCTGATCCCAGTTGTGCAGTGGGATGTTCATTTCTCGGCAATCATGGGAAAATGTCTATATATGGGGGGAAGCCGTGGAGTGATATACGCCCTGCTTGACCAATAATTGTCTCGATCCACGATCCACTCAGCTGCAACCCTTGTCACCTTTTCCCTGGTACAAGTCGATAGAAATTTAGAATCTTTTGCATGAATCACTCTTTCTGATTCAGGTTTCCGCCCTGTTTCAATCCCATCATGATGCCAAACCGTCCCGTTTGGTTTAATGATACGAGAGGTGAAATGAGACCCTCCACTGTAAATCACTTTTCTCACCGCATAGCGACAACGCTCACCACTGACGATCAGATTCACTGCGGGATCAATATCAATCTTCTTGTCTGCCAGAGACAGATACAAGATTGCAGGAGCCGAGTCCACTTTTGTCACTTTGGCAAGCCCGCGAGTGCAGTCAGGACATGTGCGGTTGACCTTCAAAATTTTCTGGGAGTTCAACCAATGAGAAATTGCATACCCTCATTTATGGCGAGTTCTTAATTGTTGATCATAAGTGATGGTTTGGAAATTGTCGAACGCATCACACTCCATCTCACTGTACTCACAATTTAGGCACTTCACCATTTCAGTACCCGAGCCAATTGAGGCGGCTTGAAAAATACTACCAAAGATTGTGAACAACTGGATGTTTAGAAATTGCACTCAACTTGTCTTGTCCAGCGCTGTTAAAATGTCGAGAGTTCGTTATATCTCGCCGTCAGCCTCTGGGAAATTCACTGGACCGGTGAGGACGATCCACACCGGCTGTGCGACCAAGCCCTCGAGGACGCACTACATATTATGGGCTCCGGAGCTCCCACATCGTAGAGGCGGCCGCCATAGATCGGCCCGACCACATCGACGCGCTTCGGCAAAAGTGGTTCTCTGCATGCGAAGACCTCATGGGGCCCATCCCCCTCCGGCGGTGACCATCGAGGTCAGGAGCTGAACAAAATTGTGAAATCACTCCTAAAGCTGGAATGGCATACCCGGCGTTTCAACCAATTTTGGTGTCAATGACACATCGTTCGGTCTCGTACTCGACTTCTTCTGAGTTAGTTTTTTTCAAACCCAGCGAGAACGCATGTTGGATAGTGGCCTTTGATTTCAGGAGCTCAACAAAATTGTGGAATCACTCCTAGAGCTAGAATAGCATACGCGGAGTTTCAACCGATTTTGGCGTCAACAACACATTGTTCGGCCCCATGCTCGACTTCTTCTGGGTTAATTCTTTTTCAAACCCGGCGAGAATGCACGTTGGATGGCGTCCTTTGATTTCAGCAGCTCAACATAGACGCCCTGCATTCCAGACTTGATCGCCCCGTAAGAACGGCAAAAAATGTATTTTGACTGTCCTCAGAGGGACAAGGGACCTATTCTGAGCCCTGTGCCTCAGAATGCCATTTTGAACTCTGTGCCTCAGAATACCATTTTGAACCCCGTGCTTCACGATACCATTTTGAACCCCGTGCTTCACAATGCCATTTTAAACCCTACAAGGGACTGGCCGGCCGCGAGGCGGCCTCCCATTCCCTCATTTGAAATTACAGCCATTTGCGGAACATAAGGCACGGACCGTTTTTTCTGTTTTGCGATATTTTGCTTAGAACACTTGCTACGAGCTCAATTTTGTTCAAAATCTCTCGGGAGTAGGTGCGTTCAACTCGCACTATAAAAGCAAAATACTGACCATTTGGAGTAGTGTGGCGGGAAATAGGCTTGTGAAAATTGAATTATTCTACTTGGCACCCCGGGAGCTGCTTATGAATGTAGCACCCTTGCTATTTTGAGTAACATCCCGGATGCCAAGTTTGGGCGAAGACCGGCGGTCCAGGGACTAGAGAAACATGGAGTTTCTAACGTAAATGCCTGCAAAGCTCATGAAAAAAAAATGGACTTGGTACGCACTTTAACTCAAGCTCCAAGACATATAGTCAAATATTTCCAGATTTTTTGAGCATGCTTATGGGAGGGTATGAACCTTCCAAGCATGTACCCGAAGTGGAAGCGAGTGATCTGCACTGTCACTAAATATTGCCTTCAATTTCTCCTGTATGCTGCAGGGACCACATTCCCTAGATATTTTGTACGGCAATAGCAGGGGGACGACTATGTCTCCCTGGTGTTTCTCGGAGGAAATGGGGTGGAAATGAGATTGCGATTGGAAATTTTTCCACATCAGAGTCTATGATACTATACGGCAACATTTGCCGTCTGGCGAATTGCCTGGAATGGAAAAGGGCGTCCAATTTATGAGCAGCGCCTGGGGTGCCAAATAGAATCACCCGTGAAAATTACCGATGCTAATTAACACGAAATTTTGGGAATTCGAAAAAGGCCTATGAATTCGGGCCAATTTGACCCTGGTTGACCACGATCCCTGGATGAAATCTGCGCTGTGGGCCCCATGGCTCTTCTCCGACCCCGCGGGGCCCAGTAGGGTTCCAGCATGTGGAGAGCTCCTTTGCTGATGGCTTCCCTCTGCCCGCTCACCTATAGTACTAGCGGTGCTCCCCCGCGTGCGCGCTGCTCCACATTAATGAGGTAATTCCAATAGCTGCCTTGCCGATGCCGAAATACAGAAAATATTGCACAACTTGATCCGATGGTGGTTAAATTCCTGTGGGTCTCTCATAGCACTCCATGTCCACGAACTCAATTCCACCGAGATATCTGTACCCATTCCATTTCTGAACGAGGTCGAAGCAAGATTCTCTTGTGGAGTCAGAACTGGCCAAATACAGAAAATTTTACAGAACTTGAGTCGCCGGCGGTTAAATTTTCTGTGAGTCTCTCAGAGTACTCATTCCATGCCCACAAACCTAATTCCACCAAGAAATTTGTGCCCATTCCACTTCTGAACGAAGACAAAGCAAAATTCTCCCGTGGAGTCAGACCTGCATGCCCAAATACAGAAAATATTACCCCACTTGAGCCGCAGGGGGTTAAATTTTCCATGGCTCTTCCTGAGCATTCATTCCATGCTAACCCTAATTCGAACGAGAAATCCGTACCCATTCCACTTTTAAATGAGAACAAGAAAAATGGCCTTGTAGAGTCAGAACTGCCTGCTCAGATGCGAAAAATATTACAACAGTTGAACCGCCGGTCGTTAAATTTTCCATGGCTCTTCCTGAGCTGTAAAGCATGTGAACATCGGCTGTCACTTCATGAGATATCCTCAAGGGTGTCTGCCATCTGTGTCACCTCAGAAGGGATGTAAAATACGTCTTTTGCCCTGTAATTTACATATGAAATTGGATAATTTTCATTGACCAATTTTAGCCAGCACTAACTGGTGTACCGAAAATTGTCGAGATTTGATTTTTGTTGCAGCTACATTTTCAACTGCGTGACCCCATTGCCTGCACCGCAATCCATCACATTTTCAAATGCGTGACACTCACTGCACACCATTGGATTTCCAAACAAGTTCATTCCAGCGCAGTTGCAAAGCCATCTTCTGAGGCCCGCGTACCTGATAGCCCTGATCATTGGGGTCATTTTCGGTCTGACAACAGCATCGCCTACGGCAACAAAATTGGAAGGTAGAGCTCCCGCGGGAGCGCACTTATACCGAACATACGATTGCGGCGCTAAATGAGGCTCCTATTAGCAAGTTGGTGAGATGGAATATGTACTTACGAAGCCTTATTATGTCGAAGGTGGGGGCCGCTTTTTCACAAAGGATACGCTCTAACTCGACGACACGCTGGCGTTTGCGAATCCGCGAATTCTTCCAGGAAAGTGGATACATCAGCAGGGCTGTGCGGCCAATCTTCATAGACAGTACAAGACATGCCTTCGCTTCACTCCGGCAGCTACGGTGATTTCCAAGTGCGTGAGGTTGTGCAATTGTTAAACATGATACGTGTGTGCTGTGAATCAGGTAAAGGGCGGGATGCAAGCTTGAATGCCAATGACATGATGCCAATACAGCCGCAAATGATCGTATTTTTGGCCCACTCAGTACCGACTTCCCACTCGGAGTCTTCAAACCACTGAGTGTTAACGTGACGCCGGGCCATTAAACTAAGACTTGAGAGCACGAGCAATACATATCACTCCAATTCACGCTGCACTTCATAAAGCTGCGCTCCGCAGATTTACTACAGTTGACAAAGTTTCATTACTCAGAACCTAGGTGCGACAAACAAAATCGCATCTGATTGATGAAGGTCCCACGTTCTGGCAATAGTAGTCGTAAGTCAATATCCACAGTTTGGCTTACATGTAATAAAGCGTCAACTGTGAACCTCGCTTTCAGCCTCTGTTATCACATTGAAGGAGGCGACTTACCACTGGTGCACATGTTGTCCTGACGATAGGCGTCGAAGATTAGCCCGTTCCATTCGGTCATAGATGTATTCGATGAGTGAAGGTCGCTCGGACGATAACTGAGTATCAGGCAGTTGGGTATAGAATCAGTTGGGTATAGAATAGAGACATTGGTGCCAGGCCTTCCCAAACTCGTGAGAGGTTTGAGACCAGGGAGGAAGAGATGCTCGTCCTGGGAGGAAGAAAACTGATCCAAATCCGTATAGCATGTCAGTGAATACATGTTAGGATTTACTAAAGAGAATAGGGGATCGCTAGCAGGCACCGACCTCCGTGAGGTCGCGGTAACTTGCAGTCGTGCGTTGAGCCCCGTATATTCTTTTCCAGTGTTGCGCACTGAGAAATCGACAAACCAGGCCTTCTGGCCACCATGTTAGTGGTCCGAAGAGCATTGCGAATGCCGTTGAAGAAAGGCTCACCCGGTCCCTCCACGCCTCCCGCCCGCGATACACCCCGAGAGCGCGAACCGCGTCCGTCCCCGTGAGGCCCAAAGCGAAATAATTGTGTAGAGCGTACCGAGGACGAGATAGAGCGCGAGCAGGTAGAGCGCGAGCAGGGTGTGGGTGCCGTGTGTTAGGTTGATCAGCATATCACGAGCATAACAAAAGAGAAACAGGAGGCAAGAGGGGAAGACAGATGAAAGGAGGGCAGCGCAGACAAAAGGAGGAGGGATACGAGATAGTGGAAATGGAACTGAAAGTAAAGGAGACATAGGAGGGTACGAGGATGCGAAGGGGAAGGAAGGAGAAGGACATGGGGAACACGACATGGGAAGGAAAAGAGGCAGAAGCGGAATGGCGGCGGTAGGGGCAGGAGAGAAAGGCAGAAGGGGAAGAGGGAGGGGGAGAGCATGTAAAGGACGGCCTTGGAAATGGTGGAAGAAAATCAAAGGAAGAAGCAATACTCACGACACACTACAGTTACGCCTTCGCTCACAAATTAGTTTTATCGTTGCCAAGGAAGGGATGCGCACGCACCGCCGTCCGCCACTCAAACATCCACGCACACCCCGCCTCATCGTCCCCGGGCGGGAACTGCGCGACCGGCCGCGGTCCCCCCTGCGCGATGGTTTAAGTCTTACATCTGCGCCCACAAAGGTGAGTAAATTTTGCGACTGTGAAGACTTAGAACCAGGAAATGAGGGACAGATGATGTTGCTCACCATATTCCGAGAACGCTTCCTACCTGCCAGAGGAACCCCATAGATCTTAACTTTCAAGGATGCGTTGACCGGCAGACGATACGGTGAAAGACTGGAAGTTGTGTTCAGATGATGGAGTAAACATCGAGTTTGAGCTCTTGACCAATACTTGAGTCTTGGCAGTGGACTTGAACTTGACCTTGATTGGATTTGACGGGCGATGCGTGAGGTGAGTTGTGGAGTTCTACAGCTTGAAACCTCCAGAAGCGAACAAACTCGCGAGGTTTTATGGAGCGGTCTGAGATCAGTGAGGACTTGATTGATATCTTGAGGTATAGTGGAGGGCCAAGAGGTAAATAGCATGCTTGAGGTCCATGGAATTTTGAGGGTCTAGCGGTCAAGCATACCCGCGCCTCGGTAGATGGTTCAAGTGTCTTAAATATATGTTACTCATTCTTGCAGTGTACGATGGAAAAGAAGAACGGAAGTGGTGATGCGGGCAGAGGGAAGGCAGAGATGATGGGGGTGGAATAGAAGAAGCGACAGAATAGATACCCTCCCTTTTGAGAGGAGCTTGAGGGCCTGATCAGGCACTTGAAAATTGTCTAAGCACCTAGGCGTTTAAGCTAATTGCGGATACAGGGGGTCAGCTGAGATAGTGAATGAACAGGTGCACTCTGATACGCTTAATATATGAGGTATCCTCGAGGCAGCGAAGAAAGGAGATGGATGGGAAAGAAAGTGCAGATAAGGGAAGGATACAAACATGTACACTCTAATTCAAGGGATCTCGTTAATATACGGGTAATTCCCAGACTGGAGCGGAGACACGGAAACTTCCTGCACTCTGAAAAATGGACGGACCGAGGGAATTCCACGAAAAAAAAAAATTCGAGATATAGTGCGGATTTCGCGGATCGGTTTCCCCTTGGCCTCAGTCATTTGAAGGTTCATGCATCATCAATCTCAGGGATTAATCGAACCGTGGGAAAGCCGTATATATTAGGCGCACGGAGGGAGCCTAAAAACAGTGGCAGACAGAACCGGCGTATTTTTTGGTAGTGTTTTATTTCTTGAGAAGGTAGTGTGTTTTTAAGGAATGAAGAAGGTGTGTAAAAAGAAAGAGTTTGAAGGTGGCTATCGATTTTGATTCTGAATCGAAGTTATGATCAGGACGGTAACAGATGCAGGCCAAGTCAATCATCAAGTTCTGAGTATCCTGAAATACCGTTCAATTTGCATTTGCACTATTGAGTGGCCTTCTCACTATATTACAGAATACCCAGAAGAATGTCCCACTCCCAGTCTACTCCTCCTCCGATTCTTGTCACAGGCAGGTGCATGCACGACGAGTGGCCTGCAACAGGCGCTTGGGAAGCCTGGATGGAGGTAGTTGCCGGTTTGGAACCGCCCCTCCTACTCAGTTTTTTCTGGGTCAAATGTCCTGTGAAAATTGACGAGATGCTGCGCTGGATGTGCATGCATGATTCCAGAACCTGCAAAGATTTGTGGAAATTACGGGTGTTAAATTTCTCTGTGGGTATGCCAGAGAGCCTTATTCCAGCGAAAAAATAGTACCCATTCCGCTTCTGAACGACGACGAACCAAAATATTCCGGAGCGTTTAAATTGAGAACTGCCTGAATGCGGAAATATTACACAACTCGGTTCGCCGGGGGTCAATTGTTTTCTGAGTCTCCTAGAGCACTCATTCCACGCCTACGAACCGTATTCCGCTCAAAAATTGGCACCCATTCCACTTCTGAACGAGGACGAACCAAAATATTCCAGAGGGTTAAAATTGAGAACTGCCCAAATGGGGAAATATTACACAACTCGGTTCGCCGGGGGTTAATTTTCTTCCGAATCTCCCAGAGCATTCATTCCATGCCTACAAACCTTATTTCGCCGAAAAATCCGTACCTATTCCACTTCTGAACAACAACTAACGAAAATATTCCCGAGGGTTTAAATTAAGAGCTGCCCAAATGCGGAAATATTATACGGTTCGTCGGGGTTAAATTTTCCTCCGGCACTGCAATCTCGAATTTTTTGTGTTGGAAGGAGGTCAATTCTTCCGCGAAATGGATAGCCCTGGTCACTCCGGTCATTTTGAGCCATTCAGATCCTGCTCGGAGGAAATATTGACCTCTCCAGCGGCCATTCAGTGCTTTAAATTTTGAAATGCTTGACCAGATTGAATTCCTTTACATTTTGAAAGGCGTGACCTTATTGAATTTCCTTACATTTTGAAATGCGCGACATTAGGAAAGAAATTGTGTATGTAGATAGAAAGAAATATAATGAGCGCGAGAGCGTACCGTTACAATTTTGAACCGGTCATTTTGAGCTATTCAGATCCTGTTCGGAGGCGATATTGACCTCTCCAGTGGGCAAATCAGTACTTTACATTTTGAAACCCATGATGTTCCCAATTCTCTGCATTTTCGAACACTTTCAATTCCAGCGTAGTCCCCGAGAAATTTTCTGAGGCGCACGCGCCAGCAATGGATAGACCTGGACATTCCGGTCATTTTGAGCCATTCAGATCCTGCTCGGACGCAGTATTGACCTCTCCAGTCATTCACAGTTGGGCCAATTTCGCCACCCTGCAGACAGTTTACAGCCGTTTGCAGTACAATAGGCGCGGTCCTTTTTTTTTTTTTTTTTCAACGGTTTCCAGCAGAATCGACGCCACGTGCTCAATTTTGATCTGATTGCCTTGGGAGTAGGTGCGTTGTAGACTCGTCACCAGTCTGCCAATGACGGCAAAACTTAGTGCAAGCACTATGCCGTAGGCAGACTCGTAGGTCTCGTCAGATGTCAATGCTAGAGCACTCTCACGGAGGCTCATATACATAATTACTGGTTGAAGGCGGTTAACGCTGCGTTGCGACGAGACTGCATTCTGACCAACAAATTCAAATTTGGACCACTAACTTTCAATAAGCAGCTCGTCTTAAACACCTGGAGCGGTCTACTCATGCATGAAGATTCAATGCCGGACGACTGGACCAACATAGAGGGGGTTTTAGTGGGTATACAGCCCAACACTGATAAATCTGGGATAGGATAAATTTATGGCTGGAGTCCCACACTACTTTGAATATTGTGCGTAATGGCATTTCCTCCTGGACAACTTCCCGGCAAAAGCTGGCTCATAACCAGTAACCCAAGTGGGTGAGCTTGGAATGCTTCTGCAGTTTCACTATCCCAAACGCTCCAAAAAAAAAAAAAAAAAAAAAAAAAAGAAGCTGCGCGTAACTCGGGACTCGAGTGTATCAGCGGTGGAACCGCCACAGAAGAGCCAGCCAGTGTGGAATGGTGCGGGTTCTCAGCTGCAGACGAGAGAACAGGAAAGCTAGTCCCAGAAGTAGAATGGGCAGATGGAGGTGTAAGAGGAGACATTGAGAGGTTCCTTGGTGAACAGGATCGACAACGACGACGGCAGCGTAGGTGGATCGGACCCGACGGTAACCAGAGAGAAGTGTCAACAAAGACTTGTTCCAGTCAAAAAGATGTGACGGATGCGCAGGGAACCGAGATCCGCCACACGAGAGGTTGAGCGAAGCGAACACAAATGACTGTTGTATGTAAGAGTAGGATTCACATAAAGAACCGTAAATACGACAGAGGCAAAGAAACCGCAATTTGGTGGCTTGCGACTTTTTGATAGGCATGCCGATTCTCCGTTCTGCCAACGAGTTTGTCACATTTTAACACTGGAGATGTGCCTTCATTTTGCCCCTACAAGCCACGGCATGAGCCCTTGGCTTGGGCTTCGGTCACCTCGAGCCCAAGCCCAAGCCGGCCCGAAGCCAAGGATTTGACTTGGCTTGGCTTGTCAAGCCACGGCTTGGGCTTCGTGGCTTCACGGCTTGAGTGTCGGGGGCGAGTGTTGGAGAATCGTATGTAAGCGACTCAACAGCCTTAGTTCATGTCTTACTCATCCTCGTACGGGGACCATTTACATAATGAGAATAGACAACTTCGAGTGGGAACATGAAGCGTTTTGGAACAGAACACTGTGATCTGCATCTATAAATGCAACTCTCGTATTCTTAGAGAGGCTCCCAAGATCTATAGAGAAGTCCACGAAAATGGGCAACGGGTCAGGGGCCGACGGGGTCGCCAAGAGCTTCCGGGCCGCAACTTGCGAAAGGCGGAGACAGTGAAGGTGCGGGGGTCGATGGAGGAGATCGAGGGACGGGTACAGTAATCCGAGGCTAAGGAACGGCCGGCATGAGCTCTTCTGCCCGCTTTAGCCGCAATCTTGGCGAATGTTCTCAATGCAATTCGCCCAGATGGTTATGTAAAACAAGATGGTATTAAGAGTAGTACTATTAAATATTGCCAAGGGTACGCTCAACTGAAACATGAGCCTATTGCGGGGGAAGAAATATCTGGCGTTCACAGGTCGTCAATGACATAAAACGCCCGTCAGCCGTCTCACTCACTCTCGCTTTCAACCAAGAGGGTGGGGAGCAAGGTGAAGAGGAGCAGAACGAAGCGGAGGAAAATATTGCCAAGGATACGCTCAACGGAAACAAAACATGTGGCGCTCACAGGTCGCCAATAACATAAACGCTCGTCAGCCGTCTCGCTCACTCTCGCTTTCAACCCAGACTCCCGCTTTCAACCACGAGAGTGGGGAGCAAGGTGGAGAGGAGTGGAACGGGGCGGAGGGAAATATTGCCAAGGGTACGCTCAACGGAAACGTGAGCATATTGCGAGGCAAGGAAAATGTGGCCCTCACAAGTCGCCAATAACATAAACGCCCGTCAGCCGTCTCGCTCACTCCCGCTTTCAACCCAGACTCCCACGGTTTGATGCCCTAGATTTGGATCGACTCATTGACTGTTGACAGACCACTGATCGAGGCTTTACCTGAACGCGTCCAATGTGAGTCGTCCCCGCGACCTTTGAAAAACAATGGAAATTTGGTACAACGCAACAGGCAGATGGCAGATAAAGCTGTGTTGTCAGCTCCACAAGTGGACCGGCTAGTCCCTTGCGGCAGAACGGCAGCCACTAAGCAGTATTGTACACACTGGAAACAGTCGATGCACTATATATTTACCCCCCGAAAATTAGTGCCTAAAAGCACTGGAATCTAGTGCCCACAAACTAGAAAGTAGCGCCTGAATGCACTGATATATAGTGCTTGAACTCATTTTTTCACTTTTATGAAGTGCTTGGGCCCGTTAATTAGCGCGTCAGGGCATTAATTTGTAGTGCTTTGGAGCACTATTTTACAGCACTCATTTAGGTCGACCGGTTCAATTTAGGCTCAAATGGGATATATTTGTGTACGCTACATTCCAGTAGTACGTAGCAGTGACTTTGAAATGAACGATTCCTTATTGCATAAGTCCTCGTAATGAAAGTCGCAACCTCATATTATCGGTTTAGATGGAGAGAGCCCTACGAGTATACACATGACGACGTGAACAGCTATAAATGGAAATGCAACAACATCTCGACAATTTTCTGTACAACAGTGGAGCATACTAATCTACAACTGTCCCAGCCTCGCCACGAGTGGCACCGCACTAACTCTAGACCAGAATGATCGTTGCGTGGTTGTGCATCGCCAAGAGGTACTTGGTATCAAACGGGCCAAAAATGCTGCAAATGGTTCACTGGGGCCATCCCGAGAGCCAGATGGCAGAAGTTGTCGGGCTGTAGAGGCCTAGTGGATCCGGAGGTTTTTCCGAGGGATCCCCAACAGCGTCGAGCGTCATCATTCTGACTGAAGTCGATGGAGTCCATAAACCCAAAGTGGAGGACATGCAGGATCAGCCTCTCATCCCTTATTTGGACATCAGACTCTCCTGGGATTATCAGTAAGGCTAAAAAGCTTCGGACAGACAGGCCTAATTTCATAAAGGGGGTATTACATAATTCGCATGCGCTGGAGACCACTCGGGATCTACGCTTAGCATCCCTGGACATTCTTTGCATGAAGGCCGCCCGACGCTTCTTCAAATTCCTCCATGAAGATGCAATCAGAACAGTGTTAGACCTCAGGGAAACAAAACTTACCGACCCAGAATGGGACGCCGATTGCCGGTAACGGTAAAGCGTCCCTGGAGTTCAACCAACCATTGGCGCCCTTCAAGCGAACATGTTGACGCGAGTTTAGTCTTTAAATAGCGGTGAGTGATTTATTCCGGGCCATGAACTTCTGCTTACGTTGCAAGCATGCTATTCATGTAGACTAGGAATGATGTATGATTAGTCCAGACCAGAAGTACATTAATGTTGACGAAATAACAAACATTTACTGCTCATGGCAAGACTGAGAAAGAAATAAAAAGTGCCTGGGGTCGCCAAGAACTACCAGACAAAGGTAAGGTTACCCAGGGCTTCGGTTTCGATTACAGGCAAGCGTACCAGTACCATCGTAAATGAAGAGGCGAGTGCTGTCAGCATGCCTCGGTTGATTGCGTTCAAGATTAACGTGTTCAGCATAGAATTGGTCCTTGCATTCGGGTATATAAGAGGATTGATTCAGTGATTGTCGCGAATATATTAATAAACTCACTACTTCATTGCGGTTTTATAGCTGCGAAGTACGACACAGAGATAAATAGTTATCATTATGTCGCACATCAGAGAAGCTGCACATTGAAGAGTGCTGATGGCCTGAAACATGACGTGTGCATAATTAACATCGTATGACAAAAGAGGTACTTTGGTTCGTTGAAGCTCCAGAAAGGAACGAAGTTCCGCGCTGGAAGCCACGGTCGTTGAAGATATGAGGGCAAAGAAGACAGAATCAAGGACTGACGTCAGTGTGGTCTGAGTGATTCCAAAAGCTTCGGGGGGGTGGGGGTGTTCATAGAGGTGCGCGGCAAGGTTCAATTGTGGATACCTAGTTGTGCCAGGGCGAGAAGGAACTGGACGACGGTGAGGTGAGCGAGATCGCGGTTAAGGGGAATCATAGCTGGACACACTATTATACTGAGCCCCAATTTAGAGGCGAGGCCTGTCCTGGTGCTGATCACTACGATAGCACGTGTTACAACGCGGATGAAACTAAATAAGACCGATGTACGGTGGCGTATTCGGTTCATAAAAAAACTAAACGTCCGTCAGCTCGAGAGAATAAGTAATCAAAAACGAACATTTGAACCGCGAATGCGGACAGATACTTTGCCCGGTCTTGAGCAAGGATTGAGCGAAGGATTTTGAGAACATACATTGGCAAGTAGTTGAATCTGTCGCCGGTACAAGTCAGGACTTTCGACTAGAATCCATTCCTCAGCCGTACCGAGTCTTGCCTGGTGCAGGCTCATCCCAAAGTCAAAGAATATTCTGCAAAGGCTCACCAGATCAAATCCGGTTCAATAATCCCGAAACGTTTCACGAAGCGGAGATAGGAAGATGCAAAGAAAAAGACAATTTGAATGGTCTCCAAAGTACTAGCGAGTTCTTCAATGAAAGCAATCCAGAACAAGACGTGAGTGAACAGCCTACGTGACGAGGAGCACCTTGATCGAAAAGCTACAGCTTAGCGCAAATGGTAATCACAAGTTGAGAGAGCGTACGGCTGTCTTGATTGACCAGACATCGGCAGGATACCAATGCAAATATAATGCGCTCTGAAGCAAACCCGCGCCATAGAGCATGGTTTCCAGGAACAGGGCTATGAACCAAGCACCGTAAGTTGAGTCCAGCGAGGCTGCCATGATACCAGAAAAACTTAGGAATGACCGTATTTATACAACCGCATTGATGGACAAGCGCCCTTGTCTATAATAGTCAGTGATATCGCATGGTCATAGTCTTCATCTGGCAGACGTGGGATTTTCCGGAAACACCGCAACTATTGTCCACCGGCTTCGTCAGAGTTTGACGAGGTTCGACGACATCTTACAAGATCTGTCACAACGTGAGATTTCCGCAGGATTGGCTTACTTGGCGGAGTCGGAATTGGGCTCAGTCTGGTCCTGTTCTGACCGCCAAGACGGCTAGAAAACGATGGCCATGCTTGATTTTTAGAGCAAAGTTCGGGGCGACGCAGGCTCCCTATCGGTATTTGTTTTTTTGCCGCTGGACCTTCCCGCATGCTCAAGATGCCACTCTTGCAATATAAACACCAAAGCGGTTAAGATGGCTAACACCAGGGCGATAGCGGATTGTTTCCTCGGTCCTCGGCACCTATATCCGCCGGATTGGCGTCAACGAATCATGACGGCGAAGGTAACGACCACTCTTCAATCGGAAGCCAAACGTGGAACAAACGGCCCGCACAAAAAATTGCTGCTGTCAGCGTGAAAACCATCAGAACACAAGGCGACACTGCTTCTGTGGGTCCACCAATTGATGTATCTCACAAGGTCCATTCTGGAATTTCCAGATCACAGAAGTCAGATATATTTGACGCCAACCCGGGAAGGATGGAACGAAGGAACGAAGGAGGTCCCTATAAGGAACAAGCAGGTACTGTGCCGGTGCCGGTGCAACCAATGACCGTCCGGTCCCGTCGGCACATCGGATAAAATAGGTCTTCAATCGGAAGCCAAACGTGGAACAAACAACCCTCAGAAGGAATTGCTGCTGACACGGTCTGTCAGTGTCGAAACCATCAGAGCACAAGGCGACACTGCTTCTGTGGGTCCACCAATCCATTTATCCCACAAATTCCCGTTCTGGAATTTCCAGATTACGCCACAGAGGTATATTTCATCCGATGTGCCGACGGGACCGGACGGTCGCCCGTTGCACCCGTGTAATGACAGAGTTGCGGTCCGTCCGGTCAACCGTTTACGGACGTATACGAATTTTGTGCTGTAGTAGGACGAGGGCAATGTTGGAATGTCCGGTGCCCTACAGCCATCGCTCGTTAAGCCGTGGCGTACCAAATTTATTGAATACGGCGGGCATTCCGGCTGGCATGTTCAGGAGCCCGTACGGGAACACCCGGAATAGATGTCGCCTGGTTGATTCTGTGGGCATTTGTGGGCGCGGGGAACTTGTATAACTTACGAGTATTGTACAGTAATCCGCGCTTCCCGCTCACAATGTGCCCACAGAATCAGGCAGGTGATGATGGATTCGGGGCCCAGAGCATATGCCGACGCCGTCGGAAAAAGTCACTTGCATGACGGTCATATGGTACCGCCAGAAGCCACACCATCAAGCAATAGATATGGGAAGCCACCGAAGCAAAGCCATGTCATGCAAAAAGCGGATTTGAGGCTAGGAGGGAGAACTGCGAGCCACCACACTAACGATGCCTCACTTACTTCTGAACAATGGAGTCAGGTTCTTCTACACTGACAGCGGCTCCACTGTCCATGGCCAGGATTATACAACGGTTGTCATAGTTCACGGGCACAGTTTCCACAGTGGTGTGTTCCCTCGAGCGTTTACTTCGGAATCCAATTGAGCCAACAGGGACATTTCAAAAGCTGTCTCTCCTCGCCGAGTCGAACAGACTGCGGATTGTCTCCGTCAATCGCCGGGAATATCCCGGATCCAGTCCTTACACGGCCCAGGCACTGCATTCCGTGGGTCCGTCGACAGAGCGTCTGCCGACCCCCGTCGGCAGAGGTAGGCAGACCTCGGGGCACACCGAGTCTGTCGCCCTCAGACTACCTTGGTCTACCTTCCCGCAAACAAAATCCTTCTTTCCTGCGTCCGTAGGTGGTGCTTTGTGCGTTTCGGCTGAATTTTAGACGGTTTTGATTGAGTTTGGTTGTATTTGGGGTAGCACGTGTCCGTTCCTTCGTCTTTTTCTCGATTTACCGAAGGCGCGAATGAAAATTTTCCTGTTTGGGATGTTTTTCAAAGAATTCCCCAGATCTCGGTCAGTTCTTCATGGATTTGGATGAAATCATGCTAGATAATTCGGGCTAATTCATGCGGAATTAGTGATAGAGAGAAACCTGTGAAAATATTTCATAGTGGATGATCTTGGATTTCAGGCTGTTTGGGGGTTGGGTGACATCTAGCAAGCCTGGTACTTGTTCAAACAGCCTGGCTTTGTGAGCCAAAAGACTTACATGGATTTTGAATGATGTCGTAGAGCCAGAATTGCATAAAGTTCGTGGTTGCATTCAATTCTCACAATATTTCTTGATCAGAGCAGATTGCCCATTGTCCAGAAGTGATTACAGGCAACATAGACTAAATTTTCTGGAATTCTGGCTCTAAGGCATCTTTCTAAATGTATGTTAGTTCGCTGTTGCAAAAAATCAGCTCATTTGAACATGTTTGGACTATGCTAGACATCATTTATCGCAGAAACAGTCCGAAATCACAGGTCAACTGATATGAAATATTTTTGCAAGTTTATTTCTATCATTAATTGTGGATGAATTAGCCTGGAAGATCTGGCTAGGTTTCATCTGAATTGGTGCAAAACTGACCGAGATCTGGGGAATTCTTTGAAAAAAGGGATGATCCACTCATTGATTTCCTCCAATATCGGAGAACGGCATTGTGATTTTTTGTTTAGCATGGTCTGCATTTCAATACTTTTTGGCCCAAGGCCATTTTCTGAGGCGCGTGTACCGGCAATGGATAGCCCCACTCAATTCGGTCATTTTGGGCGATTCAGATCCAGCGGCCAATCAGTGCTTTTACATTCTGAAAGTGACCCTAAGGCATAGCTTTACATTTTGAAATGCGTGATGTCCACAATGCTTTCACCTTTCGAACGCTTCCAATTCCAGAGCCGGCACTCAGCTCTTTTGAGCACCCAGCTTATATAACAGCTATTGAGTTCAGCAAGACTTCATTAAGTTCTTATATGAATCTCCTCCCTTGCCACACAACTCGGGTTTGTTAAAATACGTAACTAAAGGCTTTCAACTACGGTTTGAGTACCAAAGTTGTGTTTTAGACATCTTGTTCTTAAGGTTGAAGGTCGATACTCCGGACCTACTTACTACCCCGAAGGTTGATTGGCAAAGTTTGATACGAAATCACTATGGAGGACCAGGATGAACTGGCGGAGCTCACAAAAGTTTGTCGCGGACGACATACTGTATTCGCGCGCTAAAGTCATTCATACATTTTTTTTCGTATGAATTCTGCTGGGTATCACCCAGCAAATCCCGAACACAAAATTGCAAAATCGCTCGTTTCGATGTTGTTTATCCGCTTCCGATGGCCATCGGTATTTGTCGGTTCGGGTTTGGTTGTAGAATCCATAAATAGGCAATTCAACTATTTCGCTAATTTACAAGTGAAGCACGTAAAGTTTCCTCAATCAATGAACTTTGGGAATCAAAACGTAAGGTACTTCCGTTGCCCAAATATCCCATTCCTTGCCAAACTTTTCTTTCAGCGCTTTATCTTCGTTCGGAATCCGGCAGAGCAATCCACAAGTGACATGCCGACTGCGGCAGACGCTGCCAAAATCCTTCCTGGCGCAATTATTTAATTTAGCAACCTGTGTTTTACATATCGCTGTCAGTAGCCCCTAAAATGACGCATTCCCGGAACCAAGTGCCTTTACTACCGTAGTAGATCACGAGCCCAATATACGCGAGTAGTGCGCCGGTATAGCTGGGATGACGCATATAGTTATATGGGCCATTTTTCACTAGTTGGGAGTGACCGTTGAATAAACCTTAGCCTGTCACTCGGAGGGTTAATTCTCAGGTTAGTATGTCGGGTGTGGCCAACGAGTTCGAATGTTTGTCCAGGAATGAGATCTACACTCCGAAATCCAAGTTGGTGCCCAGAAATCGACATTACACCTAGGAACGACCTTCAAGTGGTTTCAAACATCGTAGGAAATTCAAACGACAGCGATCAAGATGTTGGAAATCTCCCAAATCGAGATCATGCTTATTGAAATCGGGATGAATAAATGAAGGTGCCAGCGGGTTTTCAATAACCGGGCCGTGCGAAGTTAGGTGGTGAGTACTCCTGAACGCGAATGGTCCTGTAAATGATTCCGAATAGATTCAGAGCTTCCCCACGCGGCCTCATGAGCTACGCTGTACCTAACAAGAAAGGGACGAATCCACTGGTGTCCCACCCAGATCTACCTAGTATTTATACAAACGGATGACAAAACTGAATAGACTAATAAATAATATGTTTTACACACAACCTTGGATCTGTTCGAACACCAAAGTTGCGTAGCCCCTCAAGCTATAGGCCTCGCGCTTGACAACCAGACCAGCTACCGGAATTCTGAGGAGACAGTTTTGCTCAGAATCGCGCTGGCTATCTTTGGAAAATGTCCCGCGGGGGATGAGATTTTTATTGAATGCGCCAATGGAAAAACAGGGCCGACAACCCGGCGCATGGAACCAAGTACATGATTATGGGGGCCCGGGCCCGGGACCCACCGCTGCGCACGGACCCGGGGTCTTTCGGGGCCGGTTGGATCCCGATTTTGTACAAAGGGCCGACTGAAACCATAGATAATCGTGCCATTCGGGACCTAGCCTTTTATTCCATCATTTTACAAAGCCACTACCGCACCCCCCAATCCTTGAGTATTGCACTCCTGGACGCGAGGCTTTGTTTGTGAGAGAATAAAGGGCTCGGATTACTGGATCGAGTGCAACCTGCCCAGTTGCTCTTGGTTCGTGTACATATCCGCTTTTGTCCGGTGGCACCCGATCTGGCCAGTTGTGTCCCATCCATCCATGTATCCGGTTCTCGGTGGGTTGAGCGCAGCTTGCACTGTCGCGTTGCAACTGGTGAATGTGAGTTTCTTTGTAGTCATCCTCCAGACGCCGCATCTGCGTCCCCAGTTTAGGAAAGCTCCACTGATTACATTTGCCAGGTTGTATTTCCACCCCGAGGGGTGGAAGGTTGGAGTGATGGCGGCCGAGGCTTGGAGGTATGTCCGGCGTTTCCCCCAGCCACCACACCGATATTTGCCCCAGCAGAACTCCTTCAACATGGTTATTCGGACTGGCATCCCATCTACCCTGCAGGGAATCATTCATCACAGGTCCCCCTTCACCCAATGCCCAATCGGAGTGGCATTCCCATCCGTGCCGTCTCCCCGCACAGGGCATCTGATCAGTCACCCCGGCAAGCGATTCTTTCTTTCGTTTTCTCTCGATTTCGGCATTTCATGGATCTGAGGGGCATAGCTAACCCCAAGGAAAGATTCCGCTGACTTGTTTCTACTTCTTTCCTGGCTCTCTTGAACGAAGATCCCTGATTTATTTTCAGGCACATGACCTCGCCATCACGTTCAAACAATCAGCCCAGGCAAGTTCATTACTTTATTAATTTTTTCTGTTCTCGGTTCCTCCGCGTGTATTTCGAATCTGAGGGGCGTAGCTAACCCTAAGGAAGATTCAACCGGTCTCCCCATCCTTCCTCTCAATCGATCTTGAACAAATCACTGATTGATTTATTTTATCTAAGTGAATATTAGGCCATCCCCATCGGTATAGGGATGGTCGTTCCCCCCTTCGGACGTCACGGGGATGGTCAAGTATTGCGTACTTAATCACTGACTAAGGATTATGGTTACGTCAGTCGGATTCGCGGATGACGATAATTCCTTTCTGCATCTCATTCTTTTGCAGTATGGTGATTTATATCTCCAGGTCCGTGAAGGCATCATCGTTGGACAAGTAGGCGCTCTGTTACAAACTGTTGATGCCTGAGCAAGGAGCCACCGACAAAATATGGCAGAGTAGAAGACGCTTTATTGCTTTTCAGAAGCGGTCCACTGATTGTATTTGCCAGGGGGAACATGAATAATAAACCAGGTGAGTGGTACCCGCCGTAATGAATTTTTTATTTCCCTTATCCTGTATCATGTATTCCAGACGGTCACCAGACCAACATCCTGAAACAAGGTAAAGAAGCTACTGTAGGTCGGGCGCAGACAGTTTTCTGGCTTCCCCCGTCAAGCAATGCGATTGGGCCGGAGTCGTCGCGTGCCACGTTCAAGATGCCCTCAACGCTCCTCCATCGTGAATGGATTGGGCAGCTCGCTGTCCGCTGGTTGACTCCACCAGTCGTCGACGTACTCGAGCGAGGCGCGTATACGTCCCCTTTAACGCGTGCAGGTACGAAGGATACCGGGTGGATCCATAGGGACCATTCTTCCGTTGAGGGGTTAAGACCCTCACCCTACTTGCGGTTGCGATGTCCCCTTTTCCGTATTGCTCTGACGGGCGGGACCTCTGTTTTCTGCGCCCCCTCCTTTCTCTCTCTCAATCCTGTGCATTCTCTAACCTCCTCGCATCCTCTTGTGCCACTTCCAGTCTTGATCGTTCAGTTGGCCACGCTTAGTCTTTCTTGTGCGTGCGGAAAATGGAGGATATATATGGTGGCAAGCAATGATGTAGGGACGTAGTGCATGTATAGACCCCTCAGCGAGGTTGGCCAACCTGCCGCCCCCTTGTCGCGGGGCTGAGGCTTGCGATCCTTGGGCTCCTGCGGGTCCAGAGATTTACCAAGGCGGCTTAAATGGCTTTATGTTTCATTGGATTGGGGGATGTGACATAGATAATTGTCCTGATTTTTGCTATGATGTGGCAAAAGAGATCTAGTTCAAATATCAACCTAATACTTGGTTGGAACCCTATCCTCGACCACTTGATTGTTTGGATTAGTGTTTGGTGTCGGTTTGGTGTTTGTTAGTGCTCGGGCATTAATAGACATTTTACTTCATTTCACGCTTGTTCAGATAGTCAGTGTTTCTAGCCCTCATTAGACGCACTTATTTATCAAAGATCTCCTTGTAAACACTCGAAAGGAATGATTTAGCATCGCTGAGTAAAGAAACCTAGACAGACCTCTGCCTAGGTATGTAAAGGTAACATCGGCAGACCCCGGCAGGGTCGGTCTAAATTTTTCATCCTAGTCCAAGTGAACGAGGATAAGGAATGCTTCAGAGATTTTCACATCTGTCATGGCTTGAGTATAGAGTGCGCATGGGGAAGAAATATTAGACAAACCTGCGAGTTCATTCAGGCCCTTCTCAGCAGCCAAGGCGACAAATTGCTTGTAGAACCAGGCCAGACGCCCCATCCTGATCAGGTCACGGCTGAGGAGCTCACAATTGACTTAACGAGAAACAATCTCGCGCCCTTGACCGATATCGTAAAAATGTTTTGCAACGACTAAGTGAACAAAATAAATGTCCGGTGGGTGTTTGGGGTCATTTCTTGGTCAAATCACCCCAAATAAAGTGTCGGGGTCAACTTCCATCGATTTCATGATGATCTGAATAGCTTAACCCATACCGTCTCTGGTTCTTTCTCTCATAATAAAATATTTGGCTGTTTTCTGAAAAATCGATTCTGTGGAATCATCTGGGATGCAAAAAATGGTGTATACATGTATACAGTATGAAATTGGAAAATAGTCCTTATTCAATCTTTGGTTCACCCTGATTGAAGGTTTTTTTTTGGTTTGTAATTTCGCGCTGAAGAGTGTGCCAATCTTTTTTCTTTTTCTTTTCTAAGCATGGATATTATAGGGTCTGGCCGTCTACACCACAAATTCCACAATTTTTTTTTTTGAGGTGTTCGATTCGCGGGGAGGGTCCACGCGAGCCTTTTTACAAGTTACAGAAAATTAAACCTATCTGATTGAACCAGGATTGAACCATCCGTTTAATGAGCCAGTTGTAAAACACCATAATCTACAGATTGATGACTCCTTGATCTGATTAAGCAAAATCAGGATTCGTTCAATGAGAGAGCTTTGTAGCTAGGAAAATTTGCTTGCAGAACGGAGCGGAGAGTGGGACTCGGTGAACACGTTATCTGATACTGTTCACTCGCTATCCACCACCTCATTTCCATCAGAATCAACGTAGGCCCACCCAACATGCCTGTAGTCAGAATCTGTGCTCAAGTCATGCTCATCGGAGCATATCACTAACTTCGGCTTCTTCTTTGTAACCCTCTGTTTCTTGGCCGCCATGCCGGGGATGGGGGGCCGCTTGCTACGAGTGGATTTACGTCCTGGATTCAGGGGAGCTACACCACCCTTCTTGGGAGCACTGCGACGCATCTCGGCTGATTGTGAAGCGGGCAAGTTGGAGTCCGTACCGTTTTTTTTGGGTCCATTGCCCACATCTTCCGAAGCTCCATCCGACTCTCTGCATGAATAAATTACAAGTGAGAATGGTTCCCAAGTGCGAATTCATGTCTGCACCTTGGTCGTTTGTTGTTATCCTTGCCAGTCTGGCGAGGGAGACGCGCTGGGGCAGGGGATTCTTCTCGTCCAACGAGTGCAGCGAGCGGCGTAGAAACTGGTGTCGAAATCGGAGTCGCAACCGGAGGCGGCGTGGGAATCGGAGCTGGCACCGGCGACAGAGCAGGGGCCAGCGCTGGCGTTGGCGGTGGGGTTGCTGATCGCTCTTCAGGCACCAGGAAGCGGAAAGGGGTGGGACTTTCAATTCCCGATGTTGCAACTAAGTTGTGGGCGAGATTAAGAACTTGGACCGTCGAAAGATTCTGCGGGTGGTCCAGCTTGATTGAAAGTTGGTGTCCCTCCGTGTCGTAGTATTTTCCGGGTTGGAAACGATATCATCCCAAGGAATCAACATAACATTGCCGTTAGAGCCCTGGTCAGCTATATTTTATATCGAGTTCATGGTCAGATTCATGGTGGTTGAAAATGTGGCAGGACTCACCCCAACACTGATCGACATAATCGCATAGGAGCATGCGAATTTCGGCCATGGGAACGATATCCAGATCAATGGATGGGAACTCAGGATGTCCGTCTGTGTTGCGAGGAATTGAAGGATTGGACACAAGGGGGCTTCAACCAACCAATTAGTCCGAAGATGGCCTTCCCTTGCTGTTCCACTCACGCGGAATCACATCTTCGGCAAAGTCCGACCAAGACTTCCCATAATTCAACTGAAGCTCTTCATTACCACCAAAGTTCAACTGATTATGTGGAGAATGACCGTGAACCCTGGACATGATGATGAATATTCTGACCACGATAAAGGCAAATACCCACGTTCCAGCGATTAAATCTCCCGTGCCAGACTCGTGGAAGGCGTAAATTAAAACCATTTCGGCATCACCTAGTATCTTGCCCTCACATAGGTGCCGTAGTGCCGAACGGATGTACATGAGGAACTCTTCTTGGTTTCTGGATAGTGCGTTCAACTTTGGGTGCTCCGATCTTTTCTCAGGACCAACTTACTTTGTAACATCTCCCGACTCAGCCTCGGCACGTTCGTTCCAAGCAGACTGCTCCGCACCACTCAAAGCATCCCACTGCTCTCTGAGAACATTCTGGAATACAGATCCCGGGTTGGTACTGCCGGTATCATGTACTCGTTGTTGTGCTGCGGAGGAGAGGGCATCATGGTTTTCTTGCGTAAATAGCTGCCGGCCAGTGACCATCGAAGAGAACTTGAGGAGCAGATTCCGTTTTTTGGCGTTGGAGAAAGTCAATGATGATGGTTCCGCGGCCAGGGACTTGACTAGGTCTGGCTCCGATAGTTTGTGAATTTTCTCACAATCATCTAGTGAACGACACATTCATTAGCTACCAACGGGAGATGCTGAAGCATCAGAACGTACCTCGAACCAAGCCTTCCTATTAAACTTCGAGTCGAGGTTCCGGAATAATGGGGACTCCATGATGATCAATGCCTTCCACTGCTTCCACCGAGTCAATTCGCGACCATCGAGCCCTTTGTCCAGTTCTTTTACGAAGTCTGGCAGGAAGGATTCGATGTGCCTGTTCTGGTGTGGAAGGAAGATGGTTGTAGGGAGTAAGTGGCAAAGACAGTCCGAGTTCCCTCACTGATAATGCAGGGTCAGGGCTGCCATTCAGTTCAGGGTTGTTGGAACCCCTTAAGGTTCCTCAGGGGTAAAGGTAGAGGTACGGTGGGGCTGACCTCCACCTCTACCTCCAAAACCTCTGACCTCTAGGAGGTATACCTCTACCTTACCTCCCAAACCTTGGAGGTATACCTCTAATACCTGTCTCCCAACCTTCAGAGGTCTACCTTGAAAGGTCCTCAGCCATTCTTACATAAATGTTGATTGATATTCATCAGAAACATTTACTTTGCTGTTTGCAGTCTAAACAAATCTCTTTTGAGACCCTAATGTACTGAGAAGAAGTTAATTGGCTTAAACCAAAAGGCTTACTGACCTCAACAAAAGGTCACATGGTTTGACAACTGCACAAATTGAAAGGATACTAGGTGCTATGACAAATCAATCACAAATATCTAATCTGAGGTTGCTCCATAACCAGAAAATTTGCATTTCAACCTCCAAAAAGTAAGCTGGGACCACAGATTGGCCATACCTTTTGGTACCTCCAGACCTGTCAAGGTATGCCAAAGGTTTGGGAGGTTTCAAAATGTCTTGACCTCTACCCCCACCTCCTTGTACCTTACCTCTGACCTTTGGAGGTATACCTCTACCCCTGGGGATCCTTAGAACCCCTGTATCCCAGGGAAATCTTCGTTCCTGTTTCACGTATCCGTGCATTACATGACGCGCCTAGCGTCTCCATTTTTTTTGCATTCAGACTCCGCCCATCCAGTTTCAACCAAGTCCATTAGGGTTGATCAAGATTCGATCTCGGCCTGTGAACCGTACGCCATTTCGGAGATGGAGATTGGTATGTCGAGGCCCGCCGCTGTGAAATTTGCATGTCGTTGATGTAATATGCAAGTGCCTTTCGTTCACAAATCAGAGGGACAAGAACGGCGTACAGGGTAGGATACATACGTCTGGACTCCCAGCATCGTTGTCATACAGTGGCTGACCGTGCCGGTAAGATGGGTTCAGGATTAGATGGCGCGACTTACTTCATCGCCTAAGAACCGATTCATGAGCATCGATGCCAATGATTAGTTTGCTCGGGAAGCCCTCACCAGCGGCGACGGCTAGGACTGGCCCTGGATTGCGGATCACCGCCTCCATGATTGCTAGTATCCTGCTCATTCAGTAAGAACAGTAGATAAGACAAGTATCTAAGAAGCTACGCCACTACGTGCGTCGATGCCCAAGACTCAAGAAGTTTTCGAGTCGCCGATCAGCCGCATGTGGTGGTTGTTGCCAAGAGAAGTTCCTCTCAACCGCGGACTGAGGGGGTCAAGCAATATTTGAAGCGGATTCAGTTGAACTTCTCGTATGGAATACAGTCGGGAAGTGCTCAAAGCCCATTCCATATGACCTTGAGTTTGGGCTGGGAAAGCGGATTTGGGGCTGGGAAAATGCCATTCCATATGACCAATATTCCACTCACAGTATTCCATATGAGCAACTTAACTGTTTGGACATCATGGCAGATGGCTTTGAGGAGGGGGAGCCCAGAACATAAATTTGATGGAAAAAAAAGCTAAAATACGCTAAGTGTTGCCTTGCCCCTGCCGATTACAGCGGATATGTTTTATAATCCGGGACGGGGCTTGGAGAAATGTTGCTCGGCATCGCAATGTTGCCCGGCCTCGCCATGATCACAGCACCGATTTGAATCTTGACCGTCCAACCCTTGCTCGCGGGGACCCAGAACATAAATTTGATGGCAAAAAAGCTTAAATACGCTAAGTGTTGCCTTGTCCCTGCCGAATAACAATTTACGTAGGCTGGAAATCTGACTCCGTCCACCTGTGACGACGACAGTTAGTTCCGTAGCGTAGCACGGGTAACTGCTAGTGACTTCTAACTAAACAGCAATATTCAATTCCCCAATACATTTATGCTTGCAATGTGACGCGGTTGCGATAAAGAGGTTTAACATCAGGCGGAGGAATCCGCTGGTATGGCGCTGGTAGCAACTGGGGGAAATATAGGTGATATCGCACTAAGGCTTGAGGGTACAATGGATTTCGAGGATGTAATTGGCTTGAGGGATGTACTGCTAGTGCTACCCGGAGCACAGGGCGTAGACGATGATTCAAGAATTTCCGCTGGTTGAATGATGTTCTTGACCGCGATTTCGACTTCAATTAGCGCACTAGAATTCCCACTCGTACTAAAATTCATGTTGGTATCCACTAAATGAATTGCAGTGAGGGTGAAGATTTGTGCATGCTTGGACTGGCGCTTACGGTCTATCGAAATATCCGGAGTGGGAAGCGAATTCACGCACAGTATGAGGCACAAAAAGACATAGAGGAGGAACATTCTTTTAACTTGAAAATTGAGAGGCGCAGCCAATGACGGATTGTGATATGGATTGCCATTTATACAGTTCCGGATGCCGAACGCACCGTCGGGGCTATGTAGCCAGCATCGAACAAGCGGAGACCCGGCGAACAGATTCTGGCGTACCCGATTCAACGCCAACGTTATTTTTCCAGAGTAGAACTTTTTTTTAAAAATGAGCAAACCACCTGTACTGTACTCCTGGAATCAATTCGTCAGGAACCCCCATTTTTCGCATTCTCAAAAGGCTCAGAAAATCTGATAAATTGAGAAGAAAAAAATGTGAGGTCAGAAAAAATAGGTGTGATGCGTGACTGACGAGGACTCAGGAGTACAGTATTCGTTAAGGCTGCGAGACATGGGGCGTGCGCAGACCCCAGAAAGCAGGTGGTGGCCAGGAAGGTGACTTGGTTCTGGGACGCCGAGGGTAATAATTGAGCTCTAGGATGAGAAGGGAGGATCAAGGAACCCGCTAAAAATGCGTCCTGGAATTAAGGTGTGGTTCTGGATCCCTGAGGGTAATTGTTGTGGGCACCTATTGACCTGCAATGGCATCTTATATATATGATGAAGGCCGGATTCTGAGTCTAACATTTATGTCTGCCTACCCCGATGTTGAACTGGGCATCCAGGAAGCATTCAGGAGGGGGTACATATCGAGGCAGCTGCTAGGGAGATGAAAGCAGGGTCAAGATGAGTATGAAGGCGGAGTTACGAGTGTTGAACTCAATAAGATTGAATGCATCGGACTGGATCAAGGCCCGGGTTTTTCTATGTGTCGTAGTTGGACTGTTCAATTTGGACGTGGTGTTCACTCGAAAAAAAGAAGAAGAAAAAAAAAAGGCTGCCAATATAGGGGACGTAGATTTTCCCTTCAAAAGAAATTCTGAATTCCGTGGTAGGGTAGCACGGGCAGGCTGAAGGCAGCCGCGTCGTCATCCCACACTGCGCTCGCCTGAACGCTATTCCCGTTTTTCGGCGGTACCTCGACAGCCGCGATGCGCGGCTCCCTCTCAATCCCTTTCTCTGGGTCAGAGACACGGGTTCGGTTCCGTCTCGGTCCTGGTTCATGCGTCGCTTACGAGCCGTCGTCCTGGATCGCTCCTTTGCCGGCCAATCTCTCCGCGCGGGAGGAGCTACAGCCTTGGCAGAGGATGGCGTACCGTACCACCTGATCCAAGCGGCGGGTCAGTGGTCCTCGGAGACCTTCCAGATCTACATTCGCAAAAATCCCGTGTTTTTGCAGATCCTCTTGGGCTGCCAGCGCGCATCCTGAATGTGCCCATCTTCTTCCTCATCTCTCGCCCTTCGGCCTCGCCTCTCTATTTCTTTTTTCTTCTCATACCCTTTAGCCATCCAGAAACGGCACCTAGACACTGGGCCGCTCTTCTCCGGGAGTGGTTGATTTGGCTAAACTGCTCGTGTTTACTTCCCACAAGTCGCAGCTCTGCTCGAGACGATTGGTCGAGTTTAAACTGGAGTTTACACAAGGCTAATTGTCGAGTAAGCAAGATATAATCTGATTCCTTTCCACTCCTCCTCATGCTCTTCCCCCTGAGGTTGTAAACCCTCAACAGTTGTAAAAGAGTACGCTCCTCTCCACCCCTGCGGTCTAAGCGAGAGTCGTAGCAGTGAGTAGCTCCCACTTTTTCACTCCTCACGCTCTTCCCCTGCGGTTGTAAACCCTCAACAGTTGTAAAAGAGTACGCTCCTCTCCACCCCTGCGGTCTAAGCGAGAGTTGTAGCAGTGATCCGCTCACCTTTTTTATCGCACCGCACGGTGAGTTTCTAATTTATACGTTGACTTAGTGCTGTTCGGAATTCCAACAATTTACGGCGCGGTTCCGCGACACCCCCGATTTTCTATATAAACTCCCTGGCAGGCAGTGGTTACCGCTTACTGGTCTTTCCCACTGCCTTGCCAGGTGAGTCGTTTTTGAGTATTGTACAATATTCCTCCTTATCCTTCCATCTGGAAAGCGTAGCGCATTTTCTCGTTACCCACCCTACATATCATGTTTCACGCATGGACACTCCTACTTTACACTGGTGGACAGCGGGGATTTTTTGCCTGGGGGGAGAGAACTCCCCCCGTACTTCAGCACTACACTGGAGGTCAGGCCCCACAGGGTTCTAACCGCACGTCCTGCCTATTCAATGGCCGGCCAGTCCATGTAATGTACTTGCTCATGTATTTCCTGTCCCTATAGTTTTGTGTAGTTACGCCATCCAGAAACGGCACATAGACACTGGGCCGCTCTTCCCCGGGAGAAGACCATGGTAGAGAAAGCGTGCATGGGAACAGTACTCATGGCGCAGGACGGCACGTCTGCGCCCCCGGACGACGCGAAGTTCGCGGGGGCGACGCTACAACGCAGCGGTTCCTAGCTACTGCATTTGAACACCACCGCCGCTGCCAAATGGTTCAAGCTGGAGATGGAGGCTTTCCTTGCCGCTCGTCCGCCACCTCTTTATCAAGCGGGAAACCAGGCTGTTCGACGTTCAAACGTCGAGTTCAAACGTCGATAACACTAAACGGACGAACTGTTGTTAACGAGGCGCAGATCACTGTTTCGTACCTACCCTGGACAAAATACATGTCGTGATTGCTGCCTTGGGATTTGACAGCGAAATCGAACGAGGCAGCCGTAGAACTCGTTGGGTGGGTTTACCACCCAGCTGCCTCGGTTCCTAGCACTCTCAGAAGTAAGGTGGGACGCAGGGAAAGAATAAAATTAATACGCTTCACGCTACACATCGAGGTAGCTGTCAAACAATGTAAGTACTCACAATATGCAGTCCATAATTGCCTAGATGCTAGGCCCCCTACGAATGATTAATTCCCAGAGGCTAGGGACCAGCTAAGTCCGCCGGATTCTCGGCTGAACCCTAGCATCTAGGCTGTAATAATATTTTTATGAGCCAGGAATAATATTATCTTGTGAACAAGTTAGGACCTAGCTTATTGGATATTTGGGTAGAAGGAGAGGCTGATTTCTGAAAGATTAATTGCTAGGATGGCTGGTGCCGGTACAGTATAATATTTTTTGTCCTATGTATTAGGGTTCAGCTGCTCATGTGTGTGCAAAAATAATATTATATCCCTTGCAGAGGAGGGTTCAGCCCATCACAGGAATAATATTTTATGCTCTAGATGCTAGGTCTCAGCCCATTGACCTTCTGATATGCTATAATATTATTTGCTGTATAGAGCTGGGTTCAGCTGCTTGGGAAGGAAATATGAAGCTTTAGCTATTATATCTGTATCACAGTAATGCTTTCCACTTTAATGTGTTCTAATTCCATTGAGAAGGTATCCAACATCATAGCCAGTGGTTTTAAAGGTTCAGTCCTGCTTAGAATTCTTCCAGCTATCACCCCAGCCATTCAGATTTGGGAAAGGGCTTCAAATGTGCTCATACAATTGAATTCGTTGGTAAGGTGCAGTCTACTTAGCTTCATTCTGTTCGCCGCGTCTCAGCCTCAAGGACCCCGAACAGCGACCGAGGCAGCCAGAAGAAGTGTCAAAATGTGTTGGACGTGATGCGAAGCCACAGAAGCACCGCACATCAAATGCTATACCATAAGACCTTGGCCACCGCTATTGCTGACTTCCGGACTCCATTCCACTGGCCCGCACCAGTCTCGTCGCTGCGATCACCCAGCGCGTTTCGTTCCGGCGTTTGCCACTGTGTTGACGTGTAGTCGTTTAATAGTGCAGTGCATGACTGTTTGGGGGAATTCAAACTCACGCCTGGAACTTTGGTGGCTGTGCCGTGCGCACGCCTTCCTGGTTTAATTCGCATTTTGAACCTCATGCCCTGAAATGGCATTTTGAATCACATGCCCCGAAATGCCATTCTGAACACTATTGAATGGGTTAATTCGCATTTTGAACCTCATGCCCTGAAATGGCATTTTGAATCACATGCTCCGAAATGCCATTCTGAACACTATTGAATGGGTTAATTCGCATTTTGAACCACATGCCCCGGAATGGCATTTTGAATCACATGCCCCAAAATGCCATTCTGAACACTATTGAATGGGTTAATTCGCATTTTGAACCACATGCCCTGAAATGGCATTTTGAATCACATGCTCCGAAATGCCATTCTGAACACTATTGAATGGGTTAATTCGCATTTTGAACCACATGCCCTGAAATGGCATGCCCCGAAATGCCATTCTGAACACTATTGAATGGGTTAATTCGCATTTTGAACCACATGCCCTGAAATGGCATGCCCCGAAATGCCATTCTGAACACTATTGAATGGGTTAATTCGCATTTTGAACCACATGCCCTGAAATGGCATGCCCCGAAATGCCATTCTGAACACTATTGAATGGGTTAATTCGCATTTTGAACCACATGCCCCGGAATGGCATTTTGAATCACATGCTCCGTAATGCCATTTCGAACACTGTTGAATGATTGAATTCGCATTTTGAACCACATGCCCCGGAATGGCATTTTGAATCACATGCTCCGTAATGCGATTTTGAACACTTTGGTGGGAGAAAAACCGATGACTAAAAATGCTGACGAAAAATGTGATGCACGGCCAAAATCGAAAAATCAGGCTCTCTAAGACCCGTACCTTACGGTAGCGGGAATGAATTTTGAGTCACACAATGCAGCAACTCGGAAGTTGCTCGACAACCCCGACATCGATTCCGGCTGCCAGATCGTCATCGGAACTGATACTCTTTCCGTTGGTATCAATATATCAGTACGACAAGACGCAATTGTCGTTGGAGATGTCGATGACGCAGATGAGTTGACACAGAAGGGCGGCCGCGTTGGTCGTAATAGGAAGCTCGTAACCGATGCTCGTCTCATTGTCTACGTTACCCCTGCCGCTCGGCCAGCTGCGGAAAAGGCACTCAAAGCGAAAGATCTACCCCTTCCACCCAAAACTGTCCCTCCCGACCTCAGCATGGCGGAGATGATCCATGCGTCGTGCACAATCGAGGCACAAAACCGTCTATATAACAATCCCATTTCCGACCCGCCTTGCAAATGCGCCACCTGCATTGCAGACCCGCCGCCGCCTCATCGAACCACCTGTAACTGCAGTGGATGTATTGAGTTCACCCTTTTTTTGCAGAGCTCGAGATCCACGTTGGGCCGAGCCAGTGCCGCTAGGTAGATAATATTACTCAACCACTAGTGAGCTAGTGTGATAATATTGTGTTCCTCTCCGGCCGAACAATGATTGTAGGCGGGATAATATTATTGAGCTTGCGATACACATTCGGCCGAGCCAGTGCTGTCAGGCGTATAATATTACTTGGCCGACCACTAGTGAGCTGGCATGATAATATTGTGACCCCCTTCGGCCGAGCTATGGGTGTAGGCGGGATAATATCATTGAGCATGAAATTCACGTTCAGCCAAACCAGTGCTGCTAGGTAGATTAATATTGCTCGACCCACCAGTGTGTTTGAAAAAGTGCCCACCCTCCTAGGAGGTGTTCAACAGAAACAAAACCCCCGGTGCCAAATCGAGAAATGAAATTCATTTTCGTGTTTTCCTTTACATCACTAATTGCGGACGAATTATTCTGGAAGATTGGTATAGGTTTCAAGGTAGTCGGACCAAAACGGAAATTTTTCGTTCGCACCCTAGGTTCCAACATTAGCTGTAAGCAAAAATGAGCCAAAAATGCCCCAAAATGCGAAAAATGAGCATCTTGCACTGGCCATCCTGAGCCCAGATGCCAACCAATCTCAACCAACTGAAACGCGAAAATGGTCTCCTTTACCATTACTTTGAGGCTGTTTTCACCCTTTTTGGATACCATGCACATCGACAAAGTTGATTTTTCAAGAAAATGTCCAATTATTTTATTGTGGGGGAATGCTACAGGTGAGATATGGGTTACAGCTAATTGTTTTGATGGCGGCAGCTAGGTGACCGGCACCATAGCCCATGTACACTGCAAGTATACTACAGGATTGGCAAGTGTCGGATAATATGTTGCACTATGTCGATCTTTTCCAGCTCTTTACAGTGACTGCCGAAATGCACCATGGCTTGCGTTGTTGTCTAAAACAAAAATATAAGCAAGAGGTGAAGAAAGCCGAGTTTTCAAAAACCGCATTTTCGCAAGTCACACCTTATTGGGGAGGTTGATTGCAATGCGTTTGAAATTATCGCCATACGCTAATACCAGCACCGGAAACTTCACTGAAAAACCTGTCAGTCACTGCTTCACATAAATTGGTTATCACATGTACTGAGCTCCGATTCGGACCAAGAGACAGTATATAACCCGGCTACATCATGGGGCGCCACGGCATGACCAGCAGCAAAAATTGATGCCCCAAATTTTGTGCAAACAGCGGACTATAAAGTAGATTGATCTCCAAATTGTCGAAAAAGATGCAAGATGTTTTCATAGCTGGCACATGTTGATTGAGTTGACACCGATAGTGGACGTGTACAAGAAGCAAGCATACGTGTCAAGTTGGTTCAGAATGCGCTTTCGTAGAACCAATGCCGTCACAGATGCTGCGACGGATGGCTGGGGCCCCCAGCCATCTGCCCATTTGGATTTCCGACTAGGATCACTTGACGTGCCCTTCAGCACAAATTCTGTAATCGTAGGTGACAGAATCTCATCCAATCCCCGTACCGGCCCAGCTGGGACCCTTGTCAATTCCGTTAATACTCCTAGCGGATTTTTTGTGAAGCTGGCCGAAGCAATTGGGATGAGGTTGAGAAACGGGTAATAATCCTAGCTCACAAGTTCCATAACCGGATCTCACAAACAGTCCTCCAAATATTCGAATAGGGATTCAGCTCGGGTATTTCGGTCACAGCGGGCTTGTTTGAGCGTCGACTTTTCCGAATGTGTGGAACTAGGGGACTGCGCCTCCTCGTCTTTGACGGAGACTGGCCGTGCGTTGTCTCTTCAGCATCGTATCGCTCGGTCAGTAGCTTGGCGGCCTTCCTGCGGATGAGAAGAGCAGACCACTCTATGGGTATCTATGACTAGATAAGACAACGGCGGGTGTAGCAAGAGGAGCAAGAAACCTCAGTGCGCAATCTTTTGCGTTGACCCCCCTGGGACAGAGTAGGAGAGCGCCGTTTCCGTGGCGTAAGCCTTTGCGTGCTTTCTTCTCGGGACTGCCGGGCTTGGGAACGACGATCTCGGTCGGTGGGAGGTTTCGAGATTCGGGGACTTTGCTGAAGATATCGCATTTGGAATGAGCAAGGGAATGAGCTTGGAAACGAGCAAGGGATGAGGAGACGCAAGAAGGCAGTGCTGACAGCGAGACAGCAGCTCGATCACATCGGATCAGTGATCCGCTCCGCAGTCTTCGCGAGGCGTAATCATGCTTACGCATTGCTGGTCATACCCCCGCTTCCGCAATTTCGTTCTTCTTCGTGTAATTGAGGATAGGGCTCCAACTGTTTGTGTTTTAAACTGATTCAAACAGTTATAACTGTTTTGATTTTAGTTTAGTTTGCCCAGGCTGACAAACAGTAAACAAACTGTTTGAAACGGTTCAAACAGTTTCGCCGCAAGTGGCGGAGGAGTCGGCGGGACTATGAGTTCATTTCTGGATGATGTGTGCATGGACAACGTTGAGGATGTTCAGGACGAAGTGTATTCTTCTGGTGACTCAGAACTGAAGCGTTGGTGGGATGCTTTCCGTACTTACGGGCGTGGGGAAAAGAACACACCATTGGCTTGGTGGAAAGTAGGTGAATACCAGCCATTCAGAATTCATGAGTTCCTGCAATCACAGGAAAATGAACGTTATTTCCCAATGGTCGATTGACCTAGTTTTTTATGTTATATTTGGGAGTACTATGGTGGGCAAGATATACCGGGATTTTCAATATGACTTGTATCTTTGATGTAGTGTACATTATGACAAGGCCAGAGCACTGGTTCCAAATGCTAGCAAGCATATATTTGAAGTAAAGGTCACATTGGAAATCCCGGTATTTCTAGCCCTCCGTAATACTCTTAAAATACAACATAACAAAAATCTAGGTCAATCAGACCACTACACAAATTATGCAATACGTTCTGCCGCCAAACACCGAAAAACGGCAAAACCTGAGCAAATCTCAGGCTGGTCATATAAATTTCGAGGTGTCCATGCCCTCCGGATTTTCAATGCGATTCGAATGAGCATATTCCCAAGGGAATCGGTTGAGAATTGAGTCCGCAATAGCTGAACTGGTCGAAATGGACCAAAAAAAGAAAGAAAAACGGGCTGCGCCCTAAGTTCCGCAAACAGCTGTAAATAATTTGGAATGATATTGCCTACAAATTTCTCAGTTGCTATTGGTTCAAAAAGCTCGGGCTTCAGGACGCCACTCTTTGCGACGGGATTTCAAACTCCGATGATTTGTAATAAACCAATGGAGAGGCACGGTAACTACACAGAATCCCTCTCCTTTGAAGCCATGAAGCCATACATTAGCATGGGCCGAATAAAAACTTTATGACTTCCACCTCCCCACGAGATCATCCCAATCCGGCATTTGCGACGGGTTGCGACACGGTTTTTGGCCCTGGGCTGAATTTGAGGAGTCGTACCCGATCACTTGGGATGAAGCTGTATACCCCCCGAAGACCGACGACGATGCTGCTTTCCTGAGAAAGCAAGGAGATTCTAGCAGAACGATTTTCGGAATCGTTCGGGCCTGATCTCTTGGAGGCAAGGGGACTTTGTAGCGTAGGCAGTGTCCGCTCAATGGCCGGTGGTGTATCCCTGGGAGATTGTAAGAAGAGACGAAATCAGCAAGAACTGCTTGTCCCCGAAGACAATGTTCGTGACATAGCTTACTTGTCGCAACTGCTGTGGACAAGAGGACACGAGCCTCAGCCCGCAACCCCGCCTGTGACTCTTCCCGTGACTCAGCTTCCGCCGGGACGTGGGAGTCTGAGATATTTACGGGCGCGTCTCACGCCTGCCCCCTCGTCCAACCTGGCGGCAGTCAACATCGGTTTCCCTTTCTCTGAGAACCCGGATCGACCGATCCTTCCGGCTGATGCGATGGACGATGAACAGACAAATCAATGAACGATGAACTACGCGGTGTGGGACCGCTTCAAGCCCTTGTGACCAGACAAACGGTCGCCTTCTTGAAGAAGTCTTGTGCGGGAGCCAAAAATCTCGAAGGCCGCTAGCGTTTCGAAAGATAGCCGTCACTCGGTTTTGGCGCCTGTTGGGCACTGGAGCACGGCAGATTAGCGCTATCAAATTGGCGTGGGCGCCATCCGGCCGGCATGCTGAAAGCAATCATTATATTCAGCTTTGCTCACATGCCGAGCTGCGAACGCTGGATGGCTGGCTCATTAAATGATATGCCGCTTCTTGCGGATCGTTTTGTTTTTTGGGAACTTATTTACTTTATAAACTGTTTGCCCTCCTCGGCTTCGCATGCAATCTTTCATTAGAGTTGCAATCAGAGTCACCGTTTACTTCGGATAATTCTATTTGGCAAACCGGCTTCTTTGGCAACCCCCTGGCAGCCCCCAATTTCTGAGGGGGGTTGCCAAATAGAACCTGGCAGCCGGGATTGATAAGATAATCATTGGAGCCCAAACCTCTCACACCAATTGCTGAGGCGTGCCTTTTCCAACAAGCCGAAGTGCCGGCTCACTCTGTGGCACGGCAGTCTGATCGGCTTTAAGCAGAAATTCTGGCTTAAAAGCGGCCATTTCTGCAAATTAAAACTGAATTTACTCTGTATGCTTGCGGAGTATTAGACATGACCTGTAATCACCCTCTTTTTAAAATTACTGGTGTCCGAAGCCATTTCAAACTCCGCCATCAACTTCTCTCTGCCTTTCGTCCATCTGTGGCTTCGCTCTCATGCCGCGGTCACGGGCTGTGCCGCGTCAACGCCACGTTCACACCAACCCTGCTTCTGCTCACCAACTCAGGTAACGTGCACAGTTTACCTTTTTTGCACTACTGAAATGAACCATCCAAAGGTTCAACCTCAAAATATGACATTTCTGAAGGGGATGCGAGGCCGCGAAGCGGCCGAGCAACCGCTTGTGTATAATGCAGGAAACCACTCAAAAACAAGTGGTTGTTTAAATCCCCTCAACTAAGCCGGCATGACAGGATCATCGGCATTGAACGGCCGAGACTTGATCGCACCTCTTGTATTGATCAGAATCAGAATCGGCAGACAGATATATAAGCTCGACGGAGAATTGGGAGAGAAAATGGTCAGAAATGAGTGAACTATCCAGTTGAACTCATGGGCTGCAGATCAGCTGAAAGTACTCAAATTATGACTTGGCGAGACTAGATTCAACTGCTGGCCCAAAAGATTATTGCTTATTCGTGCCAAATAGAAAATCCTAATTGGCAACCCCAAACTTGCTGGCAACCGGGTTGCCAAATAGAATTATCCGTTTACTTCAGCTTTACCACATTTCTGACTCTCCAGATTGCAGAGCATTTCAAAACAACTTTCTTAGATTGCTCTACAAAAAGTCACAAACAAATAAACTGAGCAAGTGGGAGCTTCGCGCCGGCGACCTAGTCTGAAGTTTACCGCGCCACTGATTCTTTCTCCCATACCAGGCCCCAAAAATCTCTCAACCTGCCTCGCATCGCAAATTATGAAGTCCGGGCATGCATACATATGAGTGTGTCGATTTATCTTATCCAGGTTGTGCTTACCACCTACCCAGATTGTCCCATACCTGTTCTTCAGCCTTGTCGGCTTTGGTTGTATTTTTTTACTCCAGAAGAGACGGATATTGGTGCAGCCTGAATTGCATCCCGATTGTTTAATTTTGAATCTGTATTGTTCAACTTAAGCCCGCTATTCTGGTGACCATTCTCCCGTCCAGGGGTCGGAATAGACGCGTACATATCCACCTACTAGGCGCTTCTACTCCTTGTTCCCATCTATAACACTGAATTTCAACAGCACCGATGTTGCAGCTGATAGTTTGTAGTCAACACAACATCCTGTTTCCTGCCATGCGGATTCTTGAACATACCTCAGCGTTCTTGTCCAAACTCTGCCATTGAAGATGACAAGACTCGTTTGAACAGCAGATCTGCGGGGTAGTACTGCGACCTAATACGACCTGTTCCACTACCGTTCAAACACAGGGTACTGGGGAGCATATCAGGTGAATGAGGCCATTCGAACCATGTTCACCGTTTGAACTGTGATCATGGTTCGAATTCGAAGAGAAAATTTTAAGGGACATTGTCATTTTGTTTTATTGCACAAAAGGTATACAACTTACTACATCCAGAGTCGGTCATCCAAATCCCACGATATTGAATTTAACCGTTGCCGTAACTCGGTCTTTGGTGGCGGCCGTAGCCATCCAAATCAATGATCCGAGCTTTTCCAAAATGGAAGATGCGCCTGGAAAAAGGACTTTTGGTACTGTATTGGTACAGCCATTTGCGGAACTTAGGGCGCGCCCGTTTTTTCTTCCCTTCTGGACTGTTTTGACCAAATCGACTGCCCTGTGCTCAAATCTCGATTAAATTCGGGGGTCGGAAACGAATTGGTCGAAATAATACAGTATGTATCACAAGTCATAGGCGAAGAACCCGATGAAACCCATCAATGACCTCCTCACCATCTGGTCCCACAGTAATGCGAGGAGATGACCTGACAGCGTGAATGAGAAATTTACAGGTGTTCTTCATGCACTGATTCCGGCCAAAGGTTTCCGGATCGTAGCTGGAATGCCACAATTCCGCGAACGGCATCTTTTTCTGTCTCCAAAAATCGCACTGTATAGAAAGGGGGAGGGCCTCTCTGGCGCGACAGTGGCCAAAGTCCCCGTCTTCCCCGTCGCAATCGTATATGAGCAGTTTCTTCCCCGTGGCCGGTGCTTCTGGACTGATAATGGCTGCCCATACATGCCATTCAGCTAGCACTTTCTTACCAACCCAACTTTCAATCGCCGTGACAAAGAGCCCCGCCCACATCCGCCTAGGCGCCTTCTTGCGAAAACACTCCGCAAAATATGAGTATTCCGCAAGATAGGGAAGGTCTTTGGTCCAGTTCAGACGTTTTGTTCTGTTGGCGAATCCAATAGGGTGGGGCCAAATCGTTATGTGTTCGTCCGATTGTTCGCTCCCATTGATATCGTGCGAGAGACGCTGTAGACTTCCAAGAAATTGCCGTATTTGAAGATTGGTTGAAAATGGCGCCGTTAAGGGTCTGGGTGGTCGAATACGCATCTAAAATGGGTCAATGCCGTTCGCAAATCAAGTGGAAATCTCCTACCTTCTCTTTTGCCTGCAAATTTTGGTGGACCTTTCTCGGCCGTAATATCTGGACCATGGTAAAGAGGGAATGGCGGTAGAGGGAGACGGTGGTTTAGGGACCTGCAATTTATCACGCGGTTTATATATCATGGCTGCATCCGGATCATAATTGTGGCCAATGCCGAAACAAGTCATAACGAACTTGGCGAGACAAGACGGCCATCACTGGATCCTAAGTCGCCGAAGCGATGGACGTTTCGATTTTGACTCGGGGAGATGCCCTTTTTCCTCTTGATTGCCACGGAGATCGCGATGTTATTTTTGGGAGGGAGAAAACCCAACGGCGGAAGAATTTTGAGCACCGAGGTTTAACCTCAGGGAGGCCACTTCATGCATTGTCCGCCTAATTAGAAAGACGCGTCCGCGCTTCAACTTTATGGTAATAATAGTGTGCAAAAAAAGTATGTTTCACATGTTGACCCTGCATCAGACAAACAAGACAACTTCAACTCTGGAGTGCAACTTCATCATCAAACATAAATTTGTGAAACAACTTCGACAGGCTACAGCTTAATGATCCGCAGCTTGGCAGTGCAGCAACTTTTTGGGAACAACTTCTGCCTTCACAACACGTTAGGAAGTTTCCAAATGCAACTTGGATTTTGGAGAGTTTTCTAGAGCTGCAACTTGGACAGGTGGCACCTTGAATAAGTTGCAACTCCAACCAGGTTGGACCTTGGAACTTTGATTGAGAGTGACTTGGGATTTCTCGCAAGTTGAACAACCTGTTTTACCTCATAGCACATATGACGGCGATTTTATGAAATTTCCGGATGGCATTGCAGCCGTAACGTTGGCAGGTGGGCGTACATATCATGGGCTCCTACCTGAACATGAGGGTCAACATGCAATTCGGGGGCTCATTCACGACCCTTGGGCCTGGGAAAGGGCCGAGGACTTTTGATTAATTAGTTTCCTGGCTGACCGAGGGTCTCTCGTTCCCTTCTATCTGATGAACAAAGTGCAGGTATTCGTCGTAAAGATAGCGGAAGAACCAACAACGACAAAAAAGGTCAAGTGAAGCGGGTAAGTCCGAGCGCTAAACCGTGCGCTAATCGGCGGAGCTTGAAAGCTTCAGACAGACCGAGTGCTTAATTTTATAAAGAGGGTGACTAAATCCCGCGCCATTCACGGGCCATGCTCGACAATAGCCAACGGGCAGTAATTCGCCAGAATGATCTGATAGCTTATCACGGTCGACACGAATCAAATTCGAATAGCCCGGACAAGTGGTGGGATCGCGTTGCCATCCCCAACGCTTCCCAGACGGTCCGGTCTCTTGGCGTTCAGTGGAATAGAAAGTGCAAAATCTGGGGTATCAAGGTGCGCTCTCCGTTCTCTACCTTGCACGCATATGCATACTTACCAATGGAGATGAGTAGGCACTGACAGGCGAAAGAATTCATGATCGGTGTTTTGTTTGCTGTCCCAACGGCGTGATTACCAACCCCCGCTTTCCCCATATCCTGCAGAGTGGGACTGCTTCATCAAATTACCGAAAGACTGCTAGCCTTCCTCGCAAATTAAACAACCTGTTTTCCTTGACAGCACTTGGAGTATATGATGGCGATTTCATGAAGTTTCCAGTTGTCGTTGCAGCGGTAACGTTGGCCGGCGGACGAACATATCATCGACTGCTCCCTGCTCACGAGGGTCACCATGCAATTCGTTGGTTTATACATGACCCTTGGGCAATGTTTGCTAAAGGGGACGAGTTGAAGATTCCATCTTCATGGATTCATAGCGCACTTGCAGGCTTGGAAAAAGTCAACCCATTCATCAACAAGCTCGAGAAACTCAATGTGTAGGATGACAATGACGACATTGTTCTGGAGTCCTCTGACTTGGAGACATCGTCCTCCATGTTGAACACACAGGTTGCACAAGTGACGAAATAGCTGCCATTATCTCCCTTGCTCCAGCATGCCCACCGACTCGCAGAAAATTGGTGATTCAACGGAAAGGAGCAGACAAGCCAATATTCTTGCATATTCTTTTGCCATATGTGGAGCCATTGCCTTATTTACTGCTACTCCCTCATAGTACCATGGGTTGGTCTACAGAGCGTTGAACTCCAGATGGAAAAAACTTTAGCCAGGCGCGTTGGTATTGGACACGGTTTTACATGAATGCAGAACAGATGTCCAAATTTGCTGGATTAACAGGTGTGTTCCATTGCATCTCTTTTCAATGGTGATCTAACCAAGAATAAAATAGGGGAATATTTAGTTGACGCCTGGAGTGCTATTGAAGAAGCGCGATTGACGTACATCTGAATGAATCAACATTCTGATCCAGATGAAGAGGAATTCATTGGAAATGGCGGTGAGGAGCCAGTTGACGATGTTCGATTGCCATCGACTTTCGTCCATTCCCCGGCTTGGTCTGCTGCCAACATAAGCCTCCAGACCAAGCAAAGTGGAAGGTCCAGACACAGCAATCATCAACAACCAATAATCAACCCAGAACTTCTGGTCGGAAACCAGTTGATGAAATACGTGACTATGAACGAGGGCGGTATCTATCTTGCATTGAAGCAGCAACACGCCTTGCTTCATTCCATATTTCCGAGAAGCATCCCGGGGTAAAACGACTGTCAATTCACTTACCAAGCGACATCACGGTCAAATGGCGCGAAAAAATGGGCCAGAGTCCGATGCAACTCTAATGGGTATGTCCACCTGCAAGGCTCCTGAGAGTAGATATGACTGTTTTTGCTGTGCATGAATCCTGTCCACCTGTAATAGGCATGTCCGCCTGCAAGGCTCCTGAGGGTAGACAAGACTGTTTTTGCTGTGCATGATTCCGGTCCACCTTTAATGGGCACAAGACGTGCCTATGCTTCGCTCCGGCTGGCGAGCAAGGGCATGGACAGACCGAGATTTCTTTTATCTGGTGAAAAAAACTAAAAGGAACCCAGGGAAGCTCGGGCTGTCCAATGAGGTCAGACTCACAAAGAACATGAGATCTACAACACCTCTGAAAACAATGTATCTCCGCCAAGAACTTGATTAGCACTCTCCATGAGTGTCTAACGACAGGGCAACCATAAGAAAAGGAAAACCTCTGTGAATGAATGAGCCTAACTTTCGAGGTGGGAGAATGAGATTAAGCTCGTCGACATGGAAAGTCATTGAGGTGTCCCATAGACCCCACCGTGAGTGTGGCAATCTTCGGAACATACGTTAATTATTATGACCCCTGGACATGGGAGGGGTAAACATACCGCAGAGCCTGACAGGCGCTACTCGAGAGGCACGCACTGGATCCTGGATGGGTATATGCCAGGGATCCAAGATTGTAGCTCCAAGTACGTACCTGTCAATTGGTGAGTTGCACAACACAAAGTTGTGCATGAAGCACGGTCACCTTGAGTCTTAGATGAGTATTGTGATGCATTGAAATTGATCTTCAATTATCATTGCACGCTCAAGGCTAATGCTGTACGATTGACTGAAAGAGCTGCAGGGGACGAAGCAGGTTGGACTTTAGATCAATTGAGTTGGATATGGTTAAAAGAAATTCAGTATGTACAGATTTCTTCCAGCTCTGCTCACTGCTGTGCACGTCTGCACCAAAAAGGTAAAATTTCGCGTCGAAAATCGAAAATTTTGCTGGTGTCACGCCAAATTTTGGCCGGTGTCGAAATGTCGAATAGGTTATCCATTTGCACAAAAACCGGCCCAGAAGATGGCTGTGGGACCGCGCTGGAATTTAAATCAATCCGAAGGACAACCAATTCAGCTTCGGCCCCGGCTCATCCCGCCGTCCAGGTAATTACGGATGATTCCGGACGCGCACTTCATAATCGGCTAGAAATCGTTCCCATTTATCATCAATTTGCCAGAGATAAACATTCCCAAGGTATGGATACGGATTCGTCCAACTTGATTTGAAGAGCCCTTTGTACTCTTCTACTGGTCGCAGGCAACTGGAAAGACTCCGATGAGGCTGTAGCAGCGGGGTTGATAGACTTCTCTGTTGTACGCTCAACCTGCTTGACACACATCAGACTTTTGACAAATAACTTGGTACGTTCAGGGCGAAAGAGTTGATTTCCTATTATTTAATTACGACGCTCCAGCATCCCTCATTTCCGCGTTACCGCCAGATCGCAGCACTACTACTGGGCTATCGCAAAGCATTCTTAACAAGATATCAGTAACTCTTCCACAGACACGTCCCCAAATTAAAGAAAGCTACAATGTCCTGCAGTCCAAGCATTGCATAGCTGAGCCAGCGTCGGTCACCGACGTCAGGCTATGTCTATCAGTGCTCGACGATCATTTTGGAACTCGTGACCATTATCTCTCTATCTCTCTTCTCTCTATCTATCTATCGAAGATGTGGAAGCTCTGGGCAAGGTCGACCTCCCCCTATCTCTCACGTCTTCGAACCACCACGAACGTCGAGAATTTCTGGAAGCAGCTAAAACACGGGTTTCTCAACAACCATTTCGCCCTCATCTTGATCAACTCGTCTGGATTCTTATTACCAAAGTGACCCCGGCCTATCTTGCTCGAGTGCAGGTTTTGAATGCTGGGCATCGTCTCAGGCGTTCAAAGCCACCGACACATTTTCAGAAACAATTCAAGTCTGTCTGGCTGAAACTCGAGAAGCTCACCCTCAGCATTGATACTGACAAGAAATATATCACTCGCATCGATAAGTTCACTTGCACATGCGAAAATCAGAAGTTTAACAGCTGCCATCTTTGCAAGCACCTTGTCCATACCGTTGGAAGGCCTCCACCAAAATTTTGGACAGAGATTGTGCGCCGGCGAACACTACTGTACCGGCATCCAGCATTGGTACCGCGTGGTCAAGCGCCTGCCGAATATATTGAACCCACAGACGGCAGCATCACAGATGGCCTTCGCGTGCTATTGAGTGAGGTTGAAATGATACTTGCGGCGCTTGGATAGGTTCGTGGAGTGTAGCCACACTGCACCGCGAGTAACATCCCGCACTCCATCCCCTTCCCTCACGCAATCGCGTTATCATTATAATTACAAAACACCCCACGCCTGGCCCTCGCCTTCGCCCTCTTCCGCTCCCCCCTCTCTTCCCCATCCCTCTCCCTCTCCCTCTCCCTTTCCCACATATGCCCCGGAGAGGATCGCACCAACCCCTCCCGCTCCCCCCTCTCCGCCCCGACCCACCCCGCGCCTGCGAGCCTGCGTCTTAGTGCTTTCGGGAGGGCGAGGGGAGCGGAAATGTGGCGCCTCCACCGCTGCCGGTTCCGTTATTGGTGTTCGTGTTTGCGTTGTGGCCGGTGTTCAGTGTGAAGGAGTTTGATACGAACGACGCGGACGAGGCCGTCCGGGGCCGGTAGGAGATGGTGGAGTTAGAGAACTGCGGCCGTGTTGCAGAGTCGGATGAGATGCGTCGGCCCTCACCCGTATCCGAACCCGCTCTTACACTCCTTCCCTCGGTCGCACTCGAGCGACTCGACGAATTCGATGTTGATGTCGAGGTCGAGAGCAGTGAGGTCGATGCTGCAGAGGACGAGGGCGACACGGGATCGCCATACGTTTCCCCAAACTCCGACGCCAGCCTATGCGGATGCACCGGCGGCGCTTGCGTGGAGAACGCCGCTGCCCTAGGCCCCGCCGACGCCGGATAGGCACGCAAGGACGGGGGCGGGGGTGCTTCAAATGGGGATGACGAGGTATCTTCGCCCCGACCCGTATACGAGACATACGCAGAGGAAGAATCGAATGGGGAGGAAGCGGTGGATGGCGCGAGCGGGAGGACGGTCGCGTTGAACTCCGCCTCTCCTGGCTGCTCTTGCGAGTACGCGTTGTTGGCGTTGAACTCAGAGTACGCGTTGGACGCAGAGGAGAGAGAAGTATGCCCGGCGGATACGAACGAAGAGAACACCGAGCGCGTGGGTGGTGTCGTACTCGGCGCTTCTCCTCCTCCTCCTCTTACATAGCTCGCGTGCGAATTCGAATTCGAAGCGAACGAGTCCGCCTCGCGCGCGTTCGCACTGGAGTTAGATTCAGCGAACTGCGAGTTCGCCGGCGAGATATATTGTGAGCCAGGAGGAGACCTAAACGGCGACACGGGCGTCAATGGCGTCGAAGCCGAAGTAAAGGATGCCCCTGCCCTTGAATTCGTCGCGTAGTTGGCGTGGTTGGCGCGCGAATTCGAATTCGAAGCAAAAGGCGAGTCCGCCTCCGCATTAGCGTTAGAAATTGACAAGAGTGAATTTGCGGGGGATCTAATCGGCGACACAGGTGTGGAGCTCGACGCTGAAGTAGAGGCGCGCTGTGGCGGAAGGGGCGGCGCGCGGAAGGGGTTTGGGTTCGCGGAACTCGCTGATGGAGTTGGGCTGGCCGTAGACTGGCCTACCACGCTAGATGACGTAGATGAACTCGTTTGCGTCGACGCGCGCCTTAGGGGATGCGTCGGCGGCGCGGAGCCGGAGTTGAAGTTCGTGACGGAGTTTGTGGCAGCGATGGAAAGGGAGGACGAATAAGCATGGATCCTACGCGCCGCGCTGGATCCAGAAGACGCAGAAGCAGAAGCAGACGAAGACGAAGTGCTGGCGATCGATTCCGAGGCGGCGTTGTATTTGTTATTTGGTGAGCGGCTCATCGGGCGTTGGCGGAATTCGGGGGATGGTGCTGGCGTCGGTAAAAATGGGTTTGATGGGCGGTTTGCACCGGGAATTGGGGCGGCGGGAACGGGCGCTACAAAACAGAGATGAGAATCAATAAGCAAAGCATGCGCGACGGACGCGGTGAATTAGCCCGTAAAAAAAAATTACCTACCTCGGACGAACGCAAGACTATGGTCGATGGCGCTCCCCGCCTGTGTGTGCAGCACTAGTCGCAGGAGCGCGAAAAAAGCGCCGCCACCGAGGGTGGGCGCGGGGAAGAGGCGTAGAATCTACAAGAATTTTGTCAAGTCCTCAAAATTAAAAAAAGAAAAGAGCAAAGAAAGGCACCTCATCGACTATCCCGGGCCCCAGCGAGGCATACCGCCCGCAAAGCCACGCCCGTGCCTCGCGCACACTCACGCTTATCTGTTGCCAATCGATTCCCGTATTATCGTTTGGATCGAGGTCCGCGAAGCCAGCGAGGCTGGCGGTGAACAGAGAGTACTCGGCGTCGCTGAGGGCGGAGGGGTGCAGCGAGAGTCTGCGCGAGGACATGGTGGGCGGAGGAAAGTGAGGGTGTGATGGGCAATGTGTAAGCGGCGCCATGTGCCGAGGCAGAACACGTGGATGACACGTGGATTGTGCGGATCCCGTGTGGATCGTTCGGCCGATGTTGAAATTGGGTTGAAAAAAAAGGTGAACAGGCTGATTGCGCACTATATAGCCAGGTTTCAAAATATTCCAGCATTCGGGCGGAGAGACTGACAGTGAGCAGTCAGTGGTCTTTGGTACCACACACCTCTACATATTCCTTAGTCAATGGCCTATTAGGATAGGCAATATACTCAACCATTGTGATTTGTAGTGGGTACAAGAGAGCGCTGGGCTGCTTTGCACCCCTCGAATCTATACATGTCATACTCACAACAACAAACTCCTGATACACACGTAGTATTGCGTCCCGGGTGAAACGACCCTCAGAGCCATTTTCTGAGGCGCGTGCGCCAGCAATGGATAGCCTTGGTCACTCCGGTCATTTTGAGCCATTCAGATCCTGCTTGGAAGCAGTATTGACCTCTCCTGCGGCCATTCAGTGCTTTAAATTTTGAAATGATTGACCTGATTGAATTCCTTTACATTTTGAAACGCGTGACATTAGGAAAGAAATTCTGTATGTAGATAGAAAGAAATATAATGAGCACGAGAGTGCACCGTTACAATTTTGAACTGGTCATTTTGAGCTATTCAGATCCTGCTCGGAGGCAATATTGACCTCTCCAGCGGCCAATCAGTACTTGACATTTTGAAATATATATATACATGATCCCAATTCTCTGCATTTTCGAACACTTTCAATTCCAGCACAGTCCCCGAGCGATTTTCTGATGCGTACGTGCCAGCAATAGATATCCCTGGAAATTCAGGTCATTTTGAGCCATTCAGATCCTGCTCAGACGCAATATTGACTTCTCCAGCAGCCAAATCAGTGCTTTACATTTTGAAACACGTGACCTGATTGAATTCCTTTCCATTTTGAAAGGCGTGACCCTATTGCATTCCTTTACATTTTGAAAGGTGTGACGATATTGCATTGCTTTACATTTTGAAACGCGTGACCTTATTGCATTCCTTTACATTTTCGAACACTTTCAATTCCAGCGCAGTCTCAGAGCCATTTTCTGAGGTGCACACACCAGCAATTGATAGCCCTTGGTGAGTGCTTCGAGGCTTATATCAGTAAGGGCTAATATCCAATGTGAGCCTAGTTCGGGACCTTCACCCGTCATCACAACACCCCGTGAGGCCCGGAGTGAACACCTCCATTTCCTACCCGAAACCACCATCCAGGGGTACCCTTGCCGCCAGGATTTGTGGAACAACAGACATTGGAAAGCATCTGGGAGAGACTTGTCCTCTGCGAGCGAGCTTTAGGCCGCCCCGAAATATATTTCAGATTTTACAACGAATAATATTCCACATCTGCCAGTTACAAGAGTGAGTAAGAGAAGACCAGTTCAGCCTGACTGCATTGCATTCCCTTAGTACTTGCAAGTATCCCTAGTTCACTGCTACTTTGTGATGTCATTGATGTGCTCGCCCGCAATCAGGATCAGTACTCGTGCATATGCAAATTTTCTATGCTGGATTTACACTGCGGACCCTCTTGATTACTGCGGAATTGCCTGCCTTGTCAAAGGAAGGGGGCCCAACATGTACACTAGACTTAATTTCGATTCTTCGCTTTACTGACTGATTCCTCTGCAGTATCATGTATTGCAAAGCTGATCCACACATTCCCGATTTCTATCAGCATCGCCAAGTACTTGCAGAGGTAACTGCGAAGTTGAAGCCACGGGGAAAAGAAAAGAAAGGTTTGGCAGCAAACACGATCACCGCCTTGGTCTCGCCAAAATTGACCACTCAGCATCGAAGGAAAATCTGGGTGGAATGTCGGCAGGGACCCAGAGAAAAAGTGCCACTCTGCTGACCAAGACCTGCCTATGGCCAGGTTGGTTTTATCCCCCAGAAAGAGAAGGCACATTGAATAGCTAGCTTAGTGTACATTTATCCAGAATGAGAAGAGCGGCCAGTTCGCAAGCCGGGGAATCTAATCTAATTTTACATAATCTTGGGGGTGCCAGATTCTATTTGGAAACCCCCTCCCGAGCAATAAGGTTGCCAAAGAAGCGGGCTTGTCAAATAGAATTATCCCGAAAGTGGTAATAGTATCAGAGAACAAATAAACACATTCATTCATTCACCATATTACCCCCAGATCGGACCGAAATCAATTCTGCCCCCCACGCTATTCATCGAATTGAACGAAATAATAGGTACAGTACACAGGCAGGCAAACGGATGAGAAAATTCCTAGTTAAGGCCTGCTTGACCCGGACTTGTCCTTTGCGCAAAAAGGAGGGACTCAAGCGCAGCCCCAAATCGGCGGGACTAAGTCAAACTTCAAACTTTATGAGTTTGCCTTGAATATAATATTGTTGAAGGAGACTCGGCGGTATAGCCACCCGAGTCTGAGCAGCGGACTCGGGCTCCATTTCCTGTCCATCATATATATATTACCCTGCCTCGCAATCCTCACCTCAATTGTTTCCACCTACGTGTGCCCGACTGAGGTGAGCAGCTACTCACGTGTTCCGGCCCCCAATGGACAGAGGGTCTGGCTAGGTGCATAGACAGAGCCCTAGACAGGGCAGTCTGGCTACATGTGGCTACATATGGCTACACCACGTGGACGTGGTACATCTACCTCAGTTATGTCTGTCTATCTGAGTTTGACTGACATAGACAGAGAGTAGACCAAGGTAGCCAGAGGTAGACTCACATGGGCCAACTTCTTTAAAAGCAATTCAAAACAGTTCAGTGAATGTGTCTATGGGCATGGACAGACGTAGACAGACATAGACACAGCTAGCCAGACCTTGTCCATGGGACATAGACACATATAGCCACAGCTGGACGAACGGGGACAGAAATGTATCCACAACCCTCTGTCTACCCCATAGACAGAGTTTGACAGGGGGTAGACAGATATAGCCACAGCTGGACGAACGGGGACAGGTCTGTCCAGTGGGGGCCGGAACGCAGTGACTTACTTTAACTTACATTCATGAAGATCATAGAATGAATACCTATAGCTCTTACCCAACTTGTTCTGACTTTAGGTACTGTACTGGACCCTAATGTTGGAGTAGCAACCGAAACACCAACTCATCTCACCTTATACGGACTCATCTTACCTCATACGGACTCATGCGCGCAATGTTTCCCTGAAATGCTCTAGTGGTGGTTATTTACCTCCTTTCGTAGTTATGAGCCGTTCTTTTGTATTTAAACCGTAGCTCTTCAATCGAGACCTCTGCGCGTTTGCAGAGGGTCACTGTGCATCGGCTCAAAATCCAACACCTAATACAGTCGTTTCCACCTACGTGTGCCCGACTGAGCTCTTACCCAACTTGTTCTTACTTTTAGTATCAGAGTCCCCCGGAATCTTCGTGGATGTTGGAGCTTCAAAGTAATTTGAATATCGTACCCGGTATTTGTCATTGTTTGGCGTTTAACCTAAATCTCCCATTTCTCCCACATTTGCCCGTCCCCATTTCAAGTCTCCTTCTGTCAACTCTGTCTTAACCCGGACACCCTGCATCCTTCTTGGTCAAGTAGGCCCTGGCCATGGATCCATTTTTATGTGATGCTTACACAACATGAGCGCTCTGGTAATCAGCGCTGCAAGAGGATGGTGGGCTGCTCCACAATTGGCGTTGACCAGGAGTATGGAAACCGTGATATCCAAAGCATCAGAACGCGTTACAGCCATGGCGAATAAACCTGAGGATACCACATCTGCTGTGTTCAAGGACACGAATGGTGTCACGCTCGCCTACGTGTTTGCTCACAGATCCCTTGACAATCAGTTTCATGGAGTGGCCTATCCGGGTGCTGTAGGACGAACACTGGAACATTTTTCGGGGATAACTGGGAATGAGGACAACAACGACGGCCTCAATGTATGATTCTTAAAAGTCCAGAGTTTTTTTTTTGGTCTCATTTTTGTATCAGGAATCTGTTCTCGAGGGATTTTCGATATTCCTCAGTCGCCACAAAACCTGGGGAGGAACCTGAAGGCACCGTCGAAAAACAGTGCTAGATTTGAAATTGGTTGAAAATGCAAAGAATTGTGGTGAGGGAAATAGCGTCACGCGTTTCAAAATGTATACCACTGATTGGCCGCTGGAGAGGTCAATAATCCCTCCGAGCACAATCTGAATAGCTGAAAATAACCGCAATGGTCAGGGCTATCCATTGCCGGTCGACGCGGCTCAGAAAATGGCCCTGGGACAGTGCTGGAATTGAAATTGTTTGAAAATGCAAAGAAGTGTGGTGAGGGAAATAGCGTTCATACTGGAGTAGGTAGCATAATTATGGGGCAGGATCCTAAGGAATAGTCATTGAGTTCGTTGTGATCGATCAATTGATAACGTAATTTAGCACTCCAATTCTCCTTGAATAATTCGGCAAAAAGGGGAAGAATATGCACCTCAAAGAAAACGGTGCCATATAAAACACGTCTTAAGGCAAACCCAATACCGTTACTCTTACACACCTCAGTCTAATATACCTAGAGTACTGCTGCATAGCCCTTACAAGACTTGCCTTCGCTTCGCTCCGGCATATGTGTAGACCTGTTAAAAGCAACCAATTATCATGTAAAGTAACCATTGAACAGATGATTGCGTGAACTTCGGTACTTCAAGGTACTCGTTCAAAAATGTACTCTATCCAAGTGCTTCGAGGCCCACAATCAGAGTGTTTCGGACAACTCAAGCTGTGATCCAAGGCGCTACTATACACGAGTATATTCCACGACATATTTGTAATGAATGATATATTTACTACTATGAGATATGTCTGCCTACAGGCTACCGGGAGACACTATTCTCCTTTCGCTCCACCTGAAATACGAATCAGAAACAATTCGGTTGTAGTGTAGTGAACTTACCTGTGCCGTGGGTAATTCATGTGCTCAAATAAATGAGTCAGCGTTGACGTGCAAGCTAAATGAGTACGTACCAACGTCGCCGATGGATTTCAAATCGGTGCCGGCTGCGGAAAGTCATGTTAGAAGGTCCGAAAAGGATACTAGCGGACTCATACCTACATACAATGTAGCAGGGGAAAAGAGATTAGCAAAAACAGGTTGACGCATGCTTTGTTGAAATTCCACCGAGTTAATAGAAGTCCTTGGGTCGATCAGATCTGCCTGCGACACGTCGGGAGTAACGAAGGGGACTGAGTGAGGGTTCGGGAAAGACGTCGACGCAGCAAGGCTCGAAAGGCTGGGTCAGCGGCATTTAAAACCTAAAAATCTTCATCAGAAACTCACCACGTCTTAGCGCCCCGTATGCAGGACATCAAAAAATTGTACATCCGTGGCTGGTCGACGCGCTGAGATGTAGAGAGGTAAGTACAAATGGGAACCATTGTGCGGAGGATGCGTCAAGTTAGTCCGTGGACGGCAAAATTGATTTTGAAACGCCGTACGTCAAAGAAAATATAGCTGGAGGGTATGCGGATGATGGGACAGAAAGAAGGGGACAGCGCACATTATAAGAAGAGAGTATGCAAGGCAATCTTGAGCGGCTTGAGAGATCATTTAGTGAGCTCAGAGAACCTTTGAGTCCTAAACTTGGGGTGTCTTGCGCCTCCTCGTCTTGATCCAGTCAACAGGATTTAAAGGTTTTGCTCATCCCGAGGTATTGAAGTCCCATCTTGAGAAGTCTTTTGCCTTCCCGGTTTTGAGCCATGCATTTGTCGCGATTTGACGCTTGAAGAGGCACCGTCAAGAGAAATCCAGTGGTTTGTGGCCGGCGAGGCCATCAGAAGGAGCTGATTGAGGGAGGAAACTGGCAGGCTTAAGTACAGTTTTGAAGGGAGGAAGAATGCGGCGGACGGCGGACTGATGATGGGGGAAGGAGCGAAAGGTGGTTAGACAGACACCTGCCTTTTGAGTGGGCCTTGAGCGCGCGAAAGTGGGCTGCGGCATTGCCGGCACGGAGCTCGGAGCCAAGGTGGGGAACGTGGTTGGGAAAGAAAAACCAAATGTAGGTGATTGCAAAGCACACGTCATAGCGCACAGCCCGTCGAAGGCCCCACGGAAGCATAGCTGCTCTGATGCCCAGGTAAGGTTCAGACCCTACATAAAAAATGGGAAATGGACATACGGGTTGCGTACGGGAGCTGCCGAGTGGAGAGTGAGAAAAATAGAAGAGTGTAAACAGGTGCATACGAAATCAGGGCATCTGCTTAAGATATGAGTAATGGCCAGGTACAGCAACAATAGAATTCAGTTTCAGTTTCAGTTGCAGGTGGCATGGTGCACTCCCACGATTGGGCACCATAACCACTCTACGAGAGCATCCAACACATAGTGGGTGTGTTGGTTGAATATGGTGTACTGGAGTTGGCGGGCCACGTGATCTTTTTTTTTTTTTTTTTTTTTTGCAGGGGTCGTTGTGCCCGTATCCCTTGAATATGGGATGCTGTTTGGGGTGGATTGGAAACAGACTTCAGGAGATGAAAGCACACTTGGTCCTGAACAACGTAGTGTCGATGATGGCGGGGTTGATACTGATGGCACCAGCTCTGGAAAATGCACTTTTGCAGTGCATGGTCTTACCGGTGACGAATACGGGACCGCTAGCATCCAAACTCTTAAAGCGAAAACTTTGGATCATCTGGCGAACGATGGGCAGACTCTCGGGTTTGGTCACTCAACGACACCGCAATCGATGTTCAACAATGTCCAATTATTTCCTCAGATGTTTCCGTGGTTGTTCCCTTATGGACTGGGGGGGATTGGCCATAGCGACCACAAGCGGCGTTTATCAGATGCTGCTCACAAGCGGCTTTTATTGATGTATCACGATAAACGATTCCAGACAGACTTGTACTTTCCCATGGTCGCATTTAACGAACTTCAGATCAAGTCGGGCAAGACCGGTAGTCATTTGCTTGCTAAAAAAACATTTCACCACTGTAGTCGACCGCCTCTCTCAGTTAGATGTTGCTGTATTGTCCGATAACGACTCAGCTAGCTGCCGGAAAATCAATTGTTCCTACCACCGAATCGGAAAAGTATATGCGTAATGAGATATGGTCCCTTATATCCTTCAAAGGGGCTCTATCTTGGTTCATCACTTTTTCACCTGTTGATAATAATCACCCCTTATGCCTCTATTATGCCGAAGAAATAAAGTTCAGTCCTCGGATCCGAACATGAGGAGCGTATGCGATTGATTTCCCAGAACCCGGTCGCCGCCGCTCGATTTTTTGACTTCATGACTAGGTCTTTCATAAAAAATATTTTAGGAGTCGGTACAGATCTGCCGGGCCTCTACGGTGAGACGGATGCTTATTATGGTACTGTTGAACAACAAGGGCGACTTACTTTGCACATGCATATGCTAGTTTGGATAACCTCTGCTTTATCTCCGCAAGAAATCCGCGATAAGATTTCCGCCCCCGATGCTGCTTTCCAATGATCCCTAGTGGACTATCTCGAAAGCACCCATATCGGTCACTTTCAGACTGGAACTATGGAACAAGTGAAGGCAAAGGTGCCTCATTTCTCTACTCGATCAAAAGGTCTTCACGATATTTTGGAAGATGAGGACGTAAGGGGATATCCCGTCGGTTACTCAGACCCGACTCAGGTACTACCTATTTCTCCTCTAGCCCCATGTGAATGCAAGCGAAGCAACTGCAATAAATGTGCGGCCCTTTCTTCTTGGTGTTGGCATTATGTGGATACTGCGGATGATCTAATGTTGAGATCCAATGTGCATAGTTGTCGGTCTCCGGTTGCTGGCACCGATTTATCTAAGTTCCAGAAACCAGGTACCAAGATTAAATTGGAGGTCAAGGGATGCACACGAAGTGATGGGACCTGTTCAGCTCGTTCACTACAATTTGACAACCCGGTCAGGCCCCTCGGCCAACCTCGGCCAACCTCAGCCGACATCGACCAAGTCGGCCGAGGGGCCATCAAAATGTAGTGGTTTTCCGCGAGAGGTGCATTTGACTACCGAAGTGGATGTTAATGATGGGTCTGTCAAACTGAAAAAATTAGAAATGGTGAACAATGTTACTCCTGCGGTTACTTATGTGTTGGGATGCAATACCGACGTTACATGCTTGCTTTCCGGGACATCCATCAAAGCTGTGGTCGCATACATATCAGATTATGTCACGAAATCTAGTCTCAAAACCTACCACGTCTTCCAGTCGGTGCAAAACGTCTTCGACCGAAATACTGTCTGTCTAGGCGGGAGTCCGCAGACTAAGAAAAATGCGCGGGTGCTTATAATGCAAATGGTCAATTCACTGTCTCCTAAATTACAGATAGGCAGCCCTATGGCCTCCATGTACCTCCTGGGCACCCCAGACCATTACACTAATCTTGATTGTAAAGTGTTTTGGTGGAAAAGCTATGTTAAGGAAGTTATGAAAAGTTGGCCTTCTTCAGTGGACAATATTCCGTCCCAAGGGCCTTTAGCGAATCCGGCCACGACTCATCTTCCACCTTCGTTTGATCCTGGTCTTCAGGAACCCTCTTTGGAATCGGATCGTCTAGATGATGATGAAGATGAGGAGCGTGTTGTGGTTGCTAAAGGTGCCGACGGCTTTGTTGGAATCACTAATGTCGACGACTATGTTCACAGACCCGCTGCTGTAAAAAATATGAGCTTGTATGATTTCTTTCAAATTTCCGAGCCCAAAAAAAGGACACCTAAGCAACATAAAAAGTTTTTAGAATCCCTCGAGGACAGCCCCCCTGTAGTCAAAACTTCCGACGTTGAAAAAGATTCTGATGACAACGTTGAGCTGGACATACAAGAGATAGAACTTGAAACGGTGTCAGAAATAATTCCTGAAATATCATCTGGGCCATTCATGCCTGATCATCCGTTGTACAAAACACATTATTTAATTATTGATAAGCGTAAATTGTCCACAACTGTTCCTCATTTTGCGGGTGGCGGTTTGCCCCGGGCTGACCAAGGGGATCGTGATCATTATTGCTGTACCATGATGACGTTGTTGAGACCATGGGGGAACTGATCTTAAAGGGGATCTTGATAGTTGGGATGACGTGTTCACCACTACTGAAATCAACTCGAAGGCCAAAAAAATGATGCAGAATTTCAACTTACGGTATGAATGCAATGATGAGAGGGACGACTACTACAATCAATCGAAATCGGGGCCTGTACCTATGTTGTCTCGGTTCGATCGTGTACCGCCACCTGATGCGGATCAAGGAGATCCTTTCGATCATTACGGCTGACGACGACATTACGAGACCAGACATATCCGAAAAAGGCCATACCTATCTAAACATGCTGGATCGTATGAAAGAAGCGGCTGGGATCATGAAAAAGAGCGGATGGACTAGACCCTTCTCCTTCCTCGACTTCGATGGCACAAAATTTATGCCTGCTAAGCGTCTGAGCGGTGCACAATGGAAGGCAAGGATAGCGTCTGAACGAGATAAATTACTCACTCAAAAATTCAAAAATACCCCTGCAGACAGCCTCGTAAAAAGGTGGTTGTCGCAGAGACCGGAGTTAAACTATTGGACTCTCTGCATTTCGCGAAATATTTCAAAGCCAAAAATAAATCTGCCCAAAAGATTATAGACAAGACCGCGTTTGACTTTAATCTTAATGAAGAGCAATCTCGTGCCTTCCGACTTGTCACTAACCATGCGACAAATCCCGATCCAGATCAATTAAAAATGTACCTTGGAGGGTCGGAGGAACTGGAAAATCACAAGTTATTCAGGCTTTGAGCAGTTTTTTTACAGCCAGGGGGGACACTTTCAATTCCAGCACAGTCCCCAAGCAATTTTCTGAGGCGCACGTGCCAGGAATGGATAGCCCTGGACATTCCGGTCATTTTGAACCATTCAGATCCTGCTCGGACGCAATATTGACCTCTCCAGCGGCCATTCAGTGCTTTACATTTGAATCGCGTGACCTGATTGAATTCCTTTCCATTTTGAAAGGCGTGACCCTATTGCATTCCTTTAGATTTTGAAAGGCGTGACAATATTGCATTGCTTTACATTTTGAAACGCGTGACCTTGTTGCACTCCTTTACATTTTCGAACACTTTCAATTCCAGCGCAGTCCCAGAGCCATTTTCTGAGGCGCGTGTGCGCGGTTCTGCATCCAGAGTTTGTGAGCACCGGCTACTCCGCTCACAAACCAGGTAGCACGATGGTCACACGCCGGCTATCCGAGCGCCGGACACCCGGATACCAAGGAGAAACGACAACGCCTCTTGAATTCAAGGTTCAGTGATAGATGCCACGAGTAGAACTAGAGGAATACGAGGTCAAGGAGTACGTGAGTTGAAAGAACGAAAATAGAAGGGAGGAGAGGCTATATGTGCGAGGGTGGAGTCAAAACAATAAAAGAATGTGAGTGGGTGCTGGGCATGGATCGCCGACATGATTAGAATAAGGGAGGCAGCTGAATTGGATCAAGAAGAAGAAGGTGATGCGCACAGCTGGCACCCCTCAAATAGCCTCAAAAATATTATAAGGCTTATGGAAAGTCAACCAGTGCTGGGTAAAGAATGATCGCGTAATTTAGGAACCAAAAATTACTTGTCAAACTCTTTATAAAATCATTCGGTTTTTTGTTTCTTTTTTGGTAGGTGCAAGACTTATCTCCGGAGTTAAAACTCCGAATTTCAAATTCCAAAAGGGGGGAGGCCGCTGAAGGCTGCCGACCACCTTGTCAAACTCTTTATAAAATCATCCGGTTCTTAGTTTCCTTTTCGGGAAGGTGCAATATGGAAACCAAGAGCACCACGCTGATTAGCGAGATTGCCGACAGCAGTGTTCGCCCTAATGCCTAAGGCCTTACCTTGAGCCTAAGGCCTAAGGCCTTAGACTAAATCGAAAATTTTCGAAGTTTGAGACAAGGCCTTAGGAATCACGTGCTCCTCGGCAAATATATTAACCGTTCTTTAACGAAATGGCTCCTCGGCTGTGCTATTCCCCCATATATCCATGCTCCTTTCTTTTCCCTCTCCTCCTACTCTTTCGTTAACCCCTTCCATCCTCGTACCGGTGCTTTTCCAACACTGCCTCTTCATTTTGTATACCCCGCATGTCTTTGTGCGAACCACCCTCTGCGATTGTTTCACTCCAGGATCCGTCCGAAAGCAGCAGCTGACCCGTGCGCAGTTACTTCTTGACAGGACGCAGTAATCGCTGGCTACGGCGCAAGCAGATTTGAATTGCAATGCTGCCGAGGGCCACGTAGCGTGCCGAACAACCTGGCCATAAATACGTGGGCAGATTTATTTTCTTCCGATGACGTTCCCCCGCGTCCCGCGATCTCAAAACTTACTGGAACTGCGACACTCTTTTTTTGAATCAATGCTGGCGATGTGACACTTGAACCTCCTGCTGGGGACCTGTTTTCTGTTCTGAATCTCGAAGCAGAACTGCTCTGAATTCCGGGTCACTGGGGGCCGCGGCAATTTCATCAATCGTTCTTCATCCATTCTGTCACCTCTGAAATGACGGAGAATGTTTGGTCAAACGGTCCTTGCTCATCAATTTGGCCCACAACACGATCCATCCCGCTCTCCTTCTATTCTGCATGTGGCCTGCCCCCTCAACACGGCACAGAATGGGCATCCTCGGATGATTACGCCCTCCGCAAGATACGGCGAGCATCAAGACCTAGGACTAAGGAATGCTCACTCCGGGCTTGGTTGCAACTTCGCCCGAAACTTGCTGTGCCCCCCTTGCCTCCATCACTCCAGATAGCAGCTCCGCTTCCTCTTCAATCTGGTATTCACCGACCGTCCTTCACTAATGAAACCCTTCGTAACATTCCGGCATGTGTCAAGAGTCACGAGCATCGACACCACGGCAAGACCTACGCAATGTTCACCAGCAACTCCGCTTCAAACTTCGATCTTTGGCCTGGAATATTTCTCAGGAGCGGGATTCATAGCAAGATTTCTACGGCTTTCGACCAATGACTCATTAAAACTACAAAGCCCTCGAACAAGAACTGTGAATCCTCGCGAGATTTCAACTTACGAGAAGTCGTCCGAATACTTCGAATCGGGCGGTCAGCAAGCCTTACCTCATGGCATCTCGGATACAAACAAGTCTGTTGTCTGTACACCCCTCCCATTCCCTTCATTAGCTTCCAACCTAAATCGTTCACCTTTTCAAGATTTCATTCATTTACTCGTGCATGAGCGTGCATGAGTCTATTAAACGACCTGAACCTTCTACAGGCTCGACGTGGACGAAAGCAGCGCCGTGTCTAAATACTTCTGCTTCTCCGGACTCCCGCACCTCGTGGTTTCCTATATATTAAGAGACGACGGACACAGCCACTAAAATCAGGTGATAAAGTCACGTTTTTGGCACGTGCATTCTCCCACATTCTGAATAAGTACTAAATCATGTTTTAATTTATGGTTAATCGATTTAGTCGATATTAATTGATACACAAGGTGCGTTAAATACTTGAATCTGACAACCCTAGCTCCCTCTCCTCCTTTTCCCTCTCCATGCTCTTAGCCAAGGTATTTTATCCTGCCCCATATTGCGCATATCCAATTAATTATTTGTAGCCCCTGTTCATTCTTTGCTGCCTTGAGTCCTGTATGCTCTTTTCAACTGAGTAACTCATTGCAGAACAACTTGCCTATGACCGTGAGGAGCAGCGTAATTTGGCAGAGCCTCGAATTCAGGGATTGAATCCCGAGAAGTGCACTGCATTTGATGCGATAATGAATTCTGTTATGAATAACGAACCAAAAATATTCTTCTTGAATGGTCCTGGAGGCACTTGAAAAACTCATGTATATAACACATTATGTTATGCATTGCGTGCAGAGGGTATTATTGTACTTTGTGTGGCATCCTCGGGAATTGCAGCCTTATTATTACTTGGTGGTAGAACCTCTCACTCTACATTCAAAATTCCCATTACACTCTGGGAAGGGATTCTCTGCAATGTAAAAAAAGGCACCATGCTGGCAGAGCTGCTTAAGAAGGTCCGCTTGATTATTTGGGATGAGGTCCCGATGCAGGATCGGCGAGCACAGGAAGCTGTGGATAAGACTATGCAAGATATTCGAAATGATCCCCGCCCATAGTGGAACCACAGTAGTCTATGGCGGTGATTTCCAGCAGATCCTTCCTGTTGTTGTCAAAGGTGGAAGGGAGTAAATTGTTGGACTATGTCTTCAACGTTCACTCCTGTGGAAAAAGGTTGAAATACTTCATTTGACTCAGAACATGCAGCTGGGAGGTCCTAATGCACGACAAGAGGATAAGGATTTTACAAAATGGCTTCTGGATGTTGGACATGGAAGGAACATTGATCCTGCCCAGAACATTGAACTTCCAGAGGTTATGAAGCTACCCAGCAACAGTGTTGAATCTATGATTGACACCATTTATCCTGAGATCTCCACCATACGTCCAGATCATGACCAGGATAAATACTTCTTGGAACACACAATTCTCTCTGCCCGAAATGATGATGTAGATGAGCTCAACAAGGCACTGCTTGAGAAATTTCCAGGAGAGAAGACAGTCTTCCACAGTGCGGATTCTGTAATCAGAGAGGAGGGTGTAACAATCAATTTGAATATCCTATTGATACCTTAACTCTATTTGAACCTCTGAACTTCCCCTAAAATTAAAGGTTGGATGTCCAATTATGGTCCTTCGAAATCTGGATGCGTCCCAAGGTCTCTGCAATGGCTCTCGAGGAATTCTCACTAAAATGTTGTCTCATGTCCTAGAAATACGGCTGATTGGTGGAGAACACAGTGGGAAAAAGGCCTTCATCCCACATATCTCAATTAGTCCTTCAGTGGAGCAGATTGGCTTTGCCATGAAACATTGACAGTTCCCTGTTCACCTCGCATTTTCAATGACTATAAACAAATCACAGGGCCAATCTGTGGATCACATTGGTCTGGACCTTCGGACTGATGTCTTTGCTCATGGGCAGTTATATGTGGCACTTTCTCGATGCACTTCCAGTCGAAGGGTTAAAGCACTGTTCAAAAATGATGCCAACACAACTACAAAAAATATTGTCTACCCAGAGGTTCTGCTTCAAGCACAGTATGTATACATCCTTCCAATTTTGATTCAGAAGTCTGATTTTATTTTTAAATCCCCACAGGTAGTTTGTCATGTATAGTTCAATGTTTATAAATTTTCTTTGCTTTAAAAACATATACTAAGATGCGGAGCCAACCCCGGGGTTTGGGGCAGAGCCCCAACAAGCTGTTGACCCTGCCGGAGGGCGGCTGCGAGCGGAGCGAGAAGCCGTGCCGAAGGCACGGGTCATAAAGCTTGTACTCAAAGGAAACTGTTCGTGCGTGACCCGACAACCTCGCTCTGTTTTCGAAATACGAGTAGCTGAGTAACTCTGGTATCTTTAGATGTTGCTGCAGATTATTACGACCGCACGACCTTTCCAAGGGGGCGTGAGTTTTTACGTACTCTTAACCTGCCTTAACTCTCCAGAGTCTCCACTTGCAGGGATCATTCCACTGCAACATTGGTTTTTTGGGTCGGGCTACCAACGCACGTTCCTTGGCAGCCTTCCGGCTTCCCCGACTATCCGATTCACACCGGCGAGCCTCACCGAACATACGAGGACTAATTGATCTACGTAGTTATGTCACAAGCTGTATGCCGATTCTAATCAAAATTATGGTCAACATTGTTCCCAGTCCGATCTCATGTAGGCATTTGAGATCATTAAATGATCAATAAATGAGTGAGGTCAGCACATGTGATACGCCGGAGCGAAGCGAAGGCAAGTCTTGTATATATAATATTGATCTGATCACAATTTTGATTCTCGTAGAACTTGGAGTTGCATCAATGCCCTGACTGCCGCATTGTTTGTTGCGTTGTCATAACATAAGGCCTGAATTCGAAAATCGTCCTGACCAAATCTGTCAATTAGTCGAAGAGCAAATCAAGAATCAACGCATGCCTGCTCAATCTCAATCAGCGCCGGCATTTCATCATCACTGTCTAATGCTGTATTTCGCGACACGTATTCTTGCACCGACTTGGTGTCCATGTAGGAAGACACAAATCCGGTAGCCGTGGACTTGGGAAGGTCAAGCCTTTTGGCAATGTTGGCGACCTATGATCTAGTTAAATCAAAGCCTGGAAGAGCTCAAACAACTGACCTTTGTAGCAATTTGAGAATTCCTTCCTGGAATGGCCAGGGGACGGGCTTCGTTTTGATTTTCCATTTAAATTGCGAGGCAGGAGCAAGGCAGGAGCGATGAGCTGGCACTCCGTGATCGCCCGGATCATCACTTTTAAGTCCTGGAAAATATTTCCTTTTTTGGACCTAAGGCCTAAGGTCCGAGGCCTTAAATGAGCCTAAGGTCTCAGCTCACCAGAAGGCTCTCATTTAAGGCCTTACGGCGGTCACTGGCCGACAGCGTGATGGCGGATGGCCGTGCTTGCCGATGATCAGGCCCCCGGAGTAGGGCTTGAACCCGTACCCGTTTTCGACGGGTCGACGGCCGGGACGGACGTGTTTGGATCCGTACGTTTCGGGTCTCTGAGCCTATCTGTGCCGGGACGGGTACGGACGGGTCGACCCGTCGACGGGGAACCCGTACCCGGCCGTTTCGACGGCTTCTACGGGTCTCACTCAGGCACAGAAATGATGTCGTGCGGCTCAAAATAGAGCGTTCGGAATGTGTTCCGGTGAGCACATCCACATGTTGCCATTGATGCTAGATCTTTGCGGCTTGATCGATGCTCTCGGCGCCCAGATATGTGCAATGGCTGTACTGGTATCTGCCCTTGTCCCGCGCCTCTCCGCACCTTCCCGCGCCCACGCCATGTACCCTGGATTCTCCAGGAAATCTAATGACTTTGACTCTCACTGGGGACTTTTAGTACGCTGTACGTTGTACGCACTATGCAATCTAAGCCCTTTACAAATTGGAACCGGCAATATCTTTTGATTTTATTTCCTTGTGATTCCGCCTGCACATATAAGGCCGACTCCATCTCTGTGGTGCACCCAATCACTTCCGATGCCATTAAGTCCCATCTAATATGATGATCGCTCCCCCCAGCAAGTTTCTTCCACTGGGTCAGATTATCATTCCTGCTATGCACAATTTTCTTTCTTACAAGTCACCTCGCAAGCGCGCGGAACTCTATCTGCATCTCGGAACGAGGCCTTGGCAGCTCACTGCTTTAGATGGGTCTTAGCGAATTTGTTACTCTTCCTACTGCCGCCGTTCGCAGAAATTACAGTTATTCTCCTTTGGGGTTCTCGGCTCGGCATCTATGGGCATAGTGCTCCTCAAGCATCGGCTTATTCTCTAGTGTATTTCTCGGTGTGGTCGGGCTCAGCCTTGGTATTTAACGGTCAGCAGAATCCAGTTTTCCACGCTACTTTCACTCATAGGTTTCATAAGCCGCAATCCTGTTTCCACGATTTTTTCGCCACCACCTTGTTATTCCGTTAATTTTGGGCCGCCGCCGTCATCGCTCGCATTTCTCATTGAAGCAGGCTGAAGGCGAGATTTATTAGTAGTCATTAGATACTTGATGTACGCTGGTCTACGCAAGGTCAACCGTACGATTTAAGGGTCCCTCATAACCCGTCGAAACGGCCGGGTACGGGCGGGACGGGCGGGACCCGTACGTTTCTCAATTTCAGAATTCAGGAGACGGGACGGGTTGACCCGTCCGTACCCAGAAACGGCCGTCTTTTTCGACGGCCGTGCCGTTCGACGTACGGGTTCAAGCCCTACCCCGGAGTGCGCTTGGAAGTGCGCAGCTACTTTAAGCTTATTCCAGAACGGAAGCGAATAGGTACGCTTGAGGGGAACAGCTTTGCGGTTGAGATCTCGTTTGGTTGGGTTGGTTCCTAACTATTATATCTAGCATGTGAACCGTCCTACTGAAAAACAGTCAAATCTGAGCAAATAGGTCATCTCAGGGGACTAATCAAAACTCGTAAGATGCCATGCCCTCCGGATTTTCAAAGCCAACACAATGAGCATATTCTCAAGCAAAACAGTTGAGAATTGATCTTAGGAGAGCCATCCGATAGAAAATGCGTTGAAAAAAAAAAAAAAAATCGGGCCGCGCCCTAAGTTCCGCAAACAGCTGTAACACAGAAATCCTCCTTGACTTAAAATCTCCCCAAAGAAACCCATCAGTGAATGCACTGCCCGGTGCTGGCTCGTCAGACTGCAGAATTCTGATCAAGAAAGGAGTTTACATGGATGACCATGAACGACCCGATGTTGTGCAGTATCGAACAGACGTCTTCCTGTCCAAGATGGCAGGATTTGTAACCGCCCCTGGTATACAAAATACCGCTGAGTAATGCGGATCGAGCGGGTAAAAGTGAGCCGGAGGCTCGAAAGGTCCGATGGGCCAAGCGCAGGCCTAGACAGGGCGCCGATTCATCAGCACTGCCGCCCAGGCTTCTTTTCCCATCCCCACCCGCTGTCTCCTCGCCTAAGGCCAGAACTTCTCGCGCGCTAACGCGTCGCGTCGACCCGACGAAGGAGAGACTCCTCTGTAGTGCTCTGGATGCACTGACTCCGCCATACTCTTGTCCTTTCTCCTTATTCTACTATTCACACATAACCACATCACCGGCCCGCTCGCTTGCTGGTCGCCCTCTGGCGGCTCGCTTAGCCAGGATCCTGTCTCCGAAAACACCCATCTCCAGCACTAGTACAATCACAAGTCTTTGACACTGTGGGAACTATCAGCACGGTCACGGTCTTTTTTGCTCCATACCTCTGCTCGCGTGCTGTCGCTCCCGTCCTCTCTGCATTCGGTCCAACTCTAAGAGGGTGAGATTCCTTATTGTGATCTTCTGCCATCATATGCTCATGCAGCTCCTCCCTTTCCTATCTAGCTAGACTGAAAAAGCACTCACTCTCGTCTTATTGCTTCCCGCCCCAAATTGCTGACTTACACGCGTATTAGAGATGGGCATTACTCCTTCCCCCGTCCCTTTCTATCTCACACCTCTCCCGTTTCTTCTCTCGCACGTGATAGTTTCACTTATAGCACCACAATGAAGATGTATTCCACTTAGATCCCAGTAGGAAATGTAGCTATACGAGTCTAGTTTATGCAGAGACCGCTGCTCAAGAAACTCCCTCCTCGCAAATTTCCCTGCCTGAAGGCTCCGCCGGAGTCACATTTTTGATCATTTTGCGTGGTCCTGGACCCTTCGTATGTCGGCTACACATAATCCATGTTTTTTCAGTCGCTCATGTCACCGAATAAGAATTTGAATATCAATTTCACCCATTCTGTGGAAAGACCGGTGGATAGCCTCCCCAACATTGTCAATAACCCCCCGGTCACCCCACGCAGACACGTCCGCCGTGTGCGCGAGCATGGTCTTCGCGAGCATCGTGTCAGTGACACAAGCAAATCTCACAGGAATGTAAATCCAAAGTCATCTATTCCCGCGTCTTCTTTTCCGGGTGGGAGCTGCCTCGTCCTCGTCCTTTGAGTGCAGCTTGTGATACTTCCGTCGACAACGACGATGAAAATACACCGCCAGGTGATCCATACATTTGATTCTGTAGCCCGAAGTGAGGATTTGGGATTTTTCTGGGGCCTTTGGAGGCCTCGCAGGATCGTGGGAATTTGAAATTAAGCCTTAATTAAGCCTACTCATATTAACCCCTTAATGCGTTCTTAACCCTTGGGACCTGATCGGGTGCGCCAGGAAAAATTTCTAGGATCTTAGCTATACATACTTTCCCCACAAGATTCGTCCCTGATGTATTTCTTCGAATCTGAATGAGATGAGGAGGAAGTGAAAAAATGGGTTCAAAATATTCCTCACAGCCAGAGTTTAACTCAGAATTTCTTGACCAGTTCCAGAATCCTGTCGAAAACTGTACAACATATTTTTTCTGTTACTCCCGGTGCTCAAGTGTTCATAGATTAGCTGTATTAGCGATTCTAGGATAGTTTAGGGACGAAATCCATATGCATACGAGATTCTGGAAAAAGTTTCTGTACACCCGATCAGGCCCTAAGTTAGTAAGTTAACCAAAACATTTTACCCTTATTAACCCCTTAAAATGCAACACTGCCGAGGGATCACAAAATGTATTCTGCGATGCATCCCAGAAACGGAATTGATTGTTGCGCCGTGGGAACATAAACGCCCTCGGCTACAATGCCGAGGCTTAAAATGAGTGTTATCGTGGTTGAACTATGTACAGCGTGAACGAACTACAATGAACACGAAGATTTCAGTGATAAGATTGGCAAGGGCCATGTCACCCAGTGCGATCCCAGGAGGTCTGTTTCCCAATACTTGGTGACGAGTAAGCATATTCATACCATTAACATCCCTTGAATACGCTCCCAGCTGAGGGTTGATGTTAAGGGGTTTTTAACCCTCAATATTCAATCTTGATTAGCCCTTAAGCTTAAAATGCAACACTGTCCCTCAGGGGGACCTATTCTGAACCCCGTGCCTCACAATGGCATTTTGAACCCCGTGCCTCACAATGGAACCGACCACCCAGTGCATTATAATGTATTTCGGCCAGGTTCAGCAGGGATAAGGGAGCATTAAGGTTTGAATAGACGCCCTGCATTCCGCGATTTGAATGCCCCGCGAGCAAGGGCAAGAAATGTATTCCAGCTGTCCTCCGGAGGGACAAGGGACCTATTCTGAACCCCGTGCCTACAATGGCATTTTGAACCTGTGCCCCACAATGGAACTGATCATCTGGTGCATTACACTGTATTTCGGCCGGGTTCAGCAGGGCAGGGCGATTTTGCCGCTGCAGTGCCGTTGCCGCTTGCAGCGGCAGTGTCAGCGGCAGTTGACATTTGTTGCACATGTTGAACTCGGGTTCAACTCCAACCTTGAGGTCCCCTATTGTACCCACACGTACCCTAGGTATCAATACGTTGTTTGGGATTCAATATGAGGCACTCACCTCGTTGTGGGCACTGAAATAACATGACTTTCGACTCCTTGCAGGGGCAGTCAGCGGCAGCCAAACATGTGCAAACATTGTGCAGCGGCAATCCGCGGCACTTTTCTGCAGCCCACGCACGCCTCCCCCAGTCCCAAGGGTTTCCGAAAATCGGGTGTGACGCGTGACTTACGAATTGAACAAAATACTACAGTACTTTCCGAGTGGTGTAGCTGGGCGCTTGAAGGATGGGGGCACGTGCACTTAACACTTTTGCTTGAACATCCTTTGGTTTTCCCTGTCTATATTCGGATAATTCTATTTGGCAGCCCGGCTGCCAGCTGGTTTGGGGTTGCCAAATAACATTTTTCTCATTGGCAACCCCTCCGTGTCTGATCTTTCGGGGCGGTCAAATCTAATCTTGCAGGTCCGATGTGTCCTGTTCCACCTGCCGACCAACCGCTGAGTAGCATACAAGACACGAGTAGCCACAGCAAGTTGAACACAAGTTGGACAGTTGGATTGCCTGCACTATTTCCTAAGTAATTCCTGTCTTTGCATTATTCATCTCCCAGGCCTATCAGTGGGCAATCCAGTCTTCAGTGCAAGACCGCTGAACATACCATTATGAGTTGGAAATTTTTTCTTAAAACTTCAGAATACCCTCATCTCTAATTGGTACATACTAGCTAAGTGTATCATGCCCATCCTCAAAGGAATAGGCCGTATCTGAGGGGAACCGGCCAAAAACATGAGTATGGATCTTCGGGCCGTCTTGCACAGCCACTACGTCGATCGACCCAATCTTGCCCAATCTGCAATGGGAAAACATCTCGGCCAGAATGGTCTGTGCGGCCGCGGTATTTATTGTACTTGTGCTCATCTCATTAATTCTCATTTTCTTTCAGTCGGGCGCCTCGTCACGTCGCAAGTCAGATGGATATGACGCACTTGGTTCGAGGTGAAAGTCTGCGGTCCAGGGCCTAGCCGCACCGTGATAATATTCCAATGTTTCTTGCTCAAAGCTTGCGAATATAAACTTTAAATATGATTCTGCGGTTAGATGTGAATTGAATCTAAACAAGACTTTCTTGGCAAATTCTTGCTCGTGCTCCAAGTAGTCGCGTGTTCTTTCGTCGCGCCTGAGACATGTGTAAACAGCAGAGGCAATTATTTGAGCATTTTTGTCGGGAAGCAGGTCGGAATCCATAGCACTGGGTATGATAAGATTTTCTGTGGGAACATCGATGGAGTTCGAGAGTTGAAGGAGAGATGGACATAAAAGGTAAGACCGAAAATTGGCGCTCAGTTGGCAGATGACAGATGGCGGAGTTTCAAATGGCTTCGGACAGACACGCATAATTTTATAAAGTGAGTAATTTACCATTACAGTAAATTATAGCTGGATGCCATCACCCAATTTATAAGATTACGTGTGTCCGTCTGTCTGAAGCCATTTACACCTAACTGCAAAACCCTAGAGCGCTCGCAAGAAAAGTTCCCAGACGCCACCTACGTCACTTGCCTTTTTCGGTAGTTCCACTCCATACCACAACAACACGGTCACGTAGTAACTAGGGAGCCAGTCGCGTCTATAATGGTACTGTATAGGGCCAGAATATTAAGCTTTGTCGACGAATCGATGACGACCGAGCCCTGAGCAGAATAGATATATAGATATATATACGGGGCGGCAGCATTGCGAGCCTCCCACACCCTCCCACCATGGCTTACAACTATAACAACAATCTGGACGACGAACGCTACGCGAATGCGCGGTATCTCCTGGGCATGGGGCCGATGCCTCCCCCGACGAGCCGAGAGCTTGCTGTCGCCCATATGCAGCACACACTCAACCATGGCATATTCAACGGACAAGATGGGGACACCAATCCTGCGCTGCCACACGGCGGTCACCAGTACGACAATTATCGTTAGCCACAGTACAATATGCAGCACAACTTTCGACCTCCGGCTGCCCCTGATGCAACCGGCCCTGCACAGGGCGCAATCTCGATGAGCGCTCGCCACAACGCATCTGCCAATTATGATGGAGAAAGGGGAAGCCTTCGTCAGTCACTCGCACAATTAGGCAATCTAGTGACTCACCGATACCACCAGAGCTCGAGGTTCATGTGCCCGCTCCTGCCGAGCCCGAATCCGCGACTACCCAGGCCACCATTGCGCCCCCCATTCGCCTCGGCTTTTCTATCAACGACATCCTGCCTGGCGACTTCTTGTCCCGAATCTGTGCGAACATGGATTTAACGCCTGCTAACGCGCAGCTTGGGTGGAAATCGAGTGCTGACGCCAAAAGGGCGCTGCCTCATCCTCTGCGGACAGATGAAGACGTCAAAACAGCCTTTGGGCATTTCAGGCCCATACTCTCGAGCACGCGTCGCACCAAAAAAGTCTGGATGGAGATCATCAACCTGGTAAGCATGTTGACTGCGTCCAAAGCTAAGCTGATCACTCACTGCTTTAATCTAGACTAAACCCGCTGAGAAGCCTGCGCCTGCGCCTGCGCCGAAGGTCACGGAGACGGCTTATCGTGATGAATTGAATATTGTCAAGACGGCACTGGCATGCGAGAAGCACCGTGGTAACAACCGGTGGTGTTTCGTGAGGCGAGACAACGAGAAAGGCCCACTCTGTGTGCCGTTGGGGTTAGAGGAAATCACACTATGGGCTCGCAAACTGGTAAGCAAAGACCCAAATGCCAGATTAGTTACTAACACGCTCGTAATAGCATGAAGATAGGGCTCGCGCACCTGAGGAGTGTGTACTCGACGATACGTGCCTCACACCTCCGGACGTCCTCCACGTCGATGATCTTGAAAAGGTCGCCGCCCAACGTGAGGAGCGCAGCAAGGCACGCAAGGGTCGAAGCACCACCGCCCCCGAGATCCACGTTCACATCCCACCGATGCAGCCTATGCAGCCCTTGCCAGCTTTCGCTGATGTCGCCAATACATCCCATCGCCTTGGCAAACGTGGCCGCGATGAGCTCTCCGACGACGATGAGTCCGATGATGAAGACTTACAGGCTGCCTCTATCACTGAGGTCCTCTCCATGTTGGACAACAAGATGCCCGCCCTCAACTACCCTCAGTACGAGGCAGCCTTGCGCCAGCAGGGGATTGCCTATGCGAATGCCGTCGACGGATTTGAACGGGAATTCTTTGTCGACGAAATTGGAATGGCCAGAGGTGCGGTGAAAGAGTTTGTTCGACTGGCCAACAAGGTGGCGAAGGGTAAGGGGAAGAAGCGGGCTCGACTCGACGGTGAGAAGAACAAAGAGAATCTTGCGTAATCGTATTTGTCAAACACCAATAATGTACATAAATGAATCTTGGAGTCTACGACACATGTAATACTTGGCTACACTACATAACCACAATCGCGATACCAGCCTTCAATGTTATCAACTGTCATACTTGAAAAAACGGCCTCCCAAAGCATGGCAATAGGATCACAGGTAGGCTCGTTGGTCATCTCGCCCAACACGTAGTCGCGATTGAGCCGAATCCACGCTTTCATCACGGAGAACCCTTCTTCAATTGGATTGAAGTCCGGGGAGTAGGCTGGGAGGTAGACGAGTCTCATGCCACTAAGAAAAACAATACGAGTCAGCAATTCACACAGAAAAACAGACGCGGACTTGCCGCGCCTCGATCCTCTCTCTAATACCTGCGAAGTGATGTGTACTAGCATTGTCCATGACAATTACAGAGTTGTCTTGAGGATATGGATTCATGTTGTCGAGTAGCGCATCAATATATGTCTGAAATTCTTCTCCAGTCCACGATCGTGTTAGGATGTCCAGGTGGAGGACACCGTCGAGGGAAATGGCTGGAAGAATAGAATAGCTAGAAATCCCGTTACACGGGATTTAGAAGGAGGGGATTGAGACGTACCGGATTCCTCTAACGAAGTAGTCATGCCTACGAGCCCTGTCACCCACCCGGGCCCAACCCATCTGCCGTTTCGTGGTATGTCGATTTGCAGCCGACTCGTCCAGAAAGACAAGCATACGAGGGGTGTAGAATTCCCCAATTACCATCTGATACTCCGTTCGATCGTCGTCATTGGCTTCCTGCGCGGGACGCTTGATCTATGGCGGCGTAAGTTCTCGACAACACTCTACTCATAGATCATAAATCTCCACGCAGCGTACCTTTTTGCGAGACCATCCACGACGTAGAAGCGAGCGTGAGATAGTAGTCTCGTCAACGTCAATCCAGCGACCCTCCTCGAGGCCTTTCTTGAGCTCAGAAAGATAAATATCAGGCTGCCGTTCTATCAGAGCTTCGAGATACTAGAAAGAATGAGTAGAGGGGCGCCAATAGCACAGCCCGTACTTGCCTCGAGGTCAAGGGACGTCAGAGCAGGAGGACGACCATTCGTGGCTGGCTGTGCGACAACATATCCAGTGGTATGCCAGAGCCGCTTGATCCTTCTGACCGTACTCTCCCCGATGTTTATCGCAGCGGCAATTTCTTTATTCTTCATCCCCTTCGTCGACATAGTGATAACATACCTCTTCTGGGCAGGAGGTATGTAGCAGAAGGTATTTGGCGACATAATAGCAGAAGGAACGGTGCAGATATGGTGTAGTACTGGATGCGTTCATAGTGGTAACAAGTGGAGTAGAACTACCGAAAAAGGCAAGTGACGTAGGTGGCGTCTGGGAACTTTTCTTGCGAGCGCTCTAGGGTTTTGCAGTTAGGTGTAAACTCCGCTGTTAATTTATCATTTCGGCAGCTCCTTGCCGGACCTCAGCTAAAGTCCTCAAACACTTATTTGTTCACTCTCCTCGCTGCTTCATTCGACTTTTGAGAGCTTCGGGAGGGGATGCGAGGCCGCGAAGCAGCCGAGCAGCCGCTTGTATTTAACAAGACATGCCTTCGCTTCGCTTCGGCGTCCATGTCAATGAAGAAAACTTGAATGAATAGAATGTATATATTTCGGCTACCCTCCGGCTACCTCGCTCAACACTGTACGAACTTTCGTACTAGTTGCTAGCCAACGGAGCACGCTTCGTGCTGCAGCTGCGACATACTATGCGACGGGCCCCACCGATGACCGGCCGTTTACACAGCATGCAACTGGGGACAACGCAGCGGCAAGTCAGTCATTCCGTGATATGCCGGGACAGCTGGAAAAAGTGGGAAGTCACACGCGCACCTTCCTGGGAGACCCGCGAATGAAATGAGAGCTCAGAAAGCCGGGCACACCAGGAAAGTCAATGGTGGAACTGGAATGACATGATCGATAAGAGGCTGGGTGTGGACAGGACATGAACCATGCTATGAATTGTGGAACAAAAATTTCGAGTGGATAAGCAAACACGGGTCGTCTTACCCGGCGCACATATAAGCAAATCACAGAAAAGCATGGGCAAGTCTGAAACATACCCCGCGATCACGATAACCGCAATGAAACAGAACGTTGGTAACAAAGGCTGAAGGGATGATTAGCACTGCAGAAATAGAGAAAGGAACAGCCTACCCCATGAGGGCTGCAGAGGTGAGTTAACGGTGAAAGCGTGACTGAAAAGGAAATGCAGAACGGGAGGGATCGAATCACGGAGAAGGGAAGCGGCCCAGCGGGTCCTCAGTCACCCGATTGCTCCCAACGGCTCTGCAGAAAAGTTCGTGAAATTGACCATATTTATAGGAATCGTCACCAACTTCTCGGCTTCGAACTGCGTTGGGATCCTGAGCGGGTCGGCAAACCACGGAGGAAGGGAAAAAGTCCAGGGAGATTGGTGGGAGGCAAGATTAGACATGTTCTTGAGGGGTTGGTTCCCAGCTGTGCGTGCGGGACCATTTGAATTTAAAAGTGTTGAATGGTTTGAGTTCTTCCCAGAGGTCACGCGAACTCTTGAACCGTTGCGATTGGGTAAGCCGTAAGAGTCTTGTGTGTCTGGTCTGTAATCTGGTCTTGCGAGGCCTTTGCTATTGCTGAGAACGAACCACCACCGAGCTAGCCATGGAGTGGGTTTGAAGTTGAGCGTTGAAGAGTTTGAACCTTGTTGCGGCCCTGTCTTGAGGCACGATATGCTCGTTTTGACGGTACGAACACTGAAGGCTTGATTCAGGGGACGACTGGCAGTAAAACACAGCTTCGAGGGCGTAGAGCGCCACCAAGATGGCAGTCTGGAACTATCTTGATGCTGGCGGCGTCTTGCTGGACTCAACGCATACACGCCCCACGAATTCTTATGGCGACCGAGATGCGAGACTTTCGACCATCACGTGTCTTGATCCATGCGCAAGAACTGGCTGCAGAAGATTGGGGAAGTCAGGCAAAGTATTGAGGCGACGGTGGCAGGAGGAATGGGGCGGACGGGGCGGCGGAGGAATGCGATACGGGAGGACGTGATGGGGGGTGTGAAAGAAAGAAGGAGGGCGCAAGAGACCTTTCCTTATGTACGGAAATTGAGCGGCTGATCGGCGAGGTCGAAAATATGTGGAGCGTCTAGTTCAGGGCGCCGAAGCTATTCTCTTTTAGCTCGAGAACCCCAGAATAAAAAAGGGTGTGCTTACGGGTGCTGCCGACAGAGTGGGAAAAATGGAAGAGTGCAAACAGGTGCAATCTGATTCGAGGCATCTGCTTAATACACGAGGTATCATAATGTTCCAGCCCTAGTCAGTGGTCTACCTGATTCCCGTCCAGACTGGCATTTAATATATAGGGCTTACCTGTCGGGTAACTTTGTACCCGTGGGTTCTTTACAATGTTCTCCTGTTTTCGCGGCACTTTTCACGCCAAAGCCATGGACAGCGAAGCCTATGCGGGTGCCGAGTTTAGCTCTAGCCCGACAACCGTTAATCGTGAAACCACCTCGTGAGCTCTTTTCCTCGTGCCTAGTGACATCGAATCTTGTTTCACGGGTGCAAATCCAGCTGCGGCGGCGCGCTCTTTTCGGGTTCGCAGCACTTCACCGTAGGCTACACTAGTCCTCGGGTTGTGCCGTCCGGTGAGTTTGGGTGTAGGCGTCTTGCGAAGAAGCTAAATATTGGATAGACTTCAGAATGATCCCGCTTGGAGATATAGACCGGCAGCATGAAATACACTTGAACAATCGAACTGGTCGTGTTCGTCGTGTATACGCAGCCAGAGGCGAAGGCCGACAGTTGAATATGACGGTCGCCATGTATCAAGGGCACAGGGCGGACTTTAGTTGTCCTCACAATTTTTTAAAGGATATTGAATTGAATTTGGGGTGCGGTGCACAGTCAAAGCTTCATACAAAGAAGCTGGGATACTCATGTCAGCCTGGGTTTGAACTTGTAAATAACACAAGTGGTCAGGCTTGACTGGCCGATCTCCTCCACAAGAAATTTTTTGTGACCTTGAGACCAATGAATATTTGGAATGTTCAGAGGATCCATCCATAATCCTAGACACTTTGAATGGGCTGCGGATCGGCGGGGCTCTCGATATTGATATTAGCCAGGCTTGCATGCTGGTCTCATTGCATCTAGTTTTCAGCTACGTCTGGATATCCTTCGAGAAAAGCCACTCCTATTTGAACCACAGGTTTCGTGCCCATTCAACTCACGGAGAGAAGTTGCACAGTACCCAGAGGTTGTCATCGACCCCGTGTCGATCTGACCCACACCAACTGGGTCTTCACCCCAACGATACCCCTTGAATCCATCCCAGGGGCCCTCAACCCAACCCTCTGCCTGTATTACTCCTCACCAGGGCCTGGGATCGGTCCCGAACGTCATTGCACATACCCTGCATCGAAGGAAAGCCGTTAAATTCAGGTCTCAAAGCACACTGGTTGAAGATGCAGAAATTTCGGAGGAGTTCAGAGCAGGTGCGTAGTGCGACTGTAACACCTTCCTATCGTCTAACTCTTCTGTACAGATCTTGCCAGCCCCCGGACCACAATCCCTACGACCCCTCCGACCTCAGCTAGCCCGGCCCTCTCGGTGTTGCCACCCAGTTCACCCAGCTCATCCACTGTACGAGGGAGTTCTCCGCCTTGCAAAAATGTGTGCATTTATTTCCCTACTCGTCGCACCGGACTCACGGTTTTCTAGCATTCTGTCCTCTTTCTCCTCTGCACATGGAGGATATGGATCCCCCTTCCGGTCTCTCTCCCAGTCCTACCTCCGCATTTCCGGGAGATTATCCCACTGTTTCGGGCAAGCGTACAGCCTCCCAAGGCCGCGGCGCATCTGTGGACAGAGGATTGCGTGCGGCGGGTGGATCGTGAGCGCATCGGCGGTGACGCCGATATTGGAGTCATGCCTTGTGGCCATGCTGAGTGTCGCAGCTGCGGAAACAGGGGCGGAAACGAGGATGGGATCAGTGATGAGGGCGATGAGGACCCGAGCGGACACTCCTCAGCCGCATTTTGAAAAGCATGACCTGATGCGATAGAGCTGCATTCAAATAGTTGCCGATTTGAAAAGCATGACCTGGCGCAATAGAGGTGCATTCAAAGGGTTGGCATTTTGGAAAGCATGACCTGGTGCATTCAAATGGCTAGCATTTTGAAAAGCATGACCAGACACAATAAAGGTGCATTCAAATGGCTGCCATTCTGAAAAGCGTGACCTGGCACAATAGAGGTGCATTCAAATGGCAGGCATTTTGAAAAGCATGACCTGACGCAATAGAGATGCATTCAATTTCAAAGGGCTGGGATTTGAAAAACATGACCTGATACAGTAGATCACAGAAGTCGGAACTTAAATAATACGAAGCCATTGGACACATACTATAACATCCAAGCTGCATTGTGGCCTTCCACACGATCTGCTGTCCGAATTTATTGCCGACTACCGCTTGAGTAATTATCTGGCTGACGTGAGTGAAATGGGAAGCTTGTGAAGATTTCGGACCCGGTATTTCAAATGAAGGCCGTGTACTTACAGGATTCGTTTTCCCAAGCCTTGAACGCATCAGCATCGCCAGTGGTGGCGGCTAGATTTTCTAGATAATTACATACTCTCAGTTTCAGTGCGGCGTTTTCGGCGAAGGATGACCTCCCAACGGTCCAAGCTGCCCTCCCGAATGAGTATTGGAGCATTACATGGCCCGTTTCTGTGCCTTCCCCCGGCCTCATCACTCCAAGTTAACGGAGGTGCGCCGGGCTGGGATCTCACGGAGTTGTGCAGGGATAAATAAAGATCTTGAAATGCCTCAGAGACACCACTTGAATCTACTCCCTGTGTACTTGTGGGTCGGGCAGTTGGTATTAAGGTGGCACTTGCGCTTAGGCTCTGAAGTGTTAAGCTAGGCCAGACCGGGGTAGAAGGAGATGAACAACAGCATGTAAATGGCTCCGGTGTCGGTTCACCACCCCCCATAGATATTGCAAGGTCGCCAGCGACCTCAACCGATATATCTGATCCAGTATCTCCACTGTGAGAGATCGTGAGATTGACTGTGTGAAGAAGTGTGAAATTAGAGCGACAGCTACTTTTAAAATCGGACATGTGCACACATACAGTCAACTCCCTCTTTGTTAGAATTTGGTGCAGGAAGAGCATTTGCTGTTAAAATTACTGCCAAAATTTAAAAGGTACAACATAGGTGTTGTGTAAATGAATATTGTCTAATAGTGTGAAATTCAAAGGCGGATTAAAGGGTCCATTTAAATGCGAAGGCGATCTTGTCCAGAACGATTGGGTCTATGCTGTTCGGAGTGTAAAAATATCCATATCCCAAATTTTTGCAGTTCCCTCATATTTTAGGGGCAAAGGGATTTTGACGCAGCACTGATGTTTGAAGCATGCAACGTCAGTCCATCAGCCATTTGACGATTAGCTTGTGGCTTGTTTGGCCTTGTGAGCTTGTCGACAAGCTCACAAGGTCAAAAGAGTGAAAGGCCCCTCTCGGAAAATGAAGAACAAGATCGGAGAACCTCTTAAAAAGTCGGGGGCACACACTACAGAATATATAAAAACCATGGTCTCCCCAGATAGGCTAACCAGCTCGTGATCAAATCCAATTTCCGCGGGTGGCCGGAGTCGAACCGTCGACCTTGTGAAAACTCGAAGGTCATTTGTGACCTTGCGAGCTTGTGGCGGTTTTGGTGTAGCTTGCGACCTCGTTTGGCCTTGTATAAGGTCACAAGGTATTTGTCAATCGAGATACACACAAGGACTGGAAAAAATCACTTGAGAACTCAAGAGTCAAGATTTGTACATCCCTGATTTCCCGCCACGGTGTTTCAACCGAACTAGAAGCCAAGACTTTATTCTGAGAGAGAAAAATGGTACATAAACGAGCAATGTAGTCATGATTACCAGCCCCTGCAAGGCAATCATCCGGCTCCCCACAGCTGTGGACAAGCCGGTGCGTTTTAGCAGAAGGGATCAATGTTTACGCAAAAAGTGCTGACGAAAAACCTGATTTACTGCGGGACGTGGAAATAGGGCGCCCTAAAACCCTTACCTAAAAGTAGAGGGAATACCTTGGAACGCACCCATTCTTCCCCCACTCCTAGTTACTGCCGATTTTGACTTGACACCAGGAGCGTATTATCGGCGCTACGAAAATATTCGGATCTTGAGGCGGACCGTGTTGTTTCGGGTGCGCGACACGCCCACGCGGGGCGCGCTGTACGACGCTATCTGCATGCAGGACGAGATCGAAACGAAACACGAGGCGACGTACATTTGGCACAGATACACGTGGTGGCTCAGCGAGTGGCCAAACCCTCGCGACCCGGATCCGGATCGATATACCATGTTAGCGGCCATCGTGGAGGAGCTTGTTAGGGCCTTCAATTGGCGGCTGGGGACTGGGTGGTGTCGGGACCTCGACGAGGAACGCCGACCTTACAGTACGCGGGCTCAGCGACTGGTGCGGACGCCGCAGCCCCCAGAATCAGTCCCGAGCTGGACGTTGGCTGATCCGCCGGCCCAGCAGACACTAGTACTTATGAGCGATGAAGTCAAGACGACGGCCTCTAGTACAAACTCGCATTATTGGCAGAGATTGAACGCTTACAGGTCAATGAATTTGCAATTCAACATCTACTTTTGTGTTCTTGAGTATCCAATGCGGCCACATGATGTCGAACAGAGCTGATAATATACTATACTTGCCATCATACGGATGAACAACAACTTCATTACTCCATGTTATCAGACCCCAGGAACCACTATTAGTGCATTTTTCAAGTCTCCAGAAGATAGAGGATGTATTGTCTGGTGTAACATGCCCAACAAATCTGGCAAACCTTGCGGTATTAATTTCCCTTTCAGGTCAACGTCGATTTACATATGTTGTAGTTGTGGGTGTATGCTTCCGGTCGAGGTTACGGCTGTAGCTATCATTTGTATCTTAGATGGATGATCAATATACCTGTGATAAGGCTGTCAGTGAGGTAGGGAAAGAAGACCGTGGTGCGCTCGACACATTCGAATGTGCACGGAAGAGGAGGACCGAGAAATGACCCCCTCTGTCGCCGTCACCATGTGAAGCTCGGAGTCCCATCCGATGCCGCTGTATTTCCGAACGAAGATATACTTTTCAAAACCCTTTTGCAACTGCAGAAAGAAAGGTGGTGAGCATGTGAGAAAAGAGGACAGAGAAGGGTGTACATAGTTGAGCTTAGAAATACAGTCGTCTGGTCTTTTTTCGGGCGCGCGCCGGGGTTCGCAGCATGGACATCCTTGACAATTTCCGCCCATACAGTTGGCTTGAAACCGTTGCCGGACTGGTGCGTACTCTTCTTCGCGATGAGACCGTCTAGCAGCGCATCACATTCGGGGTCAATCCAATGAGCCTTGCCTTCGTCGCCAGCCATGAGAGCAGAGAAATGGGAAGAAGAGAGCGAGTGACAGAGCGTGACAAAAGATTCTATCAAAAGATTCTATAGAAGCATTTACAACGATTCTAGCCGAGATTCTAGAGTACCCGATCAGGCCCTTAGTCCTGAAGCCGAGCGAGCAATGAACAAATTTCAAAGTCTTTAGGGCACGTTCCGGCAAGTGGTGCCGGACCGCTGATAGCGGAGTTTAAAAGGGCTTCAGACGGGGTAATATCAGATCGCAGCACGTAATCTGACGCATCTGGAAAAATCGGTTGAACCAGCGCTCGGAGTATTCCGGCCATCGGACAGATTCCACAATTTTTGAGAAGTGTTAAATTCAACGGGGAGGATCAAATCAAGTCCCTCGCAAAGTTTTAGAAAAATTAACCCAGAAAAACTCGGATGCGAAGTCGCGTAATCTGACGCACCAGTATATGTAGGGCAATGGTATAGCATAATTACAGCACATGGATGCAAAACGGGGATCCCTGCGCCTATATATCATACATACTATGTTTATTGCAAGATATCCAGTCCTATAGTTACCTAGGGCATGTACAGGAGGTGATATACACAAAATGATCTTAATTTATATAATCATCATATATCCACGGGTGCATGCAGGTGCGGGCATCCCATACAAGTACAATGGTGTTGGAATCAGGGGAAAAGACCAAGATTTGAGGGAGTTATGAGTGTTATGCTGAAATCATCATTTTTTGAAAAAAATTGATCTGCACCCTAAGTTCCGCAAAGAGCTGTAATGACCTTGCAGTTAAAACGCGACTGTTTCAATTCTATAGCAGTCCCGGAGATAGGTTCTGAGGCGGGCCCCCGCCCATCTGGATAGCCAGGGTCATTGCGAACATTTCTCTCGCTTTAGATTCCGCCCAAAGCCATTATTGCGTTCTTCGCAAGGCATTCATTTCTATGGCACATATACTGCCCAATAATTCATCCCATGATGGGAAAAAAGACACAACTTCATGGAGCCAACAGAAAAAAAGCACACCTTCAGATATCACAGATGGGACCCAAAAGGCGACATAACTTTGTAGGAACCAGTACCGAAAAAGGCGCACTGCTGACTTGAATTTGATGGCTCGAAAGTGAGCCGAAAAAAGCACAACTTGGACTTGTAGCATTCCAACGCAATGTGTTCTAATGTATCGGGTACATCACAGACATGGCACCTTCCCCGTATCTCCAGGGTCTCGATGTGTGACCAGAAATCTCCCACTCTGAATATATTATGTAGAAAAATTCTCGTGTCAGGTGCTGTAGAGTTATAGAGTGGATAGATCTCCAGATCATTTCATTAGAAGGTGAATATTTTTAAGTTTCTTCAATAGAACACCTGATGCGTTCCAGGTTTGTGAAAGTGATCTTGCGATGGGCTCTTGGTTGTAGCATTCGTATAATTTTCCTAAATAAACTCTGTGAGCCTCGGGATAGTAATATTCCTGGGTCATATCCAGGACCATACGGGGCTCTGATATTGAAAGTCAAAACATGCCGGCAGCTGGATATATATATTGTTAGACATATGCGAGGACATCATGATGCCTAGACTGTTTGCGTTTGTATGGGAGGTGATATACGTGCAAATTGGTGACTTGCCATATTTGGTACATATTATATAATCATCCTATATCCACGGGTGCATGCAGGTGCGGGCATCCCATACAAGTACAATGGTGTTAGAATCAGGAGAAAAGACCAAGATTTGAGGGTGTTATGAGTGTTATGCTGAAATCATCGTTTTTTGAAAAAAATTGTTCCGCGCCCTAAGTTCCGCAAAGAGCTGTAAGCCAGAAAATTCAAAAAATTTCCACAACGTCCTCATTGGAGCTGGTACGAATTTTATTTCCTAACATTATTCCGCTCTAAAAATCATGTCGTGTTAGTACTCCACCCTGCTATCCGTTTGTCATACTTTCAGTCCGCCAGCTGGGACAAGGTACTCGGAGGGCGTCACAATCCGTGGTTAAATGCAGTTAAATATATTATCGTATGATTACATTACATTATGATACGCATACCATTATATAAGAATAGGCCCGATTTTCCCAATCATATTGCCGTTACATTATGTTATGGGCTGGAGTCGTATTTAATCATAATCTGCCCGCCTTAGAACCTACTATACCGTACTTTTTCGTTCAATTCGACACGGACCCCCTAATTTTCGAGTTTTCAAAAAATCTCAGAAAATCCGAAAAATCGAGAGAAAAATATTTTCGGGGTCAGAAAAAAACGGCGTGAAGCGTGGCTGTCGATTTGAACGAAAAAGTTCAGTATTGGGTTTGAAGCAGCAAAAGGTTCAGGAGGATGTCTTAGTGAAAGACGGGAATCATTGCATACACATAGGTGTTGAGAAGCGCACCTCGAGTACACAATCGGCCCCCACGCACGTCGTCATTTGGCATGCCACCATGCTGCAGTATAATGGGTCCCCGCCAGCAATTATGCGCTTGGGATTCGGCAGGATATCCAGGGTGAACATTTATCTGGGTAGTGCTGGCACCATAACCGTTCCCTCAGCAGCAAAATATGCTTGTACTCCGGTAGGCCAAATTCACTCATTTCTCCGCCAAGTCTATCCAAGCGACGCACCTCCAGACACCTTTTGAGGCTCCAAAGTGTTCTATGAAGTTGTTCTGGCTAGCATTATTGAAGCACACCAAGCACCATCAATCCCGATGACAAACCCTTCTTCGTCAAAAGTAGTAAGTACCTCGATACTTTGAATCGGCCATCAATCTGATATACCAGATTTTTTACATCTGGGTCCGATACATATTTCCTTCCACAATTTGTAGTCAAAAGTGCTCAACATCGCCAAAAAACGCTAAAAATGCGTAACTTGCGGTGGACATTACAAGCCCATTTCCTAATGAATTTCGGTCGAACAACATATGGATATGGTCTCTTTTAAAAGTACTTTCAGGTCGTATGCACAATTTTTTTAATATAGAATGAATCCACAGAGTCGATTTTTGCGAAACCCCTTAATTATTTTATTGCAAGCCAACGACACACATGTCCTATGGGCAGTGAACTGTCTCGAAAATCCTCAAATAATTCATATTTCATAACCAGAGTTCATTTGGAGTGGTCCGGTGCCCAAACGAGCCTCAAAGAAATGAGGATGGCTCTGTAACATAATGGAATCTCTACACGTGGGGTCACGCTGCTCTCACGTAAATCCGAGGTCCGGCCTCGCCAGTGCCAACAGAATCAGACTCCATATTAAAATTTTATCGACTATCATAAAATTTTGTGGAGTCTGACTACGGGAGACTATGAAATCTCTAGTTTTGCCGCGACTCGGCTATGGATTAAGCCGCTGGCTTCAGACGGCTTTGGCTCGGCTCGGCTCAAGCCATGGCTCGAGACCAAATTGGTAAAACATCGCAAGCTTCATTTGGAACCCATTGAATAACACACTGCTCATCTATGGGGTCCTCCTTGATTCATTCTGATCCCGTAAAAGATTGAGCGAATGCGGGTTCAAGACCACGAAATCTCCTTCTTCAAATTCTGTACTAAGTCGACCATTGTTGTATGCCCGTTTTTGGGAAATCTGAGACAGAAGCAGCGCCTCTTTAGCCCGATTCGACTTGCTTCAAACTCATCAATCATGCCTTGCGCTTTTTCGTTAATTACCAATCTCTCTTCCCCCCCATTCAAGGAAGTGATTTGCCCTGGACGTGAAATTGCTTTGGAGGAATTAATAATGGAAGCGCCAGTGATTGGGTGCGATGTAGATTGCAAAAAGAGATACACGGGCGCTCCGCGATTCCGCGCCCACCTCGGATCCAGCTCGTAACGACCAGGCATGAACGCCCCTATGCTTTTTCGCTATCTAAGGATACATAATCCAGCAGGGGCCATCAAAATACAAACGGCACCCGAATGTCCTTATAAGTTGTTGGCTGAAAATGTTCACCTCTATAGCGCTGGACGTTCTTTGAAAACCCACACTTCACATCAAAATGGCTATGGTTGTGTTATGTATTCTGTTTGCCTGCGGTTTTATCCACTCATTTGTCCTCGGGGTGAATCTTCGTTCCGAAAGTTCGGTTCATATCCCCCGCTCGACAGTGAAACTGCGGTGCTCTCCACCGAACTCCACGGCCTGTGAGATTTGGCAATGATTTTCATCTCTACATATATCATACTAATACCACCTGCAGTACCTCAGTCCGACTCGGCAAACATGAATAATTCACTCTCGACGACAAATGACCCCGATTTTACCGTATGTTCGTTAAGTAGTTAGCCCCAGAGACTGAATTAATCCCAACAAGATGGCTAAATTGACATCGACAACGATGGCTACCCCCGCGGCCAGCGCGACTGTTGACCGTTGTGGCCCATCAGGCGCTACCGGTGAGTCCACCGCCTTTCCAGGCGTATTTTCTGAACCTTCGAATAGAGGAGACCACCAATACTACCGGTCCTAACGGCTCCATCGATTGGCTCAATTGTGGTATTGATGCGGATGGCAAGGGCGCCCATTAGGCTGTTTGTTCACTTTCTAAACGACATTCTCTAGGATGGAACCCACCATACATTACGGTTGATCAAACCGTCGCTGTGAACTTGTCGGACGCGCTCCAGTCGTCCAGCTCTGTCTTCGTCGCCTGCTCACAGTGGGTTCGGTACCTATCCATGCTGTCCACAACTGAACATTGCTTAGATTCGTTGGGATATTCCAGACCTATGCGGGGACGTACGGTATCCCAGCAATCATGTTGGCCTCTTTCGCCATGCAGGAGTCAAGCTGCAATCCGGAGTCTGTCGGAGAGGGTGGAGAGCAGGGTCTCATGCAGATCAGTCAAGACAAATGCGCGGGCGCGCCTGGTGGAAGCTGCAGAGATCCTGTTCGTTCCCCTGGGTCCTTTCACTCCTTCCCTCCCTGGCTGATAATTTTCTCAGGACTTCAACATCAGAGTTGCCGCGGAGTACTTTTCCGACACCCTGGATGGTAATAACGGCGATGTTCTGCTTTCCGTCGGTACGTACAACGGCTGGTACAAAGGCCTGACCAAAGTAAGCAGTTCGGCAGTTGGATTCTGTATCAGATACAATGACAGGCAACCAGGCCGCGGCAACCGCTGCAAGTAACTCGTCCTGCTCCCAATGCCAGAACAATCTCGACTAGTACGTCGTCTCGCCATCACTACATCGTCACTATAGTCATCACCTGTTTTTCCAGCCTATTCCAGTTTATGAATGGTTGGATGCAGAACATTGACGCCTCAGGCCTCGGAAAGTACCATAACCTTGACGTGTGTGGGTAGTAAGTGTATTTCATGAATAGATAATCGAGGGGGGAGGTTCAATCTGCCCTATTTGGACCATTTCCGAATACTGGATTCCGGATGCTCTAGTCGGGAATGCTACCGTCATCCTCGTCACCGCCCTGAGCTCTTGTCGTGTAGATGGCGGGGTGAACCGGACCGGAAACTGCACCAATGAAGCCGCTGCCTTTCGGATTGATTTCGATTCTAGCGCAGTCCTAGAGCCATTTTCTGGGCCAGTTCGTTCAGAAATGGATAGTCCTGGTCATTCTGAACAATTTTCTCTCTTTAAATTTCGCTCGGAGGCATTATTGCCCTTTTCACAGCCTGGTCAATGGATACCATTTTGAAATGCGTGACTCTGACGGTGGGTGACCCGAAGTTGCATTTGGATTGATTTCAATTCAAGCGCAGTCCCAGAGACATTTTCTGGGCTGGTTCGTTCGGAAATGGATAGCCCTGCATAATATTAATATGGTATAATATACTATGATATGATATGGATATAAATGATGGAACAAATGAAAGTTCCCGCGGCCCCTTAAGGTCAAGCTTCCCGGCCTGTGCTCGCTTTTCACGGCGCCGTGCGTTTTTTAATGCTGTTTTTTGCCTCCGAGACCTTTCGCCGTTCTTCGTCAAGCTGCCCCCGGGCTGCGGCGAGGATTGTCCCGGACCCCGTGTCCTCATCGTCACCCGAGGGTGATGCAGGTGCGTATCGTCGTGGTATGTTCTTCTTGTTGCCGAATGAGGCAGATATGGTGCGGCCCAGATTGACGGTGAAGACGCCCGTCTTTTGAGCCAAGGAGCGAGATTCCCGTCTCTTGGACTTCCAAAAGTCCTTTGCCATGCGGTACACCGTTCCTCTTCGGTCCAAACGCGTCGAGAGGAAGCCCGACAGCGGAAAACACGGCCCAAAAAAGAAGTCACGTGTGCTATATTTGGTGCACTACTCTCCGCAAGGGGTGAGCAATCTCTGGATCGTGGAATTTGATTTGGCCACGCGAGTTGGCGCTGATGGACATCGGAGTTTGCCGCAACCAAGGTCGAACCTCTCAGTTGTCAAGAATTTCAGAGTGACACTCAAATAGATGTGTTGGCCTTCATCTGTTCACAAGTATCGATGGATCTGCGGCCCAGACCAGGTGGAATCGGCGCATACACAGTAAAATGCTTCTCAGCCGAATTGATGCCGCTGACACATATTTGCCTTTTCCAGGGGGGGGGCGGGGGGTGGATCGTGGGAACATACTATTCATATGGTGACGCGTTACACGCCGAAAAATCTACGAAAATTTCCATTCTGTGATCCGCTCACCTCTTGGCTCTCCGACCAATTATCTACTTTCATGTCCTTGGATGCCGTCGATAATCCTCAGCTTCAAGGTGGCGCCCGGTTCGAATGGATCACCTTCTTCATGGGACTTTCAACAGCATTGGCGGCATTTGGAATAGTCTCTCAGGCCTACCTCGGCTCAAGCATCAAGCTGCTCATACTAGGATCAATCATTGAAACGGGACGGAGGCTCTTTCAGTGGATGATAGTTCGGTTCAGATTTCGTCTGTGATTTTTTTGTTCTTATTCCTGTTGATTTAACGCACGCCACCCGGAAGAATACTCGATGACTGCCCAACTTGACGAGGGTGATCCAAGCGTACGAGTGGGTCATACCATTTCTGGTGTGTCTTCCGTCTGTTCTCGGAGTTCTGGCTTACATTTCACTTGGACACAAGAAGGCGTGTGGCGCAGCTCCCGTGAGTTCGTGGTCAACGCTACCAACTCACGCCGCAAGTGGTCCGTCAAGACGTGGATTAACCCAACTATCATGGGCAATGCAGAATATGCCCCAATCTACCGGTTACCTCAACTCTTCCGTTGGCGAGGGCACTGGATCGAGATCGGATGTACCCAAGATAGTGAGTAGGGAAACTTCACGGAATCCGGCAAGTATCAGCCAATCTCTAGCATCTTCGTGACGTTAGCTTTATCCTGATTCTTTTGACCTATTTACTGACTTTGGAAAAAGAATGTATACACGAAATGTGAACTTACTCTCTGAGCTTGTAGAAGACGCCCGCATACGTTACGTGGATATCAACCAACACTGTGTAACTTGCAGGATTACCGTGCCTTCGGCAGAGGTTCCACGCGAAAGAGACGTATAATACGAGAACCGAGTGCGACAGTTTGTCAGGTCACAAATGTTCAAGTCTCGAGTCTTGCCTTGAGAAGAATATTCGGTCATGGAGAAATTGGGCAGTATTGACACCTGTTCTCGAGAAATATTCACAATCATGTCGTCTGGCAGCAAAGCTGTACACTAGATCGCCATTTGAAAAGCATGACCTCGATCTAAACAATACAATTCACCAGGCTCCCATTTGAAAGGCATGACCTCAAACTAAACAATGTAATACACCAGGCTGGGTATGCTGTCACTGACGAAAAATGATAGCTAAAGGCATAGATAGCGTCCCTTTCTCAAGTATTAATTACATGCGTCTGGGGCCTTCCGGTGTGACAATTGTAAATAACGTGTTGGTTATAAAGTTGTCTTCAAACGCTGGTTCAAACTATTTTACTCGGCTCACCCTGAGCAACCATGCTCCACGGCAAGTGTGGCATTTATAGTCAACAAAAAAAAAATAGAAATATCCATGAATATGCATTGATCCGTGGACGCGCTGTCGTAGAGTAATTCTCCACGGGCACTCAGAGTCCCGCCACCAGTGAAATGAAGCCTTGTCATTGATAATGGACTAACAGTTGTTCAAGTAAGAGCCGCCGCGCCTTGCCTATGCCGCTGTTCAAGTAAGATCAATTGTGTCTGGTGCCGCCGCCGCCGTTCAAACCGGACGAGCCGAGTAGAATCCCTGTCTGTTGACAGTCTGCCCGGGTCTTCTGACTTCCCTTGGCTAGTTGTTGAAGTTTCTGGATCTCAACGATCACGTGCGGCTGCTTTGAGTGCTGTGATCTAGCAGTCCCTGCTACAGCTCAAGTGCCCTGATCGCCTTGCACTGTTGCATATCTAGAAAACCTATCTTTGCACACCCTTCTTGAAGGGTGATACGTACCCTACTACCCCGAACTCACCCACGCACCGTATTGGAGTTGGAGTTGAGATTTGATTAGGAGTGTTTGATTGGAGGATTTTATATCTTTTGTCTCTCGCCCCGCCAATACGTCTTACACCTGCACCCCAAGTGCAGCGTAATCAACGGAAATAACCGGTTGGAACCTCAGATATTAGTAAAATATTCTCGATACACTTACCTTGTAGTATACAAGGGCCTGGTTGGCCGCTTCGCAGCCTCCCATCCCCTTTTCCGATGTCAACTCTCAGACTGACCGTGGACTTGCATTGAACTCAGTTGAGCTGAGTGCAATCTCCAGCTTGCGGCAGAAGATTCACGGACATTTATAACGCTATTGGAAAGAAGCTGATCGAGGATGATTGTGGAGAGTAGCGGCGTGGTTCCGATGTAGACCGTGAATCCCCGGATCACACCGGAGTGCTCCGATTGAACCGGCATCAAAGAGCCATGAATTCGAAGCCGTGATCATCCATGGTGTCGGAGCTTAAATGGCTTGAGTTTGGCAGTGTGTACACTTTTATAGGCGCATGTGTGCTTAAAGTTGATCATGGGGCCAAAAGCCCCGAGGAAGCGCCGTTTATTGAGCGCTTCCAAAGGTCTGGACACAGCGCTTCCAAAGCCTCGGGCCAGATCTCCCAAAAACGGAGTTTGAAAGGCTTCGGACGATTTTACAAAGAGAGAGATAAGCCCAACCGATTTTGGTGGTGGAGCATTGGTTTGCTCTAACCCAACCTTCCCAACAGAATTGTGGGATCGCAACCACAAGCTATTTACTTCACGTGCCCCTGGAAATTCAACAGATAGAGCCAGAGAAACACGATCTAGACCAGAGGAAAGACCACACAATCACAGTTTTCGCTAGTTTTGAAGATGGACGTAGAAGATAAGGGGCGTGAAATTGATAGCTGTGGCGGTGCAGGTATGATCGACGCGTCCGGCTGCATGGGGAAGCCAGAAGGAGCAGATATCGTGGCTGAGAATATCTCGCCGTCATCGTCGAGCGCTGCCAAGGTACGTGTCAATTTCGATGAGACATGGTTTTGACAATGCACTTACGACGCAGCAACGGCCCAGGCGAGCTCACTGGAGAAGAGGACGCGAGTAGGGAAGAAAAAGCTTGTTCAACTAGCAGATTGATTTTGGTGGCCTTATTGGAGGCCACGTGGGCGCTTTCGACAAGGTTAGTGTACATGAGAGATCAGTCGAAAGAGATATCAGAGACAAGTGACGTACCTCTCCAGGTGCACAGTGCATAATTTCAGAACCAGCTGGACAAGTTTGTCGGGGTCAATGGATGGAAAGAGTGCGCGAAGGGCGGGGTCCTCGACAACCATCTTCGCAAGCAAATAACCCAAACCTTGGACTTCAGCTGCCTCCATGTCGAAATGAATGGAATAAAGATTCCCTTTCGGATGGAAGGCTTTGAAGCCGATTGATTTACCAGTCATCTGCTTCACCGTGCTGCAGAGAGCATCGAAGAGGTGCGTGAACACCTCCTTAGTACACGAGTTGATATAGGTACGAGTGACGGTGATGGAAATTAACCACAGGCGAACTGAGTTGTGCAATGTTTCCAGATTTGAAGTATTTTGCTTCCTGTTCATTCAGAAGTGGAATGAGTGCGGATTTCTTTGAGGAATTGTGTTCGTGTGCTCGAAAGGTGTCTTCTGTGTGCTGAACACAAAAATTAACCACGGGCACACTGAGTTATGCAATATTCCCAGATTTGGAAGTATTTTGTTTCCTGTTCATTCAGAAGTGGAATGAGTGCGGCTTTCTTTGAGGAATTGTGTTTGTGTGTTCGAAAGGTGTCTTCTGTGTGCTGAACACAAAAATTAACCATGGGCAAACTGAGTTGTGCAATATTTCCAGATTTGGGAGTATTTTGCTTCCTGTACATTCATAAGTGGAATGAGTACAGATTTTTTGGGAGAATTGTCTTTGTGTGTCTGAAACGAGTCTTTTGTGCAGAGAACACAAAAATTAACCACCGGCTAACAATATTTCCATATTTGGGAGTATTTTGCTTCCTGTTCATTCAGAAGTGAAATGAGTACAGATTTTTTGGGGGAATTGGGTTTGTGTGCCTGAAAGGCGTCCTCTGTGTGGCGAACACAAAAATTAATCCAGGCAACCCGGTGGGTGGGGGGTCGAATTTTTTGGAAAACGAAATTTTATCCCACCCCTCAAAAGTTTTATCTGGAGCCAAAATTCCGTTGAACTGAACACAAAAGGCATCATTTGTCCCGGAAATGGGCTTCCACATAACAAGCGGGTTGACCTTGGCTCATGAATAACAATGTGGACCCCAAAGAGAACTGATGGGCCAGGCTTCCGTGCGACTCAGTAGTTAATTTGGCCATCAGGTTGGGTATACCCACTCACCGATGACAAGGCGGTCGTATAGGGATATGACCGCCGAGTTCCAGCTCACTCACGTACATTCAAAGCGGGTTCCCCGTCAGTCACATCGACCGTCTGCTGCAAAAGGGGAACTATGCCCCACGCGGCGGAGCGGTATAAATGTGAGGGGTTGAGATTGCACCTCTTTCCCTAAGAATCCCCAGCCAGTCAGATTCAAAACGGACCTTGAAATGAGCTCATGCAGGCGAATTTTGTAGGTCTGAGCTGTTGCAGTTGTGGGGCTACCTACAGCCAGCAATTTATCTCACTCCCTTTACGACTACGGGTCCCCCGACGAGCATGGAGTGAGTGACAACCGAAGCCGTGAAATAATACTCAGTCGGTTGTCCTTGGAAGGCGGTCCTCGAAATGTCAGCCGCCATTGAATAAAGGTATTCGATCTTTGAAAGTCTGGATATGGAAACTGCATATTTGCGGGTCAGGAACCTCGAGCTCGAGTTGGAATGTCTCGGCTAGCTCTTACCAGTGGCGTTCTACGGCTTTACTTTTGTTTCAAACCCTGCAGAGATGACAAGGAACCAATTAACGCCGAGTCTGGGTGTCGGCTGAAGGAGCGAGGCGGGGCCAGTTCGCTGATCCCGCCTCGCTCCTTCAGCCCAAGTCCTACACGCGGTGTCGAGATGGCACCAGTGTCGTAGAGACATTTCCTCGGGTGGTTGTGTCGTCTGGGCGGGTTCACAGTCCAAGGCCTCAAACTAGCGGGTTGGGAGCAGACAACTATGTTGGTCCGAAGGTGTGTGGAAGTGCGCAAGCGCTAAACAGCACCGATGGGGAGCAAAACGCTCTCGCTCCTGACTATTTGCAGCTCTTTGCGGAACTTAGGGCACGGCCTGTTTTTTTTTTTGGTCCGTTTTCAGCAAAATTGTCAGTGTGAGCTCAAATCTCAGCCGATTCCCTTGAAAATATAACCGATCGATTTGCATGGCAATTCCGGAGGGCATCTCGTCCCTGTGTTTTTGATGGCATGATTTAAGTTACCATATATGGAAATTCCGGTGTTTTCATGCAGAACCGCTGTAGCGCCGGAGATACGGCCCTGGGCAACTTATATTTTCGTTTTGAGACATTAAGGACCATTCCCGAAGGCATATCGAAGCCCCTTGGTCGTGGCAATAGTTACGGTACCTGTTCGAAAGTTCAACACATTAAAGCACTCCGGTCCTACATTTCGCTACATCTGATTACAGTGATAGCCCTTGATTCAAATTTCAATCCATCTGCGACCATAACCCAGTGCTTACAGCTAATTGCAGTACCGAGGGCGCGAACCAAAAATTTGCCATTTTGGGAATTTTTTGCTGCCCGCCTCCCATCTTGCTTCATTTGAGTCAGAAATCATTCAGTTAGACTCATTTCCATGCTGGCTATACAAAAAGCCCTCAAACGAGACAGGGAAAGGAGGGAGGTAAGGATACCAAGTGTTTCACATGTCTAAACTAAGTGTCCATGAAACAGAACAAGAGAATGAGAATGCTGGAAGTCCCACACTTCAACACTCCCCCTGAATGAGAGCAGTCTCATTGTCTCCCCCTTAATCCCATCATGTCTCGCAGTCGCTCCACCGCTGGCTTGGACAGTGCTTTTGTCATGATGTCTGCAAGTTGATCCTCAGTTGGAACATACTTTACATCAATCACACCAGCTTCAACCTGTCCACGAAGCCAGTGGTGTGCAAGGTCAAGATGACGCATACAGCCATGGTGCTCTGGATTCCGAGCAACAACAATGGCAGACTGATTGTCCATGAGAAGAGATGATGCACCAGTCAACCCATACTCCAGCTCTCCAAGCAAATGTCGCATTCATGCAATCTCCTTGCCAGCATCAACTCCTGCAACATACTCTGCATGCACCTGGTACAGAAAATCCAAGAGATCCTACTAGGCTAATGGGACCGGTCCAGGATTCATAGGGAAAGAAAAGGGAAATTGTCGATCTCCGCATGGCCAATCGCTCCAGTGGGACCATGGCCAAACGTTCCAGTCGATCGTTCCACGTGAGACGATTCGGCGTCAACACTCCCGAACAAGTGTGGCGATATCCGAGTGGCAAATTCCAGGTTCTGCATGGCCAGCGGCTCCAGTGGTACCCAAAGGTCCGAGTCCCAGTGCTTCAGCGTTGCGTTTCCAGGAAAGACCAAGGCCATCACATTCGGAGATAACCGGAAATCATGGAGTTGGGCCCGATGGTCCGTGCGCATCAAAAGGCCCGAACATCCGTATGGCCAAATCGCTCCAGTGGAATCCAAGTGCTCCGGTGGTATCCGTGGGCCAATCGCTCCGGTGGTCAAGACAAGTGGGTGGTTCCACATCGCCAACCGCTCCAGTGGTATCCGTGGGTCCAAAGGTCATCCGGGGTATGGCCTTGTACCGTTGCCGCGAGCGAATCGCCAGCAGAGTCGATTTTTCCCACGGCTTCTTGAATATAGAAAATGGGGACATTGTAAGGACAATAGTGTCCAAACTGAGGAAAAGGAAAGCACCCACAGAGTTTACATGGGTCAAGGGACACGCAGGCGTCGAAGGAAACGAGGAAGCAGATAAACTCGCAGCTCAGGGGTGTGCGAAACCTGTCGAAGACGAAATTAAAATCAAACCAGACACGAGGTTTGTACTCCCAGTAACTCTTGGCTAACCCATTATGTCCGTGGTTCTCGGCTTTCAGGGCAATTGCATGCTGTATTTTTGATGGCATGATCTAAGTTACCATACAAGACGTGCCAGGCTTCGCTCCGGCAACATAGGAAGCAAAACAAAGAAAAATAAATTTGTGCATGCGAGGGAATGAAGTAATATTACAGCGCTGCCAGAAAGTTGTGATATATAAGAGCCTAAATGAGTAGTGCTCCTGATCCACCTGCGAAGCGGGAAGCGGCCAGGAAGAACAATAACGTGGCACGAACTCAAATCAAAGAAACGTAGACAAAACCCGAGCTACTTCCGAGTCCTGGTTAAGAAATGAGGCAGAGCTATGAGTCCAGACTCAAGATTGTCAGCCGTTATTTCGGAGAATTATCAGCGTCGTGCAAGGGAGGAGCATTGATCCCCCGGATGTTCGAAACAAAATTTGGCCGGGATGTGGGCTGAACACAGTTTGAGAAAGATAGACAGCGAGAAATTGGCAACGATTATTCCGTCCGTGCAACATCAGGAGAGACAGCATCGGGTCATGAGCATCAGAATGAACTGGGAGACGATCTTGAGGGAATTCAAATCTCCCTGCGAAGTCAATGAAATCACTTCCAGTGCCAGCGGAAGATTGAATGATTGTACGCACATTGCGTATGTTCTCGGGATAGGATGAGGCTGAACAGTCTTCATGATTTGAGAGGTCCGCAGCTAATTCAAAATGTAAGCAAGACAAAAAAGGAGCCCGCAGACGGACGGAGCATAGAGTGCACAGCGGCAGAAGAATTCGGATGTCAAACGGCGCAGTGCGTGGTTGATCATGGGATGTGTATGCCGTGGACATTGTTGGCGAACCAACGGAGATAAATATGCCAGAAAACGGGAGAGAGAGAGAAACAGCAAGGATATATGGGGATCTTGCACAGGTTTCGTAGGATTTCGTTAAAGAACGGTTAATATGGAAATTCCGGTGTTTTCATGCAGAACTGCTGTAGTGCTGGAGATGGCCCTGGGAAACTTACATTTTGTTTTGAAACACTAAGAATCACTCTCGAGGGCACCTCGAAGGTCACACTTTTCTAAGTGTGAGAAAACGACTGTATTTGGCAGGGATAAGGAGGGAACACTTGATGAATTTAAACTTTTATCATCAAACCTTGATTGTGGATCCCCGCGAGCCAGAATATCACAGCCAGGGCTCGAATTGTTGCTGTCGACTCCCCGTGAGCGAGAATATCGCACTTTTGATTTGACCCGTGACCATGGCACTGCCATGCTCGATATGGAGAGTACTCCCACATTCATGTATGAATATACTGTATTATTTCGTTCAAATTGACACCAGGCGTGACGGGTGGCTCAGTTCAACCATTTCGACACCTCGAAATCCCGGAAAATTTTGCGTGACACCACCGAAAATTTCGACATTCCAAGCGAAAATTTTCGTTTTTTAGCCATTTTTGGGCAGGTTTTCCGCCCGACAGCTTCGACAAACGGCTGAGGGATGCGTAACCCTTGCCAGATTTTGATACTGATAGGGGGGTGCGTGATGTGTGACTGTCGATTTGAACGAAATAATCTAGGCTCGGATTTCTCCTATTTTTGTCTTTAAGTCACGAGCACCAACTCAGAGCGACTCTTGTCCTATCTTCTCTATGAAGGCACTCACCTTCATAATCTTCTTGCTTCTCATGTCGCTGACCCTGGAATACGTGTGTGTATCCCCGTGTCCCAAACGCTAACACCCGGTAAAAGGATCTCTCGATTCACCAGGCCAAGATAAGAGTGTCGGAAGTCTCGATTGTTCAATAACAGTGTCGGTGATTTGATTTCGGTCAATAAAAGTGTCCGCAATCTGACCTCGCTCAATAGAAGTGTCGGAGGTGAGATTCAGTCAATAAAGTGTCGCGAAAACTGACCTCTTCCGACACTTTTATTGATGATCCCAAACCTGATAAAAGTGTCGGAAACAGACAAAATTGGCAATAAAAGTGTCGGCAAGTCAAAAAATGTTAAAAAACGTGTCGGTCGATTAAATGTGCACTTTGACCGCCATACTCAAAAAGTGACCCTGCGAATTTCCCCGGAATTTTTCTTTGCCGGGCACGGCTCCTGAACAGGTTGCTTGCTATTGATTCGGCCTGGTCTTCACAGCACCGCCTCCATCGAGTATGGAGAGCTTTCAGGCCTCTGGGTCAACAACCAGGGCAGGAAATGTGAACCGACAGTTTTGCTTAGAATTGCACTGGCTATCACCTCAGAATCAAGCGTGGAAAAGTAGGTCTCCATACCAAGTCACGTTTGGACGGCACAATGACAAATAACGTGCCTGGCAGTGTTCTTAATGGGTTGCCAAATGATTCGGCCCGGTCTTCCCGGCACCGCCTCACTAGGTCGAAGTTACTCCCCGAAAAGCTTCAAATGCTGGAGGATGCAAAAGATATGATATCTTTTTTGAATTGTTTCTATCACTAATTGCGCATGAATTACGAATGATCTAGCTCTGTTTCATCTCAATCCGTGCAGAACTTACCGAGAGATGAGCAAATCGGTCGCGGGGCTCAAAATCTGCCCAAAACAGGTTCGCGCCTTCGGTACTGCAATTAGCTGTAATATCTTCGCAGTCGCTTGCTCGCCTTGTAGTATGTGTCCAGGGGCTCGATCATAACCTGAAACTGTTGCACGAGCTCATGAACACTTCCCATTTGGGCAAACCACACTTTTCCTCGATTCATGATTCAGTGCGCAAATACTTCTATCGATCTTAGAGACTCTGACACTTCTAACTAATTCCATCTAGTCGGGGGAGTCGTCTGTCCTTAAGTAGATGTATATATTGCGAGTTATTGAAGGTTTTTATTGCGAGGTATTGCAGGGTTTATTGTGCACAGCCCTGCAAGACTTTATTCAACCCTAATTAGATGTGCCATATCGGGTGTGATGGCACCTCTAATTAGACCGGTTGTGTGGAATTTTCAGGTGCGTCCTGAATATCCATGCAACTTCCTAGACAAAACAAATCTGGCCAAATCGGGTTAACTTCACAAAATATTGAACATCTCCGGAAGCATGTGGGAATTCAAACTCACGCCTGGAACTTTTGTGGCTGTGCACGTTAAACGTCACTCCGATCACTAGGGGATAGAAAATGACCCACTTTCAAAGCGGCCTCTCGCTCAGTTTGTGTTATGGCGTGAGATTCTGACTTGTTCTCTTTTGCTTAGGTCGCCCATTCGATCCGCACGGCTGCCTTTTTTTTCGCACCATGCAGTGGGCCTCGCGGCTAGCGAAGCACCACGCAGTGGGCCCAGCGGCGAGTGTTCGCCCCGCGCGAGCGGTCGGGGTCTGGGGTGGAAATCCCAGCCGTCCGGGCCGGCGCCCGCAAGACTGTTGATTTGATAGATGCCACAACAAAAATATATATCTCTATTTATCGCAGACTCTGTCTTGAAAATCCTGAAGTGAGGACAATTTGCGATACTCACCATGATATACGAGAAGAATGGGAGTGGGACTCGCTCAATTTAAGCGAGTCCCATGTGGTAATTGTGGTATTTAAAGGCACTTTAGGGCTATGTTCATCGCTTTGGGGAACGGTGTTCCCCCCAGACCCCCTCCGGCCTGACGGCACATCTGATTAATTTTAGACTCGCCTTTTCCCCTGTCGATGCATTTTTTCAGCTTAATCCTAGTTTAGAATAAGTCTGGCGCGGGGGAGAGCCCCGCGGACGCTCGCTGCTGGGTCCACTGCGTGGGGCCTCCGCTCGCCGCGGGGCCCACTGCAGTGGAGCTTTAAAAATATTTTTGGGGCGTGTAGTTCATGTTTTTGAGTGAATTCCGAGTTGATTCCGAGTTGTTGCCGCATCAGCGGGGCTTAAATTCAACTGATATCCGAGTCCCATTCTTACGACATCATTGCGACGAGTCCCATCATCAATGCGCGAGTCCCATTAATATTATCAAGAGCGTTAAGCGAGTCCCATTCCCATTCTTCTCGTCGATACTCACAATTTGCATATGATAATTTTCGTGGCCCTGCTGCGTGTCACAGACAATTGAACCATTTTACCGCTGTGTGTCGGAGAGGACACTAGGGAGAATGAGCTGTCTGGAAGTTATGTAAATTTTACGTCTTGTCGGGAGAAATAGGATCATCGGGTCGTATGAAACATGGTGCAATTATGAGGGTGGAGAGACCTTGACAAGCAAGGTAATTTTTTTTTCTGGGTCAGAAATACTCGTTGGTACCCATGGGTGGTTGCAGAAAGACGTCAACACGGACTTGGAGGTGTGTAGCCGAGGGACTCCACAGCTAGCCGAAGACTGCAAGAACAAAATTATTTTTCCTGCATGACCAAGGCAGTTCTCTGCATAGAAATTGCTGGTAGACTCACTGTAAATTATGTTCCCAATCCATCGAGCCCATAAAACCAGCAGAATTCCCAATTAATGGCAATAGTTTACGATATATCGCAACTGCATCAAACCGTTCAAAGAACGAGTGCAGTGCAAGAACAATATAATATTTTTGAAAGTTGAGCAGGTAATGCTCTAGAGGGACATCCAAGGAACATATTATCAAGCAAGACCATGGCAATCATAGTTGAAATGGCCAAGAAAAATGCATTTGAACACATAGTCCTTTTTTGGTAGTTTGGACCAAGCCTCTCTCCGAGAGTCACCGGCTCGCCGGTGCGGAGACAGGCTTGCTCCGAACCTAGTCCAATAGTTGAAATTTCGCTCGCCCTGGCTTGAAACCAAGCGCCTCGCCATCGTGATTACGTTAAATCACATGACTCCCTGCAGGATGGTAAGGAAGGCAGTATCACAACCACCTGGGCCAAACCGACCCCTCAAAGACGGATATTGGTCCATAGTGCTATTTATTTACTATCGAAGAGTTATTGAATGAATGTACCATTAAATTTACACTAACGACCTCATCTTAGAGGAGACCGGGTACATGTCCACCTCTAACTCGAGGATATATGTGGGACATATAGGTGGCCTCGTCAGATTGGAGCACTTTTTGCAACAGCGTCGCAACTCACCACAAATCAACGGACGAATTTGAGAGTGACAGTGTCGCATTTAACGGAATTTTCCCTGCGCTCGGGTTTGTACATAGTTCAAGTTGGCATCAATTTATTAGTAGAAGTGCAAGCCAGATGTCGACTCGAGTCAGTCTCCACGCCGCGAGGTAGTAGATGAGTAGATCTCCGATCATCTCGGAAAGGGTAATTGGTGGCTGCCGCCATCTGCCGAGCACGGCCACATCCTAATTGGGAATGTTTACATCCGGGCGGCCTGTCAAATACATGTTCAAAAGCCGTTCCAACGTGGTTCCAACCGAGTCCCGGTGTCCAATAACTAAGTGGGAGTCAACTTTCTGAGTTGGTGGTTTAATTTTCCTTCTTTCAACCATTCCTGTGTGCCACGTGCTAGATTCATTCCGGCGGACCGGTGTTGGCCATTTCCCTTTTTTTTTTTTTTTTTTTTTTTTTTTTTTTTTTTTTTTCCTTTTTGTGACGACTTTGGTGAGAATGGGTCCATATTATATCTCCACAAAACGCCCTGGAACCGTGTCCAGTTTTTTCCCCCCCGTTGCCTCTGTTCCTTATCTATGTTTTTTAATGTATTTCCTTTTTTTTTCTCTGATGTAGTAAGCTCTTTGCCCCAATTTCATGATACCTGATAAACCTGCATCAAATGGCTACTCCAGAATCATTTTTCTGGTTCTCACAATGTCTACAAACCTTGTAATTCTTTTTTTTTTGTGAACCGCAAATTCCCACTATGTTTTCTGTGCTCCAGCACTCAAAACATGGGAAACTCCACCACAGCTCATCCTACACTCATGCATATCCTCAGCAGCAGCATGGTTGGCGCCACACTCTGAGGTCGGGCGGCGAACAAGCCGGAAATTACAGCTGTTCCAGAAAACTTTGAGACAAACATCATTTTTTTTTGATCGGTGTCCAAAAATGGATTTGGCCAAATTTGGCTGTTTGGGCGCCAAACAACGCGCCTTTCTCGCTTCACTTCCGGCGGCGTCTGCCTCTCTCTTCCTCGTCGTACGCACAGCATGGCACCCAGGCCTAAGAATAAGGAGGTTAGCCGAGTTGGAGAGGATATCCGGGACACTGTTGGTAGCCTAGATCCTGATGGTGCGTCGCAGCATACTTAGCTGCACTATACTGACCCAGCAGAACCTTCGCAAGTCCGAACGCGATGGTTTGGCTACAAGCCCGCTCCCAGCAGCAATCGTAAGGATAAATACTCCCCCCTCTCGTCCCCCAACAAAGCCCAAAGTGCTACGAAAGCTAAATCCGCAAAAGCTAAGAAGGGAACGAAAACGGACGAAAACGACGCGATCGAAGATGGCTGCGATTCAGACTCCTCGATAGAGTTTGTTCCCACCAAGCCTGACTCCAATAAGCGCAAGCTCTCTGCGCCTGCCGATGTGAATGACGACGAGTTCGTGGAAATGTCTTTCTACGTCTATGTGGAAACACCGCTGCCCCCTTCTCTCAATGTCCGTAAATCCTCCGCTAGGACTCCACCTACGCAGACGACGGAGCTTGGTCCCTACAAATTTCAATCAGCCATTGACTTCTCCGACTTTTTGCTCATCATTGCCACCGGATGGCATACAAAAATAAGTAACCTCCCTATCACGTCCTTGAAGTGGAAATTTGATAGACCCGCGAATGCGGCAAAGAAAGGGCTCACCAACAAGACAGCATATGATGTGATGATCAAATCTTTGGTTGACCGGAAAAAAGACTACGTATTTTCTGTTTACATGCTGCCTCCGACGCTTGTAAAGAAGGAGCTGGTACGTTTTCCGAAAATCTGGCCTCGTGTTCTGATGCAGAATCTGCAGCCGTGGATAAAGGATGAAAACGATGCTTCTCCGCCTGATTTTGAGTACAATCCCAGCAACGCCGCATCGAGCGCTGTCAAATCCATTCGGGACCAGATCGTGCGTGATTTGAACTTTTTATTATTATCGCCGTGTCTAGATAATGCTCTCTACCAGGTTGCTATTGATACAGCCTCAAACGACGACCTCAATGAACTCCTAGAACACTATCCTGTTGACAATCACCCACTCTTTCCCGGAAAGCGCATCTTTCATAACGAGACTGGTTTTTTCGACTTGACTGAGATGAGACTGAGAGTATGAGCTGTTGCCAAGGTATGCCTCTAGTCTTGTGTCCGCAAATAGGGAAATTCTGAAACATGTATTCAGCCAAAAGGTGACGCGACGATCGACAAACCACCTGCCTCTACCCATTTCTTCAAGAACCAAACCATAAAACCCCCGCATGCTTCCAGCCTTCCTGCTCCCTCTCTAGCGGCAGAAAATCCTCAAAATCCTCTTTTGCAGCTGCTTCTTGGGCAGCCGAGCGCTTTACAGCAGATCATGACCCCCTATCAACTGACATTTCCGCATTCGAATCCATACGGCCTGCCTCCGAACCCTTATTACGGTGGGGCGGGCGGGGGCTGCTCCGAGTCGCTGGGAGGCCGCGCAAGGCCAAAGCAATGGATATGGCGGTGGCTAAGCTAGCGCTGACTAATCTACACCAAGGCGCTGCCAAACACGGCCAAGCCGATGTGGTGTGGGCCGCGCCCACCACCACAACGGCTACCCCCAGATACCGAATCTTCCGGCTCCCCACGGCAGATTGCCTCCCGCAGCCCTTCCCCATGCCCCAGAATCCGAGCCTGTCGAGCTGCCACGCGAAATTTTGCTCGAAGAATATTTTGAGCGTTACAAACTCAATGCGGAGGATCGCCGAGTCTTGACCGAATTGGGATATGTACCCGGCGATGAGGGTATCAAGGACCTCGATGCAGCGGCTTGGCAGGCGACGAAAGTCCTGCCGTTGGCGAAGGCTCGGATCCTTCGCCAGCACGCAGCTTTTTTGAAGGACATCACTGAGAGGCTTTGGACCTGAATCACCCTGTTTTAGCTCTCAAATCGCTTTCCACATTCTTTTTGCAGTCGATACACATGCATTTGTAAACTACCATAGTTGTAAACTAGAGAAGAATCAATGGTATCCCGCATGCAAAAACCAGTTCCGCGCCATCTCAGCAGTGATACATCCACATGCCTCAAGAATCGCAGCGATAGGGTCAGCGGCAGCAAGCATCTCGGCATTGTGACGGCGCATATACGCCTTAACTGATTGAATTTGATCAGGATCTTGCAGTACAACATGGAGGAATACTCACGCGTACTGAACGACTCTTCGATGGGGTTGAGATCCGGGGAATATGGCGGAAGGTAGAGAAGGGATCCTGTCGGAATCACCATCAGATCAGTACTGTGATAACCCAGAGAACAAACTATTGGCAGCAATAACATCCAGCAATGTGTCGTTATGGTGGATCCTACAGTTATCGAGGACGAGCACGCTGTGCTTTTGAGGCCATGGATTCATAGATGGGACCTGAAACTTCAAATGAGTGTATTTTCATGCTGGAAAAGGAGCACGCACAACTTGTTCGGACACAAATTCAAAGAAATCCCAAGAGTCAAATGCTCCAGGCAAAATCTTGACAGCGAGATAACCCTCCTTTGACATCGCTGCTCCAACAGAATACCCTACATCACGGCTGAAGGCATAGGTATTTGTTGTCGCGCGCATCCCCGGGGGTGCTCTCCCATATTTCCGAGCTAGTGTGTGGTCGTTTTTGCTCGTTTCATCGGCGACGATCAAGAGATCGCTGTCATCTCCGAGGTCGTTTCTGATTACATCCCAATAGTCCTGTCGCTGCCGCTCGTCGCGTTCGCGCGCAATCTTGTGTAGAATCTTCCTATTGAGTCCAACAGCATCGAGATTCTGCTGCAGTGCCGAAGTCGAGATGACGATGTCGTGATGTATCGCCAGCCAGAAGCGCAATTCGTCGAGATAGATATCAGGATCTTTTTGATAGATTTCATAACAAGCTGTGAGGATGGCGCGAGTGATGATACGAGGGCGGCCGACAAGCGGTGACGGCGGGCGGACGGTACTTCCGAGCTCTTCGAAGAGCGCCTTCCAACGATAGAGACTTGCGCGAGAAACAACAAGACCTTACATAATATCTGCCTCCTCCCAACCAAGATCCCACAGTCTAAGCGCAGCGTCCTTCAAATCCCGGCTTATTTTGCGGTATACCATGCTGTGCGTACGACGAGGAAGAGAGAGGCAGACGCCGCCGGAAGTGAAGCGAGAAAGGCGCGTTGTTTGGCGCCCAAACAGCCAAATTTGGCCAAATCCATTTTTGGACACCGATCAAAAAAAATGATGTTTGTCTCAAAGTTTTCTGGAACAGCTGTAATCCCAAAGGGGTAAGATGTGATGGGAGATCTATCTACTCAACACTGCCGCGAGGTGGGCCTGAAGATTAATTTACGGCTTATCTGGTGTGTGGCGTCAACGTAAAAATGCAGAATGACAGAGGATGTCTCATGCGGGCAGGGGATGTCCCGACTTAGAACTCCGACGTCCCCTGTGGACCGTGTCTGTCGTTTCAACTTGGATGAGGGAGCAATTGACGTTCAGGACCTTGGATCGGCGATGATATGTCATTGTCATTGATAATGAATCTATGACTCGGATTCAGATTCGACTCGATCAGATCTACAGCAGATTGTTTGCGTGCAAGACCAAGGGGGCAATCCTGCTGATTTTATTTGTTCCTCGGTGTTGGGTTACGTAACTGTCAGGAGAAACCTACTCACGACCGTCCCGTTGAGGAATTTCGAAATCGAGAATGCGCGCAAAAATAAATTGTCATTCTCATTAGTTTCCGAAAAGGTAATTCTTCTGCAAATTAGGTCTGAATTTTTGTTCATGCGTTGGTGGGCGTCAATGCATTGCCACCAGCCCACTTAACGTTTTCCATCATGCGGCTCAACAACCGACGACTCAGCTCAAGAGTTCCTTTAAGCGGTACATTCATCTCCACACTGTGAGACCCAGTCTGCTCTCGTACAGCCAAAAACACCCCAATCGGACCCACCAAATGATCTTGAGCTAGTTAGAAAAAATCGGGCGACGACATGTCCTCCGAATTTTCCGTCCAAATCGAATGAGCCTACTCTCAAGGCAAACATTTGAGAATTGAGCTCACAATCAGGAATCTCGTGAAAGCTTACAAATAAATAAATAAAAACGGGCCGCGCTCTAAGTTCCCCGAATGGCTGTAAATCCCGGTTTATAAAAGATTTACAGCTATTTGCGGAACATAGCGCGCGGCAAAGACCTTGTTTGCGACTGATAATTGCATCGTGTTTTGACCCCCGCAAGGTATGTAGGGACCAAGAGTCTTATATAAATGCCGGCGGCCCTGAGGCGATCCTGAGCGGGATAGCGGAGCCGGTAGAAGCGAGAAAATTCTGGCCGGCGACGACAGTGGTTATAACCAGGATAGTGAATGTGACCTATCCTTCCAATCTATCACACACTTTGGAGTGCAGAATATCAAGTGGATTTCCTTACAATCTATATATTTGAAGTATGCACCATATTCACTATCCCGGTACGAGATGCCCTCCAGAATACGGTAAAGTACATCGTATCAAAAATATAGGTTAATCCAACCATTATTAGTATTGTGAGACCCAATCTGCTCTTGTACAGCCAAAAACACCCAAATTTGACCCACCAAATGATCTCGAGGTAGTTAGAAAAATCGGGCCACGAGGTGCCCTCCGAGTTTTCCGTCCGAATCGAATGAGCCTACTTTTCAAGGAAAACGGTTGAGGATTGAGCTCACAATCAGGAATCCCGTGAAAACGCGCCCTATGTTCCGCAGAGAGCTGTAACAGCACCATCATCCGTCGGCCATGCTACCTATCGTGCTGGCTTTTTCATCCCGCTGAATAGAAAATTCAACAGCCTCTCGGGCATATTCGGCCTGTCCAGCTGGTCGACGATACTCCTGGTAGCTCACGTTAAACAGGGACATTGAAAACTCCCCGGTGGCTCGCCGCAACCTCTCTAATGCTAGGGAATATTTCCAAGCTTTGCTGAGACAGCTGTCGGGACCCCATCACTTCAGAGGCACGAAAGGGGACAAGGTTTGTTCGAAATTTGAGAAAGTCTAGATGGAGGTGAGGCGATCGAAGAGAGAAGGCCATAAAAACGATATGCCGAATCGGATAGTGGGAATCATCTAGAAACGAGACAATCGCAACATCAATCATGACTTGACATGCGCTTCCGGCGTGTGGAGAGCACATTCACCGGTTTCAGTCAAAAATCAAGGGCGAGTTGGGCTCGCGACCCAGTATCAGCCGCATACTATGTGTGATCTTTGTGAACTTCATCCTTGCAGTGCTTTTCCAAGGAAGAATGCACACTATTTTTGGATTCAAATTTGAGTGAAAGCCGAGCGGCGAGCACTGAGATGCGACTTCTCGAGCTGGTTCCATAATTTAGGGATTCTGCGTACAAAGCTGCAGTCAATGTCTAGAGCAAATTCTTGCAGGGATAAGAATGACGGTGGCAAGTGAAGCCTGTGGAGGGAAGACTTGGACTTGGGGAAGACTGTGACAGTCACACTCCGAAAGTCACGCATGCCGGGGGCCCAAAACAAATACCTGATGACTGGGAAAATACAGGGCCCTTCCTCCTCTTCAAGGGGTTTTGGAACTGAACAAGCCAACCCCCCCCCAAAAAACACATAATAAATTCAAGTGTGTTCGAATGAAGAGAGAGTACCACCAATGAAAAATGGTGCAAGACCAATTTTTTTTCTTTTAGAATTGTTTTTTCTTCATGGACAGATAGCGAGGTTAACTCGAGGTATACAAAAGAAACTGTGGCCTTCATGCATTAATATCCTGTAAAATCGGAAGTCAGCCCCGATCCTGTCAGCAGCCTTCGGCTGCCCCGCCCCCGGCGAAGTCGTCCGTACCCTCCAATGGCGAGTAGGAGTGTATACTCGAACTCTGAACTGTATGGTGGCTGAGAGATATGATAAGACCCGCAGCGATGGCATCCTGCAGATCCGGCAGTATGTCGGAATCCATCGGACGATCAAACTCGGCGACGACATGGGACAGACGGGCGACATCTCGGAGTTGTGGGTTAGTCCTTGACTGGACAAATCGCAAAAGCATCTCGTCAGATGCCACCTTGAAATCTCCAAGTTCAATGAATTCCAGACCGGGGCAACTACAGGGTCAAGCCCAGGGGCCAGCGTCAGATGTTTGAGAAAGTTTCCGTCGCGGGGATTAGCCCACGGATCTGATGGGTCTTCAGAGTCCTTCCAAGGCTGGATATCAACTTGTGAAAAGGCAAAATAAACTAATCCTATTCCCAGTGAGAAACTGCCTAAAGAACACGGAATATAAGTATGCTCCAGGTGCAACTGGGAGCACCACATACATTATTAACCAGGACATCCACCTTGTCTTCGTGGTCGGTGACGAACTTGACAAGCTTTAGCATGTCCTCTCCACGAGTGTTATCGGCGACGAGGCTTTGAATCCGTATGTCATAGAGGGAGACATTGAGAGCGATATTATATTTCGACGCAGCAACAGTCGATTCCAAAAGGAAATTGACGAGGAATCTTCTATTGAATCGCCACATTTCGCTCACCCTGTCCCTCAGGAATGACACCGTTTTTGATTATCGTGAAATCATGCCTGCTGAGCGTAATGCATACCTGGCCGAGCATAATCGGTTAACAATGACTCTGGATTACAATCTGGCGATCATGCATCCTCAGCTAGCGCACATCATTAGTATTATTCGACCGGTGAGAGTTACATATATAGAGGTAGCTTCTTAACCCTGTTGATCAATTGATCAGAAACTCGAAGTGGCGATGAAAAACATGACGGTGGAATACGTATACGCAGTGAGTGTCTAACATACTGCTCTCTCTAACCACCCCTTATCTCTCTAGGTCCTTGCGGCGTTGGCTCGACTGCCTGACGAAAAAGGCAAATCCTTCTACCTGGAGCACCAGCGTAGGTATTTGACAGGTCTGGCCCTCGTGGAGTCCACATATTTGCGACAAGGTGATTATATATTGCAACATTCCAAGCTATCCTTACCCTGCAACAGGCATAGATACCTGCGTCGAGACTTTCAGGCTCCTTACCGATATTCATCTGGACGCACTGGATCGCATTTCGAATCTGTTTCGCCTAATGCATCGTTCCGCGTATACAAGGAACTTGGTTCCTGCTCCTGATCTTGTGGCTGCGGCTCACGAATTCGGGGATACTCTGTCTTTGTGGGCTATCGGCTCGACAAGGGCGTGTGTCTTCCATGGAAGGGACGTCGGTCTGGTCTGTGCTTTTCCTCCACTGCTCTTGATATTTGTTTCCTCACAGTGACCAGGGATATTTCAGCGAAGTAAATGCGCTTCGACAGGTCCTTGCCCGAAGTGTGAGTCCAGCAAACAAGATACATGGCAAAGAAGCCGAATATGAGATATATGCCCGCGACGCTCGGATCGCGATGGAAGCAGGCAACCCGTACAGTTTTCCTGGTATGGTTTAAATTTTGGCGGGCGACGAGTGTAAAACTGATTCGGCTGTAGAATTACCGACAACAGAGGTTTGGGCGAAGCCCGTTTAACAATAGTGGTATTCGCCTCCGCACACTCGTGTCTAACCACGTTGCGCGTTATACACGGAATTTTCGGGAACATGCCTTACTATGGAAAACTTTTCGAATTCTTTGTTTTCTCTATCATAATGAAATTGTCTCTTTCTCTTCTGATTTTAGACGTTAGATTTTCTGGAATTCCTTTGTCCGCTTAGTCCCTTTCTCCCTTTGATAAGGAGGGTTCAAAAGGCCAAGGAGTTAGTTCCATAGGTCATTGTAGGTAGAGAAATGCTACAACTTTGTGAAAAAATATTGGGGTGAAGAGCAATAGTCATTGAGAAGGAAATTCAAGTAGGAGAAATTTGGCGAAAATGACCTTGCGGGCTCATTTTTTGGGCTTCCTTCTTGTCTTCCTCTTTGGAAAATGAAAATGAAAATGAGACGAAAATGAGAAGAAAATGGTCCCACGACGATCTCCTCTTCCTGTCTGCCCTGCTTTCCGGGTTTCGAGCACTTCACCGACTCAGCGAGTTGACGATGCCAGACAATCCGACTCTTTGAAACCCACGGAAATACATCAAACGCGTGTCGCTCTCCATCGACATCGACAAGTATGAATACTGGCTTCCTGTGCACAAGGCAGACACCTCGTTCGAGGGGAACCATATAATTATCACCGACGCTGACGCTCTCGCACATTTCCGCCGATATCTAGCCTCCCCGACCAACGCCATCCCCTGAACCCGTTCCTATGGGTACGCGGGGATGGGACTGTGCCAACGCGTGTTTGGTTCATGCGACGGTTTCGGCACCTGTTTCCCGATAACAGCATCGCCGGCCAGTCGATGAGAGCTGGCGGGTGCGCCACCACACATCATCCAGGCCGCGGGTCGATGGGCGTCCGACACCTTCCAGATTTACATCAGGAAGCACCCAGTCCTGTTGCAGGCCATGCTCCACGCTCGCCAACGATCATGACCCGCGCTCGCACCTAAACATCTATATCTCAATCTTCCTTTTTCTTTCTTTCCTTACCTCTTTTACCCTTCTCGGCACTTCGCAATCCACTCATAATGCATTCCCTGGCCCGCCGGGGCCACTTTTGGCTAAACACTGGTTTACATCCAGGACGATGAGGGCAATTAGTCGGGTTTAAAGGATTGTTTACTCAAGTCTAATTGGTGAGTCGGTCCCAACAGGACGTTGCACACAAAACTTACCTGTAGCATCCTCACCTCTTAGGTCGCAACGAGGATGCGGGAGCACGACCACCCCTTGGGTCGAAAGTGTCGTTGCTCCTTCGGGTAAGTAATAGTGTGTCTCGCAGTGCATCACACGCTGACCGCCTTCGCCCCAGTGGCCGAAAGAAGGGCTCGAGGTCAAGCTGCGCACGAAACTTACTCGTAGCGTCTTCACCTCTTAGGTCGCAACGAGGACGCGGGAGCACGACCACCCCTTGGGTCGAAAGTGTTGTTGCTCCTTCGGGTAAGTAATACCGTGTCTTGGAGTGCATCACGCGCTGACCACCTTCGCCCCAGTGGCCGAAAGAAGGGCTCGAGGTCAAGCTTGCAGCACAGCAACTCAACAATTGGACGGCGACCGTCGCGACCGTTGCACATACATAAACCCTGGCGAGTCGAGTGGAAACCCAGCTTCTCACTCTGTCTCGCCAGGTACGCAACTACACTTTTATTAATATTCATGCTCTCACTCTGTCTCTCCAGTGCCTGTATTTGCTCTCCCACCCGAATCTTCGATTACCCACACCCATAGATACTCTAGTTTACGGCATGTAGCCCTTCTCGGCACTTCGCACTCCACTCATAATGATGCATTCCCTGGCCCGCTGGGGCCACTTTTGGCTTAGCCAAATCAACCGCTCCCCAGGGGAGAGCGGCCCAGTGTCTATGTGCCGTTTCTGGATGGCTAAAGGGTATGAGAAGGAGAAAAAAAGAAATAGAGAGGCGAGGCCGAAGGGCGAGAGATGAGGAAGATGGGCACATTCAGGATGCGCGCTGGCGGCCCAAGAGGATCTGCAAAAACACGGGATTTTTGCGAATGTAGATCTGGAAGGTCTCTGAGGACCACCGACCCGCCGCTTGGATCAGGTGGTACGGTACGCCATCCTCTGCCAAGGCTGTAGGTCCTCCCGCACGGAGAGATTGGCCGGCAAAGGAGCGATCCAGGACGACGGCTCGTAAGCGACGCATGAACCAGGACCGAGACGGAACCGAACCCTAGTCTCTGACCCAGAGAAAGGGATTGAGAGGGAGCCGCGCATCGCGGCTGTCGAGGTACTGCCGAAAAACGGGAATAGCGTTCAGGCGAGCGTGGTGTGGGATGACGAGGCAGCTGCCTTCAAAAGAGAGGTCAGTCTTGTGAGACTGTAGTAAGAATGCGAAGCCCTCAAAAAGCCATTCCACCGAGGAGCGTAGTGTCCACTTGGATGGATTCCGGAGTGCTTTGTAATGCCATTTTGAACCCTGTGCCTCACTATCAAATGGTTTAATTCAGCCGAGAGCAGGAGGGACAAGGGAGCACTTGATATATTTAAGGTTTGAATGGATCCCGCGAGATATTCGCATTTCAAACCACATGCCCTGAAATGGCATTTTGAAGCACATGCCTCATAATGGCATTTTGAACACTATGGAATGGTTTAATTCGCATTTTAAACCACTCCATGATACTCACTTCTTGAATTTGTTCGTCATAGAGTCTTGTAGCATGAGTCAGAATGGTGATTGCATAGACTTTGAATAGTCTGGACCCCCCTCCCCCCCACAACACCATGACGGTATGTACCCAGCGCCAAATGAGCCAGACTGAAAAATGATTACAGCAATGGCCAAGCAGTCAAGCGCGAAGCGGCCTAAAGTCTGCTTTGAACAAAACCCTCTGAAGTTGGGCATATAAGTACTACGCACTTGCCGGAGCCCACGGGTGAATTCTCACATGAGTCACATTGCTCGACACGAGATAACGCGTAACAGCGCCCACCCTAAACTGTATGGCAACAGTACGGCAGCTTGACAGAGAGACCACGTGCGCGCGAGGATGGTTTGTTTTGATGCTGTCACAACAGCATCAAACATCTCTCTTCCTTTCCCCCCATCTTCTCCGCTCCCTCCAAGCTCCCTCACATGCGTCTTCCCTCGTATCACCTCAAGTGAGCTTGGAAACATGATGTGAGTTGCAGTTGTTATGCTCACCACTGGTTGCTCCGTCCCGGTGCTCATTGTTTCCTCAGTGCTGTCTGCATCGACAAAGTAAGCTCTGCCATGTCCCTCTTGTGTCTACATTGATCAACAATAACTCTAGATGTGCCTTCTGTGTCCCTGCCCATATTCTTTCAAGTCAATGCCACACATCGGGCCACCGTGCACATTACCTTGAAAGATCCCTTAAAGTGCGGGTTCATGGACAAGTGAGTTATCCCTTATTGCCCGAGTCGAAGAAGTCTAATGAATGCCACCGATACAGGTCATTGTAGCAGTCGTACTGGGCTCCTGCGCCTTCGGGCATCATCGGGCATTTGGTACGGTTGGCGACGTCTCACGTCGTTCTCGGCTAACTGACATGGCTCAGGCTATTCTATTGACCCCATCGCATCAACTGTCCCTCGTTGCCATTCAAAATGTGTTTTTCTGCCTGTCGTTCATCGGATTCGCTAAATCATTCCCATTTAGGTCTGGTCGTTCTGATTGACTGTGGGTCCGAGGCATTCCCCCGGCTTCCCTTCGGCCAACAACCCTCCGCTCGTTGTGCACTGTGGCATTAGAAGTGCATTCAAATGGCCAGCATTTTGAAACGCGTGATCCCTTGCTTTTCAACTGTTTCAGTTCCAGCCCTGTCCCAGAGCGGTTTTTGGGGGCGCTCGGATCGCCAGGGGATAGCCCTGACCTCCGTAACCATTGGCATATGCTCAGATTCTGCCCAAAGGCATTATTGCCTTTTCTACGGCGCAAAACAATGGCCCGCATTTTGAAACACGTGACTTGGGGCAATTGAAGTCCATTCAAATGGCCGGCATTTTGAAAAGCGTGACCTGGGGCAATTGAAGTCCATTCAAATGATTGGCATTTTGAAAAGTGTGACCTGGGGCAATTGAAGTCCATTCAAATGATTGGCATTTTGAAAAGCGTGACTTGGGGCAATTGAAGTCCATTCAAATGACTGGCATTTTGAAAAGTGTGACCTGGGGCAATTGAAGTCCATTCAAATGACTGGCATTTTGAAAAGCATGACCTGGGGCAATTGAAGTCCATTCAAATGACTGGCATTTTGAAAAGCGTGACTTGGGGCAATTGAAGTCCATTCAAATGGCCAGCATTTTGAAAAGCATGACCTGGGGCAATTGAAGTCCATTCAAATGACTGGCATTTCGAAAAGCGTGACTTGGGGCAATTGAAGTCCATTCAAATGGCCGGCATTTTGAAAAGCGTGACCTGGGGCAATTGAAGTCCATTCAAATGACTGGCATTTTGAAAAGCGTGACTTGGGGCAATTGAAGTCCATTCAAACCGCCAGCATTTTGAAAAGCGTGACCTGTGGCATTAGAAGTGCATTCAAATGGCCGGCATTTTGAAATGCATGATTCTTTTCGACTGTTCCTGTTCCAGCCCTGTCCCAGATTGCTTTTCTGAGGCGCTCAGATCGCTACGGGATAGCCCTGACCTCTGTGAACATTGACATATGCTCAGATTCTGCCCAAAGGTATTATTGCCTTTTCTACAGCGCAGTCCATTCGAGCTATGTACCACCTCGACTGCAGCGGCAGCCAAAGGTTGAACCGAACCATGCTCACTCTGGCCTAGATGCCGTCGTTCCCAATGAGAACGATGGCCCGAAGGTTCCAGTGAACTTGAAAGTGTGCTCCATTTGTTCCTCTCGTTGCTCACTTCCTCCTCAGAGCCTTCTGCGCATCTGCTGTATGTCCACATCACCATAGAGTGGACTGAACGTCAGAGGTCCACACGCACCAATGCTCGCCCGAAGAAGCAGTCGGAAGCAAAGCTGGTCTCTAGACTTGTCGATGTTCTTTCTATAACTACCATTGAGTTCATTCCACCCTCCTTCTCTACGAGACCGAGCGGCGCTGTGCGAAAATGCCGCATGATCCTTGCTCCTCTGAACGCAGATGTTTCTGAAATCAATGAAACCGTCCTGAATTCTCTGTCCAGAGATGCTCGAACATATTTCAGCGCTGATAAAATCATCAAGGAGGCTGGCGCAGATGGTCCCAGGGATGAAAATTGGTTGCCCGCTCATTCTCCTCCGGAATCTGGCATCTGCTCGAGGACTCTGCAATTGAAGCAGGATGATCTTGCTCCGATTGTCGGACCGAGTGCTTGAGTGCAGACTTGTGGATGGGGACCTGACGGCGAGACTGTTGATCCCCCGAATCACCATGACACCCTCCAACACCACCGACTTCACCTTAAAATTCAGCCGTTGTCAATTCCCAGTTCGGCTCGCCTTTGCCCTTACTATCAACAAGGCACAAGGGCAGTCGGTCAAATATATGGGGATTGATCTGCGTGTCCATGTCTTTTCACATTCTTTGCCCTGTGTGAGCACATCCTCAGAAGCTACCCGGGGTCGGGCCCCAGAGGATGTCTTCGCCTTTTTAGTCAGTGTTGGCATTGGCTGGGTCAAGGTGATTTTTACTGGATGCAGCAGACAAGGAACCTCTTGACCCAAGGCATATCCCACAAGTATTTTGAAGCCTAAAATGATTGATAAGAGTTTTGAGTGTTGTCGGGGCATAGTTAATGGTTGACCCTGAGGGTCAAACCACTTGACCCCCTGTTTGACCCCGGTCAGTGCCAACACTGTTTTTAGTCGTCTTCCCTGGTTCCCCAAACTGCTGAAGCGCTTCTGAAGCTCTTCTCCTTTTGTCCGTATCTCTGAGTTCTGACGCCGAAGTGGCATTCCTGATATCACAGCTTTTGACAGGCAAAACTGAGGTGTTGGGAGCGGTCACCGTCGTTCCGCCGCAGAATTTCTGCAAACCAAGCTCTAGTACAATCTAGGAGCAGATCAACCACTCTGGATAACGCAGACGCGACCCACACTGTGCCATCGCAAGGTACAAACTCTGTTACGCCGAATCTCGCCGCTGTACAGAACCAAAATCCAAACCCAACCCCCCCCCCCCCCCCCCCCCCACAAAATACATCCGCTGAGATGACGGATAAAAAGGGGATCCCTGAACGGGTTGAGAAGAATGCCCCACGCTTCGACGATGAAAAACCGGAAGAATTGCCGCAGTTCCTAGAGGACAGTGTTGGTGCTGGATTGGCCGTTGACCTTGGGAGTGGCGGGAGGGAGGTCAGAGCGCACTGGGGTGAAACGGCGGCCTGTCGAGACGGGATTTGAGGCTTTTGAGGAGCCGTCGGACGCCGCAGGGCAGAGGACATGGTATAGTCAAAGTCGACGCCACGCCGGCGTGTGAAGAATACGAGCCAAAATAACGTCACGGCATTCGCTCCAAATCTTTGAGTGCCGTATGTGGACAAAAGTACCGGTTTTGTTTGTTGGACCCTGTTTGGATGCATTCTCTCTTAAGATATGCGATGATCCTCGAAGAAAGTCGAAGATCCTTGGTTGAAAAAATTCGGGTCTCACTTTCCTTGAGTTTCTTGCAAGAAACTTGAAGATACTCAAGAGTCTTTGCTCGATTCGCTGTTTTTTTGGCATCCAAGATCCTCAAGGATCCTTACAGCTCTTTGCGGAATATAGGGCGCGGCCGGTTTTTTTTTTTTTTTTTTGTAAGTTTTCGCGAGATTCCTACTTGTGAGCCCAATTCTCAACGGTTTTCCTTGAAAGTTAGCTCATTCGATTCAGACGGGAAATCCAGAGGCACCTCGTGACCCAATTTTTTCTAACTACCTCAAGATCATTTGGTGGGTCAAATTTAGGTGTTTTTGGCTGTACAAGAGCAGACTGGGTCTCATAGTACTAATAATGCTCGGATTGACCTAGATTTTTTGATACGATGTACTTTGCCGTATTCCGGAGGGCATCTCATACCGGCCGGCTCATTCCATGCTCACTGACGCTGAACTCGATGCTGCAATTGGTGAAAGTCTCGAGATCTTCCCCGCCTTTGGTCGCAGCATGATCACCGGCCGCCTGAAGGCGAGTGGGCATGAGGCGACCCGTGAGCGTATCGTCGCATCCTATCTTCGTGTTCACGGCGCCCCGGATCCTTTGGGGACCGTTCCATACACCGGAAGGCCTACAAGGTCGCCGGGGACAACTCTCTGTACCACTACGACGGGCAACACGGCAACGTTGCCTTCGATTCACTGATGTAGTTCTTTCAACTGACTTTATTCAAGTTACATGTAATTGTTCAAGGTCTGATCCGATTCAAAATTGTCATACACTGTTTGTTTGATGGCAAGTCGCGACTAAAAAATAACCCTGGGACTTCATTGAAAAGGTAATAGGATTACGCAGTTGTCTTGGACACTTTCGCTTTACAGCCCTTTGCGGAACTTAGGGCGCGGGCTGTTTGTTTTTATTTTTGTCTGTTTTCGGCATAATCGCCGCTGTGAGCTCAAATCTCAGTCGATTTCCTTGAAAATAGAACCAATCGCTTTGCATGACGATTCCGGAGGGCATCTCGTCCCTGGATTTTTGATGGTATGATCTAAGTTACCACATATGGAAATTTCGGTCTTTTCATGCAGAACTGCTGTAGCGCTGGAGATACAGCCCTGGGCAACTTAGATTTTTATTTTTACAGTAAATACTAGGGATAATTCTCGAGAGCACCTTGAACCCAGAATTTGTTCATGACCACCCCATGACATAAACAATGTGCTTCAATTATATGATGGATTTGATCACCCTTTTGATTCACTGGAAAGATTAGAAACCGCTTCCAGATGTCCTCGGTAATGGTCCTTAGTGTTTCAAAACAAAAATCTAAGTTGCCCAGGGCCGTATCTTCAGTGCTACAGCGGTTCTGCATGAAAGCACCGGATTTCCATATATGGTAACTTAGATCATGCCATCAAAGATCCAGGGACAGGATGCCCTCCGGAATCGTCATGCAAATCGATCGGTTCTATTTTCAAGGGAATCGACTGAGATTTGAGCTCACAGCGGCGATTATGCCGAAAACAGACAAAAATAAAAATAAACAGCCTGCACCCTAAGTTCCGCAAAGGGCTGTAATGTTTTACTGTAAATGCATTTAGGAATACAATTCTATTCAACTCTCCGCTCTATACTAGATTTGCGCTATGAGGTATGTGGCTTATACGAGGAAGTGGGGCCCTCTGGGACACTTGTCAGTTCTTTGTATAAAAAACTAGCTCAATTGAACCACTGTATCTACAGTAATGCCCTGCACAAAAACTCGATATTTTCCGAGTAACGCAATCTTAGTCATCCAACAAAATTTCGAACATGCAGAGCCCTCCGGAATCACAATGCAAATCTGTTGGTTATACTTTCAGGGTAAGAACTACAGTAAGCTTGTAGTAGCCGTTCTGGTGAAAACGACAAAATTTGATGAAAAAATCACCCTAAAACCGGCCGCGCCCTAAGTTCCGCAAAGAGCTGTAAGCATAACAATTACATGAAGTTGGAATAGTAAATTGTGCCACAATGATATGGATTCTACACGGACAGTATGAAGAGAGGAAAAAAAAGGTCAGAATAGAAAAAGGTGTCGAGCTAGGATTCGAACCCGCTGCCTCTAAGATCTGATTACAAAATCGATGTATAGCCACAAAAATATCACAATCAGATCTAATGAAAAAGTTTACAGCTCTTTGCGGAACTTACGTAGGGTGTGGCCTGGGGTTTTTTTTTTGGTCAAAATTTCTCATTTTTGTTGTTGCGGGCTCAATATTGGGCTTATATCTCTGCAAACTATATGTACAGAATCAGAATGCGAATCCGGAGGGCATCTGGTCGCCAGATTTTTTATGGCATGCCTAAAATGAATATAATCCCAGAATAAGTGATTCCCACAGAAATCTCTCGCTGTGCAATGAGAGAAGGTTATGGAGTACTGCTTTTGGACTCAGGGACACCACAAGAGCATTTATAAGGGCATCTCGAAGCCGAAATTCCTTTCTGGTGCCTCCAGCAGTTCAACAGGATAATTAAATCTATCAGATAATTGAGTTACGTTGTTTATGCTCTGGGGGGATCATAAACGAATTCTGACTTCGAGGTGCCCTCGGGGAATGATCTTAGTGTATTCTAGGACTACTGCGAGTTGCCCGAGACATATCTCGTCGCACAGCAAGTGAATTCTGTAGGAATCACATATTCTGGGATTATATTCATTTTAGGCATGATATAAAAAATCTGGCGCCGAGATGCCCTCCAGATTTGCATTCTGATTCTGTACATATATTAGGTAGAGATATAAACCCAATATTGAGCCCACAACAACAAAGATGAGTAATTTTGACCAAAAAAAAAAAAAAAAAAGGCCGCGCCCTAAGTTCCGCAAAAGAGCTGTAAGTTCCGCCCTTAGCTGTAAATCCCATGATAAATCAGCCTTAGGGCTTTTGAACTGCCACTATACCTGCGCGATGTAAGTCATTGCTGGCACTCGACTTTCATCGCAGACCCAGACAAAAGTATCAGCAGATCAAAAATAGCCAGACGACTGATGGAAATACAATTTCTCGCAGCTCTCGACCACATCTGGCCAGCCGGCAATTCTGCCCGCGCTATCCCGTGAGAGCGTTGAAATCCATTTTACGTATTCCATGAGCAGAACCCGTAACAGCATCCAGTGGCCCGAAGCTGAGCAGCAACCCAGTAACAATGTTGATCTCTTCCAAACAACGGGACCTACGTATATTCCCGAAAGCCGAAGCGGGGCGGGAATGACTTTCCGAAAACGTATATAAGGGCTCAGTTTTACACGACAATTCAGCATCTCGCATTGCTTCATGTTTGTACCATTCTGTGCAAGCACAGCATGTCCATTTGCACAGGGTGTACAAAAGGCCAACACCTCCCACTTTTCACCCTGCTCTCCACCCTCGTGGTCGAAAGCGGGAGTCTGGGTTGAAAGAGAGAGTGGGAAGCATGGCTCCTACTGGGATTTGTAATTCAACACCTCGTGAAGTACAGTGCCAATGTCTGTTTAATTTCAGTGGACCCTATCGGCCGACGCTAGCATCCGATGGCCAAGGCCTATTGGCCTCGGTCACCCTGCTGTACTCAGCTTGCTACTGGAGAGTACCCACTGTCCGTTTTCTACTGCTATGCATAGAATCCATCAGGGACACAGTGAGATGCGTTGCGGAACCGCGAAGCTCGTACTCTCTCTCTCTCTCTCTCAAGCTAGCGACACCCTTCAACAAAGCAACGCACGAGCTTATTATGATGCGTCTGTCTACGAGAGACTAGCGACACCTGTTACAAAATTCCCAGCTTGGATTATATTTTAGAGTCACAGAGCCTTGCATAAATCCAAGTTTCAGAAGCATCGTTGGGGACTGAGGGAAATAGGTGGCATTTGAACGAGTATTTCGGATTGGCCACAGAGATATGAACATTTGGAGCCTTGTTTCCCAGAAAATGAAGTCCGTGAAGTGAGTGAGGAAGGAGCTACACGACGGAACATGCGAGCCAGAGGTTACGAGTACTTATGTAATAAGTGATCGTCCGTTTCAACATTCGTCGTATGAGGATTTGTGCAACCTCTGAAAGAGTAAGTCGCAATTTAGAGCCATTTGCGGAACTTAGGGCGCGGGCTGTATTTTTGATTTTTGTCTGTTTTCGGCATAATCGCCGCTGTGAGCTCAAATCTCAATCGATTCCCTTGAAAATAAAACCGATCGATTCGCATGACGATTCCGGAGGGCATCTCGTTTCTGGATTTTTGATGGTATGATCTAAGCTACCATATATGGAAATTCCGGTGTTTTCATGAGGAAGAGAAATATATGATCTATTTACTAGACAGCGGGAGGGCTGCACCCCCACTATCAGAGCGCTCACTTTCCACTGCGTTACAATTGATGGAGCTCATGTCCATGTTGTAGAGCGCGCACAATGACATTTTGTTTGAAGTATTACAAGGGATGCCGACCAGTCCTTCGCGGCCTCCCATTCCCTTATTTGAATTACGTAATACAGTCACGGCGGGTGGACACCATTGAAAATTCTGATGGTTGCATCTGCTGAGTTGAGTTGGCAATCATTTGGCGCTGACAGTGGAGGGCCAGATAAATTATCAGAACAGCGAATAAATAACACAGAAGCACACAAACTAAGATATTTCATCAGACGTGGAATGAAATGTTGCTTCTTCACTCTTTGAGCCAGTCTCTCGCTGTGTAAAATTGGGCCTGTCTGGGGCAAGAAGCAAATGAAGATTTGGGGCTGAGATGATTTCACGTATTTTTCCTTGGATTCTCCCCCCTGAGAAATGTGCACTGTTTTACTGCTCTGCGGCCAAGTGGCGATGCCGATGTTCGCCGCGGCAGCCTTTGTTTCGATGCGATGTGAGCCATCTGAATGTTAGCACCGGGGCACTTTGGTTAAGTAATGAGCGCCCGGATTAGCGTCTGTCAAAAGTTTCTTCGAAGGGTGACCTCACGTGCCGACGATCTCGGGAAGGCCTACAGTGCGCGGCATCGGCGAAGATTGGGCGGAGATTGGGCGGAGTTTGAAAGGCTTCGGACAGACGGAGAAACATAATTTTTTGATAGCATGTAGTTCCACAAAGTCGATTTTTCAGAATACGCCAAATATTTTTCTCTTAGGATATTGAAGTAGGCATGGTATGGTTTTTTTGGTGCATGTGAGCAAGAAATTGCTGAACATTCATGCTAGAATTTTGTTTGAAGGAATTCGGCCTAGAAATGAGCTCAAACGATGATATCCATTTCTTTTTGCCGCCACTGTACATATCCATTGCTAGTTTACGCACCTCAGAAAATGGCTCTGCGACCGCGCTGGAATTGAAAGTGCTTCAAAATGCAAAAGATTGTGGTGAAGGCAACAGGGCCATGTGTTTCAAAATATAGAAGATTGTGATTAGGGGAATAAGGTCATGTGTTTCAAAATGTAAAGGATTGCGGGGAGGGAAACAGGGTCATGCGTTTCGAAATGTAAAGGATTGTGGTTAGGAAAATCTTGTAGAGACGTACAATAGCCTTGTAAAGTAGCACAGAAATATGAAAATGAGTGATTTTCACAACCTGGCCCAATACCATGCTTATCACCGCGACCGACTCATTGAGGCGAATGCGACTATTGTGTACCAGAACATGGGACAAATGCGGCCCTTCACCAGCAAGAGGAAAAAGCGGCAACTAACCGTGCGCGGCTGTTCAGGGGGAAGGCACAATGTCTGACTTTTATCCGAATCTGAACTGGGATTTCTCCAAAATGCCGCGCTAAAAACTGCCTTTTTTAGGGGATAATTCTAATCGGAAACCACCCTTGCTGAAGTACGGGGGGTTGCCGCTATTCAGCAACCCTCCAGCCGAAAGTGTTAGATCTGATGGCGGTTGATGGCGGAAGCGGCGGAAGGGTGTTCGGGCTCTTCCTGGGTAAGGCACTGGACGCAGAATGCTCCAAAAAATCGATCAAAGGAGAGAGGACCCGTAGAGAGCACTCAACTTTTTTCTGCGCACTTTTCGGCCGCCAGAGTGCTTCAAATTGCCCACATTTATCGAGTTTACCGCAATTCCCGGCGAAAATGGCTTAGAAAAAGCACGAAAAAATCCAGAAATTGCAGACGGCGCTTGAGAATACAGGACATGCTATTGAGCACCTTTCGCCCCAAATTTGGGGGCCATATCAACGCCGATGGGCAGAAAACACAGATTTCCGCGGCTACTCCTCCCTCACGTGGGGGGTTGCTGAATAGAGCTTTTCTATCCAGCGACCCCCCTTACACCACTACGGGGGGTTGTTGATTAGAATTATCCTTTTGTAGGGGCCCGTGAACTGATTCTTAATATTTCAGTATGATGCCCTTGCAAACGCTCGCAAAAGTCCAGATCTCAACAGAAAATAATCTCAAGGGACAGGATGTTGCGATCGTTACGAGCCCGGTAGAAATGACGCGGGTCGCGCACTCCGCTCCATGCATTTTGAACTGAAACCTCGCTCAGGAGCCCACAGAGCGGTCCATTCCCAGCGTAACATTGGCCACCGTCGATGCTTTCTTGGCCTTAATTTTGTATTGTTCCCTCCACATGAGCTTGCAACAAGTTTCAAACCAGATCCCCAAATAGCACCCTGGCTCTCCACACTTATGGAATCTATTCAGGTCAGATTTCATACTGGCGGCTCACTCAAAGGACTCAACGGTGTTCCTATACCCAAGGTTGAACATGCGGACAACATCATGACGGCCTGCTCCTGCCCTTCTGGCTTCCAAATCCATCTAAACGGATCTCAATCTTGGGTGGATAATAACGACTCTGTTCCAAAATGTGAATACCAAATTTCTGGGCCGCGCCAAAAGCACTATCAGCCATTACCTGCTACAAGGTTCCTGCGACAATTGGACAGAAACATTGTCCTTCATAGCTGCGATATTCCAGATGATGTAATTCGTCGATTTTGTCATGTGAAGCTACTGTGCGCGTATGGTGGTGCTACAAGGGACTACCAAGCTGCAGTCAAGGGCTACCACGAGCTCTCCATGGAAGAACTGGCCAAAGTCGTTACTGGCTTCGCGTTCTCCTGTAGCTTCAGAAAATTACAGGTCGAAGTATTCAGCTATTAGCATTGTCGCAGCGCTCAGGCTCGATGCCTGCTCGTGTTCAGGAAAATCTGAAGAGGCAGAATGCTTTTGTTTGCCTCAAGCTCCCTGCAGAATTTAGCTGCCGGCGATATAGTGCTGCAGCGCTCTTCACCGTCATTTTTTTTCGTGTTTTCTACTAAATAAATTACCACCGCTCTTCCAGAGCGCGGGGGGTCCAAAAGAATATGTGCAGGGCCCTGAAGCAAAGCACCGCGCACTCAGCAGAAATATGCCGAATCCAATAAAACTCAGACCAAGCTGGATGGCTTTTCATCTGCTCCGTCTTCCTCCACAGCTGTGTCCTCTGCAATGCAAGACGAGGGTGATATGCTGACGGTGCCGCTGAGCGCGAGCTGATACACAAAATACCAGACTTGCAACTCTGAGGACAGCGACCGCAAGGCAAGTGTGTTGCGAGTGGGCCAACCCATTCTCAGGGCTCGTGGGAGAGGAAATAAAGCTGCAAGGGAAGGGGAGAGAAAGAGGGGAATGCGATGGGACGGTACAATGAAGGGTACGGGGACGACAAGGGACCAAACGGGAACTAGACGGAGATGAGCATGAGCAACGACGAAGGCTTGAAACGGGAACGGAAGCGAGACGGTAAACTTCTATATTTCTCTAAAGTAAAGGATATTTGAAGTATATATGGTAGAACAAGCAATGTAAATAAAAGGAGAAAGTTCCATACAAGCTGTACGATACTCCTGAATAATGCCGCAATTACTGCTGTTTGCGGAACTTAGGGCGCGGCCATTTTTTTTCTGTTTTTGACCATTTTCCACCAGAACAGCTATTGTGAGCTTACAGTTGTGGACAAACAAAACCCGCAAATAGCCTGTAGCCTTAACGTGATTTATTTTCGACCCAATTTTAATTTCTTTGGACTCAAACTGACCTAAAGAGTCCAAAAAACATGCTCCGAAGTTTTTCCCACGACATATTTGCGGCGCCAAAAATTTCGGTTGGGTCCAAATCTCAGTTTTGTGATCGGAGACGATTGGCAAAAACCCATTTTTTGAGCACAGCCACATTACAGCATCCATCAAGCGCGGCTGGCTGGCAATCAATAATTTTGGTGTTCCCTTGATGGAGCTCATGGCATCGACTAGGATTGCATACATAATACATTGGGAAGTCCTCGGAAACTTCGCAACACACTCCTGGGATGTGTCAAGAGGTGCCAAAACATGACCCGGATCAGATCAAGAGGCCATACACTACCAGAAAGAATATTTTATTCCGCAATAACCTCTCGATAAAATCTCAATATTTTTACGGATTCAGAAGCAGTTCAACGAGCCGCGTCGATTGCGCATATTTTCATAATTTTCTCACGCTTTTTAAGGTGAACTCCGCATTTTCATTGCCGAGAGGATGAGCTCATTTTACAGCTGTTTGCGGAACTTAGGGCGCGGATGTTTTTTTTTTTTTTTTCAGTGGTTTTCGGCAGGACAGCTGCTGCGGGTGCAATTCTCATCCGTTTACCTTATGAGTATGCTCAATCTATTAGGAATTCCGATGCGCAGTTTTCTGCGTCTTCAGATTTTTTATTTTGTTCTACAATCAAATTTATGGCTCAAGTGCGCATATTTTGGGTTATTTCTGGGCAGGACAGCTCTAGGATGAGCATTTCAACCCCGATTGCCCTAGATTTTTTATATGTTCGACTTCTATGTATAATCTAGTTCCTGAAATACCGGGATAGTGAATAAAACTCTTGGTTTCAATCTAGTGGTCAGGAAATATTGGATAGATTGAATCTCCATCAGCTTGCTGTTTTAATACGGTAGCCTGGAGTCGTAGAGAGGTTCAATTCACTATCCCGGTATTTCAGGAACTAGATTATACATAGAAGTCGAACATATAAAAAATCTAGGGCAATCGGGGTTGAAATGCTCATCCTAGAGCTGTCCTGCCCAGAAATAACCCAAAATATGCGCACTTGAGCCATAAATTTGATTGTAGAACAAAATAAAAAATCTGAAGACGCAGAAAACTGCGCATCGGAATTCCTAATAGATTGAGCATACTCATAAGGTAAACAGATGAGAATTGCACCCGCAGCAGCTGTCCTGCCGAAAACCACTGAAAAAAAAAAAAAAAACAGCCGCGCCCTAAGTTCCGCAAACAGCTGTAAAGGCAAACGGTCCAGAAATAAGCTCACAATAGTTGTTCTGGTGGAAAATGGTCAAAAACAGAAAAAAAATGGCCGCGCCCCTACTCGTTTTGGACTTGAAAATGCTCACCCTGTCCGCACCCCCATGGTTCATGGAGAACCACTTGCCCATTCAATGTCCCCATCGACACCTTCTGCCAAAGCCCGCATGGCTGCCGTACCTTATCGAGAGCTGGTCGGATCTTTGATGTATGCAAACGTCGCAACCCATGCAGATATAGCACACTCTGTGGGAGTGGTTAGCCAGTTCTGTCAAAACCCCGGCGAACTACACTGGCTTGCAGCCAAACGTATATTACGCTATCTCATTGGAACAAAATTCTTCTCTCTAGTCCTCGGAGGACGTTCCCCCATTCATCTCACTGGATATACCGACTCCAATTACGCACCACCTGGTGATTTGGACAAACGGAAGTCTACATCTGGATATTGCATGGCTCTTGGAGGTGGAATCATTTCATGGAGTTCCAAGCGGCAAACCACTGTCACGACTTCTAGCACCGAGGCTGAATACATGGCATGTTGCCATGCTGCCAAGGAAGTCGTTTGGTTGCGTATGCTCTTGCGCGCAGTTGGATATACGCAAAAGTCCGCAACTGTTCTCCGTTGTGATAATCAGGGCGCTCTGATACTTACGGCGGATCCATCATTCCATTCCCGCGCTAAGCACATTGACGTGCAATACCATTTCTCTCACGACCGCGTCGAACGCGGAGAATTGACTTTCACTTATGTCCACACATCTGAAAATATGGCTGATATCTTCACCAAACCACTTCCGGAACCTCTTTTCAAGAAATTCCGCACAATGTTGGGCATTATTGGTTGACTGGACGCGTTTAGTACGCTGAGGAGGAGTGTTAGAGTTTGAGTTCATTGTTCTACGCGTCCAGCACGTGTGCGCGATCACTTATGTGATCGCATCTTTTCTTTGTTATTTCTCTCACTGGTTCCTATCCTGAACTACGTGAGAGCTACTGTACTGACCTTTGTCGTACAGATCTCCACTGTTCACAAATCGCTTTATTTCTATTCACTATACTACTGTCCATCGCGAGCTTGAGCGTGCCGGAATGTCTACCAAAAAATTAAAAGAGATCGCTGAAGAACGCTGTGAGCCATCTCGGCTCGACTATGCTCGCGAGATCTCTCAGTATCCGGCTCATTATCTTGGTTTTCTTGATGAAACATCGAAAAACGATAAAACTCCTGGCCGGCGTCTCGGACGTGCAAAGAAAGGGAAACGTGCCGTCAAGCGCCGAAAAGCGGTTCGTGGGCGCCGTCTCACTGCTACGGGTCTCCTCACATCTCGCGGTATGCTGGCAAGCACTGTGGTCGAGGGATCCATGCACAGAGATCAGTACCTCGAATTCCTTGAACACCACGTTGTGAATTTGTCTTTTGTTTCATGTCTTTTCGCCGTATAATGTTCTCCAGCTCCCGCTCTGCTCTCCGTACCCCGGGCCGCTTAGCGTCCTGGTGATGGACAATGCGAGAATTCATCACGGTGAAGAGATTGTGGAGCTCTGCGATCGATTTGGTACGGATTACTCATGCCATCTTGCTAAAAATATTCAAATCAATTAGGAGTGCGCCTGGTCTATCTTCCGCCCTATTCACCCGACTTCAATCCAATTGAGGAAGCCTTCTCAAAGACCAAGGCTTGGATCCGTCGAAACAACGACATTTTCTCATATGGGCCAGATGATGAGCCCCACGTTCTCATTTACGATATGCTTGAGGCGATGAACATTATTACAGAATCGGACGCCATCGGATCTTTCATTCACGCTGGTTACTTCTAATACATTTCAATTTCGGTTGCTTGAGCCAACATACAGGACACTTCTAATCTACTTGAGGTACAATCATTAGAGACAATTCGTACGATACAATTATTCTGCACTCGGCAACTGAGACCATCCGCCAATCGCGACCTTGAGTTCTGCGATTTCACCGCGCATGAATCCCATCGCCGTCAGGTCGTCGAGCTCAACAAACTTAAATGCATTTGTTTGTTTGTATTTTTTCTGTTTGAATCGCTCGGAGATGTCGGTGTCGAGGTCGTAGAGTGAACAAAAGTCTTCAATGGAAAGGTCAGGCCCGGGAATGCGAGGGTATGGGATGAGCATGTTCGCGGTGTTTGGCGGAGGGACGAACACAGTAGGGATGGCAGCAGTAGGAGGAGCGGCGGGGCGAAGGAGGTTAGCAATCTCCGGTGGAAAATTAATGTTAACTTGAGGAGCTGCAGGGACGTTCTTCCGGGCTGCTTCTTCTCTAAGCTCTAGACGACGCTGAAGAAGTGGCGATTTAGCTGCACGGGCTGCAGCGCCGACTTGGTCAAACAGTTCATTGTTGGGCGGTGTGTCGACGTCTGCAAATGCTTTCCCCTTCAACTACCCCATGCTTACATCAGTGTTGCACATATCTAGGACATATCTAGGTAGATCTGGAGAGCTCACCCATTGCTGCGCCCCAACTCTCAAAGTGTTTATGAGACAGCGGGAAGTGTTCAGGCACTGTCGGGCTGAAAAAGCAATGCGCACTACCGCAAGGGCCGCCGGGAGTGGGGCAGATCCGTTTGTCTCGCAGTTCTCCCATCTTCTCATTGAGAGCGACGTTGGCAGGGAGGATGTCGCGGGCCTTGGGCACCTGAAAATTATCAATACATAATCGCATCTTCGTGATTGGACAGGCCTTCGTCTTTCTTCCGCCCTTCTTCGCATTCGTGTTTGTGTCCGACTCATCCCCGTTCGCGTCATTTTCCTTGTTCACTACAGATCCCTAGCAAGAAACAATCAGCACTCCCCGGAGTGAAACACAAAGTGGCGTACCGCTTTCGGCTCAACCACAATTTTTGCGGATGGATTCTTTTGAATAAGCAGCGCTTTCTTCACGAGATATGCATATTTCTCCTTGCCGAGCAGAATGGGATCGCTAGCTTGACGAGGTACTGTGAAGGTAATATTGTATGCGTGCAAATCAAGCGAAAAAGGCTCGAGGGCTTCGTTGATGGACGTCAGGATCCAAGTCTTGAGACTAGACCAAGGCTGGTTACTCTTGAGATTGACGATCTCGGTCACAGGAGGTCCACGGGATGATTTCGATTTTTTCATTTGCGCGGGGGTGAAAATCGATATTTTGTACTCAATGTCGCGCGCGGGAATGGGTTTCTCTAGGAGGGCAAAATCAGAGTCGGTACTTGAAGAAATGAGAAACACGCACTAGTGGGGGCCTTCCCGGTCCCCTTGCGCTTCCGTTTTTGCCCCACCACCTCTTCGACATCATCATCTTCTGTGTCTGACACCACGAAGACGTCCTCCTCCTCCTCTTCTTCCTCGTCTGCCTTCCCCTGGCCCTCCACCTCCTCCTCTTCCTCCTCCTCGTCCTCGTCCTCGTCCTCTTCCTCATCTGCCTTCCCCGGACCCTCCTCCTCCTCCTCCTCCTCCTCCTCCTCGTCGGCGCTCTGAACAAGGGTGACATCAGCATCTGCATCGACATCCATGGCCATATCGTCCCCAGAATCCAAAAGATCCTGGGCGGCGAGCTTGGCAATACGGTAAGTTCCGTGCCCCCGCGGGTTCAATACTCTGGAGGTAATTTTGCTCAATTCTCTTGGGTTTTATCCACAAAAAACATATTGAAACTGGTGTTAGACCAGCAGGAAGTGAGCGAAGCAAGTTTCTCTGTTGAAATTATTTATCAGCACCAAAAGTTGTGTCTGGGAAAGTATTTCGTGTTTTGTGGCCTAACAAAGCCTTTAATTGAAAACATGATCTAGACAACTCTTATAGGGCTCAACAGACTCTACGACGTTGCTTTTGGGTCTACTTCTTTCTAGTTTAGTATCCGCCGACCGTTTAGGTCTGTTCTTAACCTCAAGATTTCCTAAAGGAGAAACTGGTGGTGACCCGTTGGGCAAGAGCAGCATCCTTACTGTGTCAGACAGCGAGTCTGAAAGCCGAATGTATTATGTGTGCACGGCCAGTATACAATTTTTCTGTTTTTTATATATACTGAATTTTTCGGTTATTTGTGCAGCATCCTTACTGTGTCAGACAGCGAGTCTGAAAGCCGAATGTATTATGTGTGCACGGCCAGTATACAATTTTTCTGTTTTTTATATATACTGAATTTTTCGGTTATTTGTGCAGCATCCTTACTGTGTCAGACAGCGAGTCTGAAAGCCGAATGTATTATGTGTGCACGGCCAGTATACAATTTTTCTGTTTTTTATATATACTGGATTTTTCGGTTATTTGTTCAGCGAGATCACATCAAACACTGGGCGGGTTCGGGGGTACGAGGGTGGGATGTGTACGCCCTTCTCAGAGTATTGTTTCATGATTTTCTGGAGATTTTACTACTATTTACTGACGAAGATGGGTGGGATCAGGTTGGGATGGCAGGCGGGCACCATGCGCCAGCCTTCTAACATTATTCATGATTTAATGTGTATTTTACATCAATTTTATGAAGATTTTGATGCGGACAGTGTCGACAGTGAGCAGGGGGGGTCGGGCGGGTGGGTGCGCAGGGGCGTACCCTGCGCGCTCCGCTCCTATTATTTTTATCGATTTTATATGTATTTTAGAACAATCTTATACAAAGAATTGGCGCCGACAGCGGTGGCAGGCAATGCGCGCCGACGGCCGACATCAGCGCGCACCACCACATGCATGCCGCTTAAACCACTAAGTCCCCTCCCTATGATACTGAAGGTATTGCGAGGTCTTATTCAAGATATTGCGAAGATTTTTGAAGGGTATTGCGAGGGTTATTGTGACTAGCTCTAGGCCGCTTTTTTGGCCTTCTAATAGAACTGCCATACCCCCCCTCATGACTGTTCTATTAGAACGTGATATGCGGGATAGCTAGGCTCGAAACCAGCCTGTCTTTCGAAACTTAGTTGTGTCGATAGACAATCGACAGCATTCATAGACAGACGGTCACCGGTCTACGGGATAGCCATTCGGTTACCAAGCCAGGGCACCCGATCAAGCCCTAAGGCTTGGCATGCATCTTGCGCAGGTGCAGGCTCGGCCTTGGGGAGTTTATGCGGTGGCGATAGCGGTGAGTGCATGCAATGGGGCGGGTCAAGGACAGTTGCATGGGGCCCATCCCTTCGATGTTGAGGCCCTCTTATTACGGCCACAACCACTCTTGGAGCGCACCAGTCAACGAACGGCGACTGCTCGCAAGGGTATTGCATCAGATTGCGTCGTCCATTGAGCGCGCGTGTGTGTCCGTATCCTGAGGGGCGGCGCTGGTGAGGAGGTCAACGACATATCTTCGAGAGACTGCCTGAGCGTGGCCACGCGTGTGGAGTCCGTGGAGGTGGGCTACTACAGCTGAGAGGCTGATGGTGCAGAAGGAAAAAGAGGATGCGACAGATAGGGTTGTAACTGCATAAACTCCTCATGGACCCTATGCATTATGCATTATGCATTTTTTGCATAAATCCCCACCTACCAAGTCGGTGCATCGGCAAAAGCTATGCGTCGAGAATTACGCATTGCTAAGTACCTACAGTATGACGAACATCCGCATGATTCCCATTCGGAACCTTCGCACTTTTCAACCAGAACTTTTTCGAAATCAACTCGGCTGATGGTGACGTCTGCGAACATACGCGTTCTCGCGCTTTTGACCTCGGATTTAGTTAAAAAAAATGCAAGTAGGTAGATACAGATATTCCTATGAGTTCCCTCTCTTTTTCTCTCTTTCTCCTTCCTTTTCTCACTTGAAAAACTTGAAAAAACACCGCCACCCGTAGACATAGCACAAGGGCCCGATTTTTAGTTGTCTCCGGCTCATTCGTGTAATGAAAATAGTGGCTGTCGGAGTCTTAGATTCATTACATTTTTTTCTAATGAAAATAGTGGCAGTGCTCCAGCTACGTAAGCAGATGCCCGTTTTTGTGCAAGAATTCAATATTGAAACCTTGCACATCAATCCTCACATGCGGCGGGTTCTTTTTACAAATATAATAATGAAATAGTAGATCACTTAGGCCCAGTTCAGGATCCCAAAATGTTAACCAGAGGTCCAGCTAGCTAAGGGGTCACATCAAGTCACTAAGTCATGCGACCGGCGGAGAAGGCCGCTCGGCACACTGAGGCACTGGTGATGGTAGGAGGAAGAGAGGTGTTGGTGGCTGTCACGTGTTATTGTTGTTACAGGTGAACAAATGCCCGGATCAATGCCGAAACAGGTATGTGTTGCGTTTGAGGAAATCTGTGGCAGAATCCTCCATCTGCCTCACATCAGATCTATCTGCCTCGCATCAAATCTATCTGTGGACGCCATCTTGTATATCCTCGGTCAGTGTTGGCAGAGACGCGTCAAAGGTCTGAGCTGGATTTGACTTGTGATATTATCATCTGACAGCCATGACATGGCGATGGTTGAACGGGACGTCTACCACAACAAGAAGGACACGGGCCACGTACCTATGAATACAAGGTCCAAATTACCTCTATTGAGTCAGTCTCTGCAGTGCATGTGGAGGGTGCAATAACGGGCGGGGTGTAGGCCACAGGATTGCCACAGGTAACCAGGTTAAGGGCTTCATTGTTACTTTTCCAGGTATGACTCCGGCTAGACTCGGAACCAGCTCTATCTTGAGTAACAAGACTTGGAAGTAGTTTGCAATTTAATTTGAGTCAATCGGACGCGACAGGTATCTCGAGTAACCATCCCGCGCTTTTTTCTTCCTCAATTTTTGTCCAAATCTTCTCGAATAATTTTGATTACTCGATGTAGGGACGGACACGAGTCTAGACTCCTACTGGCAGGGGCAACACAAAGAGCGAGGGTATAAAATTCTGTGATGATCTGCAAGATCTTGGTCACAAGGTTTTGTCCGCGAGGTTTTGTTGCTGGCATCTCCAAGTCAAGACTGTAATTTGGCTGACATTCTGTTTTGTTGTGGGAGTCAGCCACTTGGAGATGCCACTGTGACCGATCCAATGAGACCGCCAGCGAAGGCCCAGAGCTCAGATTCCCTTCGCATTGGATACTTATACTTACCCATTAGATGCTTACCCGTATTCCAAGATTAACCTATAACTGAGGTTCCACGCGCTCCCACATTCTGTAGCCGGGTGCTCGACGCAACCCTTTTGGCATTTGCAAGGTCTCGAGCTCACTCTAACAAGTATCGTAAAAAATATCAAATCGATAACGATCTACGTCCATGTTCGGGATGGGAAACAAAAAAAAGGAGAGTATGTGCGTCAGCGTATTTGATAATCCAACCCACCCTTAGGCGTTTCTTTGTCTGGGGAGAGACCAAAGAGCCAATGTGTCATTAAACATCGGCCGATATTCGTCCGCTCGAACTAGCGCGGGCCCACGACCAGGGACCGACCCCCTAAGGACGTCGATCTTTTCCCATTCCTTGATATCCGCTTCCGCAAATCCCCCGGTATTCACTCCACCGGAAGACGCAGCCGCCATCAGATGTAACGGATTGGAGAGATCGAAAGAGTGGGTATCTTTGGGTATTTCACCGCCATGCCGGTAGAGGGCGACCATCGGGGATCGAGGGTTGAGGAAAATCGGAACCCGGAGATACCGTGACCCGTGAGGTATACCGGCGGGTTTTTGCATCTTATTCGTGGTTCCTATGTAGAGTGGTTAGTTTTTCTGCCACGTTATTTACTCTGTGCCCGTGAGGCTCTGCGATTGATCCTCACTGTTGCCACTTTTTGTTCACATTCTCGCATTGTAGCTTAGTCATTTCCACCCTTTCTGCCCCTCTAATTGGGATAGTTTGATATATACCCGACCGTCTCACCGGTGCCTCCATTCGTAGGTTTTTGTGCTTCGGCAGCTGGGCCAGAAGGACCTGGTGCGCAACGAAGACATCATCGCGGCTATCGAGAAGGAGGTGGACATCGGTGAAGGGTAAACGTAAGATGGAGAAACCGGGAGACGATTTGTCGGCGAAGAAAGCTCGGGCGGCACAGTAGTACATATGAGACTCATTGAATATTTCCCTTATGCTGCCTCATAATTGATTCCTTTTCAATTTTTCTCTGAGTCCATACAATAAGCACTGCCGGTATACCAGTCGGGTCATGATATACCGTACGGGTCCGCAACCCGTGCACCCTACAAGGGTCCGGGTGGGCCGGGTGCGGGTACGGCGTGCTGCTTTTCAGCCCGGACCCGTGCCCGTGCCCAACCCTATCCACTGTTGACATTCCGCCTCAGATGTCAAACCGTATCGAGTAATTTGATGGGGGCTCTGGATTAGATGAACAGTGTTGAGACGACGATTGTCAGCGGACTGTTATTGCATAGCCATGTAAAATGTAGAAGGATCGAGTATCATACATAGCCTGAACCTATCCTAGTAGATGCATCGGAGAAAAAAACCATCACGGCCAAACCTGTGCCGGGATGTGTTGCGAAAGGCGATGAGCCTCGCAGCTACAGAAGTTTAGCGTATGTTTTTGTTGTAATTAAAACGGTGACCTTGCGGCGAAGACAATCCAGTAAACTACGGGGTGCGGCGCAGAGTGAACAGAAATTAACGGAGCTGGGACACCCACCATGTAAATCCGCAATCATCCAGTGCACAGACGATGCCCCGGGTTCATCGACAAGATTTCCTTATTAAACTCGAGGCAATGTCCGTCGAGCTTTGACTCAACGTCTGCAGGTTGAGACAGCTCAACACTGTGGCTTTGCCGACGGCGCCAAGGATTCACGTCCCACGAGTCACATCAGGCGGAACCAAAAGCAATCCGAACCACTACAGCCTAGTAACCAACTAGTAACGGTATGGAAGAGGGTCTCGGAGACTTGCCTTGGGATCCATCCGAGAACGTTTCTCCTCGTCCTGCAGACCCCCCCCCCCCCCCCCCCCGTTCCGGACGAGCAGCCCCGGGTGGAAACGTCTTCCTTGCCTCCCGGTTCTGCATCGTACTTTCCCCATGAGCGGGGATTTACAATGCCAGACCGTCCTTGGCAGTGGAAGGTACCTAGTGCAGTGCCTTCCAACCGGTACTAACGAGAATCGAAAACGAAACTCGGCAGAGTTCGGCCGCATCAGATGGCTGTCCGGCGTTAACAGTCACACCTCACTTGCGTGTGCGGGACCAAAAGGCTGAGTCCCGACATGTACCCGCCGCTTGTCCATCGACATCGCCGCGTGTGCCAATCTTACATCTTATGGCTTCCCTTTGGTTCTCACTTACTAATCCCTTAGTGTATCCTCACACACTCTGGTCAATATACATTTATTGCTTCTGCTGGACCACCTTCAAGTTTGCTCAACAAAAGTTTGGATAGCGCCTTGCGAGCTTTTGCTCAGCTGCGATCATTTTCGTTTTTCGGTTACGGCGCAAGCTCGGTCGACCCTGAAGAAAATAAATAAGACCACCCCAGCTCACTTTTAACACCCCACTTGGCCTACACTCTTTTGCTCGACCATACTTGTTGTTGCTGAGCTGCTGATTTATCTTTGGTTCCTTGGCCGGTGGGTGAAATCTTGATGGCCTCTTCATCATACTTACCGCTCCATTAGGCCACTAGTATCAGAAGCCTCGGCTTCCACTGTCCTCAGCGTTGCGATCTGCGGCACACCTCTGTATTCTTTTCCGAGTCTTTTGCAGTATCTTAACTAGCACCCTCCTCGGATTTTCTCTCCCTTTTGTCCTCCCACAAGCGACATCGTTCGATACTATCTATCTTGCGGGCTACAACTCCCTCTTGCTGACGATCTGGACCATTCTGTCAGGTATGTCGGAAAAAACCTGTTTGGGTTATAACGGCTTGAGCAAGGTTACCGGGTTATAGTGGATTGTGGTAGGTTATAAGCCGCTGGTGGGGAACCTTATAAGCCATCTCAAGTCATTTTATGGGGTGTAAGGCACATACCGGCTTGTGAGGGATTTTGGATGGTTTCAACCACTGCTGAGGCTTGACGGCGCATATGAACTCACTTGGGTTAATAAATGTTGAATTCACACCAATTTAAACAGAGTGGAATAATATATTCAATCGATATTATTTACGCGTAAAAATATGTCTTCGTCAACACAATCTATCACATAGAATACTTCGCGCGGTGCTCCGAAGATGTGACAAAATAGTGCTCCTCGTGTAACATACTCTAGCGCGATGAAGGTCGAGCCGGGATCCCATTCGAGGATAGTCTGTAGTTAACCGCGCCACGTGTATCGGTGGCCTGCTTATTACAAATCATCGGAGTTTGAAATTTTGCCATGCCTGTTTAGCACTTCCAGGAACCCCACTTTCAAACTTCCAGAGAGAAAGGGTATTTAAATGCATGTCTGACCCCAAAATATGGCCTCAAATTTTATGCTTCCACTTCCATGCTCGCGGAATAAAAAAGCAGATTATGTCAGGATTTGTCATCCGTCAAGCCATCAAAGTTCGAATCCGTAGTTCTTCAACTCTGCTGCCACGAGTTGGGGGGAGATGTTATTCATTTTATGCTGGCAAATACTAATAGGACGTCACATTTGTGAAAAACACGTTCTGGAATGCATACTAGCATCCGACTTATATTTGTGATTTGTAATAAGCAGGCCAGCGATCACAGCATCGATGTTATCAACAGACTACAACATGCGAGGCACGAGCACTAATATTGTTGTAGCGTCTGTCTACGAGAGACTAATTCGAGGATAGGGCAGTCCTCGATATCGCAACCCAAGTTGACTTGCGATATGGGCGTATCATCGCCAAATCAAGAGTAACCTTGTGTGGGAGATGGCAACGAAAAACTGATTCCAGTTGACCCATCGCCAGATTGTCGCCTTGAGCTTCGTAGATAGAGTCGTACCGTCGACGTCCATGAAACTTTGGGTTGCAGCGCAAGATGTCTCTCCCGTTTTTCCAATCATTTTTCGATTGGAACTCAACGTAGAGTACTTTGCATGGCTCCATCTTTGGGACGAAAGTAAATTTAATTAACTTCGAATACCCGAATCTTCAACGAGACACTAACCTGAATATTTTCATCGTCGCAAACTTGGTAACTGGGATGCATATGGAACTTGTCACCCTGCAAGGCCTTGACAGTGCTTACAAGCTATACTGTGGCTTACGACCGATTATATTAACCTTACCTATGTGTTATAAGCCGGGTCAAGTATTACCGGCTTATAACGGGTTGTGTGCGGATATAATCCGCTACAAGGCATCCCCGATTTTTCCGACATAGGGGTCTAACATTGCTACATTGTTACATTGCTTTAATTCACTGTAACTGAACTGACTATCTCGTGCAGGCCAATGGCTGTTTCCTGTAGCAATTGATACCGTGCGGCTTTTTAGCTTCGAGTGGACTCGCTTTAATCGTTCGCATGTGTCTCACATGCGATCCTCACGACGATATTCTTGCCTCGGATCCGTACACTCCGTCCTAGATATGATAATACACCCCCAATTACATCCTCACCTCCAGTTTATTCTACTTACCCACCAATACATTCCATCGTAGATATTAACCAAAAACCTCCTAGTCACTACAACCACTTCCAATTTAATTTTCAGTGTCTCTTCATAACTGGTAGTGCGAACATGGTTTTCTTTTCCAATTCTATCTGAATCCCTCTATATGTAGACACATTTACTGGATGAGAAATCCCATGAATGCTTATTTTCCCCGCACTTTCAATCAGTGGACATGTGTCCCTCGGAGGCACCAGCATAACCACAAACAGGTTTTTAAACTTTACGACGACCTCAGCTCTGCACTTGATATGGGCTTCAATATGAACTCTTTTCACCAATAACTACCTTCCAAGGTCCATGAAATGTGGAGAGAAATTACCCCAGAGGGCCAAGGATACGTGTTGTCGTTGTTTATCCGTCGCTTAAGTATCCATTCAAATATCCAAGCACCATCATAGCCACTGTAGGCGCCAAGCTTAAGGTGAGCAATGTTGTGTAAAATCAAGTAGCCTGGAAGATGATTTCTGGAGGATCCAATACATGTTTTTAGCTCTCTAAATATTTATAGATTCAACCAGGTGGCCGCAGCAAAGGGCTGCACAAATTTCCCCGAGGCTACCCAGCATTCAGTCCAAACATGTATGAACCAGAGGTTATGATTTTCAACAGTCTGAGAACAATTCACACCTGTTAGCAGAGGGCGGGGTGATGCGCCAGCGTGACCGCTTAATTAAGCGGGACGTTACTATTGCGTTACTACGGCCATCGCCAGCCGACGGCCGGCAGCGCGGCGGTATATATATATAGACGTTTTCATTTTCGTTTCTCGTATATACCCCCAACGCATCTGTTGATGTTGCGATTCAAAATCTTCAAGAAATTTTACACCCACGACGGGCAACCGGACGAGGACATAAGAAGGCCAGCCTCGATGTCGTTACTACCGCATGTTTAGAGTGTGTGATCCCCTTCCTTCGTTTGTACAAGGCATCTGGATACTCTGGGTGGACGTTGCACGCCGAGACCGTCGCAGCTGCCAGTGGCAAGGCCGGATCAAAACCTGGCTAGGCCGGAAAATCCGGGAATGGGCTGTTAACTTCTGCGCAGACAAGAAGAACATACCGAAGCACATGTACGGCCGCTTCAACTCATCAATTCTGTCCGACGAGGACATTGCTGGCGCTGAACAGGCCCATTGGACTTCCCCGTGGCTGCCTCAAGCTTGGTAGGCAAGTTCGACGTGGCAATCTGTTTAATCTGCGCTACTTTGTGGACGGATCAAAAATGGTGAAGATGGCATGAAAGTACTTGGAAAACAGACCTTACTCACACTTTATTCGATATACATTGATAGACATTTGAGCTCACAATATGTCCTGCAAAGTACTCATTTTGGGCATTTTGGGGCCGTTTTGCTCATTTTTGCTAAAAATGGCCAACTTGAGGGCATCACTGTGAGCCCAACTCTCCATGAATCTATATTGAATGATATATGATTATGATCCATTTTTCAAGCGCTTTCATGCCATCTTCACCATTTTTGATATTGTATGAATCTGCAAACTCGATTTCCCAGAAATCACTCATTATTTTTATTCTGGGCTGGTGAGCTAGGTGAGGTATGGGTCAAATTGTCTAAAAGCTCATGAAATCGCCGAAGCTTTATGCCACAATTTTATTTGAAGTGATTCGACCCAGAAATGAGCCCAAACAACCGTGGGCATTACTTTTCGCCGCCACTGTATTCCTCTCGCCCTCGACCGCCGTCGCCTCGGCGTCCAGCCACGCATTTGATTTGAGCTCTTTAAGCGCGTTTCGATATATATCAGGGCCGCCTCCGAGATATGGTGCGCAGCATCAACAGCGAAATTCAATGAACGCAAGACTTTTCTACTACCCTTTGGCCGAGCTCCCTATCGAGTAATGGTATCAAGGGAGAGACGGATAAATACTGAGATGCGAATCGGTGCAATTGAACAAAACAGTAGGATAATACCCGATCGTGAAACTTGTCACATGTTGGGTGTATGGATCGGAAATAATGTGCCATGTATCACACCATGGCCCTCTGTGGTTGAAAAAATTGCAAGTGACTAGAGCGATGGAAAGCGTCACATCCGAGTCTTGAGCGTCATTGGCGGCAGATCACAATACTTGACCAGAGTACAGGGCATGCCAAATGATGTTGAAAACACACTGATTGAGGCAGAGCATACCTTCCTTTGGGATGGACAAAGGCCAGAATCGCACATGAAACTATGGTTCTTGACATTGCTAAGGGCAGAAAACATATTTAGGATATCCAAGCCAGAAATGAAGCGATTGACCTGTGGAACTTACAGTCATGCCTGGTACAGGGAGACAAACGTGCTCACTGGTGTTATTTTGTAGACTACATTAACGAAATTCTTGTAGATGAAAATTTTGAAAATTTTCTTACAAGATATTGACATCCCAATCTCCCACAAAAAGGACAGGACGGCTATTTGTAGGACGAGATTGTAATATGGGCTGACATTAACCATTTTTGCATTTTGAAACGCTGCTTCAATAGCCTTGTATTTAAGCCATTATTGTGTTTTCCATTCATTTTGAAACACGTGCTTCAATGGCCTTGTATTTAATCCATTATTGTGTTTTCCATTCATTTTGAAACGTGTGCTCCAATTACCTTGCAGTTAAGACGCGACTGTTTCAATTCCACAGCAGTCCTGGAAACACTTCCTGAGGCGCACCCCGCCCATCTGGATAGCCAGGGTCATTGCGAACATTTCTCTCGCTTTAGATTCCGCCCAAAGCCATTATTGCGTTTTCCGCAAGGCATTCATTTTGAAATGTGTGCTTCAATGACCCTGCATTTAAGCCATTGTTGTGTTTTCTATTCATCTTGAAACACGTGGTCCTTGTATTTAATCCTTTGTTATTCATTTAAAACGCATGCTTCAATGACCTTGCAGTTAAAACGCGACTGTTTCAAGGTTGGTTGTGGGCTGTGTGGCCCACCTGATGAGTTCAAAAGAACGAAACCAACCAGTGGGAAAATAAAATGCCTTCATTATTTCATATGTACAGTCAGATTGCTCACAATGCAGGAGGTCATAATGTATCATAATGCATAGGTTTTGGGGGTCCCACGTGTTCATAATGCATATTGCTCATTATACATCAGATTTGGGCGTCCACCAACGCTATGCATTGTGAGCAATAGTAGACTCGTTAGGCAACACGGTGAAGGGTATGGTGAGGATGTTTGCCGTAGGCAAACCACACCGTGCACTAAGGTATGCCGCGGCAGACTGGTCACGAGTCTAATGTATTAGAATTCATCTCGTCTTTCGTATGCCGCGTTGATGATACGACAGACAATGCTGAGTCAACAGTTTACGAAGGACCCGGGAAATGATTTTCTTTTCCTTTGTATACTTACATAGCATTCTAGATACATCTCTGCACAGCCTACACACATACCATTGATATGCATGCATGTTCCATTTGATTCTCAGTCAGCCCGCATCTTTCGCGGCTCTTCTCTAAAGAGCATGTACCCGCAATGCCTGAGGTACTTCTACTTCAGAAATTCCCACATACCGGCTCTTGCTTACTCACCGGTGAACGTTCGAACCCTGTATCAATAATGCCTATAGTGGTATCTCGGTTGTTCGTATTGGGCAGTGGGATAGTAAGCAGGATTTTAGCTCTGGCCCGGCCCATTCCACGGTATTACGATCGGGTAATTGCCATTGGTGTAGTGCTGAAGGGGATGTTGGAATTGATGTATGCTGGAGGGGTCTCTACACGAGTGTGGCGGATGATAAGAGTGTCCGCAACATACGAGCAGGCGTATAGATGCTCTGAGGAAAATAATGATAACGAGATCTGTGACGGCGGGATGATGGTAGTCGATAGTCCGGGAATCTTGGGCATGTTGAATTTTAATAATGGTCAATGAATTACCTCAGCTCTTGGAACGACCATATCTTGACACACGATGCCACTTCAAACGGGGACTTTGAACCGCCAATTGTGTCTACAATTATACTTCTCCTCTTTATACTCGAAGAAATCTGGTGGAAGATTTATTTTCTAACGTTACTGTGGCTTTGAAGGTATTGAGAGGTTGAAGATTTTGGTTGACGTTGATATTAGCCAGGTGGGATACTACAGTCGAAGCTGTCTTAACCCATACCCCACGGTAGACACTCAAAAGTATGGGTTATCGCAGCGTATGGGTTCCGAGAGCCGTGGGAAAGCATTCGGTAAAACCCGAGAAGCTTTGAGAACCTCTATGTAGTCGTACGAGCCCGTGAAATCGCATTTACAGCGCTCAAATACTTATATTTATGTTACTAACACCTATCCGAGGCATTCCCTGCCTGCCAAATGTGTTTCACAAACAAGGGGATAAAGACATCCCATCCCGGAACATCAACAAACAAAAGTCAATTCTGGTCCAAAAGCAATCTACGGTGCCTCAGACATGTTGGATATCAGTTCTGCCATTCGTTTACACACACTCAACCTGCCAGCACCAAAAATTGTGCAGGAAATGCCCTAAAATTAGGTCAAAAGTATGGGTTATGGAGTATCAGAGAGTTATGGCTTTTTTCAGCTTTTTCAGTGGGAACCACCTCGGTGGACGCCAAAATGTATGGGGTATTGCAGATTATGGGTTATGGCAGCCATGGGTTAAGACAGCTTTGACTGTAGTTGTTTTGTACAAGAGCACGGTGCGCCCCGGCAAGAGCTCAATTTTCCGCGCTGTCGTTGTTCCCCATTCGAAGCAACATTTGATGGGATCGGGGGGCATTGTTTGTTATTCAGTAGATTTAAAGCTTAAATTTTCTATTTTTAATACCGCCTGGATGCGTGGGAAAAATCAGCCAAGGCCTTACCCTTAACCCCTTGGCCAAGGCCTTACCCTTAACCAAGGCCTTGGAGATCCTGAGACCTCCACCCAAGGCCTTATGGGCGGTCACTGGTTTTTAGCTCCTTTGGTGTCAGCCGTCCTGTGGAATCCTCTATTCCCATGATCCTATGCGCGCAATACCGCGCTGTGCTTGCTTTCGCTTTGTAGTGGTCTTCGAACATGTTCCGAGTGTCGGTTCGAAAGTGCATCCCGACATATTTCTCTTGAACTTTTACGGTCAGAGTGGTTTCTCCTAACTTGAACACGAGGTTTTCAGGTGCACGGCCGTATATCATGACAATTGTTTTTATCATGTTGATGACGATGAAATTACGCGAGCACCATGCTTTGAGTGCGTTAAGTCTGCGCTGCAGTCCCTGGGCCGAGAGAGAAATCAACAGAATGTCATCGGCCTGGGCAAGAATTGCTATTCTAACACCGGATAGAATGACGTCGTCAAAATCATCAAGCATGACAAGGTCAGTCATGAAGAGATTCCAAAGGACAGGGGAGGCAGGATCTCCGGTAAGCAGGCCTATGAATGCCTTGAATTCCTCGGAGTTGCGGTCCCCATGTCGGACGTAATATTCCATCTTCTGGTATAGCATACGCAGCCAGTCAAATAACGCGCCTCCCATCCCCATGCGTAGGAGTTTTAACCACAGTGTTGGCTGATCAGTTGAAGGGAAAGCATTGGTTGCATCCACTGCTGCAACGAAAATTGCGAGTCCTCGTGCTCGTGCCCATTCTTTCACGCAGCGTAGGATAAGGGGATTGTTATTCGTCTGATATCCCTCACGAAATCCGTTCTGGTAGTCTGGTATGAGGCTGCGAGCATTGGCCCAGTCCGTTATGCGTTTGTGGATCAGCAGCGTCAAGACCTTGAGTAGGCATCATTCCAGAGCAATTATTCGGTAGCTGTCGGGGTCTGCGCCATTCTTTCCCTTCTTTAGGAAGCCAATTATCGCCGTTTTGAACCATATGGAAGGCCCATCTCTTTTCCGTGTGCATTCATTACACAGAAAAACGAGATCGCTATTTGGGATGTCCATGATTTCGGCATAGTGTATGGCGTCCTCTCCAGAGGCACTATGGAGTGTGTTGCGTATATGGTCCTTCAACCATTCCATGTCTTCCTCAGTCCATTCCGCAGAGAAGAATCTTTCTGGTGTTGAATCTACAGTTGATTCGGGTATTGACTCTGCCAGCATTCGGTTCATTTTATGCTGTGAAGAATCAAAGGACTCAGGGAGGACCACTGGTGGATTCAGACGCTTCTCAAAGACATCCTTCAGGTTATCTGCTGTCACCGATATAGGGGTCGGCGCGGGATCAATAAGTCGTTTGACTTCCTTCCAAAAGGCCGTGGCTGATGGGGCTTCAAGAATATTTTTACGGTTACGTTCTTTGATCTCATGTAACCGTTGGCGTCCTCGATGTGCAGCTGGGGAAGCGGGACGTTGCGGCGGTAGAAGCGCAGCTGAATCACCCGAATCATCTGGTATGATTGCCGTGACTTTTTCAACTTGGATTGGCTCCCTGGTGAATGGTCGCATGGGTCCAGGATCTTGATATGGGAGAGCGCCAGCGAAAGGGAGGGGGCCTAAGGCTCCATCCACTTGCCCATTGTGGCCGCGTGCCCATCATCCGCGTTGAAAGGTGAGCATCCAGATAGCTTCTCCGTGCAGTGCACGCCAACGGTTGGTGCCACTTTGGTGGAACCCAAATTTGTTGTTCGAAGATGGGTGGATGTCTGGACCCCATTTGCGATTTGGTTATCTTCTGGACTTGATTAGTGACCCTGGAATCAAAGATAAACTTCATAGGCGCTTCTTTTTATTTTCGACCTCCCCAATCAGCCGTCTATTCCCCGCTCAAAAGGGAGAGTCTCATTTGCTCGCTTCTTTGTTTCCCCGCCCATCATCCCCGTCCTTGCATTCTCTTCAGTGCTGCCTTTAAGACGGTACTTCGCGGCCAGTTTTTGCACAAATAAAGCGCCTCGCCAGCCCTCTCAAGCATTAAGACTCGAGACTCTGCTTCGTGACTCTTGAAGGCGCAAATTAAGCGCTTACCTGCTACTTTAACGCAAGAGGGCCGAAAGACCAAGAAAGCCGCGGAGTTCAAAAGAAAGACGAACGGATCACTGGCTCCTACATGCCTACAATGCCAGAAGCGCTCACGCGAATCAGCGCGAGAGAAGAAGGTCGCTGAAAAGGAGAATACTATCTTAAACGATGATCCCGGAGATAATGATGGCAGGGACTTGGCCGTGCTTCCTCTCGATACTTTTCTAGATGCTCTTGTGCAACAAGACGATAATCTCGAATTGACAGCACGCGTCGATATCTCCTCTGTGTCAGGAACACGCAAAGACAAAGCCAATGAGATTGCAGCGTGTATTTGGAACCGGATGAAGTATCGGTTTGTGTACGTCACAATAATATTTTTACATTCTTTCCGGTAACTAATTTTCGATTCAGGTATCACAGCAAATATGACCATAAGCGAACACCTTCGACGCGCTTCATCTACCATTGCGCGCAAAGCAAGGAATGCCAGAATGATCCCAAAAATTCCCAGAATCATGAGGCGAAACATCGGGACAAGCTCTCGATGGACGCCTTCGAGTGTCATGGATGGCTTCACATCACAATCATGGACCTCGAAAACATCGCCTTCGTAAAGATATCTCACCGGGATGATCATGTTCCCTATTGGTCCATCGACGTTCCCACGGATGTTGTCGAGTTCGTCCGAGACAATCCAAAATTAACGCCCGGACAGGTAGATTATTATTTTGCACCCGTCGTTCAACTCTGAGTTCTTATCCAGTTGTGGGATGAAATTTTGAAGAAGCATCCACGACCCTCGTTTACTCGCAGAGTTATCTATGCTATGTGGGCGGAACAAAATGCCATGAAGTGGAAACGCGATCCGGATGAACTCAAATCAGCACAAATTCTCCTCGATGAATTCACCGCTCCCGATTCGGCACCGGGTCAGAAAGAACCCCTTTATTCTGTTGAACAGATCCCATTGACACCCCAGCCGGGATTCACGGCCATCGCATTTGCACTTCCCAAGTTATTGCGCGAAGTTGGAGGCCGAGTGCGAGAGTTATCTTTGGATTCTGCCTGTATGATTTAATTTTTTCCGTTCTTGGTTCGTTTATTGATTGGGAAAATTCCAGGGAATACCAATGGGTCTAGGTATGAGGTCTATGCATTACTCGGGGAAGTTTACGGCTCTGGAATGCCGCTTGGATATCTTCTGGTGCAATCTACACCAGAGAGCGCCCGTGGGGGTAAAGAGAAATTTCTCCAAGAACTCCTGGGGCATTTCAAAACTGTGTGGAAAGTCCGTGCACTGGTTACGCTCACGGACAAGGATTGGGCCGAAATCAATGCATTCCTGGCCAAGTATCCCGAGGCAAAACACCAGCTTTGCTTCTGGCATGCCTTGAGAGCGATCAAGACTCGCCTCGCTATTCTTCGGCGGGTGCCTGCTCATTATGCTGTGGCTGCCGCACATGCGGAGTTCAGCTGGATTGACGAGAAATTTGTTCCCATTTCGCAATCCCAGGAAGTCGAACCTGTAAGTCTTAATTCTACAACTTCTTCTTTGACTTAACATATGCTAGGACACCTATGTTGCGAGCCAGGCATTTCCCCAGCTCAAAGTGCGATTTAACGGTGTCCCAGTGTCTGTAGCACCCCGCACTTCTGACACACAACCTTCCTTGACTCTGCGACTGAATGGCACTGTTCGGGCTATTATTCCACGTCCAGATTACTCGAGCGCAGCCACCGCTGAAGTCCCAGAACCCGAATCCACTGAAGACTCACTAGAGGGGGATCTTCTGGAGGAGGTCGAGCAATTTTTAAACAAGGACTTGTATACTGATGCGGAAGATGGTCCAGACTGGATGTTCGAGGCCGGGGAAACTAAATCCGCTGACCCCCTCTACGTCTTCTGCCCAGCTCCTCACCGGAAGCCCCTCCTTCGCATCTTCACAAAACATTTCTGTCAGCATCCCCTCTTTCCGACCAAGGATGGCCCAAAATCCGCTGACGACATTCGTCGGGATTCTGTATATGAAATGTACAGGTTCTGCGCTCAACGTGGACTGCGCGAGGTATGGGGATATCTTTGGACATCTTGGTATGCGCCAAAGATGTGGAAACTCTGGGCTCCCTCAACTTCTCTTTACCTTTCCCGACTATGAACCACAATGAATGTGGAGAATTTTTGGAAGCAGTTGAAACATGGTTTTCTGCACAATCTCCTTCGCCCTCGTCTCGATCAGCTCATATGGATTCTTGTCACTAAAGTTACCCCAGCATATCTCGCTCGGGCCGAAGTCCTGAGCGATGGACATCGTTTGGGCCGTTCAAAACCACTCACACATTTCCAGAAGCAATTCAAATCAGTCTGGCTCAAACTCGAGGAGCGCACCTCAGCACCGACGCTCATCAGAAATATATCGCTTGTGTCGATACGTGGACCTGCACCTGCGGCTCACAACCTTTGAACAGCTGCCATCTGTGCAAGCACCTTGTTGATGCCGTGGGCCACCCTCCCCCGCGATTCTGGACAGAGGTGGTTCGTCGTCGGACACTGCCACTGTATCATCACCCTTGCTTGGTGCCTCGGGGCGAAGAAAAAGCGCAATATATTGAACCAACGGATGGGAGTATCTCGGATGGTGATGACCATGCGTGGTCCACAGATCCCAAAGTTCTAGCTGGGGATGGTGGTTGGCAGAATTTGGACTTCAGCACATCAAGCCTGCTTGGGAAGCGCGAGCGGCGAAATTCTGACAGCAGCAGTTCTGCTGATATGGAGGAAATTCAACAACAGTTTTTTCCATCTTTTGATGCCCATCAAAGCGATGATGAAGAGCAGGTAATTATAGCGCGTTCAATTAATGAAGTCTAATTCAGCTTTCAGCTTGATGATTACGCAGCCCATCTTTCACAGCGAGCAACTGAGCTTGAACAGGCTGCGGCTATGTTCCGTGCTCAAATTCCACACAGGAATAAGTTGTGGATGTCGAGCATTGTTACCCGCAATATTGGCAGGGATGTAAGTCAAATGGTAGCTGACATTAGAAGATTTGAGGGCACATCTCACGTACGCGATACTACCTGGGCGAAACCAGGTGACAAAGAGGGCAGGTGGCGCATGCAGAACACGATGGGATATCAGATTCCTATTGATTCTGATTGAATTTGTACCTTAGCTAAAATAGTGCTTGCGAGGATGCTCGGGAACATGTTTAATTGCCTATGTAACCTTTCCGTGTCTCTCGGGAACAAGATTTGTGCACATAGGCAACTTAACGGAAAGCTGGAAAAAAGTGCGTCCAGACAAAAAGTGACAACCTACGAGATTCGAACCAACCGGAGGACAATTACGCAATAAAGAGACTCTCAAACATTCATAGTAGGCTAACAAGCTGATAGTGGCAGCTCTACCTGAGTTCTCTACATGCCATCGGAAAGTTAGGGGCTTTTCTTGTCAATTCCCTCATTGTTGGTTTGTCTGAAGCCGTTGAATGGGATTTTTAGCCTAAAAATAATGGTACTGTATACTAGGAAATAGGCTAACTGGACTACTGCTGCAAGAGACCCCTTGGAGACCCCTAACCACCTCAAATCATACCAGACTTCCACATTTGGCAAGCCGGCGGCATCAGCACGTGAGCGCAAAAATCTGCTGGGTCAATTGCTTTGACTTTGCATTGCAGAACTGTCACTGGACCCCGCGTAGAGGAAGAGTTGAAGTAGAGAGAGTTCACCCACCGTGCCGTGCGTTTCCCATTGCCCTTAGCGCCGTTTGGTCGCCGTCGCCGTCGTTCCCGCAGTGCTATCGTGTGCTGCATACAATCATTCCCCGCTTTCCTATCGTCATCCGGCGTGATCGTCGCATCGCGTCTTCTGTCATTTCCCGCCCCTTTGTAAAAACTAGAGAATAAATGGGCGCCACAGAGGTCGATGTAATTTTCACGGACGACGAACGCCAGACGATCAACAAAATATGTCGAGACGTGCTTCTCGAGCACGATATGGGCTATCTGGAGCAAGACAATGGCAGGGCTAACATCAAGAGAGGCCTCAAGGCGTTGCCGGACGCAGCTGTTCGCATTTGATTCTTGCATGGGTGCGAGCATACCGAGGCCGTCCGTACCAAGGAAGCTCTTAAAGCGCAAGCAGCAGTAGAGAAAGAGTTGGAGCACGAGCGTGTTTGGGGATACAATGTTGGCTGGAAGCTTTGTGCAGAGGAGTTAAAAGCTCACGCACAGAAGGCGAGTACAATCCCACCTTCCACGCCTTCCCACCGTTCCTTGTCTGTTGCCGCTGTGCAGACGGAGCCCGACGTCGTCCTCCCTGCACCGCTTGATTGGGCAGAGGATGCAGAGACCCTTCCCATTTCGTCCCCTCGTCCCGCGTCGCCGCCATCTTCCCCACGCAATTTTTCAGCGCTTTCTACAGGCACTACACGACCATTTGCTAGCCTGCAGCGTCGCCGCCGCCGTTCACCTCGTGCACCTTCGTCTTGGACCCAGTCATGTCCCATTCTTCGCCAACGTACAAAGTATTATTACCCGCAGAAAAATACCGGCCATATCTCGTATCTTAAGCAGATGCCTCGAATCACATTGTATCTGTTTGTGTTCTTCCATTATTCCCACTGTCTGCCAGAGACTTCCGTATGTGCATCCCATTACCCATTTTATTTTCGGGGCTCCCCTGCCATCAGAAATTAGCTTCGGTCCAGGGAACTGGGCGCTCTCACCTCGCCGATCTGCCGCTCAAAAACCATTGAAAAAGAAGTGTCTCCTCCGACCTCTTTCTTTCATTTTTACCCCCATCATCTCCCCCTGTATCGCTTGGCTCCTTGGCATCGTCCGTCCAGTTTCCTTCCGAATCATTCCCAGCTTTCTCTGTAATTACTATCAGCACTTCCCAGCGCGAAAGGAGTCCACAAGCGGCCAGTGCTATCATCGAAACACTCGATGGAGGGGTGAGTTTGATGTATTTTCTCCGACTCACTGCGCTTGATTTCCGAATAGCCTGAGGTGCTATCCGCTGTGCAACAGGTGCTTCTGCATTTTCTTTTACGTGCTGTTCCCATGTTTTGCCGGCCCTGGGGTTGCAACCCTACCATGCGTGCCGAATGAAGCGAGACACGAAACAAGTAAGTTGCCAGGCAGGATCCTCAGGGACGATTCAATGATCTCATGCAGCGTTCTTGGTTTTATGAGAGGTCATGCGGTCCGGCCGGTCTTCTTCTTGGACTGGATTGATTTACTGATGTTGCATTTATCCCAGTATGTGTTCTTTGTTCTGCGCTCTCACAGTATGGTGTTCACGATGTACTGACTTTGCGTTCATCCCAGTATCTCATTCTTCCCTCTCGGGTTCAATTGGTAATTGGGGAGTGAGCAACTCCGATAAATCTGCATTTACTGATTTTTCGTTACAGACCTGGTGTAACTGCTGTTTGCACTAATCTCTGGGTCCCTCTAGTGACAGCCGGACCCCGACAAGAACGACGCAGGCGATCACGCGCCATCAGCGCACTTGCACAGCACCTCTGTTCCCTGCCCGCACGCTCTCTTCATCTGTTTGTTGGACCCGAGAAGGTAGGTCATTGTGCTCTTGCGATCCTACACTGCTTTTGCGCTCACTTTTGAACGACATTCACGGGTCTCTTTTCCAATTCCGGCGAGTCACATCATTGATGCTATCCGATTCCACGCTTTCGCAGGCTTTGACCCATCCTTACTTCCTCTAACCCATGCCTCATATATTCTTTGACCTAGAGTGTCACCACTGATGTACTTACAGCAAATTTTTAGATGTTGACTCAATTTTTGAGGTCCCGCAGGCGAGAGGTGGGTCACCGTGGTGAGTTACTTCTTGATGTTTTATTCAGAACCACTAACTCCGCCCTACGAGGCTTGATGTATCGGCAGCACTCTAAACATCTCTTTCACCCCTCCGCCGCCCAGCCAGCCCCGCATGGCAGTCAGCAGACACAACATGGGCGCGTTCTGGTAAACCCTTCTATAATGCTACGCATTGAGTTCGATATCGACATATTCCCAGTTAGGTTCGATGATGGCCGTGTCTCCGCCACCGCTGACGTTCTATTCAGCTCCGCTCGGTCCCACGACCGTCTGAGCACGCCCCCAACACATCGAAGGACCGCCAACATCTCAATTGAAGTTTTGGATTTGCGAGGGATGGAATGTTTCTTAGGTGTGTTTTTGCTTCTGTTTTACTCTACTACGCAGCTCCTGACTGATTCTTCAGTCTCCGTTCCATCATCACCCATCCCATTATTTTTAATTGAATTTGAAAGCCCCATGAGCGAGGTAAGTATTTGATCACCCTGCTCGCGCCCAAAGCTAACATGCAAGCGGGGCAATAATGTTGTAGGTTTTCACCCCTATTCAGCTGCCATTCGATACAACGTATTCGTTTGGAAAAATGTTTAATTCTCAGCCTGAGATCCGAACTGACGAAATGGAGGGGTCGCGCAGTAGCACAGATGTTTGTATGTCCTAGATACCTTGCGTGAATGAATCAAATTTTCCAATATGCTTTCGCTTTACAGTGCTTGCCTTTCCACAAATGGCAGTCAGCACTTATGCCGTCGCTTCGCTCCGGCATGTCTTGTTCCCATTATTCGTGCCGTTTCCCCGCACATTCGAGTTTACGAGTCCTAAATTTATTTAGGAATCGTTCTTGTGATCCCGTTTCCTGCCAAATGCCCACTAACTTTAGGTAGTGGGTCCTATAGCGCCCTATCAATAATTTTTGAGTGTAATGATTGAAATCACTCAAAATTGATTGATGCCTTGATCTTGTCCACCCAACTGAAAATGATGAATTGATATGCGTCGTTCATTTCTCCATTGTCACCAACATTTCTCTGGAATGCCGAGTATTGCGTTAACTGGTCAGTCACACGTGCGTCTCTTTGGCTCCATTTGTCATCGGCCCTTGAAAATGTTTCAGCTTCGTACTCCTTCCTTCTATCTGGTGCCTTCGATATCTGTTCTCGTTGGCGGTGTTTACACCTCCAGTATCTTGATCTTTCTCACTTCCGATGTTTACCGTTGTGTCCTTAGATTTCTCCAGGCGCGCTTCTCATCCCGTCTTGGGAACTTCAAGCGCAGCGCCTTGCCTTTACTATTAATGGGAGTCCTCATGGCAGCTTCACTATGAAACTAGCTTGCTCTGTCTCTCATGTCCTTGTTACGGATGTGTGCATGGGCCTGGACTGTAAAATGGGTGTTCGCGAATGGCTCATTGGCCTGGGCCAAGCCTGGGCCTACTGCCCTCCAATTTTTTTGACCATTTGTATGCATTAGATCCTCATGGTATGTTGTTGTATTAACCTCTTCGACATCTTTTTTCAATGGCTGTGTTCAGCTGGTTCATCCGGGCCCCTTGCAATGTCCGAACGATGGCAGCCTGTCCCTTTTCGTGACAACATCAACGGTCAGTGATCATGATATTTCCATGATATCACCTCCCCAGCCGAACCCCACCAGGTTCCGAACCCTTGAATCCGGCTAATATCAACAGATGCCAACTGTCTCGCTGTAAGTTGATTACCTTGTCGTTCTCGAACCCCTCCCAACCTCTGACCTTAGATCCCGATACTTCTGTACCCGTCCGCGTGCGCGCGTGATTCTAAGTCTGCGCGCGCGCTGTACCATAATAATATCCAATCCCAATCTGCGTGTGCGCACGATTATAATAATTATGTCGCACTTCAATATAATTTGTTTCGCTCCGCATCTACTTCTGCCCCCACCTCTGTCGCGGGCCTTCAGATCAGTACACCATGTCTGGGCCGGTCTGTTCTGATGTTGGTTTGGATACCCAATTATTGTCTCCCGACTGATTATTCTCTTCGCACCCATCTATCCCTTCACGACATTCCTTCCCAAGGATTGTCAGCTGCTGGATGTCGACTAGCATTGACGTTTCAGTTGTTATCTGGCATGTGTGCATCTGTTCTGCCGAATGGCACGCGGGCTTTGCCTCATGAGGGCTGTAAATCTGCAGGCGCAAAATTTATATCCGTTCATCACACGAGTTACACTGCATACAGTATTCCTCTGTCCCACAGGGGGCAAAAGGGTGGGCACTTGTCATAATGGCATCCGACAGGCACTTGCTACGGCATCCGACAGGCATGCGCTGAGCACTTGCTGCAGCCTCATTGCATTCGGATCAATTCCGGTCCGGCCATCAGTGTCAAATCGTTGTACAGGTACTATAATTAGTTTGTAGTGCAAAATTCATTCGCGTTAGCTTAATTTTGGTCCAATCCCCTTCGGAAATGGCTCGAATTAAACCGACAGGTGTTCAGGTTTCAAATATACAAAAGGTTTGAAGAAAAATGGATGAATACTGGCTGAGATCTTGCTTTTCATTGAGTCACTTATTACTGTGACCCGGTTTTAACGTTTTGATCTGATTCTCGTTGTATCGCTGCTACATGATACGGGGATTCAAAAAGAAAATATTCATACCACCTGTACTGCTCATGCTGTCCACCTTCAGTGAGCAGGTGCACTTGTACAGATCTGTGTGCATGGCACTCGTTTATCTGGGTGGTTGTCGCAGCACTGGGGTGCGTATCACGGACTAAAGTCTGTACTGGCTGTACCGGAATACGGATCATGTTTGCCCTTGGCACTCTAACAAATCTAGTTCTCACGGATCTCGCCAGTAAGCGAATTATCTCAATTTCGACATGAAATGCTGAAAGATTTCGCCAGCTGGTCAGATATTGTGGACTCGGTATGCAGCATCGCGTGCTGGTCTCAATGCACTCAACACACTCCAGAAATAATGTGGTTTCAGGGCTCCCAGAAACGTTCCTAAAACTCTTGGTATCAATAACAAAATTAGCACTCCCGAAACCAATGGTTTAGGAGCAGTTTTCTCTGGCCACAAACAAGAAGTTTCCGGTTGGTCCCCGAAACTACAAGTATTAGCCAGCCTGAAATACATTGGCCTGCGCGGGCCGGGCACCTGAAAACAATATTTTCGGGAACATTCCCGAAATTAATTATTTCAGTGCGCATTACACTGCGCCTGAAACCATTGGTTTCTGGTGAACCTATTCCCTAGTACTACCAATTTTAGAAATGTTCTTGGGTGTCCCGAAAGGACTCTATTTCCAGAGTGGCAGTTCTTACAAGAAGGCCATCGCAATCATGTATCTGTGCATATACTGTTACAGACTCGACTCCAGAGCAATGTATTGTGTCATTGCGACACTCCTGGTTGTTATGTTCTCGCTAGAGAATGCGCAGCTCTGTTCCCTCGGGCTCGGCATTGCACAGTAACAGAATGTTGGTCCACCGGATTCTCGCTTGAGCCATCCATCTGACTTACTTGTCCTCCAGAGAGTATAACAGCATTCAGCCCCGGTACGAGACCCAGGAATGATATTGATACTCTCGAATTGAATCCGAGCAACTTCTTCAAAACGTAGTAGCCAAGCAAATAAATATGCCGTCTGAAGACCAGTGAGTTACACGGAATTACCAAATAGTAGGTACTCACGTAGCGCACAATGCCCCATCTCATCTCGGCTGGTGTCGCATTGGGACGAAAGCAGAGGTCGTAGAGATTGTGCATATCACTCAAAGACAGCGCACGGGCTGAGACCGATACTTCACCGGCCTTAGCTTTCATCTTCTCTAACCCAGTCATGAACTCAGAGACATGTGTTGAGCGCGTAGGCAGACCGAAACTATCAAGTAGTTAGCCTCATATTGCAGCAATGGAAGAATACTTACCATTCACCAGTTTTCGAGTCAATGCTCCACTCAGTTACACTCTCATTTGGACGTATGGTACGGCAAGCAGCGCGGATGGAGACGGCAGTCGCATACTAAATGAAAGAGGTGTCATTGCCCGGCTCAAAGTCAGGAATAACCTTACCTTTTTGCCTTCGCAGCCTTTAGCTTTCTCACCGCATTTTTGGATGACAAACTGTGCTATATGTCCCGGCGTCGCTGCGGTCACTTTTTTAGCGTCCCACTGTGGGTCTCTTGCGGATGTGAAAGGCAATATAAGCCTTGACGACGCTACAAGACACCGGAGAATGTTGGTGGATGAATTTGTGGAGGGAACAGATTTTTCGGCCCATCATGCTGAGGTTCATGTGCATTTGTTTGGCGGCGGCATCTAACGGCCCATCAAGCCGAGGTTCACATGCATTTGTTTGGATCAACATGCAGAGCCCTTGGCTGTTGCATAACAGCACCAGGGCCGACAAAACAAATCCAAAGAGACAGTTCAAACCCAAATTTCGCTGGCTATCATCCCAGCAAGACCCCGTTGAAAATCCGGCTTGAAATGATTGCACAGTGGTGAAGATACTGTTTTGGTGTGAACTCTCGGCCCATCATGCCGAGGTTCATGTGCATTTGTTTGGATCGACATGCAGAGCCCTCAGCTGTTGTATAAAAGCACGAGGGCCGTCAAAACAAATCCAAAGAGACAGTTCAAACCCAAATTTCGCTGGCTATCATCCCAGCAAGACCCCGTTAAAATCTGGCTTGAAATGATTGCACAGTGGTGAAAATCCCGTTTTGGTGTGAAATCTCAGCCCATCGTGCCGAGGTTCATGTGCATTTGTTTGGATCGACATGCAGAGCCCTCAGCTGTTGTATAAAAGCACCAGGGCCGTCAAAACAAATCCAAAGAGACAGTTCAAACCCAAATTTCGCTGGCTATCATTCCAGCAAGACCCCGTTAAAATCCGGCTTGAAATGATTGCAGTGGTGAAAATACTAGGATTGCCCCCAAGACCTGTGGGTTTGCAGCCGTATTGAGGGAGCCATGCTCATGCCCAGTCCACATTTTGGAACTCGTGACCTCAATGGCCTGGTGGCGATGCACATCAATTCAATCAACAAATTACATCAATTGAATTGAAACAAATGAATGGTTTGCAAGGCATAGCTCGCGCAAAAATGCTCGGATTTGAATGCCGACTTGTTTTCTGGAATGCTGGCTAAATTCTGGGTAGGATTGCCCCCAAGACCTGTGGGTTTTGAGCCGTATTGAGGGAGCCATGCTCATGCCCAGTCCACATTTTGAAACTCGTGACCTCAATGGCTTGGTGGTGATGCACATCAATTCAATCAACAAATCACATCAATTGAATTGAAACAAATGAATGGTTTGCAAGGCATCCCAACTGCCATGTGACCCGTCGCGTCGCGTCTTTTTTCTGCGGTCGCCGAGGTCAATTGGGATGTGATATGGAAACCAAAGCTCCCCACCGCAAACAGAAAAATCACGTTCCTTCATCTCTCCTAAGTTACTTCAAGGATCAGATGCTGTTCATCTCTCTCCTTATGAAATTGCGGGTGTGCCCCATTCATCAATTCCGACATATGAATTTCAATTTCATTCAATTCCGCCCTTAATTTGAAGGATGTGTGCCGGGGAGAAAATTCTGAACATGACTGCGACCTGACAATTATATTCGAGAGCTTGCGCAAAAGCCGCACGAGCCGCATGCGGCTTTTTGGCATTGCGCAAAGCCGCGGGCTTTCTTGACCCTTCCTTTGGATTTTTGGTGCTCAATAGCACCCAGTGCCTCTCTATCCCTGTATTTCATTGTGAAAACCAGAATACTTCTGATAATTAAGGATAGGAAGCTTGAATTCTGGGACATCAATGAGTGCATCAAATTTTGTTGGCCAAATAATTGGGTCGGGCACAGGGTGTTGGGGGTGTTTAGCATGCTTGATTTAATTGAAAACCACAGCAAAGATCTATGGGGTAGTGCAGAGTATGGGTTATGGCAATGATGGGTTAAGACAGAGGCGACTGTATAACCCTCCGTTGAACACACCGGGTATGTAGATTACGCACCAGTTTATGTAAGAATACAAGATATCAACATTTAAAAAACCCTCGTAAGAGTCGGCTCCATTCCGCACTCCGCCCACATGGAGCGATGGGTGAAATGAGCAATGGTGATTCTCTGTTCATCGCTGAAGGCCTCGACTTCGTGCGGAAGGATCTTCCCTCGGACCATAATCATCGTCCCATCTGTGTACCTCATGCGAAGATCGAGGCATGGGATATATTATCAGCAACTGCTTACTGGGCCACCTTACCACTTTTTACCGTGAGCAGACACATAATATGTGGTAGATCCCGGCATATGGGCTCTGGAACGAAGGCACACATCCTGTGAATCAGTCCAGACATTTTACCCCAATTTACACGACGGTTTCATGGTGTACTAAATTTTTCTTCTGGCGGTATCCAAAAATGGCAAAAAACGGGTTAATGGGCCACCCCTCTAAATTGTTTGTTCAGCTTCATCCTAGACATCTCAATGTATCCCAAATGATTGAATACATATAATTACATGATTCTATACACTAAAGTGGTACATCTAAGGTGTGCAAGGACAATGCCTACTTCCCTTTTGAGCAAGGGGGATAGCTGAAATTAGGACATCGGCTGAAATGCATGTATTGCAAAGCACGGAGGACATCGGCGCCCCAAATTAAGATCCAGGTGACTCAATCAGATGTATTTGGACATAACTATACACTGCTGGTGCCTCCGCACACCAATAACCCCTCGCAAAAAATCCATCTGTGCGGGCAACTGAATTTCGGGTGTTTGAGGTAGTAGTGGGCTGTTACCAGGAGTTTGTATACCTAAAATCCTGGAAACCTGGTAAGATACAGTCTTAGATAGTCCAAATCCTACAGCTAAATTCCGCCGTCGAGGAACGCACCGGTCGTTCACTACAGAGATGGCAGGAGTTGGCCAGTGAAGGTCGGATCAGGCTCTTCGTGGGGGTTCCAGGAGGCGAGACTGAGTACTTTTGACGTATATAAGAAATCTATGTCATACCTTCGACTCAGGGGATGCGAACGAGCCCCGAAACTTGTGAATCGGGGAAGGATTGGTGGAGAAACAGGCGAAAGACGAGCGCGCGGCCCTTCGGCGATAAGAAATGATGCTCACACGCCGGCATCTGGGTCGAGAACCGCCCGCAACTTTTGATCGCCGCATCACTCGGCGTCGAAATTTGACATACAGTGTCGCAATAGGTCATATTCCATCCTATGAGGACCAAATCTAGAGGACCTACATTACAGCCCCTGGTATTATACAAGTGGCCCACTAACTAGTTCGGCCCACTAAGGGGTCTCAGATAATAAAGCTCGCCACCTTCAAATGGACCGACAACGACCAAAACTGCCCAGCCGTTCTTGTGGTCGGACTTATCGGGATGACGATTGTACATCAGTTCCCTGCCCTCCATTTGCAAGGGATCGTCGGCACCGATGACCTGCAAGAAATAATAGCAAGCCTCTGCCTCTTTGCGCAACTGTTCACACTCCGCGGAATGAACTGGATCTGCATACTTCAGCATGGCGTTCACTCGAATGGAGACTAGGCGCAGTTGGTGGATGAGATTCAAACTCGCCGCGAAAGCCTTGCCGGTGTTGAGCATATGTTTAGCGACGGTTGGAGCTTCGTGCTGGCAGTGTTATAAATATCTGCAGACCCAAAATATTTGAAAGAGAAGACACACCTCGTGGCCAATGGCATGCCAGGCCTTGGTAATTTTAAACACTCCCGCCATCTCGCCAGGGACTATCTTGTACGAAGCCGCAGCATTTCGATGGATACAATCAGCCCCAGCAACTCTCGGGAGTTTACCGGTGTTGTCGACCAAGTCGAGAAGTTGGGTGAATAGAATGGCCTCAACGAAAGTCAGCCCGACATCGATGTTAAATATAGAGAAATGCACCGTTGATGCTTCTTTCATTGCCTGAGGCAGATGTATCACCAGAGGTACGCCATCATTGCTGACAGCCATGCGCGGGGTGTCATCCATCCAAACATGAGATGGAATGTTGGCCTTCAATTGTTTCTTGTTAGCGGCGGCACGGTCGAAATCGAATGCGGTCATTACGACTTGATCTATGAGTGACAATATGGGGAGAGATGGACTAGAAGGACATACCCATATTTTCTTTAGCTTTACTGACGGCAGTACGGATCTCACGATCAAAGTCTTTCTCGCGTTTCTTCATTGTATCAGCGTCTATCTCCGGGGCTTCTGTTCGCATACGTTTAGGTGGAGGTGGAAGATCTGCAGATAGAACCGCCGTAGAAGAGTCGACCGGAGCTGATCTTTTGGTCGTGCCGGCGCGCGTACGTTTCGGAAGCGGCTGATCGACAGATGGGACCGGTGCAGGGGAGTCGACAGTGGCAGAACTTTTGGCCGTGCGGGTGCGTGTACGCTTGAGCGGAAGGCCTGGACTCAGGATAGTGGTAGGAGTATCACCTGGAGCCATTTGTTTGACAGTGCAAGGGATGTGGCGTTGCATGGGAGGAAACTAAAGTGGTCAATGGTTCTGCAGCAGTTTTATAGCTCAAGTCAAGCGGCCATTGATGTCCTAAAAGTAGAAACAAACCGAGTCGTATAATGGCCCAAGCCACGGTGAAAGCCACCACCTGCCATTCATCACCCAAAAGCGGCCGGCGAGCAAAGCCACCGTCAAAGCCATGGACAAAGCGATGGAGTGGCCATTTTCCTATTTTGGCAATTTTGCACAGATTGCTTTTCATTATTCTGTGGATTGGTTCTTACAGCTGTTTGCGGTACAACAGGCGCGGTCCGCTTTTTTCTGTTTTGGTAAATTTTCACGAGAACAGCTCCCCTGAGCTCAATTCTCAACCGTTTCGCCTCAAATGGGCTCATTCGATTCACACTGAGAATCCACAGCGAATGGAATACCGGTATTTTTGATCCTTTTACGTAATAGAATTTCTTCCGGAAAAACCTGGTTTTGAGTAGGACACCTGTAACACTCGGAATAATGCCCCGATTAGCCTAGTTTTTGGATATGCTATACATCTGATGTGGCCCTAGACAATGGCGTGTTTATTTATATTACATGCTGAGTGATTGTGATCTAGCACACACTTTAGCAAAGTATATATCCAGACACCGCCATAAGTAGAGCTGTCCATGAAAGTTTGAGTACATTAAGCTCCATAAACACCCACATTCGCTAGGGTCACATCAGATGTGTAGCATATCCAAAGATTAGGCCAATTGGGGCAGTATTCCGAGTGTTACAGGTGTCCTACTCAAAACCAGGTTTTTCCAGAAGAAATTCTATTACGTAAAAGGATCAAAAATACCGGTATTCCATTCGCTGTGGATTCTCAGTGCGAATCGAATGAGCCCATTCTGAGGCGAAACGGTTGAGAATTGAGCTCAGGGGAGCTGTTCTCGTGAAAACTTACCAAAACAGAAAAAAACGGACCGCGCCTGTCGTACCGCAAACAGCTGTAAATAGGTAACGGTTTACTGGACAATGGAAAACATACATATTTACGTTTTCCGTCTTGGTGGCATTCGGAAATTGTATATAAAGCCTTTGGTTTCTGGTTAGATTCCCCGTCCTTGTCCATTGATACGGTCCGCCGTCCCTCACCATGAGCATCGACATGGTTAGTATGCGTTACGCAGAACACCAGAAGCTGAGCTTTGACCTATCTTGGCCAGTACGTGTTACACCGAAAGCCGGGGAATGGGAAAGTTCTCAATATCTCTGGTGGACGGTTAGTATGCGTTACGCAGAACACCATAAGCTGAACTTTGACCGACCTTGGCCAGTATGTGTTACACTGAAAGCCAGGGAATGGGCTAGTTCGCAACATACTCTGGTGGACGGTTAGTATGCGTTACGCAGAACACCAGAAGCTGAACTTTGACCTACTTGGCCAGTACGTGTTACACCGAAAGCCGGGAAAGGGTGGTTCTCAATAGACTCTGACGGTAAGTATGGGCTAGGGAGCGTTAAAGTATTGTAATCTACTTCAAGTTGTTATCAGCTAGCAGCAAATCAACGCTAGCTTAAACCTGTCGCACAACCAGATTGATCAATCCTGGAGCTGCAATAGCTGCGAGCAGACGACCGGCGAAGTCGGGCGAGAAGAAATCGATATCCAAGGTTCGCAAAGACCCTGACGAGAGGCGGTACCTAGGAGGGATATCGAAGGGCTGGATTGGACCGATGCGAAGAACTCGCAAATGGATGGCTGACGATAATAGAGCAACAAACAATGGAGATTCCAGCGCCGGGCCGCTGGAAAAATGCGAGAAATCTACGACCTCGAGGTGATCGAACAATCGCGGGACATCTCATCGGAGGGGAGCACAAAATAAATCCAATGACGAGAGGTGGAAGAAGTTGTCTGAAAACCAAGACAGAGGTTCGAAGGGGAGGTCGTAGAGAGCTGCGGCTCTCATGTGAGCCCCGTACCCAGGCATATACACGTACGCCAACTTGAAGGTAACGAGATTGGGTGCACAGAGGGAGGAACAATGAGCCTGTACACGGCGAAAGACAATGGGATCTTCCGTATCAAGCACAAAAGAGCGCCAGCGCCCAGCACAGGTGGAAATGTGCTCGAATATTTCGTCAACCAGGCGCGCTATACTGGCAACAGATGCGGGCGTCCCGCGAATGTACCGAACATCACGCAAAGAAAGCCTGATGTGAACGTCGCCAGCTCTGCATCTGGACAGAACGAAACTGAGGTGATCCAATGGGATATCTTTGAACACAACAATGGAAGACCAAAGACCGAGGTATCATAAACACGACCCTGTTATATGCATCAGACTCCGGGATAAATATATTAAGCAATACTTACATGCCAATACCTGCATACCCGGGCAATTATGCCGCGAATCTCAGCCGACTGCCGTGAGGTAAGAGTTGGATCCCGAATGAGATCCAATAGGCTTTGAATCCAGAGCTCCTCGGAAATAACTACCGGGGGATGAGACAAGCTCGACGTCGAGCTCAAAATCGGAGAAGCAACTACAACGGTGGCCTAGATATATATACTCAAAAACCACACAGAAAACTCGATGTTAAACAACGCACCTCGACACTGCGATAAATTGCCAACAGAAAGACTTTGAGTGGATTCCGGATTCGATGGGGCGCCACATTCTCCGGAAATCTGCAGGTAAAAAGTCAGCCATCCACAATGAAGATATTAGGCCGATTTGAATGTATGGTTATTTAATACGCACTTGGCGAGAAGGATGCGAGGGAACAAGAGACATTGTAAAGGATGGGAGAGGGAGTAAAGTTCATAGATATCAGGCGCAATTGAAGTAGGGCAGATTATATCACATCAAAGTAGATCATGGCGGAACGACCAACCGATGAACCTTACGCTAGCCCATAACCAGCCAACTAGCCGGTAGGTACGGAAACCCTGATCGAAACGCAGAATCTTGATTTAAGCGAAGAGCACAAGGAAACACAACACACGACCACACACCTGATAAACCCGCAAGGAACACGAGTAAATCCCGAATCCTAAGTCCGAAAACCTCTGACGATTATCGCCCGCTATCATGTTGGAACGCAGTCCTCTACGAAGGTCCATGCTGAAAGCAACATCTGCTCTGCGCAAACTGCGGAACACATTTAACGAGCCGCCATATGTCGTACAAGTGGTACCAGAAGTCAAACCTGATACCCAAGTAAGCAATAATAATAATAACGGAAAGAGGCGGTAAAGACTAACAATTATTACAGGAGCCGAACGAAGGCAATGACGTAGTGGATAGCATACCCGTGAGCTTTTAAACCAAGATTCAGCATACAATTTACAAATAAGGCGGCATACCAGGTGTTTCCCATGAATTCCGTCGTGATATACATAACCAGCGAAAGTCAGGCCAACCTGTGCCTATGCATTATAACCGAAGGCGAGGTCGGATTTGATACGGAGTTCACCGAACGGCGCCCGACTAGAGAGGAACGCGCAATGATCCATGCTCTGCCTGCTGGCGCGAACAGAAGGACGGCGCTGCTAGGCTGGCAGATAGCGGAGATTACCAAGCACAGTAAATTTCCCGTAGCCTGGGACAACGTCGGACTGCGTTGCATTCAGCTGGTTATAGAAGGTGTCGTCTGGGTCCTGGATATGCGAAAGATAAGAGGTGAGCACGCTATAGGATCCCACAGGCAAATGGTGACACTTTTTCAGCCATACCCAGAGAATTACGACGCATTCTGATGTCCTATCTCATCAAGAAAGTGTGCGTCGGCGTTCTGAAGGATATCAATGTAATCTGGGACGACCTTCGGATCGAGATGAACAACGTGTGCGACTCGGGTATGATGGCGAGACTGATGCTTACGGATAAGTACCCCAAGCACGGATATAGCAACCTCTCGCTCAAGACCAGCGTGGAGGACATTCTCGGCTTCGCTATTGATAAAGACCTGGCACTGAGTGACTGGAGCACAAACAAGTTGAGCGACGAACAGATAACATGTAAGTACATAATTCTGGTACAATAGAGAGAGGCACTCACATCACGACATTTTTCAGACGCAGCACTCGACGCAGTAGCTTCACTGGAGCTCTACAACTCCCTGAAGGTGGGCCTGGCAAACAAGAGCAACGAAATCAGGAAACAAATTCCGGAAGGATGGTACACGTTCAACACCAAGTTGGGTGAACCGACGAGAACGACACGGGGACCAGAGGGTATGGCTGTGATGTGGAGGCCCAGTGATTGCACCTGGTACAGCGGCAACAAGTTTGTAGGATACTACCCGTAGACGCACTTTGCCGATCCAAAAATACGATGTGATTTGCATGATCGAAGACGACGGCTTCCAGCCAGATACTAAGGCGAGACAGAGGACAGCGTTGGCATGAAACAAAGATGAACTGCCAAAACGGTGGTTGATACGCAAAGTGGTTAGGCCGTGTTCGGGAGACAAGTGCCTGCTGGCAAACATACATAGAGTCCGGAGTTAGACTTTTTTTGGGCTTGCAATTTTTGGTGGTTGACTAATGCCTCCCAATGGGAGCCGGCACTGCCACCTGATGTGTTTTCCCGGAATCGTACGCGGGGCTCTCATCAAAACAGAGCATGATATTGGGATGATGGAGAAGTTGAAAGATGAACCGGTCCAGAGTCTGCAAGGACAAGAAGCAGGTCGGGCCGAAGCTGGGGCGGGATTAAGAGAAAACGGGATCACGATAAGTAAAATAGCTAAGGTATCTTGCGTGGCGACGTGTACTGGATTTTGCTTGAAAAATGTACCTTCCAATATACCAATAGTCATTACATGAACACATGGTGTATGGGATTCCCAAAATGGAGGCACCTCCTGGAGGCGAGAGGAAACTAAATAAGATGCATTCGCAGGGGACAGTCACTCTAAATATATATATTGAAACTCAGGCGGCACACATATAATGTTACGGCATATAATTTAAAAACGTAAAATAATTGACTAAAGGAGCCACATTCGGCCACAAAAATTACTATAATAAGTAACGATTCCAACACGAAGTGCATACGTCATAACACGAAAACCGCTTCACTTTGCGGAAATAACCGAAGATAAAAACGAATCTAAAATAAATTTTAGAACTCGTAATGATACATGTAGATCTTAGCTGTGATGTGGTATCAAAGCTCCTTGGTTATCGCAGTTTACTGTGGGAACACTTTGTCAAATGGTAGCATGACAGCATGCCACGTTCCACAATGCTCACCTCATCCGTGAGGTTTTTCCAAGGCTCCCTACAGGTAATGTTGCCGCGACTTCGACTCCAAGTCATTCGAAGTCGAAGTCGCAGCCGACTTAAGTTGAGTCAAGCCGAGTCGGTGTTGCGACTCGGGTTGACTTCCAAGTCGACTCGAATGACTTTTGACGCTCCGAATTCCCCAAAGGTGTGCTGAGTCATTTACAGCACAAAAAAAGCAATTTCTTAAATTTTGATGGACCGTGACCTGAGCGCGTGACACCCGGGTGACATCTGTCACGTTTCCGTGATTTTTCGCGAAACCGCCGCAAATGAAGCTAGAACCCCAAAAATGCCTTGCTGTACAAAATGTGCTCTGGAGTCAACTTGAATCGACTTCAGTCGACTTGGACCTATCGAGTCGAGTCGAATCGAGTCAAATCCGCGTTCAAGTCGACTTTCGAAGTCGCGACTCGACTTTTCGGGTCGCGGCAACATTACTTACGGGTTACATACATGTACATGATACCAGAAATACGGTGTTGACTTAATCTTTTTGCACCTCGGACAATGTGTAATGTACCACATGTCCTTCACCACTACCGTCCCAAGTATATAGGAATCAGATTTGGAGCCGCCTGCATATGTCTGAGAGGCCAAATCGATGGTTAGGAAGCACCCAAAATGAGTCAATAAAGTGTTCACGTTATGAAGCATTGTTGTACTATCTCCAAAAAATATGGGGGGCCCTTGCTAACACTTACGAGACTCATTTCCTGTTTCCTGAGCTTAAACCCCATCGACAACCCCCAGTTCCGTTGCTGTGAGGAAGTTAGTCACCGAAAGGGGATCAATCCACGTGACCGCCAGATTTCTCGTTCCCGCCCTCGTCATTGAGCCTGGTGCTTTGAAGCTCTTACGGCACCAATTTTTTTTCATACATGAAAAAAAAAAAATCGGCCTGACGGCCGAACCAACCAACCGGCCCCCGGTCCGGGATTCACGGCCTTGTGGGCGCCATGATCAAGGATGGTGGATTTCGCACCATCTTCATTTCGCTTCTTGGTGAAGAATGGGACGCGGTGGTCCCGATCCTCCACACTTTCAAGACATCTGCCGAGGCCATCAGCTTCGTGACCCTGCACGCAGAGCGCTTGAGCAACCGTGCACCTTCATCCACTGGCAACCCAACTCATGCCCTCGCTGCCAACACCTACAACGACAGAGATGCGCATCGTGCAGCACGCAAGAACCTTGCGTGCTCCAATGTGCAATGTGGTGCTCCAGGCAAGAAAATACCATTGCCACTGCTTCTGACCTGGTGGAGGTAAGAGGGTCAGTCGCCATCATGGTGGAAAGGGAGGCGGACAGGCACCGCTGAAGCTGCTACTTAACAACGCCTGGGACAGGCGGAAGAGGAGAAGTGGGAGGCGATGACTGAGGTCATGATCAACGAAGGAATAAACGTGAGAAGGGAAAATGCTAGGATAGCCAATATGAAAAATGAGTGATCCACCTTTATCATACTGATATTCGAGCTCCTGCGGTCGGATAATAATAAGACTCATAAGGTTCTGAAATTTATCGAGATGTCTCAGATATTGGTGCTATTGTTTTAGCGGAGGCCGATGTCCGAGCGGTATATTTCAGTGGACTAATCCTTGTGCTTTTTCCCGGCTTCGCCTCGGCCAGCACAAGGTACGCGCTCCGCGAATTTAACTTTCTCGCAGCACCGCTCAATCTTTCTGGCTTTCTTCCAGATTTTGTTCTTCGTCCCTTCCACCGCCATGAATTTACTAAGCAAAATCTGGTCCAAGCGCCCCCGCCGTCATTTACTAGCAGCCAGACTGATCCTGGCCTTGTTACCAATTGACTTCGAAGGGATGAAGTGGTCTCTCAAGGGGATTCACGGAGATCCCGAGCAGCTTCAAGGACGTGCTACTAATGTCACGGTTCCCATGCGAATAGGCCGCCACGAATTTCCGCACCTTCTCTTCGAGATGTAGTTAGTAAAAGCCAGTGGAATTTGATGGCTACCAGTACATGTGCGAGTCACACTGGGCTCTACTGTGAGCCATCGGGCGCCAATGGTATCCATTGAATCTCAATTGGCCGGCACTGGTTGCCGACATCAGACAATGCCGACCGGTGCCGATCAATGTCGTTTCCAGCGCCGCGTATATTACTGCCTAACGGGAGAATGTCCGGGGCTGATGTAATGGTCCGGCAGCAGAGTTCGGCACATTTATTCATTCAACGGCATGGCCTTAAATGGTCAGCCACCCCCTGCCCAAGGCTTTGAGCAAGGTCTCACTGTCCCGCACTCTGGGGCGACACTCCCGACGGTAAGTAATTAGGAGGGTTGTTTCATTGCCTCCACAGCACCCTGTCGAGCCACATAATAGGTGCAAGAGGAGCTGCAATGGCGAGGATTGCATCAACTCGGCATTGATGAAGTGAATTTACTCATTAGGAAAGGATGGAACACATTTCGTATAGTATGATCTTTGTCAGTACATGCATTGTTAGAGAGGTTGCGCAACAGCCATTCGAGCCATTCAATGGCTTTTTTTCGCGTGCGCACACTGATGGCTGGCTAATGGCCGATGAGCTTGAGCTGAGGTCAATCAATGGATAGAGAAAATGCTGGACATGTTTGGAGCTGTTGGAAGTGGAGACAAGGCCCGGGCTTCCAGTGAGTCTGCTTCAATGAAGCAAGCAAATAAAACCAAATATCTTGTTGCTCTCAGAACTTCCGAAAGCACTTCGCCAAGCCCTGGAGCATTTTGCCACCGCTAAATACAATCACTAGCCGACCACTTGAACAAGATTATCTCAGGAGCAACCCTCGACATGGATATGGACATGCCCGACATCCCCAACGAGTCTGTTCCCTCTCCGGCCTGGGAAGAAGGGACGGAAGAATATTCCCATCTTTCTGTCGATCAGCTCTGGATATTACTCGGGCTTCCTGACAAAGCCATTCCATTCTTTAACACTAAGTTGGACCCCACTGGGTTGCACAATCCTTGGACAGATGAAGGGAATGCTTTCTTTGAAGACGACAGGAATTCGAAGATTAATCTTACCCCTCGATGGCACCAACTGGTCGGTCTGTACAAAATGATGAATCTGGCATTCATCGCAGAGCCTGTGCTTATGGATGAGGTAGGCCTTGGAAAAACTCAGCAAATCATCGCACTTGTGGCCTGCCTTGCCTATTACCATGACTACTATCATCAGTGCCAATTTAGTCCAGCTACTCGGCATTACCAAAAGTAACCGGGCATCGCGGAACAGTTTACCCCGCACCCCGTACCTTGCGTATTAATAGCAAGATTGTCTGTGGTCCATGGAAAGATGCTCCTCGACATATCTATGACAAAAATGAGGATTATTGTGCTTTTTATGCCCTAAGAATTGGTGTTTATTTGAGAGTTTGATTAAAAGGATGATTTTCCGTCCGCTTGATTTACTCACAGAGGAGTACGACGAGACTTTGGACCTCTGATACTTCACAAGGGCCTTTCTACAAATCAATTAAAATTTTTGAAGGCTCAAAGTGGGAAAAAATCCCAAACAGAAAATCACTGAGGCAAAAATACCGTTATGTCATAAATTCAATATTCCACTGGGTATGAGGGCTTCTACCTCACGGTCCAACGTTCAGAAAGGGGTCAATCACGTCCCCGATCAGGTTTCTATCCATAACAATGTCAAAAGACGTCATCATGTGCCGATAAAACCAAACGCCCGGTTACTTTTGGTAATGCCGAGTAACGTAGCCAAAAGAATGGCCCACGAGCCAATTTGTGAGCCGTCTGGTGGCTCGGGTGGCTAGTCGACTTCTAGCTCGGAAAGAGATAAAAGAAGCCCACAGCCACCAAGTTCAGAAAATATTCCGCAATGTGCTTTGCCGGGATAATAATTCCCACATACAATGAATGATTACCCATTCAACTTCTGCCTCAGGAAGAGACAAGATGCGCACAGCCACCGAGTTCAGAAAATATTCCGCAACGTGCTTCGCTGGGGGTTAAATTTTCTGCGCGCGCATGAGCAGATTCACTCTCCTGGATGAACCTCCCTTGCGGACCACGGTGGGCTCCAGATGAAACACTGAAGCGTGTTGGTAAGCGAAAATCCAATTCACTAATTTCAACAGCACAAAGTAGCGCGCAAGTTCGGAGGTTCTCGCCAAAGTATATGGCGATCGCGAATCCAGGTGAGTGTGAAAACCAAAGCGATAGATCCAAATCCAAAATCCAACCGAATCAAATCCTTCCAACTCCCGTTCCGTAAGTTCCGTAAGTCTGTTCGTTCCCGTAGTGTTCCCGTAAAGTTTCCGTAGTTCCGTTCCAGAAATCCAAAAGATGCGGGCTTTACCCCGGGCGAGTAATTATTCTTCTACTTACAAGATACACCCCTTTTATACCTCTACTGTTTGTCCTTTCTAAATAAATATCCACTTCTATAAACTTCAGGTCCCAATCCTTGGTAACTAGATCCCTTGCCCTCATTAGTGAGAGATTCTGCTCAAACCTGAGCAGTTCTCGACAAAATTCTAGTCGTCTCTTAGCAACCATTCCTGTGAACAATGATTTCTATTGTTCTGCTGAGTATCCTTTGGTGTATATCCTCACCCCAGGGTCTAGGCACAGTTTCATTCGATCCCATGCCTCCGAGTATTAAGTCAAGCGTGCTTCTTGCTTGCACACCGACCCAGCACCGGATTTCAGGCGAAGAATTGCCCAGTATGTCCACTCTGACATCGGCCCATGTCGTCACTTAATCTCCAGACCCTCGACTCACCTTGCACCGTCTCGCATAGCTACGTACGTCACTAAGTTCGTTGCCACGCTGCCGACCCCGGTGGACCGTGTCATGGCCCGGTGCGTCCCCTAACATCTTTTCCACTGTTACCCTTAAGAATTTATATTTATTCCAGGATACCTTATCTCCGAGTCGTTGTATGCGGTCCGAGCCTTCTTTTATCTATAATTCTGGTAAGGCCAATTTCAATCATGATTCGGCACAACTGAATGTCCGTTAGACGCCCCGTTGAACGCTCCAGTGTGTCTGATGTACATTGAACGAGTAGATGTCATGCACGTGTGTTTGGCCCCGCCCAGAACGGCGCACTTGAGCGGCTGGTGTTGTATATACATGGGCACGGAAGGAATAGTATGTTCTCATTCATTTCTCCTTTCTCCCTTTTCCCGCAGAAGGACCGGCCTTTTCTTCCAACGTTTTGAGGATCCCACTTGTGATGTTACTTGTGTTCCGTATGCTGGTCAACACTCAATACTGTATAATTTCATTCAATTCGACAGGGGGTGTGACGCGTGACATTTTGAACCAATTCGTCACCTCGTCAGCCTCGGAAATGAGCGTGACAAGGACCAAAAATTCGTCGGGGCGTCAGATCGTTTCCAGATGATCCTGGCACTTCATATCTTGGTTTCTGATTATTTTCCCACTTGTTTGGGCATCTGCAGTCCATAAAAGCACTTCTGCATGCTTTGCGCCTTGATTTCGCTTGATTTTAGCCAAAATTTGGCTGGAAAATTGTCTTCCGCAACGGAAATGTGACAAAAATGGGTTTTACAGCTAATTTTGGAGTTTCTGGACGTACGGGATTATTTTTGCGAATTTTGGAGCCATTTTCCGGGGCAGCGGTGACAAAAAACATATTCGTCAACTGCCTTGGTGACGTGTGACAACGTCCAAAGTTCGTCGCCGTCAACCCCCCCTGTGACGCGTGACCGACGAATTGAATGAAAAGATACAGTAAGTATAAAGAGAGCACTCCTCACTTCTTTAAGCCGGATTCTCCTTCTCCGAGGATCGCTCTCACATGCCTTCACGCTGCGCTCCGTCCTCACCGTCCTTCTGATTTTCCCTCCAAGCTCCTTAGCTTGATATACTTAGTACATAGTCACGAAAATATTTTTTCTTTTCCCATCATACATGCCTGATATGCAACTGCAACGGGCCGACAAAAATCTGATACGTGTCGCATTTGCACGTGAAGGTCATCTCTATGCGGATACGCGAGGTCTATGGACGTCTATGGTAGATGTCCGCAGTCTTCCGTCGTCTATCATAGAAGGGGGGGGGAGGCTATCGCTCTACGGCTCTATAGGAGCCTATCTTGACCTACCCAGCCACTGGGTGTTTTCCAGATGCAGGTACGTTACTTCATCCTATTTTGACAATAGATTGACGGTACAACGGGACAGCGACCACCTAGGGAGCCTGCTGAGCTGGTAGCTGGACGATCGACTCCCGCAATAAAAATGTCGACTCACGCTCTTATGCAGAGATCCATTCCCGAATGTTTCCCCACTGTCGACCACTTATCTGCGTCCCACCGCCTTGCAGTGTCACAACCCATAACAGTACTCTACTACGCCGATAAGAAGTTATCTGGCGGCATTGTTGCGTTTATAACGGCGCTTTTGCAGCGTCCTGCGCATCGCTGCTATTAGTCTAGGTCCACGCTGGCTTGACTTGCGTCTCAAGTTGCAATTAGTATTCCCGCTCCCTCTTGTCCCGGTGGCTCACCCGAAGCGTTGTCGCGATGTCTCTTCTATCTGCACCTTTTTTGCCCCTCCCTCCGTCCCCCGCTGCCCATTGGTTTTGCATCCGGGTTCCGCCATTCCTGCGCCGCACCCCCTGCTTATGCAATGTCATCTTTGTAGTCCAATCCTTTGTATACATATGTCATTTGTAACATATGTAGTGTAGACTAAACATGACTCGATTGAATCAACGGAGGACTGATGGAGTTCGACTTTCATTGGTTGTCGTCGCGCCAAAACTGTCTACCTCAATAACTTATTGAGATATATTCCAGTTTTTCCATTCCATTTCTACGCTTCGACTCGCTCACTTCGAGTTAATCAGAGCCCGAATGATGGATGTTAAGATTTCCTCGAGTTGTGTTCGAATTCTCTTCTATCTGCATAGATGTACTGAGTGAGATGTTGGTATTCGACAAGACCCTCGAGAATTACCATTTTCGGCAGCATCAACTCGTCCCGATGCCTTTGTGATTTTCTCCTGTAACCAAAACTCACTCGTTTGCCCTGAATTTTGGGAATGTTGTTCATGTGATATATGTGTACCTTCCCATCTATTTTTTCAATTTTTTGTGGGGCGCCATGTGTGAATATTGAGGATATTTTAATGTTTGTCATAATTACACCTAAACTTGTCCGTCAGTTCGAAATGTCTGGGTCTGAGTACTGGAGATCAATTGGTTTGGGTAAAAGACAGTGATACCAACTGGAATTGAAAAATTGTCTCAATGAAAGTGGCTAAAAACGGCAATCGTAGAATGCTCATACATTTTTTCAAGCTCATCTAGAAATATGCGGCCCATAATTTTAGGAAAATTCCTCTATTCACATTTTTTATTTAGATGAGGGTGAATTTAAAGCGAGCGAAAGGTGTGTTCTCATGCACCCTCGGAAGGTGACTCCGAGTGACCCGAGTCACGTTTGCCGATGATGCCGATGCCACGCACGTCGCAGGCACTTTGCTTCGTCTTCCCTCACCTTCATCAGGCTTTCAGCTCCGTGTCAGAGCTCCTCAGTCCTCGCGCTTGCGGCTCAGCACAATCAGCTTTACCCGCGCTTTCTTGGCTGCCTTGCAACAGTTCTTTAGAATGGACCATCTTCTACTCCGCCATGAATCGCGCTATCGGCAACTCTCAGCTGGAGCTTTTTGTTGCTTGACGTCGAGGGACAACACAAAACGCTCCATGATCGCGAACGAAGGTCAGATGATGTGAGTTTTTCTTACTGTTCGTCTTCTTTGTCCCCTACTGGATCACGGCGCAGCGTCGACACCAGCCCGACACTGGGTCTTACCACAGGCTCAAAGGAGGCGCTAGCCGCCAAATCGACGATCCTCCCCACGACGCAACATAGGTGTATCATGTTCTTGTGCTGAGTTGCCTTGGATTAAGGTGCGCTATCTGAAATTTGTCCTCCCGCACCCGTCGCGCCGCCTGTCGACGGCGGTTAGCTGCGCCGACGGCACGAGGGCGCTGGTGCAAGTGTCCCGGTAGGCTGCTCCTCTCTTTCCCTGTAGGGCAATGAGGTACCGGCGTAGCTGCAGCGTGCAAGTATCTGCACGCACTGCATCAGCCCAGAGCCAGGTCCTATACTGTACCGTGGCGGCTACGGCGGGGGCGAAACTCACCGCGGGTAGGGCTATGCGCCCCCCAAAATGGTGGGGGTGCGTGTGCGCGGTACCCAGGCATCGCCCACGTGCCGATAGCCACCGATGGACGGTGCTCGTGCGGCCGTAGGATCTCAGCAGTCATTTGTGCGCCGTGGGCGGGCGGGCGAAAATGCGGGGCACATAATTCGATATTATATATTATTTTCCATGCCCTATCGCCATATTGTAGATACATATAATAAACATCACGACACGAATTTTCAGCCGGATCGGTGTAGAAATGTGCCCAGCGTTACGCCGCGCGTTTTGCGGCGCACATCATGAAAATGCCTAATTGAGATGTTACGTCAGCGCGCCCCCAAGGATTTTGCCAAACGGCAGAAGACAGCTAGATGCCGTTGACAACGATGAGCTCACATCTGGTGGCGACAATGATGGGCCCGCGTGGCTTGCGTACCTAAATGGTTTTGCTCCGAGATGACATATCAAAGCCGCAGCTCTCGCGAGAGCAATAGATACATCATGCCACAGCTCTCGCGAGAGGGCATGATATATCATTCCCCCAGGTAATGGTGCTACTTGACGGCGCTGGGTTGGGGGCTGCAAATGCACAACCTTCCGCCCCTCCGGTCCAACACCGGTTGTGATCACAGGTGGAATAATGTTGGAGCGTGCGGCCAGGAATTTGTGCAGAGCAGGGAAATACATGAAATCTTTGGTAATTTTCTCTATATCGAAGTTAACTGACTGTAATGGAGGCCAATGTACAGTATGTACCCCAAATGTTTCGAGCCTTAGGCGTGGTATCATGGTCGGGTCCGGCGGCACCGATGTAGCACGCTAGGAACTGGTGTACGTTGTCCTCGCCATTATTTTGGGTCTCCGGATCGTCCTCATGCTGAGAACCTTCACTGTCGTCATTGTTCTCAAGACCCCCGCCAGTCACACGCAACTTCTTGACCTCATGTTTATAGGTGTCCACCAGACTACGCGTGGAGAAATGTTGATAAAGAATAGCAAGCCAATCGCAGAGACTTACATTTGACCCGCTTCGCAAGAGCATTTGGACTGACTGCAAAGAGGTCAGGGAGAATTACGCCGCCTATGCGTTTGTAGACAGCTATTTTGCTATCTCCGGACGTGTTCTGGAAGTCTCGGTCAGTCGGATCAAAATAGAAGCCTGATGGCCTGATGGACACGCGCCTCGTCTTTGTTGTCTTTTCCAAAGAGAACAAGACGGTTCTCCTTGATCTCCAACTGGCAATCAGGGCCCACGTCAACGCCCCTTCGTCTGCCGTCCACTTGATCTGCGGAAGAGAAGGCTCCACCTGCTTGGCGGCCTTCTTTGCCTCCGTTTTCCTCTTGTGCTTTCGGGGAGATCGGCGTGGCTGTTGTGTGCTCATTGATGGAGGGATAGGTAGAGTAAGGAAAGTGTAGAGTTTTATTCTAAGGAGTTAAGGAGTGTGTTCTCGTGTCGCGTTGTAGTGGGACTCAATTTAGACAGTTTACAGCAGGAATGCAATCCCGTCACACCTAGTCTCTCGTAGACAGACGCTTCAACAATTTCTGATCTCGTGCCTCGATTTGTTGAAGTCTGTTATTAAGCTGAGGGGTCCGATTAGGGTAGAAGCTTGTTACATAATCATCGGAGTTTGAATTTCACCTACTTTTGTGTTGTTTTCGCTGTCCGGCGCATTTTCTGAACTATTCTTGAATATCAACTCACTATTAGTGTCTGTCTGCGACAATTTGCCTCTTTACAATTTCCAGAATCATGCTCGAATCGATGTGGTGGCTCGTCGATCAATGAGATAGGACATCAACATGCTGTTTAGCCATCAATTTGACCGCTCAATAGCGGCCTCAAATGATCCTCAAAAAATCCAAATAAATTTGAGCAAGCAGAGAAGATCTGTAACATTCTGTTAGGAGCATTGACAAAGTTCAAAACATGAACCAAGGTCCTTATTTCGTGATTATGTAATAAGGTTCTACCCCGATCGGACACCCGAGCTTAAAAATGGACTACGTCACACCGCTCTTCGCCGAATGATGCCGAAGTTCAGATGGATCACTCGGAACATTACGAAAGAGCGTCAAAAGCGTCAAAAGCGCAAAAGTGCGCTCCAACTTTGAAGACCCCTACTTTCTGGAGCATGTCCTAAATGCATATCAGCATCTTCGCACACGGAACAGACGGCATACGAACGACTTTTTGCGAAACACTCTCAAAAGCGTAGAATGTTCCATGAGCAACAATAATTCCACACGGCCGGACAAATATCTGCTTGTTGTGTGTCCAGCGTCAACCAAAGAGCACGCAGATCTTTCGGTTCCCGTTGGGATCTTTAGCCGCCTCGCAGTCGCCCTGATTGGGATCTTTGATTGTCATCTCTTCGACCTCCTCGGCAGTAACCTCGGGTTCAAATTCGTCGTTCGGATGGGAAACGGTAGTACGCTGTAGACGCCCACGGAGCTGGAACACCACTTTATCCCGAGTCTTGTGCGTGAGCTCCAGCTGACGGTGCTCCGCAATGGGACATGTCATAAATGTAGGCTCGACTGGTTGCTCACAGCCCTCAACAGCGCAGATATGATGTCGATGATCATGCCCACGACAGAAGCGATGGTTGTTGGCGATGAGCGGCTCCGGACAATCATGGACGCCGCAGCATGGATGTCCGATTGTTATCCCGTCTATCACAAGGATGTGCAGCTTCTCTGAGTGTCGATTCAGCCAAGGGTAGTAGAATTTGAAAAATTGGTTTGCTTACTCAGTCCGTCGCCATCCTTCCGGACTCGCATATTATATGCGACTGCCTGGTGGGCCGAAGTAGGTAGTGGGCCACTTGCATAATATAAGGTGTTTCAATGGTAAATCTGGTGACTTGATGCCTGTCGGGTGGAATACGACCTATGAGGATGCTGTATGTCAAGTTTGGAGGTGTGTCGACGCGGCGATCAAAAACTGTGGGACGTTGTGGATTAAGATGCTGGCATGTGAACATCATTTCTTATCTCTGAGCAGCCTTGGCGCTCGTTTTCCGCTTATTTCTCCACCAATTCCCCGTTGATTCACGTAGATTTGGGCTCGTTCTCTTCCCCTCATTCGCAGAGACAATATGGGATGACCTCATCCTCGAAAATGGTTCTGTAACTCCTCCACAATCCTTGAAGAAGACCTTAACCTGACCCCGAGTGGCGCAATTCGGCCACCTGCGTAGCAAACCACCCGTGCTTGCTACAGACCTAGGACTTGGTTGCTGTATTCCAAACAAGTATCTGTGTATTCTCCCTGCCTTGGTACTTGGGCTTTTAACTGTCCGACTTCCCTGTCACGGCGGACAACTACTGAAAACCGGCAAATTTGAGTTGGGCGTAAAGATGGATTTTGTTCGATGGGTTATAGGCATGTGGGTAACATTTTTTTGGAACCAATCATGTTCCAGTTATTCACCTATCTGGGTCCTAATTCAGGCCGTTGGTACCCTTTTCGCTTTGTAGGGTATGCGATTTAGGTCAGACCGCCATTTCACCTTTCTCCTTGGCTGGAAAGGGAAATAGTTACAGCCCTAATATTCCTCAGATGTACAGTTCATGTGGATGGAATAATGTAATTATAGCTCTTAAATGATTTGGAATGCGATTTGGTGAACAGTACCCATGTCAACGGAGGGATTGAGCGGGTGGCCCACTGGCCCGTTTTTTGCCTTTTTCGGATACCGCCGGAAAGAAAATTTAGCAAGCCCTCAAATCATGATATAAATTCGGGGAAAAATAATCTACTTGCTCGTACGATGCATACCTTCATTTGAAAGCTCCTATGCCTGTACATCCTCGACTGTGCATCTGGGCGTGGGGCGAAATATGCCAAGGTGGCCCAGTACCCAGTCTCAGATAATATACTTGTCACAATAGTGAGGGCTGGCCGCAGAGGCGGAACGGAGCATTGCGTTTGCGGATGGCGTCGTTGAATCGCACGTTCTTCTCGCCAGTATGCGGAACTTCAAGGATTTCATTCCTTTCGACATAATCTTCAAGGAGCGATAAGATCAAGAAACCATCCCAGATTTTTTCTGTGCGCATCGGAGGCCAGTCTTTGTAGTCAGGTCGATTCTCGGGCTTGGAGAGACATGTATCATAGACATAAACGGCGTTGGTGGCAGAGGTCCACGAGATCAACATGAAACCAATGAAAAGGCTGAGGACTTCATGCTCGACATATTGATGCTCGCCCGCTTGAATTGCATTGGGGATACCATCGTAGTATGTTCGAACACCATTGCAGACAGAGTAATTGTTGTGATAGGTTGTTTTGCACTCTGTCCGATGGAATATTAGTGCAAGAGAGATGCCAAAATAAGGCTCCAACCATTTAGTTTTCGTTTATGGAGGCTGGTAAATTAAACAGAAACAGTATCTAAACTGTTTAAAACTATTTAAAACCATTTACAAAGGGTGTTTGAAGGTAAATTTCAATATCAGTGCCCAAACACCAAACATATTGTTCTTTACATTGGTTGACTTCCCATAAGCATTAAAAAATTCCTGGGGATTATCTGAGTGCTTAGCCGAGGCAGCTGTCAGGACCCCATCAACTGGGAACCCCAAAGCAGACGCGATTTACAGCTAATGTCGGAACCGAAGGCGCGGTGAAAAAATTTCTGGTTTGGGACATTTCCGAAGAATTCCCCATAACTCGATGAGTTCTCAACGGATTGACACGAAACCTAGCTAGTTTTTCCAGGCTAATTCATCCGCAATTAGTGATGTAAAGGAAATTGCGAAAATGTATTTTATCTTTCCATTTGGCACCTGAGGCATTGTTTCTGTTGAACACCTCCTAGGAGGGTGGGCACTTGTTCAAACACACTGAATTTTTGGGATGGAAGACTTACATGCATTATAAGGAGGGTGATGTTGCCAGAATTATGATTCTCTTCTCTATTGAGTCACTATTGACTCGGAAGTTATCTTTCGATCAAAAATTTCGCAACTCAATCAATAGTGACTCAATGGAGAAGAAAATCATAATTCTGGCAACATCACCCTCTTTATAATGCATGTAAGTCTTCCATCCCAAAAATTCAGTGTGTTTGAACAAGTGCCCACCCTCCTAGGAAGTGTTCAACAGAAACAATGCCTCAGGTGCCCAATGGAAAGATAAAATACATTTTCGCAATTTCCTTTACATCACTAATTGCGGATGAATTAGCCTGGAAAAACTAGCTAGGTTTTGTGTCAATCCGTTAAGAACTCATCGAGTTATGGGGAATTCTTCGGAAATGTCCCAAAACAGAATTTTTTTCACCGCGCCTTCGGTTCCGACATTAGCTGTAAAGCGAATTTATTATAATCTGAAGGGGGGGTACCTACCCCCTCTTCAGATTAATCGTAACCTGAATAAACTGTCTTAGGTAGCTGTTACGCCCTCTTCCCTCCGGCTTGAAACCGGAAGCTCGCAGTTGTACTGCCCCACACCCAAAGGTCATCCTACACAGGATCTCAGAAATGCCGGGCCACCTCGAAGGCAGAAACATAATTCTACTTTTTTAAATTCTACTTCACCAAAATGCAATGTGTAAATTGCGTGTATGTATGATTTTCGTGTGGATTGATCTCATCACTGGCACCCTCAAAAAAGCTCGAAGAATAAAATATGCTTATGGGAAGTCACCCATTTACAGCTAATGTCGGAACCTAGGGCGCGAACGAAAATTTTCCATTTTGGGAACTTTTTCGTCGCGCTGACCGATTCCATCATAACTCTCTGAGTTTTGGTCAGATTACCTCGAAACATATACCATTCTTTCAGAATAATTCATCCGTAATTAGTGATGTAAAGGAAATCACGAAAATGTATTTTATCTTTCCATTTGGCACCTGAGGCTTTGTTTCTGTTGAACACCTCCTAGGAGGGTGGGCACTTGTCCAAACACACTAAATTTTTGGGAGGGAAGACTTACATGCATTATAAAGAGGGTGATGTCGCCAGAATTATGATTTTCTTTTCCATTGAGTCACTATTGACTCGGAAGTAATCTTTCAATCAAAATTTTTGAACTCCTCATAACTTCTTCAATCATCCACCAAATTCGGACTTGAAACGACACAGGACATCGCATTGCACATCTCCTCGAAGCCGTATTCTCGAAATGTCCAAAAACACGCATTGCCAAACTTCAATTAGAGCGCGTTGCGTTGCGTACCCATCATTAGTTATCACTTCGGTCACATCATTCACCAGCGGACAAGTCACTTGGCCGCATGTCGTCCTTTGTTTTTGGACATTTCGAGGATACAGCTTCGAGGAGATGTGAAATGCGATGTCCTGTTGAAATGCTGCACCCAAGTGTAGCAGTGAAATCAAATACAAGAGCGAGACAAAGTCAAGCTCCAATATATCCAATATCAACCACAAACAACTCAAATGCTTTGTTATGTGTGTTCGGGGCAATGGGTCAGGTGTATCGACCCTCAGTTTCAACAAGGAAAGATCCCTCAGACAACCTTATCCAATTCACAACACTTAAAGTGCAAGAGAATAGCAAAACCAATTTTATTGATTTATCCAAAGTATATCCTAATGTATCCAAAAGGAATACCCTAGTTACTAACCACTAGTACCACTGTTGGACTTTTATAGAGGTAGGAAGAGGAGGACCGGCTCAAGCACAAGGTGATTCCAAGTCACAGAAAGACTGGCTCAACACAAGGTGAATCCAAGTCTTATCAGGACTGGTCAAGCACAAGTGGATTCCAAGTCAAACTAGACTGGCTCAAGCACAAGGCGATTCCAGGTCACTACACTCAATAGCTGCCAACAAGTAGGAGTGGGATTCACTGGCACTATCTACTTTACATGCCAGGTTAAATACATAAAACTTATCTAAAGGGGTATAGAGTTTGTGAGAAGAAATCCGCTTTTCTGGGGTTAAAACTCCGTGTGAGAACGACAAAACAGCGCCCATGAGTCACATCCATCGGTCCCAGTAACCTTCCGGTGCAATTTCCGAGGAAATGTCCATTTTCCCCAAGGGAAATGCACAGTCTTTTGAATTGTTTCCAAGTACAGCCTGTGTCTGCAGCCATCTAGACTTTGCCAAGTGCATCCAAGTCTCTCTAGACTTATTACACATTGTTCTAGGCGTTGTCTGGCATCTTCCATGTCCGATCTAGGTATGAACAGGCCCCGGAACTACCCGGAAATCACCAAGTTCAACCACTAGGTTCCTAATATGGTAACTATCATCAAAATAACTTTGTAAAGTCGCAGATAGTATCAGTGTTGTCTTTGACGGGGTCTGACTGGGTCTGACCGGGCGTCAAGACCCCTTGACCAACCTTTGACCGTTTCGTCAAGGCCGGATTTCCTTTTTTGGAATACCCATTTTAAATTCGTAGAACCACCAGAAAAATGAGGAAAAAATCGGATCATTGGGAGAATGGATATACAAGTCGATATCGTCTACCAAGCGGTCCTATAATGCTAACTCATTCGGAAGTTCTTTATCCCACCCTGGCCATGACTCGGAGCATGTTTGAAGCTCTCCGCGTCATTCTTTGGATGTTCAAAGTGCCCTTCAGGTGTGCAGTGTGAGTACAATTGAACCGATGGTCTTTGCCATACATTGCCAGATTATGCCACATTTCTCATTTCAAAGACAACATTGATTCCTTTGACCGATTTGGAATTCTGACCGTCCCGCAGCAGTTTTGAGCCATACACGTGTTACATTAATTCATGATCTGACATCGGTATCACTATGGAGCTTTTCACAGGCCATTCGGGGTGCGTTTGGAGATGGGGTTGCCCTGTCGTTCACATAGCAGTTTTCCAAACCAGTAAATCTGACTACCTTTCAAAATTGATACTGTAGGCAGGTGAAATTCGTCTTGACCACTCAGAACCTCGGATTACGTTCGGGTAAGGCTTGCTAGCATTGCACACGAGCCTTAACGATCGTAACGAAGGACTTTTCCAAATTTGGAAAGGGTCAGGCCGAGGGTCAGACCCAGTCAGACCCTGGTCAAACGGTCAAATGGGTCAGACCTTTTTGACTCTCGGCCTGGCCTCAGACAACACTGGATAGTATATCCCTGAGTTCTGTACCCGCATATAATGTCCTTCCAATGTCCCAATTACTGACAATGGCCTTGCATCCATAAGATACTCAAACTTACTGCACAGGATGTACAGATTGCAGGAGCAGTGTTATGACCAGTGTAGTGAAAATGGTAATTAGACTGGCATTTAAATGCATCCAGCAGCCTGGTACTCTGTCCTGGGAGTAGACTAGTACCTTCTTATACCTTATTCACTGGTTTTATCAGTTGTATCCAACTGAAAGGTTGCAAAATCGATTATTTCAGGTGTGTTCAATTTCACACCTTATCACTGTGTCGTTTGAAGTCCGAATTTGGTGGATGATTGAAGTTATGAGGAGTTCAAAAATTTTGATTGAAAGATTACTTCCGAGTCAATAGTGACTCAATGGAAAAGAAAATCATAATTCTGGCGACATCACCCTCTTTATAATGCGTGTAAGTCTTCCCTCCCAAAAATTTAGTGTGTTTGGACAAGTGCCCACCCTCCTAGGAGGTGTTCAACAGAAACAAAGCCTCAGGTGCCAAATGGAAAGATAAAATACATTTTCGCGACTTCCTTTACATCACTAATTGCGGATGAATTATTCTGAAAGAATGGTATATGTTTCGAGGTAATCTGACCAAGACTCAGAGAGTTATGATGGAATCGGTCAGCGCGACGAAAAAGTTCCCAAAATGGAATTTATTCGTTCGCGCCCTAGGTTCCGACATTAGCTGTAAACTACTGAAAGAATTTTTTCTGTGCTTGAACTGCAGGTCCGAACAGATTGAGGCTCAAGGTTAGGGGCTTCAGGTCAAATGGGGCGACCTCATGTGTATTTCAAACTCCGCCAGTATCAGGATACCGTTGTTTCGGTATCTCACACTGCCATCAGTATTGAGCCCCATTTCTCTTGCTCCCCCCCCCCCCCCCCCCCCAGTGCATATTTTTGCATACTCTTTTCATGTGGATGCCATTGGAATAGAATATGAATATGGAGTCGCTGTGCGAGATCTTACGAGCTCTGCATGCTCGAGTGCTGGTGTGCACTGATGTGCACTGTAGACCGCACCTCAGATCGATAGTCTGAAGTATACAGGCCTAGGCAACGTACGCTGACCAGAGTGGCCAGGGTTGGGTCCAAGTGAAGGAGATCTATGAGTTGAGCACGCAGCGTGCTTTATGCGCCCGGTGTTCCAGATGTTTCTGTACGATAATGTCAGGGAAGAAAATATAGCACATGTGCCTCGCGCGGTATTCCCGCTACCTCTCGTCGCATCAGGACCGATGATTTTAGTTTGACAGGTCGTTTCCCGATTTTTGTCAAAAAATTTTGTCCGGTCCAGTGGGGGTCCCGGATTTTGTCTGTATTATGGCACCGACATATATTCGTGGCCAAAGAGAATGAGCTCGGCCGTTTGAACTCATTCCGGGGCCGAATTGCTTCAAATAAAATGTTTACATGATCGGTAGTGGCGTCAAGCGCCGGTCCCCTACTCTGACTCCTTCTTCTGATTTGGATGATAGAATAGAACCATGTAGGTCCCCTTTCTATAAGCACTCTTAAACCTCCATGATCTGTTGATGAACCACCGAATGACTTCAACTATAAGCAAATACCCTGATCGGACCCCCGCGGTGGCCTGCGGTAAATTACAGCAATGCTCATTAAATCGATGATAGTTCATGCCTACCTTTTATTGGGAGTGATTCGGCACAGGAACGAGCCCGCACACCCGTGCTCATTCTTTTTGGCCGCCACGGTACCAACAAGGATGCATCCGACGCACAACATCCCCAGAGACACACCAAATGCACACACGGATTGACGTCACATCAAGAGCCACGTCTCAGATGGCAAGGATCCAGGGAGACCAGTGATGGAACTGGGGCGGGGAGAAGAAGGCTTTGCCGTCTATGCTGGAACAGATGTGAGAATGTGAGGATGGCGCTGGGGACCAGGGGGGTGGCTACATACCGACAAGGAGAAGTATCTGGCTAAGATTCCACTGCATCCGAAGCACAACATCCCCAGACCCACGCCAAACACACACACGGATTGACGTCACATCAAGAGCCACGTCTCAGGTGGCAAGGCTCCAGGGAGGCCGGCGATGGAACTGGGGCGGGGAGAAGAAGACATTGCCGTCGATGCTGGAACAGATGTGAGAATGTGAGGAGGGCGCTGGGGACCAGGGGGGTGGCTACATACCGACAAGGAGAAGTATCTGGCTAAGATTCCACTGCATCCGAAGCACAACATCCCCAGATCCACGCCAAACGCACACATGGATTGATGTCACATCAAGAGCCGTGTCTCAGATGGCAAGGGTACAGGGAGACCAGTGACAGAACTGGGGCAGGGAGTTGCCCTTGATGCTGGAACAGATGTGAGAATGTGAGGATGGCACTGGGATGACTACATACTGACAAGGATATCTGGCTGAGATTCCACTGCATCCAATGCACAACATCCCCAGAGCAATGCCAAACACACACACGGATTGACGTCACATCAAGAGCCGTGTCTCAGACGGCAAGGATCTCGGGAGGCCGGCGACGGAACTGGGGTGGGGAGAAGAAGGCTCGGAAAGTACATGCCGACGACAAAGCTAGATAGTTTGATGGAAGCGAGGGTGGAAGTTCAACTTGGTTTTGAAACTGCCGACTCAGATCATGTGATGCTGCCCGTAATTTGTCCCCAATTTCAATCCGGAGGAAGAATGGCTAAAGAATGGCAGCAAGTATCGCAGGCCTTATATACATTTTCGGGCAGCAATTTCCGGAACCCGAGTGGGGTCGCTCAGTTCATGGTCGGGCCCATTCGGTCCCAGATTTGCCCCGAGGAGTTGCATTGAAGCCAGGGACTCGGGTTCCGGACATTCCGGACCCGGACATAATCCACAACATTTCCTGCTGACACAGCTCAGTTTATTATGAAGGGCGAACAGCATTCCTTGGGATCCGACAACGGCATCAGGGTCTACTACCCATCTTCCCTCGCTTCATTGGGGGGATGGCAGTCTTCTCCGCGTCCTCAGGGCTGAGCGTCATTTCCACTTACGGTATCATTTCGATCAAATCGACAGTCACACATCACGCACCCCTGTGTCGACGTCGAAATTTGGTCGAGGTCACGCGTCACACGGGCCTTTGTCGAACCTCTGGAGCGTGACATGGTTCCCAAAAGTGGCCCGAAGACGCCAAAAAGCCAAATTTTTGCAAAATTTTCGGTCTGGATGTTGAAAAATTTGGTGGTGTCACGCCAAATTTCGGCCGGTGTCAAGGTGTCGAATAGGTAAATCGGGTCACGCGTCACGCCCCATGTCGATTTGATCGAAATTCTACAGTATTCTGATGTTTTTCGGATGCATTAGGGGAAGTCAAAGCTGTCAGGGCGGACCGATTCTCGATTGGTTCTGATATCGATTCTGATATCGACTCTGGCACCGATTCTCAGACGAGAATCGGCCTTGATCAAGAATCGGTCAGAATCGGTGTTCCTCCTCCGGCAGAGGAACTACATCAGAATCGGTCCAGAATCGATGACCGCCCTAAACTAGGACCCCTGATAATACCCTTGGAGGCTAGATCCCAAAAAGTCCCGAACCGCCCATTTTTGTCCGACCTTTTCTGGCGAGATTTAGCTGATTTTTGTCCGAACCGGACCTAGCCGAAGGTGACGTAACCTGTTGCATGTGAAGAATATCACAGGCATACCAAACAAACCCATATAGCCTCGGATCTTATTTCGTGAAGAGAGTTTGGATGCGCCGGACCCAGGAATTTTTGTTGAGATAGCTTTGACCTCCTTCAGGAGCTCAAATGCCTTGCATTCCTCCTCCGAAATATTTGATATCTGTTTCCCATCTTCAAGTTGTTTAGCAACTTCTAAGACGGTGGAATGGTCCAAGGTATGCAGTCGCTGAGCCAAACTGTCAAAACAATCTTGTTGGACCAGCATAAATGTACTTAGATGGGCCTTGCGGCGTTGTAGCATATTGAATACCACGAAAATGAATGAATGGTGGTAGCGGACATTGCGATCACAGACATCAAGTAAATAGTTGGCTTAAGCCTCAAAAGAAACTTTCACGGATTGTTTCACTTCAAAACCACCAATTCCATAGGGAAAAAGAGTCGGGTGAGGGGGGGCTCTAGAGGACAGCCAGGGGACTTCTAGATTCTGTGAGTAAGTTAGTGCTTGTGCAATAACAGGTGGGTTGTCGGCCACGACGGGGGACCAGCATTTCGTCTGTTAAAGAGACTCATCAGGCAGCAATCTTTTCGTCTTATGGCAGCGATTACGTAAATTTCTCACGCCCGATCCGGGCTCCGCGGAATTCAAACGGTTTGAGCGGCAACTTCTGTTGCACATTCAAACTGGAACTCAACGCATTGAGACCGAATAGATCTAGTTCTGTGCATCCTAGCATGAATTAAACAAGCATTTAATCCAGCTGTAAACCATGGATAGCACAGAGTGCATTGCTGCTGGTTCCGATGGTACGGTGGTTATTCCGCATTCAAAGTAGGCAAGGGAAATTTTCTCTGACTGCAAACTGATTACCAAATGGCTTATCACGATGCTAGTGCAGAGGGAATCCACAACTTAGTTGGTACAATAATGCTGGGTATTAATATACAGCCAGCTCTAACGGTAACACCGCTAGTAACTGACAAGACACAGACATTTTGTCTATTGCCTGGTGCCCCCGACTAAAAACCAGTGTCCTAAGCTGATTCCCGTCATCTGGATTGCCCGTATAAAATTTCTCCATTGTCTATACCGAACAGTACATGCAAAGATCTAAAAAGCAAGCCAACTCGAATTTTTACCGATCCGTACATTGTGCCACAACAGAGAGCGGCAGCCCAGAGGGCTGCCTGTGGTGCAATGGGAGGTGAGGTAAAAAAAATTCGGGTACATCCCAGGAAAAAGTGAGGGGTTGTGGTATTCTGGTACCGCCTGCCTACTGTAATGGAAAACAAGATCGGGTTGGTTGGGCTCCTTCTGAATGAACATGTTCCGTAAAGCAGAAGCCGTTGCCATATTACCACTAATGCCATCGCACTCAGGATCAGACACTCCCATGTTCTCCAAGAAAAAAACTGGCCCACCGTCCTCAGTGTTTTGCAAGTCAGCAGCAGGATGGTTGTCAACGCCAGCGGACTCCTCTTCAAATACCTGTCGGGAGTTGCTCTGATCATCATGGATTATGCGGTCATTAATGCCTGGTAAGACTGTTGTTGCCTCACTATACTGAAGCAGATTTTCCTCAGACAATGGGATATCTACGTACAATGGGTTCTGGGCTGTGAACTTCAGCCAACAGATAAATGCCCAGACCTTATCGCGGCGTATCCGGAATAGTTCATTTATCGCATCGGCTTTGAACTTCTTGGGTCCGATGAATACCATTGATGTCTTGCGGTGTCTGTGGAAGTTCAGTTGCAGTATTAACAATGTTCATCTCATGTGCACACACATTTCCATGGAAAACCTTCGGCTGTTTGTCATTGTCGGAGTTGAACAGTCAGGACAACATGTGCCGTGTGCGATAAACACAGCAGGCCATTTCCTCAATCCAAGTCAGATCGGAAAACTCATCCGGGACTCGCCCACGATAAAGGTCATTCTTTAACGCGAATTTTGGAAGCTCTGACTGCTTGAGTTTAGAAAGACAGTCTTCACAAATTTCGATTGACCCATCAGGGTTAATTCCTTGGTAATCGAGCATAAGTTCATTCAAGTCTGAATTGTCACTGAACTCGTAGTTCGGAGTCGACTCTCCCGGCATCGCAGAACCTCAAGATTCTCGAGTATTAAACTTGACTTCTCTGCCATCAGGCTGACCGTGGTGGTCAAAAAGTCTGAAGAGTTTCGCTTCCGGGAACATACACTACATACTGAGCTATATGACCATTGTGGGCCATGGAAATAATTTTGCATGCATTTCAGATTAGTCTGCAGAGTGGGAACAGCAGGCCAATTTGTTCAACCTCATACCAGAAATATTGGCTAGCCTGAAGCGTATCATCTCTGTTTTTCTTTATTTGCTCATGACGTTCCTTATTGAAGTGGTATTTGACGTCCGTGAATAAATATGTAACAAGATCTGAGCTGTACTCGTATTTCAAGCATATTATGATCAAATCTTCTTGTTCGCAAGTATCCGGTACGTGACTGAGAAAGTTATGTTATGTTTGCTTTGGACGAGCACGGGTGTGTGTTCGTTTTATTCAAATGCAGCCGTTCCGTGTTACTGCAATTACGATCAATTCCATGTGCGTCAGCGACAGCCATTCAGGCAACGGCTTCAAATGTCTGTTCCTTCTGAAATTGCGTTCAATCCAGCGAACAACGGCGAATTTCGTGTTCCACTTCCTTCAACGGCAGTAAAATTTCGTGTTCCCCCAACTGCAGTGAATTTCGTGTTCTCTCAACTGCAGTGATCTTGTGTTGCTTCAACGGTAGTGAATTTCCGTGTTCCTTCAACGGCAGTGAATTTCTTGTTCCTTCAACGGTAGTGAATTTTGTGTTCCTTCATATTTGTTGCAACTGGGTGAATCACAGGGAAATACCAGTGCGTGAGCCATGCGCCCGTTAAAATATTCATGTCTTCAAGAAGGTTGCTCAATTCACATCCCTGGGACAGGATTTGGACGCCAAAAAGTCTGACATACCTTGCGCGGGTCACACTGAATATATTTGCTGCGACTGGGTAAATCACTTGAAAATAACGACTCGCGAGCCATGCGCCCGTTGAAATATTCATGTTCTTGAAGAAGATGGCTCAATTCACATCCCTGGGACAGGATTTGGACGCCAAAAAGTCTGACATACCTTGCGCGGGTCACACTGAATATATTTGGTGCGACTGGGTAAATCACGGGAAAATAACGACTCGCGAGCCATGCGCCCGTTGAAATATTCATGTTCTTGAAGAAGATGGCTCAATTCACATCCCTGGGACAGGATTTGGACGCCAAAAAGTCTGACATACCTTGCGCGGGTCACACTGAATATATTTGGTGCGACTGGGTAAATCACGGGAAAATAACGACTCGCGAGCCATGCGCCCGTTGAAATATTCATGTTCTTGAAGAAGATGGCTCAATTCACATCCCTGGGACAGGAGTTGGACGCCAAAAAGTCTGACATACCTTGCGCAGGTCACACTGAATATATTTGGTGCGACTGGATAAATCACGGGAAAATAACGACTCGCGAGCCATGTGCCCGTTAAAATATTCATGTTCTTGAAGAATATTGCTCAATTCACATCCCTGAAACAGGATTTGGACGCCAAAAAGTCTTACATACCTTGCGCGGGTCACACTGAATATATTTGCTGCGACTGGGTAAATCACGGGAAAATAACGACTCGCGAGCCATGCGCCCGTTAAAATATTCATGTTATTGAAGAAGATTGCTCAATTCACATCCCTGGGACAGGATTTGGACGTCAAAATGTCTGACATACATTGTACGGGTCACACAGAATATATTTGTTGCGACTGGGTAAAACTTGGGAAAATAACAGTGCGCGAGCCATGCGTCCATTACAATGTTCCTTCAATGGCAGTGAACTTTGTGTTCCTTCAGCGGCAGTGAATTGCCGTGTTCCTTCAACGGCAAGGATATCCCTGAACCTTCACCCTAACCGGACTCTAGCTCTGACTTTAACCCGGACTCTAGCCCTGACCGCTAACCACCCAAACCACTAACCGCGTGTTACTTCAACGCCATTGAATTCCATGTTCCTGGAATGGCAGCGAATTCAGTGTTGTGCCAGATCCTTGCTTGATCTGTAGAAAGTGCGGTATTACAGCTAAGTTTTCTGGAATCGCCTACTTGGCGCTAAACAGAGTATCACACAGAGTCCAGCTAGTGAATTTCTCGATTACAGCACTGAAAGAGAATAAACGTCGATGCATAATGCAATACCAGAGAAGAAGTAAACACCAAGTGCAAGAAAGTAGGTGATTTTTCGATGTGAGACATAGCAGGACCGGAAGAGAATAAACGACGACGCATAACAAAGTACCAGAGTGTAAGTAAAAACCAATGCGGTGACTGATTCCTGGACGTGAAACAGCTACGCATGAATCAACGCGAACCCTTCCAACTCGACCAAGCCAGTGCCAGACAGGTGACGTCCTTTCAGCCCGTTTTTCACCAAACCCAGCAGGAAGCGGATCGTGACCGGGAAACACTCCCCAGACGCTGGTTGCGCACCTGGGACGGGAAGATTTTGCTAGATGCGGTCCCTGGACTGAGCAAGTCGAGTGGAGTGGAGTCGAATATTTTTGGAAGTCGACTTCTCGAGTCGTGACGACTTTTTGAGTCGCAGCAACATTACAGCAGATGGCAGTACCGAAGGCGTGAATCAGAAAAATGCTATTTTGGGCATTTTCTGATCCTCACGACCGATTCGCCGATATCTCAATGAATTCTGCACAGATTGAAATGAGACGTAACTAGATAATTCGGCGTAATTCGTGCGCAATTAGTGATAGAAAAAAAATTGTGAAAATATTATATACATAGTCGGTGAGCTAGGTTTGGGGGTGATTTTGGGGGTCAATTCAATTTACCGGCATCTAGGGATGTTCAAATGACCTAGATTTTTGTGAGGGAAGATTTTTATGCATTCTAAAAGTTGTGATAGAGTGGCAATCTTCAATATCCTAGTTTATCATGCTGGCAATGACATTGAGACAATGACAATACACTGCAATCAGGAAATATTGTGATATTTGAATTCACTGCTGAACTCTTTGCAAATCTGACTCTATCACATCTTTCAAAATGTAGCAAAGCCTTACCTAACAAAAATCCACATCATTTGGACGTGTCTGGATGCCTGTAAACTGCATTCATCCACGAAAAGGCCCTTCAAACTACTTTCTCTATTTTTACAGCTTTCTTTCTATCACTAATTCCGCATAGATTAGCCGAGGATTTCTATATAGGTTTTATGAGAATGGGTGCAAAACCCACTGAGATGTTAGGAATTCTGTAAAAACATCCTGGATGCCATCGTATTTTTGTCCGATAAACACCATCATATTTTCGAGCCAAAGTTCAGCACAGGCCCCACACATGTCCATTTAGGACATTTTGACGTCATGACTCCACACTTTTACAACAACTCTAAGAGCGCGGCCTCAGCGGCCCCAAATTTACTCGCAAACGAAATTGTCTATCGTTTTCAAAATAGCTGTAAGGAATCATGGATTTTGCGCAATTGGGGGAGATTGATGTGAAGATGATCTTTGCGCAAATGCGGCAAGATGAAGGCCCGAAAGAAGGTGACATTAGGTGTCCGGGGCATCCTCATAAGAGCATAAACGCCGCGTGTGAAAACTGGGGAACGGATGAAGGCTACGGAGTTTTGGTGTGGAGATCAGGCAACAGACTCACAGGGTTTCAATTTGGGGATGAATGAAACAGGATGAACAGGTCATTTTCATGAATACCTATGGCAAGATAAAGGCGACAGAATTTTTCAGCGAAGGAAACATTTTCAGGATAGTGTGGCGTTGGGAGAATGATGACGGCTGGGTCAGCGTAAGTTTTGGAAAAGCCAGATGAGGCAAACGGTTTGGAATGAAGGTATCATTTTGATGAAAGCCAAATGAAGGCTGGGGTTTGAATGTAGAAGAAGCCTTTGGGAAGCGGGTCGTGAACTGTAAGATGAAAGCACCGGAGTCTGTTTCTCATTAAGGATCCTAATACATATTAGGCAAAGGGAACCAGGTTCTCCTCAGCCCCAGCTCGCCACCAACCCCCCGCCCGGCCTCATACGATGGCACTATCTTCAATGTGTTCTCAAGAAATTTGGGCACGCGGATTACAAGACGATCCCAAATATCAAGTATCCGGAGTTGCCTCTTCGAATGGAAGGGGACTCTGACGATGATGGTACCGACAGCGAGGCGGAGTGGCCATCGGCAGCTTTGGACCGGGGGCGAGCTGTGCACGCGCGGCGGGAGCGCCGACGGCGGACGACGACAATAGGACGGAAGCTCGTCAATAATACGCAGAAGTGGAACAGGGGTGAGGATCGCGGCCTGAGGGATACATCCGTAGACGAGGACGAGCTGTGACTCTTGGGCGAACTGGTACCACTTCCAGTGATGCTCGTGGCGTCTGTGCGAAAGGACTCAGAAAAATGGAAATGAAGACAGAGATTCACTCTACCCTGCAGAAGGTATAGATCTCATCACCTCCACCGCGGTTACTGCATGTGCAGGGAGGGCTTCGAGTAAAATCATCAAAGGATAATAATCGAAGTGACCGAAGTCTTGATCAGTTTGGGCACAAACTTAGAGTTAAATGCCAGAATCCGGACTTGGTCAAAGCTCAGAGTAACATTTGTCATATTAAGAAACGCGCGGTTTGTAATTCTAGTCTCGAAGAATAAACAGGTCATACGCGAAACAACAAAAGCACGTCGAAGAGCTGGAGTTGCAAGGAAGAAATGATACGGGTAAGAAGGTTATGGACAACGAAGATAGTAAGTACATCACCTAAATGTGCAAGAGTTCACACTGATATGTTCAGATAATTCAGATTCCAGCCTGCTTTCGGAGGACGAGACAGTTGAGGAAGAAAGGCCAGTGACCCCGCCTCCCAAGCATAAGGAACCGAAGAAAATGGTCATGGAGCCGGTAACCGGTGTGTTATAATGCACTCTAAAGTCATTGTTTAATATAAGCTACTTTGTAGTCGTTGTTGTCTTCAATGGGTCCGGGAAGCGGGAGCTTATGGTGGAGGCGGGTGGAGACGCTGTTCCTCTGACCCTTGAAAAGGAAGGCATCAATGGTGCCCCCTCAACATACTCAACGTCGCTCAAGGCTCTTTTGACTGAAGCGATTAATTTGGATACTCTAATGAAAGGTTAATTCAATTTATTGGGTAGCATACTGTGGCGCTAACTACAAGATAAGCCAACAAGAAAGCGAAGATTTATCGGGCTGGTCTTGTCGACACTGCAGTTCATAGCCTCAAGCTTGGCTCAATCGAAGAGATCCTTGGCGAAAAGCGGGTTGGCAATTTGTGCTTGCCTGCCGTAGACAAATACGAGCTTCAGTCACTCGCGGGCGGGCTTCTAATGTGTGATGTACACATGGTCTCGGAGGACGGGTATACCATGGTGAGGGACTCCAATTGATTATTCGTGTTAACTACAAACAAACTCACGACCATTCAAATTCAAGGCGGCTGCCGGCGCCTCGGCCTCGGCGGGGATTATGCCCGCGCCTACTGGGGAGCAAAAGCCCTTGGTTGTGGCCCAGCAAAGAGCCTCTGCCGCCGTCATCAATGAAACGAGGGAGGCGGCCCAACACCGCTTCTTACATGGAGTCTTCGATGGCCGCACGACGGCGTGGCCTCGCGCTGACGTTGCGCGTGTTACGCGTGATCGTCACACCGCCGTCGAGGACGCTGTGGCCAAGGCATATCTTCTTGGCTGGAACAAATCCGGTGGAGGTTTTAGGATACCCCTGGGTGCGTTGTCTATTTATTACCACTGTAACTCTCCCCAATCATTCTTCAGATTATAATGACGCAAACCTTCCCTCGCACGATCTCCGAGGTGCCAATTTGACCAAGATTCAGATTCAAGAGGCAGTGGGAGTCTTGCATGCCGCGGCGGGTGACGACCGAACAAATATGAAAAAGATGAAGAAGCTGGTCGAGTATTGCCCAGACGCCACTGCGTGGCTTGAGAACAGTGCAGAAGGGGCAGAGGCCGCCCGACTTGCGCGCAAATTTGACGAGCTTTCGGTCACTGCTTTTGTCCGTCGTTTGGAGAGGAAGCAGAGGAAGCGAACGCGAAGTCCAAGGCAGAGGGGAAGAAGAAGCGCAAGGCTGGGAGTGACCTTGATTCTGACGCATTGGACGAGGACAAAAATGACGCCGCGAGCACCGAGGAAGAGGAACTGCCGAAGAAGAAGTCAAAGCGTGCTTGAAAGCCCGGCAAGGCGGGGGGTGGTTCCGATTAGTACATACAGTCCTTATTTATCTTTTGTACTTGCCCTGCGCTGCAATGCAAATGCTCCTTAGCCTGTCTCTCCAGAATGCCGAATGCGGAACTTGAAGTGTCCAAATAAGGAAACACTCTGCGAGACACACCATCATGGCGGTCTCTGCATATAACTTCATTGGCTTCCTCCAAGCTTATTTTCCCGGGGGGCTATCACTTGAAAGAACACTCTACATAATTGCAATCCTCAGTTCACTCTACCCGCTTTTCCGGCTACACAAAACCCAGCGACGCGAGCCCCGCCAACCAGCAGCTACAGGATGGTATCGGAGCATAGGTCTCCTTTTGGATCGGGCATTTCATCCAGAACGACAAGACCCACACATTTGGTTGGATGAAGGCCCAGAAGGTGAATATGCAGAGCAGATGTGCAATGATTTGGAAGAGCTTTACCACTTCCTTGGTATCACTGGCTCTGCTGCCGGGGAAGGCAGTTTCTTCCCCAAACCTCGTCCAATTCTGGTCACTGCACGCCTCACCTGCATTTTTTGTTTGCCCTCCGAGGGGATCCACTCTCTTCGGCGGCGAAAACAGCCGCAGAGAGTTCGGCTGCTTGGTAGTGACTTTCAATGGGTTGAGGCCGACCTCTTCCTTGCCTTCTGCCAATCTTGCAACGCAGAGTATCATCCCGACCGAATCACGTACCATCCCCCCAACCAGAACAACACCCGCCTGCAACGGCCCGAGTGCGATGCAAATTATCTACGCGTCTCGAAGCACGGCATATGGGTGCATCGAAGAATAGCTTTGGCGCAGGAAAATGCTGTTCTGAACTTCCATTCTGGATGGTCTAACTTTGCACAATGGTCGAGCGACACCATTGGCAAGAAACCCCGCTTTACCATTCGACAATCCCAGCGTCTTTACTTTGAGCATTTTTCGCGGAGATTGATTGTTGCGCATGGCCTCACGGACACTGTCGCCTTTCCTTCCAACACCAACTCTCAAGTCATCGCAAACACGGTTCGAGAATATATTGGAGCTAATGGTGGTGTCGTTGCTGGTGCAATGACTCACGGCTGCTCAGATTGCACTCACTTGAAGCGTTACAAGTCCGATCTATTGGCCGCTGGGGCAGCCTTGGATGATCGTGCAGATGGTGTCGCCAATGATCCATCTAGGCATGCTACTGCAGTAAGCACTTGCATTGAGATTCTGTCGATCATTCTAAATTTGCGTAGGATCCTCATCAACCTCAAGAGGAAATACCGGGGGAGCCCAATCTTCTTTATGAGCCACGGCAAGAAGAGCCTCCCGCAGATGGTCGTCGTGGATATACCCGGTTGGCTGCGATGGATGGAAAGACTATTACACATAAGGTTCATTGTAATGTCTTCTTAACAGTGCCCTCTGAACTTGATACTCCAGATCTGTGCAGTTACCATATGCCAGAACGATCTAGTCAACTACAAGAATGGCCGGTTCTGTGAGGCGCACTTGGATCTCCGGAATATATGCGGCATTGTCCCTTGTGGACAGCCAATTCATTCGGCAGCTGCATTGACCTGTGATGACCAAGCACACAAGGACTGGCATTCCCAATATCTGAACAGATTTGCACGCCAGTCCTTCCCCGGAGTCCAACGCGTCATTCGAAAGCAAACTGCTGGGCAATCCAGAATTGGTGCCGCTGCTGTAACCGCTGCTGGACCGAGTCTCCACCCTACGCTTCCGTCTCTTAACAGCGTTGAAGGCACTGAAGTCAGCCATACTTTCAGGGCGAGGAAGATCTATTGTTTACAAACCATTCAGTGGGCATGCGGCTGCCCAATTGGATGGGGAAAATGCTATACATCGGAAAGTTCCTCACAGGTACTGGAGTTTATCAACCGTGTTTGGGTGGACAACCCAGAATCCAAGCCGGGTTTCATTGCCTACGACGACGCTTGTAACCTGCTGCGGCATATTGTGACGCAGGACCGCAATGATCTCTGGATAAAGACGACGAGATTTATCGTTGACTCATGGCACTACATTGGACACCGCGCTACAGATGTGCTATGTCGTCTTTGGTGCAACCCAGCTCCAACGAACGGCTCGCAACCCGATCTTGTCACTGTTCAAGTTGACGAGAATGGGCGAACACACACCACTCGGGCCTTCAACACAGAAACCGCTGAACAACTCAATGCCTGGATCAGTGGGTTCGAATCACAGCTTCAGCAAATGTCGGCAACAAACTACGATTTTACTGTCCATGTTATCATGCTGCTGTACAAGGAGAAGGTGGATCGCAGGATTATGGAGAAAGCCACTGGTCTATCCAAGGAATTTTGGGATGCGGTGGAGGGCAGATTGGCGGACAACGACAACTAGATTCGTGTTTGTTCAGGAATAGCTTTTGAAAAATTTTAAATCCTCTGTTTCTTTCATATACTCTGCCGGAGTCCGCTGGATTTTAGCGGCGCATCCATGGGATAGCGATGGATGCCGACAGAATATTCTCCGACTGTGGAATCCGCCATATTCCAGCGGATTGCAAGCTGAGTATTCTTCATGGGGCTGCTAAATGAGTGATATCGAGCAATTGTACTTCATTCTAAGCATATAAGCGAAGGTTTTGGCCTCCCAAGACTTCGTGCCATGGCTAACAATGAGTCGTATCGAGCCAAAAGAGTTTTGATGAAAGACCACGTGACCGTGTCGCAGACTTCTGGCTCGAAAAATTTAAAGAACACGTAGGGCCCCATGGATAAATTCTAGCTAATTTTGACAAATACTAGTAACACCGCGTTCTAAAAGGCTTGTCCCAGAGTCCCATAAGTATCGTCCTGGATATTTTTTAGACACCATGTTTGATTTACGATCCATTTGTCCGCTGGCATCTGGCGGCACTGGGGCTCTCTGCTGGATGCCGCCGGATGAGCTTCTGCATCTGCCGGAGTATCCTGGATGCCGCCAGATGGACGCGCTTATCTGGCAGTGTCCGGCGGATGGCTGGCAAGATCCGCTGGCTGCCGCCGGACGCCACCGCCTTTGGCGGTGCGGGTATATTACTGAGTATTGGGGTCCATTTGGACAGGGATAAGGCAGCACTTGACGGATTTAAGCTTCGTTGCCATCATCCCCGGGTTCTGCAGTCAGGACCCGCGAAAAAGGCCGTGTAGACATCATGCTAGTCATTTTGCAATGAACTAGCCGTTACCCGTGTCTTCGCCACGGATGGTACAAGGTACTGTATTATTTCATTCAATTCGGCAGACAACTTGAGCCAATTCATCAATTCGCCAACAATCCCCGGATTGACCGTGACACGCCCAAAATTTCGGCAGGCACGCACTTCAAAGATTATTTGCTTACAGCTGTTGATAGTACCGAAGGCGGGAATGAAAATTTTCCCATTTGGGATGTTTCCAAAGAATTCCTCAGATCTCAGTCAATTTATGACATCTTTCTAAATGTATTTACATAAGTCTTCCTTCACAAAAAACTAGGTTGTTTGAAGATGTGTGGACTATTCGTTGGAATACGATCTGCAGGCCAGGAGGAGAATTTCAGTGAGCACCTCAGCAGGAGTCCGGTCGATAGGGCTATGGAAGGAGTCAGTACACGGGTGGAGAAGTCGCGCTCGGCCCTCACAAAAGCAGCGGATTTGTTAGGTGCCAGACCGTCATGAGGGCTTGGCCGTCATCTTCCAGCGGCATCTGTTGGGTCATGGATTGAAATGGTGTACGGCGTCTCACCCCGTCAATACGTATAGCACGGTCTGCAACCCCATAGATTTTTTGATTCACCATATAGACTCGTGACCAGTCTGCCCTAAGACGGCAAATCTTAGTGCGAGCACTATGCCGTAGGCAGACTGGTATAACTCGGGACATATCAAAGGGCTGAGCCCAGAGTTTGAAATTCTTGCGGGGTGCCGATCATGCCGTCAAAGTTGGTTCGGTGATCTCGGTCCGAAAGTCACTTTCTCAATTCAAATCGCCCTTTGTGTTTGGCCCGCCCAGGAAATTAAATGGAAATTCTGAGTAGACATAAATGAAGCTATGTACATTCCATTTACATCTCCAGCTTTGACCAAGAAAAAGTGATAAGATTTGAGTCCAGCACAAGCAAGATCAAAGATTTCAACCTCTGGGCTCAGCCCTTTGACATGTCCCGAGTTGTACCAGTCTGCCTATGGCATAGTGCTTGCACTAAGGTTTGCCGTCTTAGGGCAGACTGGTAACGAGTCTATTCACCAGAGTGGTTCCCACTAAAAAACATGAAAAAAACCAATAACTCTCTAATACTCTAAGCAGATGCCTCGAATCAGACTGCATCTGTTTGGTCTCCCGAATTTACCCCCTTTGGCCAGTTTATGCTGGGGTGACAGCCAGCGCAATTTCGGTTTGAACTGTCTCTTCAGATTTCTTTGTAGTGCCCTGGTTCCTTTGCACAAGGGCTGAGTGTTACCCTCCCAGATTGCAGTCAACTCGCAGTTCGTATTATCGTCGCCCGGACTGTTGTTTAATTGACTGAATTCCCTTCGAGGTCAATATTGACCCATTTGTATCCTAGATTGACTGACCTTTTTCAGATTCCTTGCACGCCGCGAGTATGCTTCAATACACCAGTTAACACCGGGATTATTGCTCTATCGATTCAACATACGACCACGACACTGAACACCTTCAATTTCGATGATCTGGGGCTTCAACTTGAAGGGCTTGGATAAGGTGCACCTCTTACTCTATCCCTGGCCTGTTATCAAACCACCCTTATTCAGATCGAAGAACTTACAATCTCACACCGTGCAACGCCGCTGGAGACCAAAACTATTGCTGTAGAGAACCAGGCGCGTCTGCTCACTAGTTTTCAGTCCAACTGTGACTGATTCATTTACTAGTTCTTCACCGACACCATACTATTTGTTAACGCGACCTGAACGCCGAAATTAGCCCGGATTCACTTCCGGCTACGTGCAAGACTATGCAACTTTGCGTCACGCCTTTGATTAGATCTTGTCCCTCAGTTCGATGTCCTTCATGTTAACCCACTTCAAGTCGTACCACTAACAGGTCCGAGTATTCAACATTTATTCTCAATGCACCCCCTCTAACTCGACTTGCCTTAGACCCTTGGCGGAAGTATACTGCCTTTCGCAGGGTCCTCGGAGGCTGAACCAATACCCGTACGTTTCTCTTTTTTGCTCGTATACAATCCTCTGACTGACCTATCATTGATACACTTCGATTTATCTTCATCAAGTCAATGTTGCTCACGTTAATCCACAACTCAACTTACATAACTCAAGTTGACTGGTCAGTCTCAACTCCTTCCGATTGAATTCAACTCTTGACTTACTCTAATTACGCTAGATTCTGGCTGAAACTACGGCATTCCGTGCCGAGCACTCGGAGATCGAACCCATGCTCGCACACCTTGAGGTAAGCCTGCTTCAAGTTTATTTGCATCTTAACTCGCCGTTGATAGATACTTACTTGCTTCGACTTTATTCGAAGTCAAGGGTCTTCAGGTCTTCAAGCGAACGTAACTCAAGTGAAGGTCCGTGACGTTTACTTACCATCCAATCCAACTCAGCTTATGCCTTGTTAGTAACGCCCACCAGTGTAGAACGCGTCTTCTCCAAAGGGAGGCAACTACTTCACTTCACTCGTAATCGGCTGTCTGCAAAGTCGGTTCGGACATTTCTCTGCCTCGGTCCATGGAGTAAACATGATTTGGTTGGTGATAAGGAGTTCCAAAGTGCGGTGCGCAAGAATATGAAGGGAAAGAACAAAGAGTCGTAGTTAAGGATCTACCTCTCAATATATATCCATATTCTAATACATTGATAATATAACTTCAAACAATGTTCTCACATTTGTAACACTTTAGTAATGACGATGCTACTGTGCGCACCACATAGACTCAAAAGTGAGGGCTTTCTACACAGATAAAATATCAAACCTCTGCAGAAGGTAGAGGTAGAGATTGTAGAGGTATACCTCGAAGGTTTCAGAGGTAAGGTAGCCGTTGACTCCCAGTAGTAAGAGGTTTCGGAGGTAGGGGCAAAGGTAGCTCCCCTGGTACCTCTACCGCTACCCCGGGGGAACCTTATGCATACGCTATTCCAGCTGTAGGAGTAATTCCACAATTTTGTTGAGCCGCTGAAATCAAAGCCTGCCATCCAGCATGCCTTCTCACCAGGTTTGAAAAAAATTAACCCAGAAGAAATCGAGTGCGAGGCCGAACAATGGGTCATTGACGCTAAAATCGGTTGAAACACCGCGTACGCTATTCTAGCTCTAAGAGTAATTGCAGAATTTCTTTGGGCACCTGAAATCAAATTTCGACATCCAATATGCCTACTTGCCGGGTATAAAGAAATTTAACCCAGAAGAACTCGAGTGTGGGGCCGAACAATGTGTCGTTGACGCGAAAATCGGTCGAAACACCGCAGACGTTATTCCGGCTCTAGGATCAATTTCTTAATTTTGTTGAGATGCTAAAATCAAAGGTCGACATGAAAAATGCCTACTTGCTGGGTATGAGAAATTTTAAGCCAGAAGAAGTCGAGGGCGAGGCCGAACAATGTCTCGTTGACGCGAAAATTGGTCGAAATGCTGCGTACGCTATTCCAGCTGTAGGAGTGATTCCACAATTTTGTTGAGTTGCTGAAATCCAAGACTGCCATCCAACATGCCCTCTCGCCCGATTTTAAAAATTTTAACCCAGAAGAAGTCGAGCACGAGACCGAACAATGTGCCGTTGAGGCCAAAATCGGTTGAAACGCTGCGTACGTTATTCTAGCTTTCCAGCGCAGTCCCATAGCGATTTTCCGCCCGTGGACGAGATGTGCTGCCGATCCAAAGTATGATGACTTCAAAGACGCGCTGGAACAAGCATTGGAAAAGGTGGATGAGTATTACCAGACCGTATCCACGCGAGCTCAAATCAAACCGAGTCCGCCGCGAAAACATCGAAAACATCTGCCCATGTCAGAAAGGCAGTGAGCGCAAGTGAACCTAAGGTTGTTGGAATATGAAGCCGCAGTACCTTACCAAGGGTACTCGGGCAGAAGGTTCCAGTATATTCTTCCCTAGTCTTACTTACTAATTGCTTACTGTTCTGATTACCAATCATCTTTCCAAGTAGTATAAAAGCCCTGTACATGGAGACAAAATATTATCCTCCATCCGTACCACACCGCACAGTTAGTCGTGTGGCTCTCCGATTTCTTCCGGTATCCAGTTGCCGCTTGAGTGATTGCCTTTTTCACCACCGTTGGATCAGCTGTGAGGATGAAAGCAAGGACTAAGTGCGAATTAAAGAGGCGAATGGAAATGGTAGGACGCACATGGCCGGCCATCCGTCGCGACGAGATAGAGTTTCTTCCTTTTAGGCTCTTTAGTGGAACAGACGACTCGCGGGTTGGATGCACGGCCTCCGGGGGGGGTCGAAGGAGAATGGGAGGGATGTACAGGTCTTAAGTCACGATCGGAGACGGGATCGATAATGGGAGGAAGTGGGGTGGGGTCCGTTTGGATACTGACGGTGGAAACGGAATGAACTCATATAATTCACTTAGGCATCTTTCAAAACATGTGGAATATGCAAAAGCTGCAGAATGTTCTGCACGAGGTTGAACTCGCTTTGTTCCCACGCTGCGAGTTCTCTTGTCCCTCGAGTGTTTCTGGGTTAAATTTTCTGAAAACTCACAATAGGCCTCATTGGACTCACATGATCCACTTGAGGAATTCCCAAAATATGTGGAATATGCAGGAGGCGCGGAATGTTCTGCACGACGTTGAACTTGCTTTTTTCCCATGCTGCAAGTTCTCTTGTCCCATCCCTCAAGTGTTTCTGGATTAAACTTTCTGAAAACTCACAATAGGCCTCATTGGACTCATATGATCCACTTGAGCAATTCTGAAAATATGTGGAATATGCAGGAGGTGTGGAATGTTCTGCACAAGGTTGAACTCTGAACTCGCTTTTTTTTTACCGTGCCGCAAGCTCTCTCATCCCATCTCTGGAGTGTTTCCGGGTTAGATTTTCTGAAAATCAAAGATTGACTTCCTTGAAAGCTCATGCCTCACTTGAACATTTGTCAAAATATGTGGAATACAGCGTTCCTCAAGCATGGCAGTCACTTTACACATTTAACACTCCAAGTTCCTTCCCTGCATTCCATCCTTTTCTAGGGAAATCAAACTCGCCTGGCCAAAAACCACGTGCTGAGCCGCATTTGGCAATATCGCCGGACGGCTGCCTCTACACACCACCCCGGAATAATAGTTATGGACAAGATGGACCTCCACTTCGCTCCGGTATTCACTAATATTGAACACAGGTCAAACTCAGATCTGCTCAGTTTCGCATTAGTCGTTGCCCCTATTTGTGCCTACTCCGATCCATCCACCTGCTTCAATCCACGGTGCCTTCTCATTTCGCACAAAGGAAGTAGGAAAGCGGAGGTTTTGTCCTGCTTCGCGAATTGCGTCGACCACGGAATACCTCATTTTGTCATGAATTTCACGAAGACAAAGGTGGTTGATTTGGGGATGGAGAAGTGCCGGGGAGCGGCCTAATGAGTGTTCCGAGATATTGAGAGCCCACAACTTCTTCTCTGATGAGACAGATCAACTGAAATATTGCAAAGTCGTGAGGAAGATGCTCTCGAGTCAAAAAATCTGCACTCATTCCACTTCTGAATGAACAGGAAGCAAAATACTGCCAAATCTGGAAATATTGCATAACTCAGTTCACCCGTGGTTAATTTTGGTGTCCAGCACACAGAGGACACCTTTCGAGCACACAAACCCAATCCCCCCAAAAATCTGCATTCATTCCACTTCTGAATGAACAGGAAGCAAAATACTCCCAAATCTGGAGATATTGCACAACTCAGTTCGCCTGTGGTTAATTTTTTGTGTTCTGCACACAGAGAACAGCTTTCGAGCACACAAACCCAATCTCCCCAAAAAATCTGCACTCATTCCACTTCTGAATGAACAGGAAGCAAAATACTCCCAAATCTGGAAATATTGCACAACTCAGTTCGCCCGTGGTTAATTTTGGTGTCCAGCACACAGAGGACACCCTTCGAGCACACAAACCCAATCCCCCAAAAAAATCTGCACTCATTCCACTTCTGAATGATCAGGAAGCAAAATACTCCCAAATCTGGAAATATTGAACAACTTAGTTCGCCCGTGGTTAATTTTTGTGTTCTGCGCACAGAGGACAGCTTTCAAGCACACAAACACAATTCCTCAAAAAAATCTGCACTCATTCCACTTCTGAATGAACAGGAAACAAAATATTCCCAAATCTGGAAATATTGCACAACTCAGTTCGCTCATGGTTAATTTTTGTGTTCTGCACACAGAGGACAGCTTTCAAGCACACAAACACAATTCCTCAAAAAAATCTGCACTCATTCCACTTCTGAATGAACAGGAAGCACAATAATCTGAAATCTGGAAATATTGCACAACCCAGTTCGCCTGTGGTTAATTTTGGTGTCCAGCACACAGAGGACACCTTTCAAGCACACGAACCCAATCCCCCAAAAAAATCTGCACTCATTCCACTTCTGAATGATCAGGAAGCAAAATACTCCCAAATCTGGAAATATTGAACAACTCAGCTCGCCCGTGGTTAATTTTTGTGTTCTGCGCACAGAGGACAGCTTTCAAGCACACAAACACAATTCCTCAAAAAAATCTGCACTCATTCCACTTCTGAATGAACAGGAAACAAAATATTCCCAAATCTGGAAATATTGCACAACTCAGTTCGCCCGCGGTTAATTTTTGTGTGCTGCACACAGAGGACAGCTTTCAAGCACACAAACACAATTCCTCAAAAAAATCTGCTTCTCTCATTTCTGTCATTATAGCAGCGCGAAGTACCTCGATTTGGGACTCTGGTTGGCCCCAAAGTACAACTCCGGACAATCAAAGCCAACCAAAAAGTCAACCAATTATTTTACCCCGGAGAAGCGTTCTAGATAAAACGGGCTTCCGGTGCAATGCACAGAGATAGACTCTCCATTACCACGCCTGCCAGCCTACGAGTTTAAGACTCAGGTGGCATTGGACACAATCCGTAACAACCCTCACCTTGTCATGGCCACACTCGAGGGTGCCTGGCCATTCGCGAACACCAAACACACCGACGGTTTCCCTCTCCTGCAGAGAGACTGAAGGATGTGGAGGTGAAAATGAGGTGATTAGATAGCATGGACACGGGACTCACGCACTCGTCAACCATGCAAGACTGCCAGCTAAGCAGGGCTTTCCATGGGTTAGCCAGTTAATCTATGACTAACATGGTATGTACGTACATCACCGAACTAATGCGCGAATCATCATATTACTATTAGATGGACAATATAAGTGGGCCATTGACTCACATAGTAAATCAGGATATTGGCTATGTCCACCACGGCTATGAGACTATTATTTGATTCATGAGTATTACGGGCCATTATTGGGCGAGTTAGAGGCCAATCAGTGGGACACATTTTGAGGCACATGAAAGGCTTGCATTTTGAGCGGTGGGACCAAATGCAAATTGAATTTTAAGCATATACTCTGGCATTTTGAAGCACGTGAAGGGCTTGCATTTTGAATGCAAATTGAATTGTTAGCATATACTCTGGCATTTTGAAGCACAGGAGGGGCTTTCATTTTGAGCAGCGTGTTGCACAGAAGATCAGCCCAATTTCAGCCAGTTGTGGGGGTGCGCTGACTGGAATTGAATAGCCCTGGCCGTTGCGGTAATTTCCATCCACTTAGCTTGTGCTCCGGGCCATTATTGGGCGAGCTAGTGGGCAATCAATGGGACGCATTTTGAGGCATGTGAAAGGCTTGCATTTTGAGCGGCAGGACTGAATGCAAATTGAATTTCAAGCATATTCTCTGACATTTTGAAGCACGTGAGGGGCTTGCATTTTGAGCAGCGTGTTGCACGGAAGATCAACCCAATTTCAGCCAGTTGTGGGGGTGTGCTGACTGGAATTGAATAGCCCTGGCCGTTGCGGTCATTTCCATCCACTTAGCTTGTGCTCCGGGCCATTATTGGGCGAGCTAGAGGGCAATCAGTGGGATGCATTTTGAGGCACGTGAAAGGCTTGCATTTCGAGCAGCATGACTCCATTTCATAGTTTAAAGGACCAAAGAACGGCCAGAACGAATATATTTTGCTGTCACATTGGATTCAGGGGAAAATTCTTTGGCCGAGTTTGCTGGGTCAAGGAAGAACCCGAGGACGAGGATGAAGAGGATGCTGGAAGTGATGCATCTTCTGTATCTAGCACTGCTTGTCAGCAACCTGAGTGATCACTCAGGTCAAACAGTTCTTGACAGTGAACAATTTTCCTTCCTCAGCGTGCACGCCCTTGAACCCAGAAAGAAACCTGTGATGAATTGCGAACACAATTTACACTTGCATCAGAGGTTGGCGGTCAAGCTGCCTTCAAGCGACAAAAAACAATCGAGGGTTAAGGATACATTCCAAGGTGCTTTCCTTGATAAGATATTCGGTATCTCCACCAAGAAGGGTCGGACGCGGATGGCTAAACAGGCAGATGTTAATAACCTCTTGAAGACATTTCCAAAAGATATAATTAATCCAGTCTGGCGTATCAAGGGTCAGGATTTTTACATGAACATTGTGCTACCAATTTACCGTTCAAAGGTTTGGATCCACACAGTGATACTCCGGTTGAAATTCTTCATGTAGTTCTCCTGGGTTTCGTCAAATATGTCTGGAGAGATGCTATTGCCAGGGTCAAGAAATCTGACAAGGAAATTTTGATCTCTCGATTATCCCCATTGATATGTTTCTGGACTTGGAGTCTTTTCAGTTGCTGGCCCAACTCTTGTAAATTATGCTGGCTCCCTCACAGGTCGTGATTTTCGTGTTATCGTCCAGGCTGCCTCATTTGTGCTACAGGGGCTGCTTCCAGCACAATACATCGAACTTTGGACCTCCTTAAGTGCTGTCGTTACTCTTGTTTGGCACCCAGAAATTCCTGACTTGGATAAATATATTGTTGGTTACTTTATAAAGCGTTGAATTTGTAGGCACTAACATAATTCTAGGTGGACCTCGATGTCGCTATCAAATATTTTCTAGACTGCACTTGTGGTCTTACACCTTAATGGTTCAATATGCCAAAATTTCATGTCATCCTTCATCTTCCTGCCCACATCAGGCGTTTTGGGCCTGCAATCGGAATTGGACGACGACCTCGACGAAATTTCTTGAAAAATGGCAGAAAATCAGGAGAAAAATAGAGTGTATTGAGGACATATGTCGGGGGATATAGGAGGAAGCAATTACTGAAAAGGCATTCAGATAGACATGAAAACACGGATTACATCGAATTTATCTCAGATCTATGCATTCTAGTCCCTCAGCTTCGGAACGTCATCGAGCGGGTATTCGGAGTGAAGAAGCGTCGCTTTCAGGTGTTGACCTCGCGGCTGGAGATGGGCTACCACCAACAGGCTCTCATGGTGAACGCGGCTGCGGCTTAGCACAATTTTCTTCGTATTCACGAGCCCATGAATGATCTCGATGACGCCGATCAATACGACATTGATGGGTATGCATTCTTAGCAAGGGGAGGGGACAATGTTGATGTAGATATTTTTGCGGTGGACGCGGCAGAGAAAACGAGAGCCGATGTTCGTCGGGATAGGATTGTGCAAGCAATGTGGGATGTATGCATTTTGGATCACCCTGATTTGCAATAACGAACTTCATTTGTGGACATAATACAGTGCATACAGACAGAACAATGTACTGATACAGTTGCGGGTGCGAGGAAACGATGCGTACGAATGGGAGACAATATGGGGGGCGAGAAGCGACGCGTGATTTTTGAAATGTGTACGAGCTCGAGACCAAAAAGAATGCGAATGAAAACTGGGTAATGCGAAGTGCATCAGGGCGAAGCTTTTGAACCGGGGACAGAATTTAATGGTAGGGTCGAAAGGATCCTTTGTGGAGTAACCTCGGCCACAACAAAAATTCACAGCCAAAACACGCTCCATTGGCCAACCATTGGCTGTAAAGCCAGAAATTTTATTTTACAAAGTTCATTAACTTTTTTGTGATGCATTAGTGGCAGTGAAGAAGCAGCGGGAGGATCATACAAGCGCAAGCGCGAGTTCATGGACTACGTATGCGTACCAGGTAAGAAATGCGACCAGAAGAGCTCATGGGTGGAAGCGCGAGGAGCTGGAGATACATTAGGTGGCAACTCAGCTACCGATCCCTCCAACTCAAATGAAAAGTAAGTGTATCAAGTTGTGGGCCCGAACGTTATCTCAACATATATTACTGTTAGGGTACTGTGCCCCCCACCACGTGGACGGGAGAAGAGCAAGGCGAGAACTTTCGTCTATATTTCAAGCTGCACACTTACTTTTACCTTGGACGTCATAGCCACCCGAGGACCTGTCCGAGGAACCCCGACCTCCTAAAAAAAAGCAAAACGGATTCCACATGTCTCGGCGGCCACAATCCCATCTTCAGAGTTGCCTCGATTGATGCAGACAACATCGTTCTGTTTCAAAACTCGTCGTATACCGACGAAATCAAGTTGCCCGTTCGCGTTAAATGGTCTCTCGATGACCAAGGTACGTACTCGTTTCCGGGTTTTCGCTTCATCAACTCTCACTAACAAAGAAGTCCAAACAAAAAAATTCCTCTCCTGGCTCATGGCGAAGGAAGAAAAGACTCGAAAGCCTAGGGTAGCTCCCTCAGAAGCTTACAAGCCAGGAATTCGACCTCCGAAACCTAATAAGGATTCCACTGGCCAAAACCTCGACGAAACCAGTTGACCACCAAAAATGTCACCGTGACCACCTATGATTGGGTAATTTCTATTGAATTTCTAACTGTCTTCGCGAAATTGGACAGGCACAATTCGAGTTTCAAACTGATGCGCAGAACTGCTCAACCATTCAGCGGAATGAGCTCTGGTATGCCAAACAAATCACCTTGGTATACTGTAGTGAATCATTGAATAGCCAGGTTCAATTTTTCTGGCTACCTTATTTGGAAAGTCACACAATGTCACGCTATGTCACAAAATCTCGGGCTGCATAAACCTCTTAATGCATAAGGCTGAGGGGTCCACCGACCTTATGCATTATGAGCATGTTGACTGTACAATCAAAAGCCAAAAGAATTCCCATAAATTGAGAAAAAATTATTGCCGCAATCGCCGAATTGAACGAAATTGTACAGTATCCAAGATTCGTTCCAGTTCCATACCACAGCGTCCCTCCTGTTCATTCGGTTGATGCGAGAGTACGACATCGGGATCCAGTATATAGATGGTCTCGTGGTTATGGATAACAAGGCCACCCCAAGATTGGCCATCGACCCCGATACTCGGTAATTCTTCGATCAACGGCAACTTATCAGCACTGCCGTGCTCATTGATTTTAAGCATCTCGAAAACAGACTCATGGATGGGCCAGTTATTGATGAATCGACTCTGTCGTTTTTTTAGATGCAGATATCTCGATGCACGTACAGAAATGAACATTTCGACATCGCTGTGGAGCGGATTGCAGTGGGGACAAACTGTGGAGCAGATTCTCACAGGCACCACTTTTAGCTAGTCAAGCCACGGCTTTTCTTATATAGATTTCTGAGGGATTGACCTGGTGAGCTTTCCTTGTAACTCATTCGTGGAGCCGGGAGCCAGGACCCAAGTGCGTGGTCAATTCCGTGAGCTGGTCAACCGCCCTTCGAGCTTTATGGTATCCCATGAACAGGTTGGCAGTGGTTGCCTTCGCATTGGCCTCATCAAATAGGTCCCCTAACTCTCTCAGAGCGGACCACCTCTCGTCGATATTCTTCAGAGGGATTTAGATAACCCGATGGATGGTAAACCCTGCGAAGTTGAGCAATCTTCAGCATGACGGGCCAGGTATGTGTGGTAGACTCTGCCTTTAGCAGCCGGATGTACTCGTCCCATATGGCTGTTTGCTTAAGAATGAAACCTAGCGAGTCTTCGACAAAGCGGTCTGAGGCGCTCATTCCAACTGGAATTTTGCAGGCAAGTGCCTCGCCAAGTCGATTTTGTCAAGGGGTTTGATCTCCGGTCCAAAGAGCGGATTTGATCTGAATTTCCTTGCAGTGCCGCTGTGGATGCACCTGTTTGCTCAAGAATGCAACCAGGGCCACAAAAATTTTTCAATGTATTGGGGCCTCGAGACTGTGGGTTAGCTCCCAGATCTAGATTTGATGGGAATTTCCTTTTCCAGCAGTGCAGTGCTGCTATGGATACAGGCATCTTCAGTCAGTGTTCAGTGTGCGCGAGGGACGCAGCAGGAATGCTGTGGCATATACGGCCTGATCGTTGAGGACGGAGGGACCCCTTATTCGGAGCAATCATACTGAAGATATCACAGAAGCACTATATTGATGGTGCTTTGAAACGCTTCCGATATGATCCATTGGAACACAATTCCCAAGACCTTCACTGCCTTCACGGTATATCCGCCGATGCCATCTGGGTCAAGCCTGGACGAGCAATCCATGGGGTTAAGGCCCAACTTCCCCAGGGATCATTTTCCGATGAATCGAATCAGATCACATTGTCAAATTCTACGGTGTTATTCATGAGAGCAAGTATCAGGATCATAAGACAGAAAATCAATCCTAGCAATAACACAGAGACATTCATCAAAAGTTTTTGCAGCGGGAATGAAAGTACATCCGGACCACCGTATGAAAATAGCCAAAAATCAAAGCACACAGCATTATTTGTATTTATAACATACTCTGAATCTCGGCCGTCTCATACGTCCCACTTGATCAGCAAATATAGGAGGGCAAGTAGGACGTGCTTCCCCACTTCGGTGATGCGGCAGATTTTCTATCCAGAAAAGAGTCCAAATTATGGTGATGTCACAAGGGTCAACATTATGACGGGTATCAGGTTCACTGGTCAAGACACGTCTTGTATTGCCCGTTCAAACGTGTGATGATTACTGGTGACTAATGCTCTGCATTCTTGAGCGAATCCGCTTGTTGAAGTAGGGATCAAAAGCCGTGCCAAAATTGACTTGACGAGTTCTCCCAACAGTGCAAGGCGCTAACGTGGGCTACTGCGTGCTGACGTTTGCGAGTCCCGCGGCAGCGGCGGCCGCGCTGAGGCAGGTGGGTTTTGCTTTCTAGTATCTTCTCGTTTTCAGAGCACTTCCATTCCAGTCTCATGTCCACCATTTGGGGTTGCATTCCCATATTTATTCCCCACTGCATTGGGGTTACATTGCAGGGTATCTTCCAACCCCATATACACCGATTCACATTCCAATGCATACACTCCGTGGAATGTCTAAGAAGAGATGAGAGAATACACTAAGGGCCCCCCAACGGAACCAGCGCCCAGTAGTGTGTCAGATCAATGGGTCTTAACCGACTGTACAACAATTATTGAGGAAGGTGTCTAATGTTCAGGATCAAAAAATCATAGGCATATCCTGTGCCGGATCAATAGGGCAAATTATTGAGCGTTTTGAATGAGGATCAAAAAATCGAGTTCAAATGCTATCCACACACTGTTTCCTGCATAGCCTGCCAACGGATGCTCCGTCCTGTCATAAACACAGCCTTCTCTGATCCGATCCGATCCTTTCTATTTCCAAACTCTATCTTATCTTATCTTTTTCTTGTATGCAGTTGTATACAGTGTCAAAACCCGGATCCGAAAAAAAAAGTTCGTCGGCCATTATTGGAGCACAAGCACGAATTTCATTATTCCAAATGCGTTATGGTAGACTAGAGACCTTGAAATGTATGCACAAATATTTTCGAGATTTTCCACGCAGCCGTTATGTTCCACAGGATAATCACTTTATTGGCCTGTTTTGGGTTTTGACCCGGATCCGAAAAATCTCGTCCAGAAACATTGTTTCACTCCATATCTCGCATTTTCTTGGCTCAACACATTTATACATGTTTTCCAACACCTACCACACACAACACCTCAGGCTTTCAGATGGGATAACCCCTCGAGGGATCATCGAACATCCTGCATTTGAAATGCTGCACCAAAGAGGATGTGCAGTCATTTCTGTCTCCCATACAGGATGGGGATGATCAAAAACATCATAGCACTATCTAATCATACAGCGGTTGCTCTGGGAAAGGTTGTAGATGTGCAATGAGCCCTTGCATCCTCAGGGTGTATCACTCTTGGCCGGCATCATTGAGATTTAGCCGTTTTGCGGTACTGTATGATTTTCCGCTGGGACCCAGTTGAATTAGTGTGATGTTTCTGTGCACTACATTACTCATAGGTCCTCCAAGTGTCCCACCAATAAAAATTGGGCTTCAAAACACCCTGTTTCCAGCTCAAAACGGATTTTTTTCGGATCCGGGCATTTTTCGGATCCGGGTTTTGGCACTGTATCTATTAGAGCAGTAGCACATAGCAGCTATATTATACAGCAGTACATAGCCATTTAACAGCAGTAGATACTTGTCATATAGCTGTATGATACTTGGCATATAGCTGTATGACACTGTCATACAGCTCGGATACTTGGATACAGCATTTTTTCGGAGGTATTGGGTTCGATTCCCACAAGCTGCGTCCTTTTTGTGGTTGCTGTGAACCCGGATAAATCTCTGTTTAATCCATCCATGGTCGGATTAATTCATCACTGATTTAATCCAGGATTAGTGTCTCAACAGGGATTGTTTAAGCAAAACTCCTAGGGCTTTATGTGTTCGCGCGGCGGCATTCGCCGTGTGGGAACCGCTTGCGCGCGTCGTCCAGCTGGTCGAGCGCACGCTCGCGATCTCGGTACAAGAAGTCGTACTCATTTTCTGCGATGGTACACCGTGCCGTCAAGTCGAGCAGCCCTAGTGTCATTTTGTCGATACGTATGTTCGCCTCGTCCAGTGTTCGTTGGGTTACAGCGAGTTCACCGGTGAAACGCGCGACATCAGCTGTACGTGCATTGCGCGCGCAGTCAATATTGATTGCGGCGCTGAGGCTCTTGTCGTTGCCAAGCACGCCCGTGACCATGGGTTGGAGGTAGCCCTTGCACGATGCGCACGGTTCTTCCTCAGGGATTTCTCTGGCGCTATGGTCGCATTCGAGGTCGCGCTGAGTCGATCCACAGACTGGTACCCCGAAACGATCGTGTATACGCCACGTACCGCTTTCCATTCGCTCCCGGAGATTCTCCTGCGCGTCTTTTATCATCGGCTTCTCTCCCCCGCTTCGACGACGACGTGACAGCGGCGTCAACATCCATCGCATCCGATTTCGGACGGTGCAGGCGCGGGGATATAATCTCCCGCCGCCTCACGTCATTGTTGAGCTAACCCTTCAACACGGCGCACTGCATTGCGCCGCTCGACTTCACCATTCTCCTCTTTTTCAGTTAAAGTAGAAGAAGGTACGCCGGCCACCCAGATGGTATTAAATTCGAAATCCAACGAGATTTTATGCTTGCGCAGAAACTTCGTGCCAACGATCACATCAAAACGGTCCAAGTTGACGATGTCCAAGTATTCATTGGACTGAATGTCGTCATACTCAAGTACCGCGGTCATGCAGTGGTTGATTTTAGACCGACTCCCGGCTGTTCCCAGCTGGAGAGTTACTTGCGTGTGAATGGGAAAGACTTGAATCCCAGCAACACGCGCGAATTCAGGACTACATGCTTCCGTCGTGCAGCCTGAGTCAAAGAGCGTGAACGCAGATTTCCTGTTAATCTTGACATAGGCGGTAAGGCAGAAATTTTCCGCCTTCGTACGCGCCGGTCGCGGGTGAGGCTCTTTTGAACGTTTCAAATAAACACCTCGTTTGTTGCTAACTTGTGATTGCGTATCATCCGCAAATCGTGGTCTGATTGACCTATAAATTGAAGTGAATGGTCCTGGTTGTACTACCAAGGGCTACAATGCCGGGATTTCTCATATCACATGGATTTCCTATAAACAAGTTACTCAAATATTTATCACTGGGAGATTGTGAAATACTGGTCAAATAAAGCACACATTGAAAATACCGGCGTTTCCAGGCATCAGTAATGCTACCAAGACCATCCTCTCCAATTTATAGGCCAGTCGGACCACAATAGCTATCATGTCAACCATTCCGTGATAAAAGACCGATATTTGCCTAATACAGCAATTCTGATCGCATCAGGCCAATTGAAGATGGTGGTGCCCTCTTAATTTTGAATGCGAAAAGAATGAGCCCATTCTCGAAAGAAACGGGCAAGAATTGAGCTCACAATCACTGTTTTGGTCAAAATGTATTGAAAATCAAAAAAATTGGCCTGCGCCCTAAGTTCCGCAAACACCAGTACTTGGGGGGAGGCCGATGCTGTGCACGGCATACCTCGTACTTTATTTTTGTTTTGTTTTCTTCTCGGGGATCACTGTCAGCCCGCTTCTCCTCTGCGCGTCATTCGCTTGCTGTCGGTGCTATGCCACGGGACGTACACACATGCCGCAATGTGGCTGATTGCAAACAGACGGAACAGTACCTAATCCGATCTTCGCAAGCTCGTCGCATTTGTGATTATCAGCTTCAATTTTGAGGGTGGAGAGACTTTTACAGGCAAGGTAATTACACCTAACTTACGTTACCGGGAACAAAGTTGAGAATCATCCCGTAAATTTACCAAGGAACAATATTGACAGTGGGATGATTTGATTACAGAAACACATTCAGATAGCTCAATATAAAGATGAATAGGTCAGCTCGAAGTCGAAAGGTACGTGGGAGTCCGGGTTAGAGCAAGTGCTGTGCACACGACATCAGCTTCAATGGCAAAAAGAGCAAGTGCGCTGCGCCGAGGTCGGCTCGACGTCGAGAAATATGTGGGACTCCGGGTTGTAGAGCAAGTGCTGTGCACCTCCCCATTGCACCAAGGTGAGGGAAGTCTGGAGCACAAGTTCCTTCTCAAATAGGCCCCTGTGCTGAAGGAGTGCTTGGTGCGATTGAATGAGCTCATCCGTGGATTGGGTTTCGGAGGACTCATTGAGTCCATTGAAAAGCTGTGTAGTAGAATGGATTTTTCCAATCAACTTGTTCGTGCAGTTCTCGCCTTGGGCATGGCCGCAGATGGCGAGGGTACCTGCTATGAAAGCTATCTGTGAAGAAAGTAAGTAAAACGAAGAAGGGTTGGGGGAGGGGGACTTACCCAAGTCCAACATTGGCAATATGCAGCCAGGAGTCTAGGCTGTAGCAGCGACGAAAACAGAAAGCACCGAGAACAGACATGTAGAGGAGAGGGGTACATGTATCTTCGAGATAAACATCTGAATCTGGCCAGTCATAGCCAGAAGTCAGTGCCACAATCCCGACAAGGCCATACACCCGGTCATCGCTTTGTGTAATGCTCAATGATCATACTATTCGAAAGGCATTCCGTATGGATGATCAAACCGGCGATCATTGATTTCGGATCTACCCGAAGTCCTTCGTACACAGGCACTGCACTGCCACTCTTCTGCTTTTCCCATCGCAATCTCCTATCACCTTGTTTCATGTAGGGACCAGTTTGGATCGGCCCTATCCGGATATCCACGGATGGATATCCACCGATCGCTGATCCATGGATAGATCAGTCCATCAAAATCCGTGGGAATTTATCCACCATTATCCATCGTTTACTGCCTGAACCACTGTCTGCCTGAATTAGTGAATTAAGCACCTTAGAACAATTATATAGCATTATAACAGTCATCCAGAAATTCTGGGGCCCTCAGAGCGCCGCATCATTGAATTAGATGCGGATTTCTTTGATTTCGGGGGTATTTCACGGGACGTGACACTATGTATCTCTCTGAAAGTCTTCCAAAAATTCTCGAGAATAGATTCAGACTCAAAATATTATTCTCAAGCCATCCCATATTTTTTCAGGCCACGGTAATGAAGAAGCGATGAGATTCTGTCGACAAGCCCCTGAGAACAACAAGAGCAAGCATATCCATGGATAATCCATCATCCACGTGGATCCATCCGGATGTTATCCGGATGATCCAAACTGGTCCCTAGTTTCATGGCTCATCCACACCTCCCAGAGCAGTTTACTCAATCTCAACTCTTTTGCAAGTACCAGATACGACAGTTAGAGCGGACATGATGAAACTTGGTGATTGCTGCTGGATTGATTCACCTGACCATACCCGATGAGTTTCCGGGACGGGGCAGTGGTTATGATGCTGATTACACAGGAATATGAGGTACCTGGATCTTGAGACAGAAGGTTGGAATCACATACCATTGTTGAGCCATGTTTTCGTTTTCGATCTGAACAGGGGCTTAAAAAATTATCGGACTTATTGCCCAACGTCCGTGAAGTTTCAAGTGGTTTAATTGTCGCTAGTTTGTGATGCAGGGGCAATATCTAGTGCTTGAATGCAAGCAGCCGCTTGAGTGGGCGACAGGCCTAGAGGGATACCCAGAGCCGCGATGATCACACAAAATCCTATCTGCATCTGAGGAGAATTGTTCCCTCAACTCCTCCGCTGAACCATGGGAAACATAGAGCACCTGACAGTTTGCGGTTGTCCATGCTCTAGCTTCACCGGTGTGGTAGGGCACGACTTCAGCCACAGAAAATCGGGAATATTGGCCACCTCCGACGTGCTTGTGGGTGAACTCGATCTCCGGGACAACCGAGGTGTGTTTGAAATATCGGAGTAGAAGTAGAACCAACATAAAGATACACCGGCACTGGAGGAATATGTACCTAGACGGGGCGTACCACTGCACAGCTCGGGTGCATAACTTCAATTGAGAGTCATTTACAAAGTGATAGAGTGGCAAGGCACGATAATTGTGTTTGAGCATTATATAATGCTTGAACCGTCCAAGCAACCAGGCACACCGAGTTGGCGAAGAATTACTTGTTCCAGAGCCATAGATCAAGACCAAGAAGTACTGCAGGTTTAGCAGCGTCAGGTGAGTCCAGTAAATCAATGACTTCGTCGATGCCCATATTTTTTCGGCTCTTTCTGCAAGCAGTAAGATTTCGGCAAAGGCTTCAGCATGCAGTTGTCGAATATCACGGTATTTATTCGGCATCAAAAAATGCAGTTCCATTCGACCGACAATGTCAGCAGCACAATCTTTATTCGGCATCAACAGATGCAATTCAATTCGACCGACGACATCGGCAGCAGGAACACCTGCAAGGGCATCACCCATGGCAACGAGACAGGGGGCACCCAGTATGCTTGTGCTCGGGGTATCATGTCGCTTGAGGACTGAAAGCAGCAGCCCAAGACATAAAATGGCATTCCAGAGTAGATAGAGGACTCGCATAGTGGTAACTGGTCAATAAGCGAAAGGGGTGGTTTGATGCGGAGGTTGCCCCCTTGTCAACCCCTTGTCGAGTCGAAACCCGGAGCCACGGACCGGGTTCCCGCAATCACAAAATGAATAGGAGTGTGGAGAAGGCCCAAACACAAGTTGAGCAATGAGATGTGGACCAAGATCGAAGCCTAAGGAGGGATATATTGGGTGTTTGGGACAACAAGCCGAAGTTCAAGGAGATACGAGGAATAGTAGCAATTGACAAGTTGACAGGGATCAATGCACACCCAAACAAAAATGCACAGCCTTCGTGTACAAGTTGTTTTTTCAATGCGAGTGGTCCAAACTTAAGTTTGTCTGTCAAAATTCGGTCACGTTGTAACGCACGATTCACAGCTCTCAGCCATTGGTTGTGAATTTATGTCGTTGTAATTATCCGGTCTGGAGCTGTAATCACACGGTTTGTACGAAGGTTCCATATCATATGCCATGCAACGGACACAAGGATTGCAAACAATCTCCCTTTTTCTGGATGAATCATACCCCTGTCTAATTTAAATCGCACGAGGTTACATCCTAGAATCAGACCCCAGGCAACAACACGACTCGGCCTCGACTTAACCTGCACACACGGCGGAAGAGGAGCGAGGTCGGTCGTCGAAGGGGCAAGAGCACAGAGGCTGAGGATGCTCCAGTGTGAGTTCTCCTTTCATTAGGGTCGTCGCTGGACGCGGTGGAGCGTTTTCTTTGACTGCATTCATTTATCTGTGAGTGTCCTCTTCACCGCCTTATTTCGACGTACAGCCTACACTTCCTCGAGTGCTCTTCCCGCCAGCAGCTCAGCTCGGTTTGAATGGAAGCGCATGAGCGGCCTCTTCGGGGTGGCTTCGGGGCGTATATTTGCAGTCGGGTTGTCTCTGGACCCTGATGCGTGGCCTCCTCTCGGGGTCATGGGTCGTTCGAATCTTTCCGACTAGGCGCGCAGGCCTCGACGCGACACTATCCTTCATCATCGCCTCGCTGGGCCGCCAAATCTCGGAACGCCGCTGCTGCTGCCGCACCGTACCTGCGCGAGAATGACCTACGTTGTGTTTTGCTGAGTCGTCTGCGGAGCTGAAGGGATGGGAGAGGATCACTTGCAATCTTTCGAGTTATATGCTCGGAGTTACAAAGGACATCGGTGATGGCCACCGTTTCCGAGGGAATTTTGGTGACAATCAGTGATCTCCACCTTATGGCACCTCGGCAAACCCGTCCACTGAATTTCACTGAACTTGGGAGACATGTCCACTGGTGGGCAGTGTACATTCAGTGTGCAAAATGAACAATATTTTGGAAAAGTAATTGATGCACCCAGGGCAGAGTGCGTCCCCCGGGCTTATATGTCAGACACTGGAAACCCTGATCGGGGGCGGACGGCGGCCATGACGGGGATCATTTGAAAAGGCAGATTGCAGCCGTTACAATACACACACATACCAGCGATAGTAATCTCCGAACCAGCTACCGTGTCCTCGGCTTGGAAACCGGTACCAATATCCTCACCGGACCTCACTGCCGTTAGGACGGTCTACGACGGACGCCCTCCACAAAGTCGTGGAGATCGTAAAGGACACGTGGCGAAAAGGTGAGGTGGCGACCATCCTTTGCATGGACGTCAAAGGCGCCTTCCCGAGCGTGGATCTGGAGCGCCTCTACCACGACATGCGGATGAGAGGGGTTCCCGTAGAACATGTCGAGTGGCTCAAACGGCGTTTCGCCAAACGCACAGGTCGACTCACATTTGGCGACTACACGTCGGAGAGCTTCGAAATCGACGGTGGCCTCGATCAGGGAGACCCACACTCGGGCTTTGCGTACGGGATTTACAACGCCGAGCTAGCGGAGATACCCAGACCAAAGGCGGGAGAGCACGGCGTGGTATTCCGAAAGTTCTGGGGACGGGCACAGTCGGTGATTGATCCGGCGTGTTTACTGATGTTTGTTCTCGAATCAAGTTCGAGTTGACATGTTCCTTCCTGTATCTTGTTCCTTGCACATCCTACTGATTTATACTGGCTCATGGAAATGTTTGTAAGGCTCATAAGTATGTGGCCCCCAACTTGAAATGTCTGAAAGTGGACAGTCTCCGATGATATCAAGGGTTTCAGTCATTAAATATCATATGTACAAGGTGTGGCGTGGTTGACAGCGCGTAGCTTGGCTTGGTTATATCAGGTCCAGATGTCCGTAGTCGGCTATCATATTGGGTTTTCTCCTCCGCTTCCACCCTCCCGCTGCGAGCCCTGCTGGCTCATCTCCCCTGAGAGGCCTTGGGCACTCTCCAAAGGCCACAGGGTATTTTATACATACTCGACTGTCCAGAACTGTTGAAGTATTTTATATTATCTACCCACGTTCTACTATTTCTACAATCACCCAGCCCTAAAATCCCTCTTCGGGGGGTTTATCTGAAAGATTAAATTATCTTTACAGTAGGAGAACTGTTTTGAGGGCACAAATATGTACTATCAGCGACTGCCTATCCGGCCAGACTAGGTATCCGGCCACTTGCCTAATATAAGCCAGTGCAGTGCATAATGCTCGAATCTGTTGGTTGTGGGTTGGACTACGACCTATGGGGACCTTGCATGTCAAATTTGAAGGTGACAGAAGACAGCAATCAAACGTTGCGGGAGTTTCGATCAAGATGCCGGGCGTGGGAGCATCAGTTCTTATCCCCGACCGGCCTTCTCGCTCGTCTTTTCTTTATTGCTCCCCCAATTCCTGCCCAATTCACAAGTGCAGGGGTCCGTTCTCATCCAATGGTTCGGGGCAATGGTCCATGACTGGATTATCCGTGAAAAACATCCCGCTCGCCTACTTGATTTTCCAAGCAGACCTTGACTTGGTTTCGAGTGGCACAAACCGGCCACTGCTGTAACGAACCAACCATGTTTTCTGGGGGCCTGGGATTTGACTCAGTCATTCAAAATACCTCATAATGTATCCCACAATGGTAATTGGGCTTTTAACTGTCAGAAATTCTGTGCACGGCAAGGAAACATCAAAAACCACCCAATTTCATCGACGCATACAGATGGACTTTTTGGAGGGGTAGTTGGGATATGGGGGACTCGTTTGCTAACATGTACGTCCTACTACATCTCAATGAGACATATGAATCTCTATTTCGGTCCTAAATGCCCTCTGTCCTTTGCAGGGCACACCATTTGCTCCGCGCTCGATCCCGGCCATTCTCCCTGGCCGGTAACGGAAATGGTCGTGGTCCCTATACATGCTATATTTACTGTTTGAGGGTATGTAATAATGTATTTCAACCCAATGAATGATTTCGGATGCACTGGGATGAATAGTACGAGTGCCAACGAAGGATTTAGACGGGTGGCCGGTTAGGCCGTTTTTGCCGTTTTGGGCATCCGCCCACGAAAAAATTCGGCATGCCATGAAATGTTCATGTAAATTCGCAAGAAATATCTCACATCACTCGCGGGATGTATGCCTTCGATTCAGACCCTATATACTTGTATCAGTCGCACTATGTGTATGGGCCTGTGGCGATAAATGCTAAGGTGGCCGAGAAGGCAGTCTCTGATAGTGGTATTGGCATATATTGGTGCTTTCCCCACAAAGAGCCAGAATTGAACCTAAACTCGCCTGAACTTGGTTGAACAATTGAAGCGTCACAAAGGCGTGACATTTATCACACCCTGAGGATGTTCACCGCGTTCTGGCCATTCATAGGTATTCTTACACATTACACTAATCTAAAATGTTTATAATGCGTATAAGCCCACTTCCAGGTCAAAAAGCTGTTTATTTAGTTGGTCCTTCCATCCCCAAATCCAATTTTACAGAAATCTGGTAAAAACGTTAGAACTCCCTGAGGTTTCGATGGTTTGCCTCGCTCCTGCGGGCGATTTAGATCTAGGAATACCACCCTACAAATATACGAAGCCATTTTCCTGATTTTCGTCTCATCTGTCGTGCGGCTATCCAATTATTCCATGGATCTTGTCCTATTGAATGGATTGAACGAAATTTTCCAAAAGGGCTTCGTAGCTCTATTCTAACGCTTATTTTAATGTGGGTTTTTCTTTTGTCGAGGACGCCAATGTGCGAGGATAAAAAGTTATAACCAGTTGAAAGTTGGAACCAACCGGCAGTGCCAACCAAACAGGGACAAAGCTGCCGCATCAATCAACGGCCGTGCCCGTCCCGAAGACTGGTCACGAGCCTATTTTTACAGTATGCTGATGATTTAAATCTCCAGGTCGGTGACGGGCCCGAAATGCCGGCGGCCCCGGATGAAACCCGCCGTCCGACGAGGTATAAATTGGATGGCTCAACTGGTGTACCAATCTCATGGAGTCTCGGCAGCTTTCCCTCCTCCGGCCAGGTCCACACATCGAGCGTCGACTTGACACTTTATGGGTTTCACGTGTTCGCTCCCCTGTGCAAGCGTTACACGAGATGGCCAAGAACCGCGAATTCGACGAGTTGGAATCCAATATCCAGACCCAGATGCGAGGCATTGTTCAGGACATTCTTTCAGACATGGTGAATATTGATGTACATCTGGGAGTTCGGCGATTGACGTGGTGCAGATCATTTTGGGGGCGACGAAAATTAATGAGGAGGATTCCGATTCTTTGTCCCAATATTATGTCCCCGGCTTCGCAACCATGACTTTCGCCATGATGGAACGTTTTGTGTCATACTCCGGCTTTACGGACGATGATGACCCCGTATTCCGTGAAGATATATTTGACGTCCTATCGCTCCTTCAGTGCAGCATGGTCTCCTCACCGGGGTATCTTTTCCGACCCCACGATGCACCGGGATTCGATGCCATATCTGCAGATCCGACCCTCTATGGCGTGAGTCTGAATACCAAGCTGGACCAGGTCAGAGAGATCGGGTCGAACGGGAGGCTTATACATCAATTTGGTTCCGGATTACCCCGTTACGAGCCTGACTCGGCATATACATTTCCTGTGTGCAAACCAGAGGATATGTTTGTGGCGACACGACCCAATACTCGGCAGGGAAATTAGATTTACGGTACACTGTTGTAGCTAGGGTGGCTCCTATCTCAATCTCTCTCGTGACTAAATTCATAAGAATAATTGAGAGTGATCAGAAGGTTCATATACCTCTGTAAAATAATACTTGGCAGGTTCCGTCAAGCAGCCGACCCAAGACGAACAATTTTGAGGTTAAGCAAAAAAACATTGAAACTATCCAAAACTGGCCCACGTATATTCAACTCCATGCTCCCGAGTTTTGAGCATGGTCCATGGACACATTTCGAAGCAATGAGTTCGCGATAAATAGGCATTTCAGTTTCGCGACTCCTCATTCCAATTCGAGTCCAATATTTTGTAAGTTGGTCAGAAAGGATATGAATTCAGGACTGGTTCTTGACAACTGTATGCCATTAGACCAGACTGTGTAGTGCAGTGCTGATCCTGGTTTCCAGCTCTGGGAGAGAGGTCTTCAAAATCGCAGCTATGGACAATGACCTGACCGACGCACGGCATGTTCGGTTTGCTACCAGGGAAAGTGAAGATAGCAGCTACTGCTCCTTGCGCTCGCCTCCTCCAGAATATGAATCACAGGATTGTCAAATATTTTCCCGGAGATGCAGAGCACACTTGCAATGTATATACTACTTACTGTTGTGTGATGGATTATAAACAACCAGCCTCGGGGACTGCAGTAGAACGAGTAATTGGGTGCGATGGACATCATCTTCATATAGATAACAAGGAAAATTTTCAACCACCGCTACACCAATTGCCAAGGTCTGTGCGCCGATGTTTTCAGGGAGTGGCAAGCCAATCCCATTGATCCTGACCTTTAAGTTCACGTTTTAAGTGCTCTCAATGGAGGCAAATTGACAATTGTTCCCTTGCGCCGTCTCTTGTCCGCTCTCAATTTTCCGTACGAAATCTCTGAATCTTTTAGAAGCTCGCGCAAAAAGTTAAGGTTATACATCAATATTCTAAGGAAAGGAAAGCGAGCTGAGCGTGTGCAGCAAGGCATGGATAATGCCCAGGCCCGTTTCAATGACAAACTCCGAAACATCCGTGCTTCTTGGCCACAAATTGTTCCTCAGGGTTTGAAAGATAAGATCATCAATCTCTTCCGAGAACAGACCTCGTCTGAAGCTCTCGCTACATTCACATGTGCATCATGCGCCGGGGCTGCTCTCCTCTGCTCTCATTGCTCACTGTCCATATCTGAATTTGAAGTTGATATTTTGAGGCGACCTGATTTGAAAATCATTGGGGAGCACCTTCTTGATCACTACAAATGGCTTCATCCTGACTGTACTCCTCCGGGCCGCGTGCTGACCTTACAGCTCTTTATGGAACTTAGGGCGCGGACGTTTTTTTTCTTTCTGTTTTTGGACATTTTGCTCAGGACAGCTGCCCTGGGTGCAATTCTTCTCAAATTGCCTCGGGGTATGGTGCGTTTGAATTGCATAGAAAATCCGCAGTCAATGGTGCCCTTCATTTTGTGTTTTAATGCCGTAATGAAATTCTTGCTGAAAAAATCGTGATTTCAGCCAGGACAGCTGTGGCAATTGTTCTAGCTTTTGGATATGTTACACATTGATAAGGTTACTAGTCACCTGTACTGTTTATATGATGTTATATATTCTCTTTCCCGTTCAGAGTGCTACATATTGTGACGGTAACGTTCTCTACGTCAATCGCATTCTTCTCATTGGTTTTTTGGCTAAAATTTTGGTTTTACAGCTCTTTGCAGTACAACAGGCGCAGAGCGTTTTATTTTATTTTGGCACTTTTTGACTAGGACAGTCGCTACAGATTAAATCCTCGTCCGCTTCTATTGAAAATATGCTCATTAGAATCACGCTGAAAATCCGCAGCGAATGGTGTCTTACGATTTTTGATGCCATCAAGAAATAAACTTTTCAGCATTTTCAGCATGTTTCCACATAGGTAGGACAGTTGTTGTAACTTTGGTCACAAGGCTTGGATTGACTTAATTCCCGCATATGCAAGACAAGTAGTTGAGCAAGAATGAGACACGGTTTATGAGAGACAGGGAATGGTGGTAGTCCCGGTCCAGAATAATACACTTTGAAGTTCCCCCAAGAGACTACAGACTTCAATCCAATGAAGAAGATGCTGTTGACAGAAATGTTGCAGGAGATCAAGTAGCGGGCTAGACACCATGCTTCTGGAAACATGATATGCCCAGTGACGACATGCATATCGAATATGAGCCGGTGTTTTGTGATTCGTGCTGGAAGGTCTGCTACCTCACTGTTCAGAAGCAAGGGGTTTTGGATCCGGCAAATATCCCGGCACAGGCTGTTCATTGCCACCAGACAAGATTGCGCAAGTTGTTCTGCGGACTTGACAACATACTTTGTAATTGAGCATCGATCTGGATTTGTGATGAAGTCTGCAAAGGATGGGTGAAGTAATCGAATGACATGGGTTTCAGTTTCCGGAACAATGAGGACTGCGTGAAGGTTGAGGAGGGTTTCCTTGACACGGCCGGAAGCTAGTCCTAGCAGTTTCTCCAAGGCAACTTAGGCAAGGGGTCCTGGAGATATACAATAGACCCAAGAACCATTTTGAGGAGTCCAAGAATAGAGCTAGATATCTTTGGAAAAGCTAGGGTCAATACCTCCGTATAGAGTTCATCGAGCCTCTTGAATGGTGAAGATCTCCCCATATCTGTAGCTACCTTACCCAGAAGCCGCTGTAGTTGGCCTCGAGGGTTGGAGTAGGCACTGTCTTTTATATATTTGATTGAAGTTGCTGCAAAGATGAACAAGCCTAAAGAGAGTGTTGCTAGAGCATCAATTGAGCTTGGGGGCGGCCAGGACTCCTCAATTGCATACTGTCTCTTTATCTCTGCAAGCTTTAGTGACAAAAAATGCTTGATGTCTTGCTCCACCAGCTTGAGTTCAACTTGATGTAGGATGAACTGTTTAGTGCTGGGTTGCAGATGCTCGGATGCCAAGCCCTTTTGATATGATTTTCTGGACGGCTGGTGACCAGAAACCGGCGCAGACAGACACTAATAGTGAGTTGATATCCAAGAAAAGTTAGGAAAATGCGCCGCACAGCGAAAACGACACAAAAGTAGGTGAAATTCAAACTCCGATGACTATGTAACAAGCTTCTACCCTAATCGGACCCCTTAGCTTAATAACAGACTTCAACAAATCGAGGCACGAGATCAGAAATTGTTGAAGCCTCTGTCTACGAGAGACTAGATCTAAATCAACACAGCAGTATAAAATGAGCACACTCCTCCTAAAATGACCCTCAGCCCAACAGGATGAGAGTCCCAAAAATAGTCCACACCAGCGCAGACTCACAATGAGAAGGAGTCTTACATCGTTGGGAAAATAGCCGGTTCTAGACTAGAGAAACGGAATGGCGGAATACAGCCTGGCTTATTTGTTTTCTTATGATTTCGAAGAGCATGACTTGGTATGGAGAGTCAATTGCATACAGCAAATTGCCAGATGATACCCAGCACTATTCTGGGCAGCCCCGTCTATTTGAAATTGTAATGGCTGCTTTGGTTGTTAAACCAGAGGTCACGGAACTCTCCATATCGAGTGTGGCAGTGTTGGAACCTCGGCCCGAATCAAATTACAATTTAAAGCAGATGGGGCTGCCCAGAATAGTACAGGGTATCATCTGGCAATTTGCAGTATGCAATTAGCTCTCCATACCAAGTCACGCTTTTCGAAGATATGGGAGTCCCTGAGCCTGTCTGTTTCTCCGAATATTTCGGCTGCTTTGCCGTGTACATCCTCTACGCAGGCTCTGAATTAATCTGGCCTATTATTTCCACCGATTTGCCTACGCGGGCTCTGCGCATTATTTCTGCCAATTTGGCCTATTATTTCTGCCGATTTGGCCCATTATTTCTGCCGATTTGGCCCATTATTTTCGCCGATATGGCATGTGCATCCCCTACGAGGGCTCTGCACGTTATTTCTGCCGATTCGGCATCCGGATTCGCTGCGGACTCTGCGTGTTACTTCCGCCGATCTGTGCATCTGGACGCGAGGGCTCTGCCACATCCCGTACATCTCGACAGGTGGGTTCTGCTATACCCGGCTCGGTGCATCCCGACACGAGGACCCTGCCATATTCTTCGCATCCCGACAGGTGGGCTCTGCCTCATTCTCCGCATCCCGACAGGTAAGCTCTACCTCATTCTCTGCATCCCAACAGGTGGGCTCTGTCCTATTTTCTGCATCCCGAACCAAGGGCACTGCAATATTCTGTGCATCCCGACAGGTGGGCTCTGCCCCATTCTGTGCATCCCGACATGAGGGCTCTGCTCCCAACCATAGAACGGCAATATTGCGAAAGGTGTAGGTCGACCGTTTGCGTACACCGAGGTCGCATTCACGGATGGCACTCGGCCAACGGCGGCGGCGGTGAGCTTCGTCCGATTCCCACAATCCCGCTTACTTATTTCTTTTGCGCCCGCAGCTCCCGGCGCTTACCAATGTAGATGATATACGAGGCCTTTCGTGGGCTCAAGCCCGTCAATACCTTGCTGGTTATGGTGGACAAGTTCCCCAGAGGACCGACCCTCGCAGAATAGCAGTCGCTCAACACATCGGGTGCTCCGTCGCGTTGTGATAGACCTGCCACGTGTAACATGTTCATCCTCCCCGCCCCAGTTTACACCCCTCATTACGGACTCCCGATCGTTGCATAAGCCTTCAGTGGGACGTCCAGTAGCGGCTGGTATGACTGGCCCCTGTCGGGACCTGTGTGAAGAGCTTGTGGATTTTGTGAAAAAATGTTTTATGGATGAGCTATAATGTGTGCGACATTTTTTGTGACTCCCTTTCTGAGTGTTCTTGGAGGGCGATCGAGTACGACAAGCTCGTTCGCGGCGCCATGGGGCGGCTCCCAGGTCTGCATTGCATCAAGCGATTTAATATCAGTAAAATCTCTTTTAAAGTGCATTGGACACAGTAGAGTTCCTTGGACACCCACTTTGATGTTTCCGCTGCGGAGTCCGCAACATGAAGAAATTAAATCAGAATTACGAGTACTTATGTAATCGTTCTTTTAATCTGCCGGAGTGCAGATTTTGCGACCTCGATTTTTATTAGTCTCCATCTATCGTTTAACACCCAATAGTGGCTGTGTTGAAGTCTGTCATTTTACAAGGATTCTTGAACATCTATTATTTATTTGAGGTTTCTCGTCGACGGAAGCCCATTTCTTTTACAAATTCATTGAAAAGGACCGTTTGACTGGGATATGGTGTCCTTGAATGTGTTGCGGAGGCACCCCCAAGCTTTATCATCCAAGATGCAAATGCGGGGTCAGTAGACTCCATGCTTGATTTTGGTTGCTTGGAACAGCTATCCGAAGCACAACACAGCTGAGATAGCATTCACCTCAAAATCCTTCACCAGATGACAGGAAAACAACAAACATAAGTTAGGGAGGTGTGGCTTAGCGAGCGCAAGGGAAGTTGGCAGCCTAAGTTAGATCACTGATTGCATCAATCCTCTGCAAAAAAGTAACTTATACGATCAGATACGCCCAAGTTCGCCCATAAGTTGTCTGTACGTTCAGATAGAGGACCTTATCGGACTGGGAGACCACCTGGAGACGTACTCTATGCCAAGGAATGGCCTGGTATTTGTTGGGGCTCCTGGTAGAAAGATCGGGGGTTGACTTCCACTTTAGGACTCTCGCCCATTCCATCGTGCTGGGTAGTCGGAATGTCGAGACGAATAGATAGAATACCTCATATAGACCTCAAAGGGTGGTCTCAGAGTGCTCCAATGGCCTCAAGTTAACAAAAGTTAGTTCAGGGCAAACACAACCAAATTAATTTTGATGGAACGGGTAAGTTACTTGCACGTACTTTACTTGTACTTTCACTTTACTTTACTTGTGAAAGTAGCTTACCCATTGACTTGGCACCAAAGAATCTGTGCCGCCACATGGAGGGCGTCATAGGTCTTCTTGACGCTCCTGCCCAGACGGTTAAACGTATGTGTTTCAGGAGGAAACATCATACTCCGTTGACCATTGTCAATTTAGTCACGGACCTTATCTCCCCACCGGACCTCTCCCAGGCATGCGTTAACAAATGCCTCATCGCGCTCGTCAACCGCAAGGTCGTGCAGAAGAACACTAGCACGGGGACGGCCCTCTACCACTGGCAGGGCATATGACACGATTGATTGTAGGTAAAGAGTTCAGGATCACTGCAGACCGTTCTCTTCAGACTGAAGAGATAATCTAGAGAATCAACATTCCTTATACATATACAACTCCAGCGTTCATCACTCCCCGAATCCCGCCTAGTCCGGTCCCCTGATCCTCCGTCTGCCTCAACGGGACTGGATCCGAGGTATAAGCTACAACACTCCCCTGACCTCGCTATCTAGTTCCACTATTCAAACCATGCATCTTCCGTCAAGGTATCATTCCGTCGCGCGAGAGGATTTTCGTGAGGAGGTCGGCCGGATTCGCGCCAGATTGGCAGCAGTGGATCATGATGTCTTTGTTGGTAATGGTATTTCAATGCAATATGTTCGGCTTTGTCGTGCATACCTGTAGTTTCCGCAACCGATATTGCAGCTTGGTTATCACAATGCATGGGAGATGGGTGATTCAAGAGTTTCTCCAGCAGCTCACCCAGCTGACTTCGAACGCGAACATCAGGTCTCTTCCCGAGTGACTGCCCGCGATGGGGGGAGGGTGTTGATATATTATACTCATCAGGTCCAAAACATGAATGATGAGGTTACAGAAGGTACATATGTATGGTAAGGAGGTGATATCCGAGTTGGCCAAACATCCTAAGAGCATTGCGAGTGCGGGTGGAGCTGGGGTGAGCGGTGGGTTCAGGAACAGGGAGGGACCACAAGGACTTCAGCAGCGAATATCCGAGAAAAACATCCTGTTTGTCGTTGGGGTTTAGGTACGAGTTGACCTGCTCCTTGGAATGACCCGCGGGACGCAGATGATGTTTTATAATTGCGGGTGTTATAACGCATCCGAGCAGTTTGACTCCCTTCAAACGCATCAGGAGGTTGCGCGGCGTCTTGGGGACGTGTCGGTAGTCCTTGTCCGGAGTCACGTCGTCATCCCTGACCCGCAGGTTCATGAGTTCCAACGGAGATAACAGGTCGTAGATCGGAGAGGTGGAGCTCAACTCCCGGTTCGTTGCCTGAAGTACGAGGGATGCGCCGCGCCTCGCTTCCCCGTCAGAAGCGATGCAGATGGTGCGATAGATGAGAGAATTCCAGGCCCCGGTCACTGCTGGAACCGCAAAAAGTTCCTGAGTGTAAGCAGGCAACGTGTTGAAACGTTGCACGATGGACCACTACACCATCGTGCCCCCATGATGCGCTGTCGTTCAAGACCGACGTCGCTTAAAAGAGCTACATTATGAGGCACAGGGTTCAAAATGGTATTGTAGTTCAAAATGCCATTGTGGGGCACGTGGTTCAAAATGCCATTGTGAGGCATGGGGTTAAGAATAGGTCCCTTGTCCCTCTGGAGGACAGCCAAAATAAAATTTTTGCCCTTTCTCATGGGGCATTCAAATCTGGAATGCAGGGCGTCTGTTCAAGCCTTCAATACGTCAAGTGCTCCCTTATCCCTGCTGAACCTGGCCAAAATACATTATAATGCACCTTCCATTGTGGGACACAGGGTTCAAAATGCCATTGTGAGGCATGGGGTCAAGAATAGGTCTCTTGTCCCTCTGGAGGACAGCCAAAATACATTTTTTGCCTTTTCTTGGGGGGCATTCAAATCTAGAATACAGGGTGTCTGTTCAAACCTTCAATACATCAAGTGCTCCCTTATCCCTGCTGAACCCAGCTTAAATACATTATAATGCATTGGATGGTCGGTTCCATTGTGGGGCACATGGTTCAAAATGCCATTGTGAGGCACGGCATTCAGAATAGGTCCCTTGTCAGGTGAGTCTCGGCCAACGAAAATTAACTAAGTGAGAATCTTCAATATTTGGCATGAGTCCGGTAGGGTAGGATGGTGAGGTCAGGGAGCGCTATGGTAAATTGATGGCATACCATTTCTACCTAATTAGGAAGCCCGTGCCAAATCGCCGTCCAGATGGATGTACCTGGCATAAAATCAGCACGACACCCCACTGCCCAAACTCTGGCACTAAAAATGCTCATAATTCATTCTACATCCTTCAGAGCGCTAACCTCGGGAGCGGCAAGGAAGAGGCTGGCAAAGTCTGCCCTTGTGGTGGGCTCATCGTCTTTGGTTTGAGGATTGGGGCACTTTTCAAAAAAAAAAATGGAGCAAAACATCTTTTTGAGGCTTTCCATCAAAGATCTGAAACCATAGGATTATTCCCAGGATCAAACTAAACATTTCCATTGTTTTGGTTTGTACCCTCGACGACATGCTTAGCCAACGGGGTCGTCGTCTGCGAGCGGGTCAAAAAAAGATATTGTAACTAGGCCTCTTTCGCCTTTTGCGGCCTGTTCTGGCTTGGATGTGCTACAAAAAAAAGCAAAATTTTGCGTCACCTACAACTCGGGTGTCAAAATTTTCCTGCAAGAACAAATGCCCAGACGGGCACGACGAAGTAAACGCCACGCTTTCTCATCTGTGAGAGTTAGAGGGATGGGTGGCCACGAGTTGAAAGGTTATAAATAGAAACTGATCAACCTCGTGCAGGACATTCGGTGCCTCTTGCATATTCCACATATTTTGAGATGTGTTCAAGTGGATCATGGGATTCCAGTGAAGCATATAGTGAGTTTTCAGAAAATTTAACCCAGAAACATTCGAGGGATGGGATGAGAAAACTCGCGGCATGGGAAAAAGCGAGTTCAACCTCGTTCAGGACATTCGGCGCCTCTTGCATATTCCACATATTTTTAGAAGTGTTCAAATGGATCATGGGACTCCAATGAAGCATATAGTGAGTTTTCAGAAAATTTAACCCAGAAACACTCGAGGGATGGGATGAGAACACTCGCAGCATGGGAAAAAGCGAGTTCAACTTCGTGCAGGACATTCAACTCCTCTTGCATATTCCACATATTTTAAGAAGTGTTCAAGAGGATCATGGGACTCCAATGAAGCGTATAGTGAGTTTTCAGAAAATTTAACCCAGAAACCCTCGAGGGATGGGACGGTGGGAAAAGGATCCACCTCCCATGCCGTTTGATGAAGGCCCCTTGCGTGACATCCTTGTAGACCGAGATGATATTTCTCTCTCAGCTGACGGCAGTCCACCCATTCTTTCCTTGTGCAAAACCTGTCATTCCTCTTTGAAGAACGGAAAATTGCCTGCTTTGGCTTTGGCCAACAGAGCATTCTTTGGCCCTGTTCCAAGTGAGCTCAAGAACCTGTTACACGGTGGATCATTGGGCTGAGAAGACTCCAATGGAATCCGTTGGATGACAACATCGAAGTTTCCACGCGATACATCTGTTCTGTTGACATTGGTCATACTTTTGGGGGGGCAGAATTGAATCAGAATAATTGTGGTACAGCCGTATTTTCTCTGAGATGAAGGGTATCCATCTATTCAAGATTAGACCAATATATTTCCTTAGTGAGCCATCCCCCGAATACTTTGGCAACAAACACTGAGGATTTTGTGCCGAAGTGGAATCACATGGCTGGAATCTGTTCATTTCATTACACTTTCCAATTAATAGGCAGAAGTGATCTTTCACCATGAAACTCCCTAAGGGCCTGATCGTGTGCACTAGATTCGTGTTAGAGTTGCGTTAGATTCTAAGAATAGAATCGGCCAAGTAAGATCCGAGCGGAGGCCCCCGATCAATGTGATATAATGTTTTATCTCCAATTCATAGAGAAGTAAAAGGTTCAAATTTGAGTTAGAACGAAGCAAAACTGCAGTTGCTCAAGAATTATGTAAATACAAAACACGTGAATTATTTCCTCATTCGGTTGCACTGAAACCCCATTCGGTTTCACCCTTATGCCGAAATTTGATGCCACAAACACCAGAACCACGCCCAGAGAAGATCGACCGCCTCTTGGTGATATCGACCAAACGTGGCTATCACGTCGTGAGTGTCCCACGTACGCGGACCAACAGCACATACTCGAAGAGGTCTCAAGGGATTTATCCCTGATGAGCGGAACATTATTCCTGGTAAACGCAAGCGTACAGCGTCTACTCGTGCTGCAGCTTCAGCGGTATCTTCAAGGCCCTCCAAGAAAGTATTGCCCGCTAGGTGAGCTAGTCTAAACTTTGTACGCAAGTAACTGAAATCTATACAGTACCAGCGGAAATTAACCGGTTGTGTAGGTATACATGGACAGAGAATTCAACTCCTCCAAATGTAACTCCCTAAATAATCAAATGAGGAATTCAACTTCCCAATCTTGTGTTTCATTGAAAGACAATATTCGGTGCACAGTCTAAGCACTGAGCAACAAATGCCCACAACTTGCAAATTCACGATCAACTATAACTCTACACCAACCACATTGGCGAAGAAAATTCAGACAGTATGGGAGCACTGACTATATTAACTATGAGGTGAAATTTCGAAGACTTACACACGTGGCTGGGCCTTCTTGACGTAATAAATGCCCAAAAATAAAAGCGTTCTGCGAGTTTTGAACACACAAAACGGTAACGCAGACCAACTAATTGAGAGCATTGGGGATATGGAAAGTCTGGCATCAAATATCTGGGATCATGTCTGGCGGCAGCCCCGGCCAGACATTTGATGGGTGTCGATCAAGTGGAGTTTGTCTCAGTCGGTAGGAAAACAACTATAAATAAACTCGACGCGACCCTTCCACTTGCCCTTCTATGCCTTCTTCGTGTTGAAGTAGAGGCTCGACTGGCCATGTAGTCGGCATGCGGGACCTACTCCCGTAATCTGTAACTGTCATTTTAGTTTCCTTACTCATACGGTGTATTTCGCCCGTCTCCGTATTGTATTACTTATATTGCGTCGCAATACAGGGACATTCCTCAGCCGTTCACCTTATCGTGCCCATCTGAGGTTTGTCCCTTCTCTTCTCTTTATTTATTCTTCTTACTTACGCTGTTGTAGTATTACTGCTTTCAGGTATATTATATAGCCGTTCACCTTATCGTGCCCATCTGAGTATTACTGCTTTCAGGTTATCGGCCCCGTCCGCGTAACTTGCTTCCGAATATACTCATTCAGATATTTTACGGCTCTTGATCTGTTTCTTGACTTGCGAAGACCCCGCAACATATTTTGCTGCAGTCGCTTTAACTCTTGACAATGAGTTCGAATTCTACCAGTGTACCTCTTCTCCCAGATGGTGAGAAGTTTGACGGTACAGGCTACAGTGGTTTCAAAACCAAGATCTTGGCCCTCGCCAAAGCCCGTGGCTTGGGTGGCTATCTCGACGGCACGATTCACAGGCCTACCGCTCCTACGACTGGAGGGACTGCCCATACTACCGTCCTTCCCGAACATGTCTCTCGCCTCCGTACTCTCTGGCAGGTTGCAAATGATATGGGCGCAAAGATCGACGACGCCACCTTCCGCACCATTTTCATCTCGCTTCTTGGAGAAGAGTGGGACAACGTCGTTCCTGTTCTGCACACATTCAAAACATCGTCTGAAGTCATCAGCTTCGTCACCATGCACGCAGAGCGACTGAACCGCATACCTTCCACTTCCACTTCCACTTCGACCACCGCGCTTGCAGCGAACACATACGACGACCGAGACGCACGCCGTGCAGCGCGCAAAAATCTCATGTGCTCGAACCCGCAGTGCGGAGCTCCAGGCAGGAAAGGGCATACTATCTCTGATTGTTTCTGGCCTGGTGGAGGTAAAGAGGGTCAGTGGTCATCGTGGTGGAAAGGAAAGCGCCCTACCGCAGTCGCGAATAACGTCGAAACCTTTGCCTTCACCGTGTGGACAATGCCAGAGGCTATCGTCAATGTCTGCGATGGTACTGGTGTCCAGGCGATCAATTTCCGCGGCGAGGAGGTTCTCGCATCGCCCGAGACCCTGATGTTGTGGAACGAGGCTGTTGACGCGACTATATCAGTTGATATTCCAGACAAGAACGAGACAGCGTCAAATGCGTACCTAGGCCCATCCTCCAACTCATTCGAATTCTTGGACATGTCCATATTTTCGTCTGAATTCGATTTCCTTGACGATTCTGCTATGCCTCCTCTGCAGCGCGTCGAGGATGACGAGGATGACGAGGAGGATCATCCTGCTGTCATTGCTCCCTATCCTGAGGCTCGCGCAGCACCACAGATTGTGGCTGAAGCTTTCTTGTTGCATGGGCAGCCATATCCTGGAGATGATCACATCCAGGAGGAGCGATTCTTGGTATACCAGACGTCAGAAATGGAGCATATTGTCATGGATAGCATGATTGACGAAGACGTGCCGATCCCGACTGCTTTTATCCGCGACGACAATTTCGACATCATCGCTTGGTATGCTGCGCACCGTCGGCGAGTCTTGGGGCTCCCATTCACGGATAATGATCCCTCGGACGATCCTTCCGAGCGCTCTAACGACTCGGATAGCGACTCCGATGGTCCCGACGGACCGTGTGGCAGTGTGAGTGCTTTTGTCGCTGAGGCCCAGCCGGGGCGGAAGTATGTGGTTGTCTTGGATTCCGGAGCTACAGAGCATTGTTTTTGGAGCCGTGACGACTTCACAGAGTATAATCCAGTCCAGTCGCGGGAGGGGAACGCTGCAGAAGGGTCAAAATTCCGTATTCTGGGGACTGGTGTGGTACACAAAGTCATCACCTACCAAGGCCGGAAGAAAGAAATTTCTCTTGATGCCATTCACACTCCCGACATTACTACCAACCTCATATCAATCTCAAAACTTGATGCACGGGGTTACATCGTGGAGTTTGGGCGTGGAAAAGCGGTCCTCAAACGGGCCGATGGCTCGCCTTTCATGGAGGCGACTCTGTCGGGTGGAATGTACCGGGTCGAGTTCGAGGATAGTGGTGTGACAGCTGCGGTGGCGAAGTCGAGAGAATTGCCAGCCGACAAGGAGACATGGCATCGGCGCCTTGGTCACATCGGAAACACTGGGCTGGATGCGCTGATTTCGGGGATGCATGTCAACGGCCTTCATGTGCGCGAAGGCGACATGAATGGCTTATGTGAAGACTGCATCTTCGGGAAACAGACGCGCCGTCCATTCGATGGAATCCACGAGGTTGAGAAGGAGGTCGGCGAACACGTCTATATGGATTTATGGGGTCCTGCGCAGGTTATGTCCATTGGGGGCAAGCGTTGGTTGTTTCATATTGTCGACGGACATTCGGCCGGAGTTTGGGCATATTATCTTGCGCACAAATCAGCGGAGGAGACACTTGCGGCATTCAAACTCTTCAAAGCTGAACTCGAGAAACAAACCAACAAGAAGCTGAAAATTATCAGAGTCGACGGCGGCGGGGAGTGGATCAATCACCTGTGGCGTAGTTTTTGTGGCGCAGAAGGAATTCTGATTGAAGTAACAACCCCACACTCCTCCTCGTAGAACGGTCCTGGCGAACGCGGCATTCGTACCACCGTCGAATTTAGTCGCTGTTTGCTTGCTGACTCTGGTCTCCCAAAGAGCTTGTGGACACTCACCACCGACGCGGCAATTTACCTCCAATGGTTTCATCCGAAGCGGCGCAACGGCGGGAAGACTCCTCATGAGGTATATTACCGCAAGAAACCCGACATCTCCCACTTGCGTGCATTCGGGTCGACGGCGTATGCCAAGTTTGTGCCCATCGAAGCAGCCAGCGGCAAGCTTAATCCCCGATCTGTCAAAGCCGTAATGGTTGGGTATAACGGATCGGCGGGTTACCGCTTGTGGAATGCTGCCGAGCACAAACTCTTCAACTCGCGCGACGTCGTCTTCGAAGAGGGACTCGGTCATCGAACGCGTCCTCCAGCAGGGGGAGATGTGGAGCTAGCTGGAGGAGATGAACAGCATGTTCCTGTTCATATTCCCGATCCAGACACTGACGCTGCTGCTCCCACACCTAACGCCGCAGATGTTCCTACTGCCGCTGCAGATATTCCCGCTCCTGCGCCTGTTGCACCTCGTCGTTTGACTCGCGCTCGTGTGCCGTCGAAGGCCATTCAAGATTCTCTCGAGTCCCAGACCACTGAAGCCGCTGCAAAAGCAGCTGGTCAAGACTGGGCTACCACTCGCAAGACCCCGGATCAACGCGCCCGGGCAGCTGCTGCCCTTACTATTTCGACTTCAACGGTCTCGAAGAGTTTTTGGGAGGCTATGGAGCACCCGGAAGTTTGGATGGGGCCGATGGAGAAGGAATACGGGTCGCTCATGGGTCGGGAGGTTTGGGTTCTCTTGGATCCGCCTCTTGGTGCGAATATCATTGATTGCAAGTGGGTGTATGCAGTCAAATATGACATTGAAGGCGAGATTATCAAGTGGAAAGCTCGATTGGTCGTGAAAGGCTTCATGCAGATCCCCGGAGTCGATTTCTTTGAGACATACGCAGGCGTTGTGCGGTACGAGTCTTTTAGAATGCTCTGGGCTATCTGCGTGAACAAGCCTGGGTGGGTTATGTGGGCAATGGATGTCGTGAGCGCATACCTGAACTCAGAGATGAAGGAGGTCGTGTACATGCGCCAGCCTGAGGGCTTTCTCGTGCCAGGACAGGAGGGCAAGGTCTGCTTGATGAAGCGCTCGCTCTACGGCATGATGCAGTCGGGTCGTAATTGGGCAGAGCACTTGGAGTCGTCTCTCGCTGCGCTCGGATGGGTTCGGTCGCGCGCTGACCCTTCTATTCGCATTAGGTCCTCGGATGCAGGCACGTCCATAATCGGTGTCTACACCGATAACTTGGACGGAATTTCCTCGACCCCAGCGGCCGCATCCGAGGCCCAGGACGGCATCAAATCCATCTATGATGTCACCGATGTCCCGCGCACTGCGACTTCGCTCGGCATGACCATCGAGTACAACGAGGCGGCAGGGACTATTTCAATCTCCTCGCGCCCTTACCTTGAGCGCATTCTTGCGCGCTACGGCATGTCGGACTGCAACTCGAAATCTACCCCTCTCGCCATCGGTCTCGAGCTCATCTCTGCAATCCCCGTCTACACCCGAGGAGCGCGCCTTCATGGCTGACAAACCCTATCGCGAAGCTGTCGGGTCGATTCAACATGCCGCGAATACCACACGCCCCGACATTGCTTATTCGGTCAACCGCCTCGCCGCGTTCCTTCAGAACCCCGGCGCTGCACATTGGAAGGCCGTCCAGCACCTTCTCGCCTACCTCAACCGACGACGAGGATTTTTAATCCGGGGGAGTGCAGTTGCGATCTCTCTCCCCTCCCCCAACAATACCCTTGGAAGATCGTTCGAAGCCCTAATGGGAAACGCTGAGTTCTCTGATTTTGATTCTCTTCTTCATGTCTCTCCCCCTCCCGAATTCGACCATCTAATACGAGACTACCATCTCGCTACTGGCTGCGACTTATATTCCCTTGTGTCCTCTCCTTGGACCGTTCGTGCTGTCTCTAATTTGACCTCATCCAGATACCCGAGTATTCCAAGCCGTGACGTTGTACGATCGACTCGCGTTCTAACTCCCTCGCTTCTTGCGGCTGCGAAAGCGCCAGTCACCAAGAAGAAATACAAGCCCATCGACCGCAATGTCCGGCCAGTGCCGACTTACAATCCCAACCACCAGTCTTCCATCTTCAAAGACGCTCCCGCTACTACTCTTACTGACCTACCTCTCCACCCACCAGTTTATCGCACGCTCAAGTTCGACAAACGCGTTACCCTCGAGAGACTCGAGTCCATGCTCGCGAAGATCGAACCAGGGATTTTGTCCAAAGACGAAACAAATCTCCTGGCCTATATAACCGTTCTCCGTGAGTCTGCCTTCGCTTTTGAATATGCAGAGAAAGGCTCTTTTCGCAAGGAACTTTACCCCGACTACGAATTCGCCGTAATCGAACATACGCCTTGGCAGAGGCCTCCCATTCCCATCCCAGCCGCGCTTCGCGACGTCGTTCGCAAGGTCATCCTGGACAACGAACGCAGTGGACGCTTTGAGCCTACCGTCTCGAGCTACCGCTGTGCGATTTTTCCTGTGATGAAGAAGCCTGGTTCAGATCCCCCGGTGGGAATTATTTTGAATCTTGAGCCGTTGAATGCAGTCACTATACAGGACGCCTCGATTATTCCGAATGTGAACGAGTTCGCTGAGTCCTTCGTGGGTTATTCCATGTACGGACTCGCAGATCTCTTCTCTGGATTCGACGCTATCTGGATCCATCCCGACTCTCGCCCTCTCCAAGCCTTCCACTCCCCCGCTGGCCCGAAACAACAAGCCACGATGGGCCAGGGTTATTCCAACGCCATGCAAGCCTTCTCTGCCCGAGTCCGACATTCCCTCAAGCCCGTTGCGCTGGCCAAAGCCGACAATTTCATCGACGATTGCGGGGTAAAAGGCCTGCAATCCAGGTATAACAACAAGCCTATTCCTCAGAACCCTAACATCCGCATGTTCGTATTCGAGTACGCCCAAAATTACGACGAGTTCTTGGGAACTCTGATTGCGAACGGAATCACTGCTTCAAGTGTGAAGACTACTATGGCACTAGTAGCTCGAAGGCGAGTCACAGTAGCTGCCAGTAGCATTGTTATGATGTCTAGTAGCATCAGTAGACGTGGTGGCAGGCTTGGTAGTGGTTGATATACGGCACCAGGCTGCTACTGAGGGCACCATAGAAAGTGGCAGGAACTATATTGTAGACAGGGTACAATAGCAATCTGGCGTGCATTTTTGCAACAAGTAGATTTTCCTGAGTGCTTCCAAAGTGCAAAAGTAGAGAACACCAGAAAATGTTCAACTTGGCATTAGCATTTCATAAACCTACCTTAAAATGTGCCAAAATGTTCCAGGGGATCAACTTGTGATATTGCAGTTGTGAATTCCGGAAGAATCATTCTAACCACCTCTGGGTGGATGTTGTTGGCAATCTCGGTGCCAGTTAATGTCAGTCAGTGCTGCCTGATGTTCTCTTCCGGATGTGGTTTCATCATTGACATTATCTATAATGTCTCTCGTAGTGTAGTAGTAATATGTGTCCCCCAAAATTGTATCTTTTGTAATAAATCCATTGGTCCTGTGTTCGATCCTCGCAAGAAGCATCTCTTTAATCTACATCCAGTGGGTGGAAACATCAGTAGTTCCTATACATCACTTGAAGTCCTTACAGTTGCAAGATTACCAGCAGTACTGGTGGTGTTTCCAGTAACCTTTTGCATTACATTACTAGTGTTCCCAATGTTCGGTTCAGGAAATCGGTTCGAACTCGAACCGGACTGAACTGAACGCGAAGTTCAGGTTCAGGTTCAGTAAATCCCTGAACCTGAACCTAAAGTTCGGTTCAGCGTTCGAAGAGATTTTTTTTTCATCGAACCGAACCGAACCCCGAATCTGAAATCCTAAACCGGACTTTGGTCAAAATATTATATGTAGATGCTCCAATATCTATATAAGAAAAGCCGTGGGTTGCCCTATTTGATCATCATCAGTGAGCTGGAATTTATGGTCAATCCTTACTGATTCCTGTTGACAACTGGATACTGCTGTCCATGGGTGTCGAAACGGGGCTGCAGTCTGACATGCCAAAGTGTTCCAGTATGTCCAAAGTGTATTGCCGTTGTGAGAGGGAAATAGATGGCGGTCGCGAATAACCTCGACTCCGAGAAGGAATGTAGTAGGCCCCAAGTCCCGAAGCTTGAACGCCTTTTTGAGGTCATCCTTGAGCTGTTGGATGGCGGCGCTGCTTTTGGAAGCGATGATTATGTCATCGACAAAAACGGGCACAATGATGCGGTCCTCGTTTCTCTTCCACACCCACACACTGTGTTCGCACTTCACCCTCTCAAATCCCAGCCCACGAAGGGTGTCATCTAGTTTTTTGTGCCAGATACGTGATGCCTGCTTCAGCCCGTATATGGATTTTACAAGCTTCCACACCCAGGTGGAATCTATCTCGACAAACCCCTCTGCCTGCCGCATGTACACCTCGGCGTCGATTTCCCCGTTCAAGAATGCGGACGAGATGTCGACACTCTCGAGTTCTAGGTCCTCAAGCGCGCTGATAGCGAGGATTGTTCGAAGCGCTGCCCATTTTGGAGTAGGCGCAAAGGTATCATCGAAATCGAGACCGGGGCGTTGGTGGTTGCCCATGGCCACGACACGACCTTTGTAGCGCTCGATGGATCCATCCGCGTTGCGCTTGACCTTGAAGACCCAACGGCTGCCGATGACCTTTCGGCCTGGCGGCAACTGCACGAGCTCGAAGGTGCCGTTGTCGAGAAGCGCCTGGATCTCTTCGCATGCGGCTTCGTGGTACTTGGCGTGGTCGGGACGTCGCATAGCTTCCGCGTAGGACTTTGGCTCTGTGTCGTGCGTAGAGGCGGCGTACACAAATTCGAAGGCTTCGGAAATGGTGAGTGTCTCTTCTGCTGAGTAAACACTCTCAATCCCTGCACTCATCGCGGCTTCTTCAGTATAGTCTGCAACTTCAGGCACCTCGTCATCCTCCACATCCGCATCGTTAAGGTGGTATGATTGCAGCTGTCGGGGATTTTCATCCAAGCGCAAGAACGGCGGTATGTCATCTTTTAGGCGTTCTGCTTCCGTACGACGTTGATAAGTGCGTTGTGGTGCAGGGCGTAATGGAGGGGTACCCGGAGGCGTTGTGAATGGCGATGTGCTAGCGAATGGCGAGTCGGGACGGGGATCGGCAGGAGGATCTATCGGTGGAGGCGCTGCTCTGTGCGGAGGCTCCGGTGTTTCTGTTTCCCCCCCTTGATCCGATGCTGCATCGTCGTCTGAAGGGTGGTAGAATGGGTCTGCATCAGGGATGTTCGTCGTGTTCCCAGGGAAGTACCGTTCATCAAAATCAACCCAATCACACACAATTAACTTCTTGGATTCAGGATGCCAGAAAAGCCACCCTGGGTATTCCTGTGGATACCCTAGGAAGATGCACTTCTTGGTATGTGAAGTAAGGCCATGTCGCTGGTCCTTCTGTACGTGTACATACGCTGTACAACCGAATACCCGCAAATTTGAAACGTCGGGCTTGGTGCCGTCATTCCATGATGTGTACGGGATGCTATTGTCGGGATTAGCAGAGGTTGGGACTCTGTTGCGAAGGTGCTGGAAACAGTCCACTGCATATCCCCAGAATGACGCCGGCAGCTTAGCTTCGACAAGCATAGCCGTAACGTGGTCGGCCATGATGCGGTTTCCGATTTCTGCCACACCATTTTGGTGCGGCTCGTTCCTGTTGGTGTGCTCGTGACGGATGCCGAAATCCTGGCAGAAGCGTTTGAGCTCGTTCGACATAAACTCTGATCCCTTATCATCTCGCATGGCCATAAGCGAGCATCCGGTGAGTTTCTCCGCAAATGCTTTGTATATTTTTAACGCGTTGTAGAAGTCACTTTTCTTCTTGAGCTTGAAGGTCACCCACACGCGACGAAAATCATCTATGACCGTTGCCCAATAGCGATGCCCTTCCGGTGTTCGCACTGGGAGAGGACCCTTGAGGTCGACGTGGACAAGCTCGAGAGGTTTTGTCGCACGGCGCTTAGCCTTTTTGGAAATCGGTCCGCGATGCTGTTTCCCCGCAATACACGGTTCGCAGATGGGGTCTGGTGCCTTGGTCGAGGTGATTTTCATGCCAGAGACTAGTTCATGGTGTAGCAGCTGTTTTACGTAGTCAATACCAATATGACCAAAACGGCGATGCCAAAGCGACAGCGTGAGCGGCAATGTTGTAGCAAGCTCAGCATGCTCCGTGGCTGGGATGGTCTCCCCATCCAGATATCCGGCATTATGCTGATTTATGGTAGCAGTGAAAAGGATTTCGCCATGTCGACGAAAGAGGAGCTTGTTGGTGTGAATGGTGACAACAAATTGTTTTTGGCGCGTGAGGTATAGGACAGCAAGCAAATTACTTCTGAGCTCGGGGACATGTAACACCCTCTCGAACTCCACCAGTCGACCCTTTTTCCCATTGAGTTGCGATTGGAACTTCACACTTCCCACGCCTGCCGAGTAAATGATTTTATGGTCGGCGAGCCGTATGGGGACAACGTAGGGTTTATAGGTCGTAAACCAGTGTCGATGAGGTGTCATATGTGAAGTGGCACCTGTATCTGTGTTCCAATCAGCACCAGCTTCGACGAGAAGGGGTGATGAGGGAACGGAAGTGGAACTTGCATTTCCGGCGAACTCCGTGACGGCGGCGGCGGCTTCTTCATCAGCTTGGGCTGTCTTCGCTTGGTTCTTGCCTCCACGGCGCTTCGACGACTGGTCCTCGCGAGCCTTGGCCATTGTGCGACAGTCCTTGGTGGAATGCCCATTGCGTCGGCACCAATCACAGTACTCCTCTGCAGTTACTCTGGCGGCAGCAAGCGCAGCAGCTTTGAGAGCAATCCCCACATCCACATTCTTTTGTGCTTGCGCATCACGATCTGCTTGTTCGAGGATGAGCGCCTCCGCAACGGTCGCCTTGTCGAGTTGAGGAAGAAGGAAAAGGGAGGATCGGAACGCCTGGTATTCCTCTGGCAGTGCTCGGATCATTGCCATCGAAGCAAGTTCACCATCGAGCTCCGCCAAGGTGTGTGCAGCTGGGCGAAGTTCTTGGATCAAGGTCACGGCGTTGTCAATGCGCCCAATGAGTTCTGTGAGGGTCTCTTCTGGCTCTTTCTGGATAGAGAAGAGCTGGTTGTAGGCAGCGAACCGCGCACCGGGTTTCTTCTGCCTGTGAACAGCCTCCAAAGCCTTCCACATCGCCACAGGGTTTTCTTCCATTCCCCGCACATGTGCCTTCTGCGATGCATCTATCGAGGCATATATGGACCCAGCAGCTTTGCCTGAGTCTATTAGCCATTTGCGCAGCTCCTCTGTCTCGGTCGTGGCTGGTGCGACAATAGTCCCTTTGACAATGAGCCAAACCCCAAGTTTTTGAAGCTCAGCGCGCTCGTCTCCAGTCCATGTGCTGTAGTTCTTCTCGTTAAGACGAGGAAAGGTGGGTTTGTGCAGTGGCTCAGACATAGTGCCCTCCATTGCCTCCGTCAGCGGTAAGTAAGGCCTAACCTTGAAAAAAACAACGCGTCTTTCGATATGATGCCCTTTGTACCCTGCCTCAAGTCGAAATTAACCCAGCGGAAGCGCTGGATTTCTAGCTTGGAATAGAGTGAGATCTCCGCCAGCGGAGTGGAGAGCAGACGATTGAGTGTATGGTGGAGTATAGCAATTGATAATTATAATCTCGCCATCGTTGCTGTGTTCATGCCAAATGGACACTCCCTGGCGTTGGAACCGGCCTGCGAATATGCCGATATGAGTTTCGTGGTAGATTGAGTTTTGAAATAACCCAAGCTAAGAAAATCGAGAACTCCAAACAATTGCGCAAATCGCACCGAGATGGATGAGACCAGTTGGGAAGAGTTCCACCTGAATCCATTCGTAGAAAGCGGAGCGTCGTACCAAACCACAGGTCCTTATCGCATTTGCCAACAACCACAAATTGAAGCCGGAGCAATACATGTCCGACGAGGCTTGGGGTCCAGAGGATGACAACTCGGAGACCGCGAAGGCCGTCTAGGAGACCCAGACGGCTTTCAAACCCGGCCTTGACAAGCTTCCCCCGGCCCAATTGACGAAAGTCAATTTCCTCGAGGTGCTCGAATGCGCCTGGCGATCTGATGAGGTGGGTCTCAGTTGTCGGCAACCGTGAAGGAGTTATTGGACATGGCTCCACCTAAACCCGTGGAAGACATTCGCAAGTCCAAAAAAAATTCTCAGTATGTTCGTGTTTATAATACGGACCGTATTTCCACTCGCATTCCCGAACTCGCGCCATACAACTTCGGAATCAACCAGACCTGGTTTGCGCTCAACAAGAAAAATGCTCATCTTCTGAACGATTGGGGTAAATATACGGACCCTGAGGGTTTCGGAACACCGGACTTGGTTGCTGTGGACGAGGCGGGGGAATATGCAGAACCGGCTGTCGAGAACGAGGTGCAGAGCGGCGAGGAAGATTGAATAAAATCAATTATGCAGTCCTTTTTCATAAATCTACTAGAGCTCGTCCATTCCATCACCGGAACCGTTTGCGAGAAGCGAAGTAGGATACTGATTATAATTTTAATCAATGATTTTTCAACAAGCAGAGATGGTGCTCACCCGATCCATTATGGTGGTTACCCACATCGGAGGCTTCGTATTTCTGAGAGTGCCACGGGATATTTGGCAGTGGATTTTGTTTAACGGTATTATGAGTGGTCTGACATTCGCCTCGGTTGGACCTTCGTACTCTTGGTATTTCCAGGTGTTCACGCCCAGTTCCGGACTGATTTGAATTGTACGTCGAAGGGTATGCCTGGATTTGCGGTATTGAAAACTCACAATTGATGCCACACAAAACCTTCATCATCGCCGTCCAGAGGGCTAAAATCGGACTCTTTCATCCAATCGACCATTGCCAACAACGTCGTTTCCGAACTTGGAACTCTGGGCTGCCGATGCAGAAATTTCAGGGGCTGAATACGAAAGTCTACCCATGCTGAGGCATTTGCCAACAGTGTGTCAAATGTTGGAACAATCGGCCTGGCAGATATGTACAGGAAATTTGTGTATCTTGGGCAAAACTCCAAGAACCGGAATTTTCAGTGCCTGATATCGACAGGAGTCTGAAGCCATTTAAATTGCTGCCATGTCAGAAGGTGTTCTGATTTGGCAAGGATAGTTTCTACACTGCTTCAAAGCAAAAAATGGTCCGGTTCATCCTCAATGTAAGAGGGGTTTATGGGCAGTTTCCAGGCTGCATCATAGTACCACTCTGCCGTTACTAGACAGAGTCCAAGATTTTTGTCCGATGGCACAGCAATTACTCGCTCATCTTCAAGAATCTTCAAGAGTTTGGTAAATTCTCTTGCATTCAGATTCGGCGGATAGTCATGCATTGACGATTTTCGACAATTTTTATGCAGAGGCTTCCTGCCTGATCCAATGCATTCTCCATGTGCAGGAGAATTTTCTCCACTTTGGCATCCAGTAAAGGAATGTGGAATTTGGGTACATAGGTTGGTTGACCCTTTTCCACATCAGAGTGCGACCACGTTGGGCCACCAATAAGGTTCCGCCTACGGGCTGCATCTGAGAGCCTAAGCCTCCGAGTGAAATCATCAAATGATAATTTAATCGAAGTGACTGAAGTCTTCGTCGGCTCAGGCATAAACTTAGAGTTAAATGCTAAGATCCGGACTTGGTCAAAGCTCAAGGTAACATTTGTTGTATTATGGAACGCGCGATTTGTAATTCTAGTATCAAAGAATAAACAAGTCATACGCGAAACAACAAAAGCACGTTGAAGAGCTGGAGTTGCGAGGAAAAAACGTTTTGGGTAGCATCACCTACAGGCCCACTGGAACAGTGGCTACTGTCCATTCTGCTTCGGAAATCATAGAAGAGCTCATTCTTTACTGCGATCGATGGCAATACATGGAGATAGAAGTTCCCTTCGATGATCTCATGTTGATACAAGGCGCGATGCCTCGTCTTCAGGGCTTGACAATTGGACCTTCAGCAGTTCCCGAGTCACTGCCTTCCCATCCTCTCCAACTGTTTGGATTGTGTCCACAGCTTCGACATATTGTGCAGTCCCAATACTTTCAGCCGAGCACACTCAAATTATGCTAGGAGAGGTTGACACACGTTGAGGGACTCTTCCTGTACCCAGAAGAGTGTGTGGAGATGCTACGTCAAACAGTTAATATCTCCCATTTCAAAGCGACTGTTAAGAGTAGCGACGCCGATCTAACCCCAGTTCCGATCTTGGTGAAGCTGGAAAGCTTGATTTTTCTTCCAGGTTCTGCAGATCTAGATGACTCGCAAATGGGACTCTTACATGCTCTGACCCTTCCTTCCCTTCGTATCTTGGGCATATCCGAGCCATGGTTCTTTGGGAATCCATGGGCCAGCATTGCGGAGCTTGTGACAAGATCCGGCTGTATTATAACCGACCTTCACATCACGGAGTCTGCAGATTGGTGGTATAATTTAACCTCTCTGCAGTTGACTAGCCAGAAGTCAAAAGATGTAGAGCCGGTGGAGCTGGTGCGATGGGTAATCATCAAATAGACCAATGTTTTCTCAGGTCAAATAAACACGGGATGTTGCGCAATGAAATTTAATTCAAACTCGCATTTTTGCGGGATTCCCCTTCGAATTCTGAGCAAGACTGTCGACTCAACATTGTTGATTTTAAATTCCCCGTGGAGCGCGAGGGCTTTTACCTCTCCCAGCCCAACACGGGATGGGCTCGGCCATCAGAAACATGTGCAGCAAGCACATCACGGACTGGAAACACAAGCATAAACCTCAACTCATCGCTACACTGCCAGGCTCAAGGCAGGTATTCAAACTCGCATTTTTGCGGGATTGCCCGTCGATTCTGAGCAAGACTGTCGACTCAGAATTGTTGATTTGAAATTCCCCGTGGAGCGCGAGGGTTCAACCAGAGATGTAGGATAACATCCATTGGAACAACACTGTACAAGCTATGTCAAGTACTTAACATCCTAACCTCCTCAACAATGAGCGGCGAGTCAGTGGGGTCCTCACGTCTGAAAATGAGTCATAGCTTGCCCATACCGTCACCGGCATCGGGCGTACATAAGGAGCGTTGGGAGCGCTCCTCATCGCGGGACCTGAGAGCAGTGGGGTCGAAAGCTTGGGAGAGCCTGTTGACGAGCCCCGGCGCATTCATCCGTGAGTTACGACGAAGAGGAGGAGTGGGAGCGTGGCGGGCAACAGCAGTGCGCACCGCAGAATGATCGAGGCCCTCAATACTATCATCCGACTCGTCTTCGGCACCAGCATCGGAATCGTCACTGAGCTCACGGGTGTCGGCGTGCTGGTTGATCAAATCCTCGATCTGGTGGGCACGCTTGATCTCTGGTGGGCAATATGCATCGCCGGTTGGCTTCTTGGTCTTGAGAAGCTGTTGATTGTCAGTTATAAAACAATAATGATGAAAGATCGAACACACCGCCTTGTACTTGCTCTCAATTGCCTTGCCATCACGCTGCGGACGCTTCGATGCATCAGCCCACTTGCAAAAACGCTCCGTGACGGTCTTCCAGCCCTTTTGCCCAAGTGGAAGTAGCTTTTGGACGAGATCGAGGAGTTTCTTGATGTCCTCCTTCGACCAGTTCTGCGACCCCTTGCGACGGCCACGCTTGGAAGGGCGCTCGGCCTCGCTGTTGTGGTTGTCGGAGTCCAAGGAATAATGGTGCTTCTTCCCCTTGGTGTCTTTGATGCAAACACCAGCAACTTTGGTGGCGGGCTTGAGCTGCGCTTTGGTGATAGTGGCGGGGTCAGAAAGGTCGAGGTCCTCGTCGTCCGGAAGAGGTGGGAGGAGGAGCAGGTCAATGACAGGTGGGTCGCAGCTGGAAGGACCAGCGGGCGGAAAGTTGAATGCCTGACGGAAATCCGTAAAACAAAACACAGCAAATTTATCAAGTGCTTGTACCTGGGTTGCAGAAGCATGAGGTTGCGAAGGGAAAGGAGCCCGAAAGTCGAACTACAGGAGATTGGTTACAACAAAGAATGATATAATCATCAAGTGCTCATACTTGGGCCGCAGACTGGGCAGAGCGATCCAATTGCGAAGGGAAAGGGGCCTGTTGAGGCGACTGTAGGTTGGGCTGCTGGTAGGTGTCAAGGAAATTAAGGCTGCAAGCCGAGAACAACATACGAAATGCGAGCTCCCAATCCACTCCCCACCGGGACCACGGAACCACGGTCTCCCACTATTGTCGTACTGGATTCCGGGGAAGCTAGCAGGAGCCATAGACGACTGAGAGGGGGGGGACAGCACCAGTTTGCATAGGTGGAGCAGTTTTCTGAGAGAACGGAGGGCAGGCCGGGTCTGATGACATTGGAAAGAAGAACTGAAAAGATGAAGGAGAGTGGAGAACGAGGGGCAGACCTCGGACGAGATAACATCAAAGTTTGCAAGGCCCTTTATAGCCTTTGACCACTGCAACAAGGGACGCTTGCGTAGCCATGAACATTCGGTTGCAGACAAGTTAGATTTTTGTTAAATGAGTGGGTTGCTACAGAGAAGCAGCAACAAAGAGTCTACCATGCAACCCCGCACATTTAGTACTTTCCATTCGCTTTCTTGGTGGGCGTTATTGGATCCGTTTCAAAATTGACACAGGATTGGGGACACCGGCGGCTTTGTGACGGAAATCAAGGGCAAAGTGGGGAGGAATCGACGAGGCGAATCGATTAGTACCATCCTGGGGTTACCCGAGAGAGTGGATGTTCGTGTGGACGATGTGGTGGGCGAATGGATGAAGAGTGACAAATGTAACATCCGTGACACACAACCCAAAGAGGTGACATGGGAGAACGAGTGCCGACCGAATGCGTTTGAATCCGTTTACTCAAGTGGAAAATATTCTGGAGGGGAGGGTAGCGACCCCCCCTCCAGAATTTTATTTATCAAGTTCTATTAGAGGGTCCAAAACAGCAAAAGTAAGATCTCAGTACGATGGGGTCCTGACAGCTGTCCCGGCATCTCGGCAAAACGACGAGATATATTCCCCTAGAATTTTCTAAGCTTATGGAAAGTCAGCCAATGTCGATGTAAATGCATGAAATACTGGGCTGAGTATCCGGAATTCGCTGAAAAGTTCAATAAAGTTGTGGCTGGTGGAAAATGACTTGCATATTCCTTTTAGGTGTTTAATCATGTCGGAATCCCACAAATTGCTTTCTGAACATGGATTTTGGATGTGTTTCGGCAAAGTCCGGGGCATCAAACGCGACATTCACGTGCGAAATGACGCCATGTGGCAGTGCCGCCGCGCGTCATCCAAATTTAAAGCCAGATCGACCGGTCTGTCTACCGACACTTTGTCCCGTAGACAGATCGGTCACCGGTCTATGTAAGACGCATGTCAGGGCTCACGGCAAATGGTGGCGCCGATACAATGGCGTGGTTCTGTACGAAGCTCGGAAATGAACTTGAATCAGTGTGTAGATGTTTACAATCATCTTCATCTGATCATTTTTTCACAAGCACGCTCCTAACACGAGTTCGCGGCGTTCGCCTGCCTTTCGCCACACCCCTCGCCACGACATCGGCCATCGTTGCTTCTCCTCAACGTCATCAGCGCACAACCATCGCTCCCCGCATCATCCGATATCCGAAAACGGCGCTGCGCGTGCAGGCTCCACTTTGCCGCCATCGGGCCATGTCTGCCCGCCACCTCGTACACGGACCGAACCTGTGAGACAACATCCTCGCTCCAGGATGACACTGTTGTCGCGCTCTTCCGCTGGCTCTCCCGCTCTTACGGTGCTCGTCACAATGGCCCATTCATTCCGGCGCCGCCCGTCTTCACTATGCTATCTTTCATCCTCCAAATCAAAGCTAACCACTTCACTCAGCTGCCGCATCCACCACGAAGATCCCGGCGCACCATCCTCCGCAGGAATCTGAGCACGCTCGCACTCAGCCCGCCTGCCGTCTTTGAATCGCATATCTCCATCCCCGCCGCCCATCGCGCAGCAGATCCGCGATACACATGAGCTGCTCCATGTTCGGGTGTGCCGGTGCGGACTTGTGGTTCGTGGGCGGAGACCGTTGACCTTGCCCGTCCTGTGGCAGGCACAGCGTGGCAAGCCCCATCCGCCCGACGCACACGCTGCTCTATTTCTCAACAGCTACTTACTGTGTTGCTTGTGGGCATGTCGAGCGTTCCTGGAGCGGAGGCAAGGGCAAGCAGTGGTTTGAGGAAGGAACGGGCTGGACAAGGCGCCGTCGGAATTCGAATTCCGGATATGTGGTCCCGGTTGGCCCTTGATATGGGCTGGCAATCGAAATCTGCTTTTTCCACATTTTTCCGATTTTTTCTAGGCTCCTTCCCAATATGGAAGGGGGAGAGGGGGTCTCAGCGTGACTATTATTTTTCTCAAAAGACGTCCAGAGTCGGTGGGATTGGGGATGAGACCCGAGGTGCTTGCTATTGATAAACGCCAAGAATATAGCAGCGCCCACATGGCCACAACATACCCACCCTCCCCGCCGCGTGGACGGTCTCGGGTTGCGTATACATATGCCGGAAACTCTTGCGGGCATCATGAACTTCGATCCGGAGTAACTACCTTGCGATGTACACGATTTCCCGCTCCTATCGTGGAATATTTCAAGCTCTACCTGGGAACAAGCGGCTCTTCTTCGTTCCGATGTTGATCTAGCCTTGTGATCTATTTTAGCGCTGGACGGGCAGATGAAATGCATGCGACATCCGTGGGAGGCGCTACGAGCACGCCTTTCGTGCAAGGCCACTTATATTGCGCATGCCTTTTCTTTGCGGTGCCCTCACCCCCCATCGACCTCCAAAACAAATCGATCTCCACACAGTTTTGCACTTTTCTCTCCACCACACATACATAGCACTGCGATGGATCACCCCGTTGGTTTGACTTCTTCCGACCTCCAAGGGGTAAGTAACCACCACTCTGTCGACTACGTACAGAAATGGCTAACACCTCCGCACGCCCAGATGCCAGCGCTGCAGGAGTCCTTTCAGGAGAAAGAGCATTTCGAGGGTCAGTCCAAATCGCTCGCTGGGCACATAACGTCGCTGACGCACACCACCTACCAGGAGACAACGATATCGATCAAGTCTCAGTTAGTATTGCAGGGATTCCGGGCGGTGTGAAAGGCCAGTGCTACTCAATGCGAGCTGGGCCAGATACTAAGACAGCAGCAGACGACGACGGGCTCTCATTTATAGGATCTGGTAACCGGCCATCTCGCCTGAAAGATGGCGATGACAGAGCCTCGGAAGGTTAGCGCCCACTGCACATTGAAAGAGCACAATGTGATCTATCAACAGACCTTGAGTTGAACGCTGCAGTCTTGCCTGAACGGGATTCGTCCGTTCGCGATGAGATAGCACGTCCCTTATCGATGATATCAGCTACAGCCACTGAGCCAACTGTTGCGGTTTCAAACCCTCCGTACGTGAACTTTCTCTGATTATTTATTCATTTTTATGACGGACCAAGAATTCGGCGCCAAACAAGCGAATCATCTTTCCCGTCCGAATTGGGCAATGATAAACTACGCGACGGGGTCATGCACAATCCGAATCGACAAACTCAAACTTAGTAGTGGCTGGGTTTATCTTTCTGAAGCTTAGGGCGCGGCCGTTGTTTGAATCCTTGTTGGTCAAAATTTGATCATTTTGTATATTTTGCCCGTTGTGAGCTCAATTCTAGTCTGTTTGCTTCGCATCATGGTCCGTTTTGTTACCCATATCTTTACAGCGCTTTCCGAAAACCTTGGGACGCGCAGATTTATTTTTTTCCTCAGTCAACCTTTGATCGAATGATACTCTGGTGTTGCCCATCTTCGGATGGCCCACCACAATATCGGCTGATTACCGCAACTTTTCCTCTCGTTCATGTCTTTCCGTGATAAGCGCAGCCACGTGATGGCGAAGTGGTTGATCACGAGCCTAGAAACACGTGTTTTGGTAAGACCTGTTTTGGATTATCCGTTAGTAGCCGGTGACAGGTGCTTGGAGGTCGCGGTTATTACATAAACATCGGAGTTTGAATTTACCCCAAGGCTTTGCTGGGGATTCCCTTGACAGATTGAGGCAAAACTGTCAGGACCTGTGTTTCCAGTCCCTTCGGGTGCATTGGCTACTTGCTCTTCTTCTCCCCGCAACCTGACTGCACATCTACCTCAGTCTTGTGGTCGGGACTGTCTTCGCGCCAATTGACTGTTTCAGCGCGGGTTCATGGTAATTGAAGTAATTCTTGTTCCAGGAAAGATGCAGAGAATTTAACCCCCACCTTTGGCCAGAAATATTTTCCTCAGAGTCACATGGTGGTGGGAACACGGGCACTGAGAATCCAATTTGTCATCGAGTTAATGTCTGCTTAGTCTCTTATAAACAGACGCTACAACAAAAAAGTGCTCGTACCTGTGCTTTGTTGTAGTCTGTCGATTCCCTTTGATCCGTGATTGGAGGGCGGTGTTGTTGTATAATCATCGGAGTTTGAAAAAAATTCGCGTGATGTCACGCAGCGTTACCTTCACCTTTGACGCGTCTTTCTCTCACTATACACCCGCACTCTGTCCAAAACACGCGTAGATTCGCTCCTGATCTCGAGAGGAATCCAAAATGGAGGAAAACCCGCCCCCTGTCAAGCTAGTTCGGCCGTATAAGCGCACACCCCAGCTCACAATCCCTTCTCTTCCACCACCACGATCTTTTTCTGGCTCGGATTCAGCACCCACGACTCCTATAACCCCAGTGTCAACAACTTCCACCAGTAGCCAGACCCGTCTGCGTGCCCCAATGCGGTCGAAGTGGCAGGAAATGGAGGATGCTGTTTCTCAAACTTCCAACGTCAAATGTATGTCTTCTTGTCCTTTCTCCTGCTCTATTTTTTAAAGTCAGCTTTGTAGCACTTCCCTGACTATTATGATGTCGTCAAGAATCCAATATCAATGCTCCGTATCAAGACATGGTCGCAAAAACCCACGCACTATCTTCCTCATCCATGTCATCTTCTTGCGCCCCACCCTGCCCCGGCGGTACAGTGAAGCCACGCTTTTCTGCCTTGCGCGTATCCCGAGTGAGGCGCCGAAATTCCTTACGAGTGTTGGCGTAAAGCGAGCCCTCCTTGATCAGATCGCGTACTGCGTCGACGTGGTCATTGGCCGGTCGGCGCTGGACAAATGTTTGGATCTTCTCGCTCTGGAGAGCGTTTGCGAGTAGCGCGACCTCGTCTTTGATTGGAGGAGTCTTGTGCTTCTCGCCGTATGCAGGGACGTCGAATGCAGTCTGGACGGTTCGCATGGCGCGTAGCGTGAATATACACACGGTTATCATAGACGACCATTCCCAGCTCTTGTTGGTGTCCTTCGCCGTGTATATGATTTTTGCCCAAAAGTTTTGGTGTTCTTGCAGTAAATCAACGGGCTTGAAGCGGTATGGCCGTCTTGTGAGATTGACAAGCCAGTTTACAAGGAAGAACTCGCTGGAAAATCATAAGTGCAACTCCATTAGACTGAAATTTATGTTCACGCCGGTGGCTTGGCCAAAAGATCGGTGGGCATTCCACTCCTGCGCCTCGAAAATGTAAAATTGTGAGACCCGGCAGAAATGCATTGTAATGCAGGTGCTTCAGGGCACTTTTTGGAGTTTAATCAGATTGAATCCCTAAGAAAGAAGATTTTGTAGCAAAAATTAAATTTTCATGCACTACAATTTCGTGTAAAAAGTTAATTTTGATGATGTACAATTTTGTGGAGAAATTTAATCACATCTACTGATATCACTGCCACTGCGGCATCCGGCTCATGCGAGGATGTCATGTCACGTGTTTCAAAATGTGAAATTTGAAAAGGCAATAGGGTCACGCGGTGCAAAATGCAAACCAGTAATTGAGCTCTGGAAAGCGCAATAATACCTCCGAGCGCGATCTGAATGATCAGGGCTATAGAAAATGACCCTGGGACTTCATTGGAATTGAAATGGTCTGCAGGATGACCGTTTTCTCCTTGTGATGTTCTCCTCTGGGGCTTATTCCCACATGATATACACGCTTTATATCCTCCCATTTTTTGAAACAAAGAAAAGAAGTGTCCAAAATTGCCAGAAAGCTGTGGAGTGACCGAGTTTTGGGCAAAGGAAGCATAAAGTGGAGACAGAGTGGAAAAGGTAGATGCGGCATGAGAGGAAATACTACGCCATGAATCACTGGAATGTACGAGGACGTAAATCCTGTGTGTGTCTTCATCTTCATCAAACAGCCGCAAAGTAAATTCATCCGAAGGGGAGCAGCTACCGCACGAAAAAAAACAGTGCGTGGGTCGAGACAACTTCCAAGACTGGTATTTCAGTATATTTGCAAGACAGGGGACAAAGAGGCCATAAAAGGGTATTACCATGAGTTACCGCAGAAAAGCTCCAGCTCACCGGGTCGCCGTCAAAAAATTTCTCCGCAACAATTGTGATTATACTTTCATTATTCTGAAGGAGAATCTCCCGAAAGCCCTCGCCTCCGTTCAATTGAGCACAACACGGAAATGGGAGCACCGTATGATCCGGTGGATGGAGGTGTACAGATTGGGACTTGACGCGAAGGATGCGCAATTCAAGGTGAAGGCAGGCAATTCGAGAAGAACTTAAACTTCACATAGGCGTGTAAATATCACTCTGGCACGCACATTTGACCAGTAGATGTATAATATAACTGCTGTATGCCTTCAGACCAAGAATTGATGGCTTGGTGTGGGCGTGGCCAAATTGGTCCAACTAAAATTATCTAACTCGCTCAATTTTTGTTTAGAGGAAATCCCTCTAGATGGTTGTTGCTACGATGAATACAAGCATTTCTACAAGAGGGATTACAGCTGTTTGCGGAACTTCGGGCGCGGCTCGTGTTTTTTTTTTTTTTTTTCAATGAACTTTGCGTCGGATGGCTCTCCTGAGCTCAATTCTCGACCGTTTTCCTTTAGAATATGCTCATTATGCTGGCATTGAAAGTTTGGAGGGCATGGCCTCCTCGGATTTTGTGATGGCTAATCAAATTGCTTGATTGGGAAAATATCCGCGTTTTGAGCAGGATGGCTGTGACATTAGCAATCGTTGTTCAATTGGCCTAATTTTTTGATACGATGGACTCATAGGTGTACCAGAGGGCACCAAATACCGGCATTTTCAATGTGACCCATAAATCAGATGCAGTCTATATTACGACAACACCGAATTCTCTTTTCAAAGTCTTGAGCCAAATACAAGTCATATTAAAAAATGCCGGTATTTGGTGCCCTCTAGTACACCTATGAGTCCATCGTATCAAAAAATTAGGCTAATTGAACAACGATTGCTAATGTTACAGCCATTCTGCTCAAAACGCGGATATTTTTCCAATCACGCAATTTGATTAGCCATCACAAAATCCGAGGAGGCCATGCCCTCCGGACTTTCAATGCCAGCATAATGAGCATATTCTAAAGGAAAACTGTTGAGAATTGAGCTCAGGAGAGCCATCCGATGCAAAGTTCATTGAAAAAAAAAAAAACGAGCTGCGCCCTAAGTTCCGCAAACAGCGGTAAAAATCGGATTTTTTTTGGCAGAGAACAAACCGTTGTACAAAAGTAGCGGTGACTAAGTGGGAGGCACCATACGTACTGTTTCGCTTCCTAGTTTACAGCAATTTGCGGTACATAAGGCGCAGGCCTTTTTTTTTCTGTTTTGCGATATTTTACCTAGAACACTCGCTACAAGCTCAATTCTGGTCAGAATCTCTCAGGAGTAGGTGCGTTACGCCGCTCAGCTTATATTTCTTTCCTTAACCATTGTACGCGAAGTGTATTAGGTTCAATACATCGTTTAGGACCAGGAAACCCGGCGGGCAGCTTCTTTTGATAGGACCAAAACCATCCCGGCAGGCACAGTTACTTCAGAGACTGTTATTCGAACACGGGTTTTTGTGACAGGTGAACCACCTGCTGGAGCTAGTCTCTTATAAACAAACACTATAACATTTGAACCTCGTACCTCGGTTTGTTACACATCAGCAAATCCTGATTGAACTACAGAGTGCTACATAGCGCGTATAGTGTCTATAGTGCCTGTAGTGAAGGGTATTTGATCTATAGTACTCCATAGTGCTGCGGGGTCACTATGTAGTACTACAGAGTGCTCTGTAGTGGGGCCTTCCCAGCTTAGAAAAATTCATTTCGTGCTCCATTCAACTTTATGATACTCTTTGTTCTGATTCTTAGTACATTCAGTAAAGACACTTTGGTTCTATGTTTTTTTTTTTGTGACTATTACATTGGACTAATTAAATTATAATTAAATGCGTGCTACTATTTTTTTCAACTGCTGGCGGCATTTTCCGGAAGGTCTCACGTGGGAAATTGCCTTATTTGGGCGTCACGTGGTAGGGAGGGTCAGAGGGAGGGGTCGGTTTGAAAAAATACGGCCCCAGGTATTGTTTTATTTTTTCCGTACCCCCTTGGTCCCATTGACATTATGAATTCTGTGTGCGTATCCACCGGCTTCCCGTCATTCGTCCTCAACATCGTTCCCAGCCCCTTCTAGTTGTCACACTATCTAAATGACCGGGACCCCGCCCGCGGTACTAACGAGAATCGAAAATGAATATGGTTTCCATCAAGCGGCCTCTTCGGCCATCAGGTGTGAAAGTCTCCCTTATCCATACTACACCATTGGGATGACTCAGATAGACACAGCGGCCTCGCCGTTAGTGGATGTGAATCCCGTCGAGTCCCCCTCCTTCTTTTCATCCTCTCGTCGCCGCCACGGCCAGTATCGCTCTCGGGTTTCCACTGTGGTCGTTTCCCGGCGAATGAAGCGGAGGCGGCCGCGAAGCGGAAGAAGGAGAAAGAGCAGGAGCGGGACGGCCCAACACTACCCTGCCCGCAAAATAATATTACTGTCACCCATCGACCGAGCCAAGGGAAGCAGGTGCAATAATATTCTGGGCTCTCAAAATATCAATCAGCTGAATCTAATATGTTGGACCCAGAATATTATCCCACACATCGACCCAATGCTACCCTGCCCGCAAAATAATATTACCGTCACCCTTTGGCCGACTCTAGGTTAGCAGGCAGAATAATATTTTGAGGGTTTCAAAATATCGATCAGCTGCATCTAACCATGCTGGGCTCGAAATATTATTCTGCCCATTGGCCGAACCCTAGTGCTCTTCGTAAAATAATATCACTGCCACCCAGCTGCCAACCCTGGAACAGAAGGCAGAATAATATTTTGAGGGTTTCAAAATATTGGTTGGCTGAATCCAACTGTACTGGGCAAATAATATTACTCTCCCCATCAGCCAAAGCCTGGCCCTTTCTGGGCAATAATATTACTGGTACCATTGGCTGAGCCTAGGTCAGTAGGCTGGGTAATATTTTGTGCTCTCAATATTGATCAGCTGAACCCTACCACATGGGGGGGAAATATTATACTGGGCTGGCACCAGCACTTTTGGCAAGCAAAATATTATACCTGCTGTGGATACCCTTCATCCAAAAGATACATGGGCCCTGACCTACGCTCCTCGTCCAATAATATTATTCCCTCCGCACAAAAATATTATTATTGCCCAAGTGTTTAGGATTCAGCTGAGAATCCGGTGGATTTCGGGGGCCCCTGAACTCTAGGGATTAATCAAACGTAGGGGCCCTAGACTCCAGGGCATTGTTGACTGCAGGCACTGTGTCGGATCACCGGGTCGAAAGCCAACTTCCTGTAAGCGAGTGCAGTCGATGGCGTCAATGTCGTAGAATTCACAAAAGCGCTCAACGGTCACGGTATGCCATTTGACTGGCGATGGTGGGGCTGTGCGATGCTGTGCAGGATCGTTGGCAGGGGTAGGGGCAAGCGGAGCGGGGGCACGCGCAGGATTTAGTTGGGGAAGCAATGCTGTGAGCACTCCTGCGCCGGACTGAGAAAGAATGGAAGCCATCAAAAGGTTGGAAAGCGAAAGCGGTGCAGCGGGGGGAGGGGCAGTGACAGCAGGGCCGGCGACGGCAGTGATAGCCGGGCCGGGGAGAGCAAAATCAGCAGGAGGAGTGTTTCCAATCTCCATGCGCTGTTTAGCATCGAAGAATCGCGACTCGAGCGGGGGCTTCATCTCATCAGTCTTGTTTTGAGCCTACATAAGCTTGTATCAATGTCGTCTAAGTTATTTGACCCCGAGACGCACCGTTGCACTGGACCAAACACCCGTTCTCGAGCTATTCAAGTCAAAGTAGAAATTGGTCTTCGGGTCATGATAAATGCGCTTGTTGGGGTCAATAGCGGGGTAGTTTCCAATTGGATATGTATCCTCGAGGAGGGCGCGTTCAGTCTTGGTAGCTTTGTTGAAAGAGATCTGCGCGGAATCAGTGAATGTCCACGTTTGTATGAATATATGCGTGACAAACCTGCTGCTGATGAATGGAGTCACTGGGGCCTGTCGGCTCCAACTCGGTATAATCAAAGATCGGTGGTTTCTTGTCGTCATCTGCACCTATGGGCCACGGCTGCAGCGTGCATCAGAAGGCGTTCAATGAGGGACATCTGGACATATTGTCTCTTCCTCCATCGGTTGCCCAGGGGCTGGCATTGATGGAACAACCATACGTTCAGCAGATTTGCGATCGGTGAAAGCTGAAATCATGATCTTGTAACCATTGGCTCCACCAAGAGGGAGAGAAGGCACATTCATGGGCTTCACGGGCTTCCACAAAATCTTCTGCTCGTGGATATTGTCAGGACGGCATGGGAGAGCAGCAGCGAGCTTGGACAAGAAGATGGGATAGTTATCTTTGGAAGAAACATTGAAAGGGCCCTTCTTCACAACGTCCCCGGGATTGGGGTTTATCTTGCGAGATTTTGGGGTAGTGGGGGCAGGGTTCTTGGAAATCCAAGCATAGACAGCAATGGTGTACGGAGGGTCGTCGTCGTCGTCATCGTCATCATCAATCTCGATTGGTGCCGCCTTTGTCTTTGCCTTTTTGCGCGGTCGGCTGCTGGTGGCAGGGCTGTTGCTGGAGCTGTTCTCGTCCCGGGGGCACTTCTTCTTTGTGGCCTTGACCCTTTCCAGGGCTGGGGTTGAGACATAGAATTTTCGCGCAGCTACCCACGCTGCCTCAGTTCTTTTGAATCCTTGTTTGAAAGCAAAGGTACTTACCAGCCGGGTTGTCTCGAATAGTAGACTGGTTACGAGTCTACTCGAATAGTATCAATAATCATTTGCCTGTCGTTATAGGGCTGTGCGTCGTCGTCGTAGTCAGGGTCGGACATCGTGCGATATGAGCTGGCAGCGAAAAAGAAGCTTTGTAAGGAAATTTCCTTTCTGGCTTCGAGGTGTCTATTCAGACCCTGGGCTATCCTTCAAGGATCTCCTGGTGAAAGGAAAAATAATCGGGCTCCTCGGAAAGCTGGCCTATGGTATCTTCGAGGTATTCTACAGCGATCCCATGGCGGTAATTAACCCAGCCTCATATGCCCCCCAACCAATAAGCCGTTGAAATGAGCCTTGGGCCAGCCATTCAATTCTCATTTTTCTTTTGTTTTCTCCTTTTATGTTTCTCTTCTCTGTAGCTAGCTCAGCATGCGTGCCCAGAGGGACTGTTGAGTTGAAAGTACTCGTCATCACACAAAGTGACCGGAAATGGATTTATTGCATCATACCATGTGCACCAATATCAACAACCTGCTACCACTAGATGCCCAAGGATACTACCAGTTGACAACATACTTTACCTTGCATGAATCGGTTCATTGGCACAGTCAAGAGACACGAAAAGATCAGTTGTGCCGGCTGTGATTACGGCATCTCATCATCCTCGAAAGTGATGCCTGGCAAAAAACTCAGAACACCGGATCAACACTAAATCAACTTTGGAGTGGATACCTGAACATCCTCTGCGACTTTTACTTGACTCAGACTGTGGGCTGTGCATCACAGTGAGAGAAATATTCATAAGCCGTGTGAAAGTGCCTCTCTTGATCACCAAGCATCTAGGGGGGGAGGGAGCGGGGATGATGGCTCACAAATACATCGGAGAGGTACTGAGGGGTGCCTTGCCATCCTTCCATGCAAACATGAAGTGCTCAAAGCCCAATTTCAGTTTTAGCAGATCATTTTAACAGCGCAGTGTGCAAAGCTCACAGGATTTGGGTTGCTGAACATGAGGTCCTCATTTTTGCCCATCCACAAGCTTCTCCCAATGTTTATTGCATACAACATGTTCAAAGCACTCTAGGGACTGACTTCAGTGACCACTAGCCACATCCGTCCATACAGTGAGTGATACTCAACGAGATTTTGGCCATCTGAGGCAAATCACGTGCAATAAAATTAATCCATTTATCGAGCACATACCCACCATTTTCGCAGCCGCTCTTGAGGTGAAGGGCAGCCATATATCTCAAAGAACACGTACATGTAGTTTGAACTAAAATATTCTACAAATTGCGACCGTAAAACCTGAGTTTCCGGTTAGTTTATGTGATGACTAGATTTTGCAGCAAACACGAACAAACTTCTAAGAGCGTGGCTGACATTCCGTGTCGAGCAAAGAATGCCCTCAAAAATGTTCAATTCTGCCTCAATCACGTTTGATAGTGTACCAAACGAGAGCATTTTCTAAGGCGATTCGACGGATACCGGAATCAGGTCGAGCATGGCAGAGGAAATCTCCATCCAAATGGGAACGTAATTGGAATGCGTAAGCGCGATTATGTGCTTCGCGAGCACCTTGCGCGTTAGCGGATCCCTAGTTTATGTCCAGGGAGACAGTCAGAAAAGTCGGAGTGGTGGCTGTGCGTCCCAAGCCTTGATAACGAATTTTCGTACTGATTAGCCTCGCACTCAACCAATTCACCACGGATTGTCTCCAAACTTGGTACAGGTGGTACAACACCGTACATAGAATCCTACTGAATAACCTCTGTCTGTCTATTCTCTCTTTTTCTCCTCTTCCGCACGCAAAAACTTCAATTCCACCCCAGTCCATTGGCCTTTGTTTCGGCCCATGCGCCAACCCCACGGATCAGTTCCCACAGATTCCGAGTCTTCAAGCCTCGGTCTTTAGTAGGCCGAGACAACGACGGCGTCAATAGGGGAGGAGAAATTTGAGGAGCCAAAATCGTGCTCTTTCTGGACCGCCTCAAGCAGCGCAAAGCACCTGTCTGGTGTATGTCTGAAGCTACTAGCCGAGGGCGACCAGTGACGACGGGATGGCTTGGTGTTTTGTTCTTTATTAATGCCCAGAGCATGCAAAGGCTCGGGTGATGCGGACCGCATTTGTCCTGCAAATGGCATGCGTTTCAGTTTATAAGAATGGAAAGAAGTCTGGTGCCACTGAGGGGAATAACGTGTAAATAAGGTTCAACTTAAGGACCGAGGCTTGGAGGCTCGGAATCTGCCGTGGGGTCCGCGCAGAGGCCGAAACAAAGGCCAATGAACTATGGGGTGGAATTGAAGTTTTTGCGAGCTGCGGAAGAGGAAAAAAAGAGAGAAAAGTTTACTTTAGGGAACCTTATTTACACGTTATTCCCCTCAGTGGCACGAGACTTCTCTCCATTCTGATATTAAGCTGAAACGCATGCTATTTGCAGAACAAACGCGGCCTGCATCACCTGAGCCTTTGCACCCTCTGGGCTTTAATAAAGAACGAAACACCAAACCATGCCGTCGTCACCGCTCTCGGCTCGATAGCTTCAGACATACACCACGGAGAGATTGAGAACGTATGGATGGTGCCATTATCTTCCTTCAGCTTATGATCTATGCTAACTCTACTCGCAGGAACTGGCTTGGCGCTGCTTGAACCGGTCCCGAAGAACGATGATTTTGGCTCCCCAAATTTCTCCTCCCACATTGGCGCCGTCGATGACGGCGCTTCTTTTTTGCTTACGTCTGAGCCTGAAAAGTTGCTCGCGAAACGCCCCCCACGATCTCACCGCCGAAAGAACTCGGTTGGTCACATATCCCGCCCCCCCAACGCTTTCATACTCTTCCGATCGTCATTCATCCGGAGTCACCGCGTCTCTCCCGAGGTCGAGCCTAACCATAGTAACCTCTCAAAGATCATCGGACTTACCTGGAACAACATGAGTGAGGAAGAGCGTCAGGTCTGGCACCGCAAAGCCCGGGATGTCGCAGAAGAACATAAGCGTAATTACCCCACCTACACTTTCCGTCCGAAACGCTCCCGTGAAGGCAAGGGGAGGGTCGTCCACGAGGTCTACCGCAATCCGCGCCGCTGCGAGAAGATTGCTGACCTGCTGAAGGAGGGTAAGAGTGGCGCTGAGCTCCTTGGCGCTGTGCAGGCGTTCGACCAGCACCACACTCCTGAGATTACGATCCGTTTCGATCCACCTATTTCGGGTCGTACGTCCACATTCCAATCTTCGCCCGCGGACTACCCAGATCATATGCACGAAATTTTGTCGGTGTTGAGCCCCACCTCTGTAAGCATTATGTGTTCCGCTTGATTCTCCCCGTACATATTAGATGCAGTCAAAGGCACTGGGCTCTGACACCCTCTCTCTTCCTACTCCGGTGCTAATTTGTCGATCCCGGGCCGAAAGGTCTGTGCGGCCAGCACTTTCTCGGATCATCTCGTGGAAATGTCACCGGCCTCGGTGTGTCCCATGTACGCATTCTTTGTCTCTTCCACTGTATTCCTACTTCAAGTTCTAACTTGCGGTTACCTAAGGAGCTTCGACACTCCTCTCACTTCCTCCATCAAGGCCAGCACTTCCTCGGATCATCTCGTGGAAATGTCGCCGGCCTCGGTGTGTCCCATGTACGCGTTCTATGTCTCTTCCACTGTATTCCTGCTTCAAGTTCTAACTTGCGGTTACCTAAGGAGCTTCGACACTCCTCTCACTTCCTCCAGCAATGTTACAATCCTACCCTCTGACGATTATTCAACATGGGCATGTGATCAGCATGGGCTCTTCTTACCCCCGGCAGACCAGAGAGCCGAAGATCAGTTGTGGTCCTACCCAACCACACCTCCTCACTCCTCCACGCGTTCTTCCGCCGTGTATGGGAGCCTAACCAATACTGTAGCAGAACCAGCGTTCGACTTGTACATTCAAAACCTTGGGGCTGATGTACTGGCGAAGAGTAGCCTCTCCCAGCTTGAAGCCGACCTAGCCTCGTTCATATCTTCATTCTGACCATTAAATTCTCGGGTCTAGAACTGGTTTCCATTAGTCTAATGTTGCGTGATTTGAATGTATCCTTTTCCTCTCTCTTTAAAAAGGGTTTGGACAGACATGCTTAACCTTATAAAGAGGTAGATGGAAGTAACGTAGAATAGAACAAAATCCATTTCCATCTTTTCGAACGAGGAGAAATGCGGCGCCTTCAAGAAGAAGTTCTTTCCTGACCCACCACCGGCCGACCTCAGCGACATTGACGAGGCTTAGTACCCCCGCCACCGGGAGCGCTGAGTCCCGCCCCGTCGGGCTTGGGGACGACCATTTAGCAGATTCAGAATTCCATGTAATTCGTATCGCAGGGTGGCCACATTCCCATGTTTTATGAGCGACTACCCGGTCGCCGACTTCAAGAGGCGCAAATAAAGAGAGTGTCCAAAGCCTTTTTAAACCCTGCGATGAAGCCACACCCTCCGCTCATCAGAACCAGTGGCCCAGACTCACCCTAAATTACAGGACAACTTATTTATTCTTCACCAAATATAGGCCAGTGTATTGAGAATCACTGCAAATTCATTCGAAAAGTGCTCCGCAAATGAGGTGAAGTGCCAGGGCTTTCGAACATGCTTAACTTCATAAAAAGTCGCTATCTATGCTGGGTGCCGGGCGGCCCTACAAGCCGTACGCGGCTTGCATTCTAATTTAGGGTCCATGCCGCAATCTGCCACTCTCATACAATCACTGAGTAGACACAAGCGCCGGAGATACGCGGTCATGGAGGGGCAATGCCAGGAAACGCTACAGAGAAGGTTTTGAAAAGATTGGGGCAAAACTCGCAGTCAGCAAAAGCAAAATAAAATAAAGTAATCGAAAGTTTAAGGGGTGCTCGCCTCAAGATCAGGATTATGGGGGACAACGGCCATGAACGCGTGTTTGGCTTTGGAATAGCTGTGTTTGGGTTTGGAATAGAGTGCCCTGTGTTTGGCTTTGGAATAGCTGTGTTTGGTTTTGAAATAAAGTGCCTGGTGTTTGGTTTTCCAACAGATATGTTTGGTTTTGGAATAGAGTGCCTGGTGTTTGGTTTTCCAACAGATGTGTTTGGTTTTGGAATAGAGTGCCCTGTGTTTGGTTTTCCAACAGATATGTTTGGTTTTGGGATAAAGCGCCCCGTGTTTGACTTTGGAATAGCTGTGTTTGGTTTTGAAATAAAGTGCCTGGTGTTTGGTTTTAGAATAGAGTGCCCTGTGTTTGGCTTTCCAATAGCTGTGTTTGGTTTTGGAATAGAGTGCCTGGTGTTTGGCTTTGGAATAGCTGTGTTTGGTTTTGGAATAGAATGCCCAGTGTTTGGCTTTGGAATAGCTGTGTTAGGTTTGGAAATAAAGTGCCTGGTGTTTGGTTTTCCAACAGATATGTTTGGTTTTGGAATAGAGTGCCCTGTGTTGGTTTTCCAACAGATGTGTTTGGTTTTGGAATAGAGTGCCCCGTGGTTGGCTTTGGAATAGCAGTGTTTGGTTTTGAAATAAAGTGCCCCGTATTTGGCATTGGAATAGCTGTGTTTGGTTTTGGAATAGAGTGCCCCATGTTTGGTTTTCCAATAGGTGTGTTTGGTTTTGGCATAGAGTGCCCCGTGTTTGGTTTTCCAATAGGTGTGTTTGGTTTTGGAATAGAGTGCCTGGTGTTTGGCTTTGGAATAGCTGTATTTGGTTTTGGAATAGAGTGCCTGGTGTTTGGCTTTGGAATAGCTGTGTTTGGTTTTGGAATAGAATGCCCAGTGTTTGGCTTTGGAATAGCTGTGTTAGGTTTGGAAATAAAGTGCCTGGTGTTTGGTTTTCCAACAGATATGTTTGGTTTTGGAATAGAGTGCCTGGTGTTTGGTTTTCCAACAGATATGTTTGGTTTTGGAATAGAGTGCCCTGTGTTGGTTTTCCAACAGATATGTTTGGTTTTGGAATAGAGTGCCCCGTGTTTGGTTTTCCAACAGATATGTTTGGTTTTGGAATAGAGTGCCTGGTGTTTGGTTTTCCAACAGATATGTTTGGTTTTGGAATAGAGTGCCCTGTGTTGGTTTTCCAACAGATATGTTTGGTTTTGGAATAGAGTGCCCTGTGTTGGTTTTCCAACAGATATGTTTGGTTTTGGAATAGAGTGCCCTGTGTTTGGTTTTCCAACAGATATGTTTGGTTTTGGGATAAAGCGCCCTGTGTTTGACTTTGGAATAGCTGTGTTTGGTTTTGAAATAAAGTGCCTGGTGTTTGGTTTTCCAATAGATGTGTTTGGTTTTGGAATAGAGTGTCCCGTGTTTGGCTTCCCAATAGCTGTGTTTGGTTTTGGAATAGAGTGTCCTGTGTTTGGCTTTCCAATAGCTGTGTTTGGTTTTGGAATAGAGTGCCCTGTGTTTGGCTTTCAAATAGCTGTGTTTGGTTTTGAAATAAAGTGCCTGGTGTTTGGTTTTAGAATAGATGTGTTTGGTTTTGGAATAGAGTGTCCCGTGGTTGGCTCTGGAATAGCTGTGTTTGGTTTGGACACAAAGTGCCCCATGCTTGGCTTTGGAATAGCTGTGTTTGGTTTTGAAATAAAGTGCCTGGTGTTTGGTTTTGGAATAGAGTGCTCTGTGTTTGGTTTTCCAACAGATATGTTTGGTTTTGGGATAAAGTGCCCTGTGTTTGGCTTTGGAATAGCGGTGTTTGGTTTTGGAATAAAGTGTCCCGTGTTTGGCTTCCCAATACTGTGTTTGGTTTTGGAATAGAGTGTCCTGTGTTTGGCTTTCAAATGGCTGCGTTTGGTTTTGAAATAAAGTGCCTGGTGTTTGGTTTTCCAATAGATGTGTTTGGTTTTGGAATAGAGTGCCTCGTGTTTGGCTTTAGAATAGCTATGTTTGGTTTTGAAACAAAGTGCCTGGTGTTTGGTTTTCCAATAGATGTGCTTGGGTTTGGAATAGAGTGTCCCATGGTTGGCTTTCCTTCCACAGAAGATGTTTCAACCTTATTTTCATTTGTTGTTGTAGTCAGATTCATCCTGTCTCCAAGAAGGGCCTCACGTGCTGGAATTTGAGGTATAGAAAGGATTTTCGTGTGTGGAATCAATTTTGAACCCTGTGCCTCGCAATTGAACCCATAATGTATTCCGGCTGCATTCCGCCGGGATAACGGAGCCATCTTGAACCACGTGCCTCACAATGGAACCCACCACCCAGTTCATTATAATGTATCTACTTTTGGGGGCGTTCCGCAGCGATAAGGGAGCCATTTTGAACCACGTGCCTCACGGCCATCAACATAGGGTTGGTTGTCCATAACAGGAAGTGTGGTCTCTCACGTCTTCGCACAGACTACCTCAGAAAATTGCCCTAGCTTTTTTTTTTCACCCCAAAACTCTAGACACTGATCAAGATAACCTAAATTCGGTTGAAGCAGCATAACGCGACCACGGCCAAAATACTTCTTTTTTTCTAACTACTCTCACTCGCAAAAAGATTTCTTTACCTCTGAAAGAACCGTATCAAATAAGTTGGGGATTTTTTGGAGCATTCAAGTACTTCTAATCGACCCTGTCTCTCGCTCACTTTTTGCGCTCTCCGGAAGGTGCAAACCAATGACATCACCGTGATTTTTTTGCGGCCAAGGGTGTAATAGGTCCGCTCTGTGGGTTTACACAGAAAATAGAGCATTTCATAATAATAATGGCAGCAGCAGGCAGCAGCAAAGGGCTCGAAGTACAAATTTCTGTGAAATAATCCAGTGTATCGAGCTTGATAATATCCAACATGGAGATAATAGAGAGGTTGTGCAAAGCCGCACGCGGCTGCACAAAGCCCCATGCGGAAATACCCTCATTCGCACTCGCACATTACTAAGATTGTGAAATAGCATGCCCTACACGACTGGAGCGAAAAACAAAAAAAGCCGCATGAAAAGACCTTGTGCGCCGTGCGGCTTTCGTGCGGCTTTGCACAACCTGTCTATTATTCGGCGAGGAAAATTGATCCCGCAATAATGCACAATACATTTGAAATAGGAGTGAGGATTATTGCAATACTCCAATTGCTGCTGCGCTCAAGGGCCAAATGGCAGGCAGAAGAAAGGACATTAGTTCAGATTTTGGGGTTTTTTGGGGCGTTGGAGTGCAGAACGTGTCCCACGCCAGCAATACAGGTCCAAATGACCTCGATTTTTGACATGAGGCACTTGTATGTATTCGGGAGGGCCTCAATATTCCCCCAGCATAAATTAGAGAGCTTGTGCCCAAGCGGCATGCCGCTTTTGTGCATTGTGCAAAAGCGGCATGCAGCTTTTTACAAATTCTGCCTGGTAGTCAAATTCCGATACCCCTATGCTATCACACAGTCGTAATGGCCTTTAGAGGAAGAAAAAAAAGCTGCATGCCGCCTGGGCACAAGCTCTCTATTTACCTTGCGGGAAGTCACCCACTGTACTAATCTTTATAAAAGTCATATTTTTAATTCAGAACTTTTTCTTTCTTTTCCTTTGCCTCATTGCCAGCCTGACAGCCAAGCCTATAAGGCTGACTATAAGGCGGGCACAGCTAGCCAAGACCTAGTTATAAGCCAAGGCGCTCAGGCTCCGATTTTATGGCTGCACTACACTATGCCTCGCTCATCTTTGATGGAAGAGGGCTAGTAGTTTGAATCGTTTTCTAAATTTGGAAGGTTTAGTTTCTTCTCCCTTACGTTTAGGCCTTGTAATATCGCTCGGAATAGAGTTAACTCTGCGCAGGAGCCGGAGAGAACGAGAAACAATGTTTTTAAAAGAGCAAGGCGCCGGGATCGAACTCACGACCGTCCCATTGAGGAATTTCCAAATCGAGAATGCACGCAAAAAAAAAAAAAGACATTCTCATTAGTTTCCGAAAAGGGAATTCTTCTGCAAATTAGGTCTCCATACCAAGTCACGTTTCCGATTCTGTGCTGCCTGCGGGCCCGATCAAATTGGCAAATCAGCTTCGTTATTGTTCGTTTTCTCCATCAGAAATCCAGAGATCTATTCCGAGAAGAGGGTACGAAGGCCCTGGACCAGCTTTGATTAATTTGATTCCTTGATTTCCATAGAGAGAAGCGGCAAGTATTATTGGAGACAGGATTATAATGTGCAGGGTCGTGGAAAACATAGCATCAAATCAAATCAAATTTAGGTGCATTACACGCCACGGTCCCGCTCAGGAACGGCGGCACTTTCCGCTGCCACAATGGCCAGAGTTCATTGGCCACAATCGCCTGTGGCAGCACGCCTCGTTCATCGAAAACCTCCACTGGCAGACTCACCTCAAACGTCCCAGTTCGCTGGCCGTCGTCTTGTCACCGCAGTGACTGCATTAATGTGGCCTCGGGCTCAACTTTGGGGCCGGTCAAAAGTACCCAAACGCCTTGCGACTTGTCACCGTACGGGGAGTCGCCTCTAATAGAGCCTCCGCCCCTCCGTGACTCAAAAAACTCTGCTACTTCGCCCTCAACGGCGGTGTCGACTTGCCGCCAAATATGCCTTCGCCCTCGTCTATGCCTGGACACACCGCACACTTCCGCAGATCGACTTCCTTGCGGGCTCGCCGGGACGGTTACTAGCCCTAGGATCAGGACCGCGAGCGCAACCCCGTGTCAGCAGCGCCGCGTCCACGTCCGCCCCCCCCAGTGGCGCCGCACACACACTCGGGCTACGCTCGATGGCAAAGAGACCTGTAAAACGGTCTCTATCGTACTACTCAGGCGCCCCACTCAGTTCCGTGACCTACTAGTCGCTCGCATCGGCCTCATGCGCATGGGCCGTCACGTCTCGCACCCACTCGCGGCGGCCCCCGTGGCACGCAACCTCGCGTCGCGGCACTCCATCCCGTAAATTGCCGCACGCGCAAACGTACACCTGCATCCAGCAGCCGGTGGCGCAGTCGCACATTCAGAAGCACTTCCCGCACGCTCGGGCCTGTGCTCCCAGCAGCCGCCTATTAGTCTAGGCCTACGCGCCTGTGCAGTAGCAGGAGGGGTCGTAAGGCTCGCAGACACAATACCCCCGGCAGGCGCCGCCAGGAAGAGGACTACACGGGCCCACACGACCTCGTTTTGCTCTTCATGTGTCAGAATCAGTAACTTGACTGTGACATTCTCGCACTCGTAGATATACTCGCATCTATACAGTCAATACTACCGGCAGCCCTACCGGGAGCCTTTTATCTACCGTAGAAGTATATAGCACTGCTGTCAATTCCGCAATGTGCTCGCTCCCGGGTATCCCGGGATCTCGCCGCTCTTACCGCAGACGAGAAGACCTTTTCCGACTTCGACGATGGCCACCATCCCTCGATTGGCTCCTTTCCGTCTCACGCTGTCTTTAAATCTCGCGCGCCCACTTTCCAGCCACTTCCCACCATGTCTCTCCTCGTCGACAGCACCCTACAGAATGGATATCTCACTTACCATTCACATTCCTAGTCCAACAACGACACCATGAACCACATATTTATCGACTGCCCCAACCCAGCGTGCCCAGAGCGTATCCCATCGCGATTGAAATGTCGAGGATACCACACACCCGAGCATAAGGGCCTGGACTATCAAGTCGTGCGTGTTGATACTCCGTGATTCCGTTGCTCGAGACTGAACATACTTGCATTCAGTGCACTCCGTGCGGTTACTTCAAATGGCTGGCCCCGGCGGCGGCAATGGAGGCCGATATACGAGCTCGACGTCGACTCGCCGGAGCTCCCGCCAACGGAGCCCCTCCCTTCCTTCCTCCAGATGACCCCCAGGATCCGTGGGCTCGCTCGCCGCCGACTCCCGCGCTCGAATGGCTCGACCCGATGTTGACGATGCCTGTGCCTGTGCCTTCCCAAACACCCTTCCCCATGCCTCCGCCATCCCAGCTGCGTTCTCTCCCAACCCTGTCCTCCCAGAAACCACCTGCGAGCCAGTTGACCTCAAAGCCGCTCTGCGTTTCGGGCACCTGCGGCCGCCGTGCACTATCGAAGGAATGCACACACGCCATGTGCAAAACCTGCTGCGAGCAGCGGCAGAAAGGATGTCGTTACGCGCCGCATCGTACACAGCCCGCTGCGCAAGCCAGCTCGTCCCGTGGCGACCCCTCCGCCCTCTCGCGTCCGCCGCCGATGTTCCCAACGAGCCTGCCTCTTACTCCATCGGCTCTCCACACCTCCTGCTGCGCCCATCACTCCTTACGATCCCGACTCGCTGTGGGCAGAAGGGCGAGTTTTTGTCCAGAGCGGGTTCGGCGAGTGGACAAACGGTGTCTCTGTACGGGACATGGCGAATGCGTTCTCATTTATAAAGAAGGGGCACGGAACACTTCCTGAGCGGTTCCTTGTGGTTTTTGACACGGTCAACACGTTCCCCCGGGCGAACTAGCACAAGCAGGTGGCGGCGTGGGAGTTGTGCAGCCTGGACGAGCGGGATACGGAGGCGGCGCTCCCAAGGACACCTGAAACATTGTGGACAACGTGGCGCGCAAAGTCCTCAGGCTGGGGGAAGGCAAAGGCGAAAGGGAAGGTTAAGAATGAGAAGGATACGGACACGGACTATGTAGTTGATGATTGTATTCATTCATTATTAGTTTTGTTCTGTATTAGTTCTGTCCTGTACTACGTCAATGAAATTAGAATACTATCTATCCTCTACTCAATCTCCATTGTGAGCCCTGGAACATAGGCTGGTGCTGCACCGTCCTTCTCAAGCTTCGCTCTCGTCAAGCGATTCTTCCTCATGATCATCTCATCGAGGAAAAAGTCGTACTTGTCTGCACCCATCTCTCGGAGAATGGAGTGGTACCCACCGAGCCATACATTGGTTTGCTCGGCGACGGACGAATTGAAGAACCAAGCCTTCCCAACTCGGGAAACTGCGTTGGGTTACAGTGGTAAGAGCACTCGGGCCCGTTCTTGACATGCTTGGAAGTCCAATGGAATACATCCACGGGAAAGCCGACCGTCTCGTAGAGCTCGATCCCTTGGTTGACGAGATATTTGTACAGGGTGCAGTTGTTGTAGATGACAATGTCAGGCATTGACCCGTCGACGTGGAAGACCTTCTGCAATATGTCCTGATTTCCTACTTCAGTGGGACGCTCGACCAAAGATGAAGACGGAATGGACCACATACCACCGTCTGTGATACGCTCTCTGACCCGTAGAATGTACCCCGTGCGACAATAATCCCACATGGCCGCACAAAGATCTGCTGTTCCCGTCGGGGTTCTTCTCTGCTTCACATTTATCTGCAGGGACTTCAAGCTCCTCCACCTCTTCTGCCGTAACTTCGGTCTCGAACGAATTGTTTGGGTGGGATACGTTGGCTCTTTGAAGGCGAGTGCGGAGCTGGAACATCGCTTTATCCCGCTTCTTGTGGTTCGTCTCAAGCAGGCGGTGGTTGCGATCGGAGCAGGTCAGAAAACCGCTCTCCACAGCTGCCTCACATCCCTCGACGGCGCAAATCCGATGGCGGTGGTCGTGGCCAGGGCAAAAGCGATATCGGTTATTGGCGAGGGAGTCGGGACAGTTGTGAACCCCGCAGCATGGGCGACCGATGGTTATTCCGTCAATAACGATGACATGTACCTTCTCTGCAAATAAAACGCGGAATTAGTCGAGATGCAGGGGTTTATTGCAATGCTTACTGAGCCCGTCATCCTCCTTTCAAACTCGCATACATTTATCGCAATGATGGGACCACTCGGGCTGCCCGCACAGCCGGATACGGGCGTTTCTTTCGCGTATTGCCTCGCTGAAGCGGTCGCTTTGGTCCCCTGTGTTTGGGACATAGAGCACGGCCTTTCTCTCCTCGTAGTCTTCCAAGAGCGAGAGGAGAAGAAAACCGTCCCATACATGCTCCGTACACAGCTTGAAGCTTCGCTCCGGCGGCCAGTCTGGGTGGTCAGGTCGGTTTTCCGGCTTGCTGAGACAGGTGTCGTAAACGCGAGCGCAATTTGTTGCGGAAGTCCATGAGATGAGCACCAGGCCAATGAAGAGACTGAGTACTTCACGCTCAATGTATTGAGTGACCAGTGTGACATTTCTACTATTTGCATTTGTTCAACCGGATGTCTCTATGTAGCATCCTGGCAGGTCTCCTTTAACTCTGGGCAGAGCCATAGGGCTCTTGCGCTGGACTCTTAAACATGGAAAGGCGTGGGTAGTCACTCTTGTACTATGGACACCGGTGTTTTCTTTGTTTCAGTAAAAGGCTAGTAATAATATCTGTGGTCAAATATGTGGGGTATCTAGCAGCTGAGTATGGCTGGGTGAATAACTAGAGGATTGACATAAAAGTGATTGTCTCAGGGTTCGAACACACGATCTCCGGACTTCGATCCGAAATCGAAGTCTGGACTTCCCGCGCTTCGTAGGTGGTGGGAAATGCGCCTCTGCCTGCCTAAATAGGATAATGGATTGCCCACGGTAGTTGACGCGCGGTAGCGTAACGACAACGCGATTAAAGACGTGACCCCTTCCCCTGATCAAGATAACATACGGATGGACGTGGCTAGAGCCCAGTAACACCTGGTTTTGCTCTCTAAGTGCCTTCCAGCAGGGTCTTCACCGATAGGGCTATGCTTCCATCTCCCTCATTACCACGTTTCTTCAGGCACCATCACTCTGTTCGGGATCGTCTTCTTTTTCAAGGCCCCTGGCAATACGGAATCGAAGCCGTTTGTTGACAGAATACAGGAATTCGATCCCTTCGGGACACTCTGCCTGCTGCTCGCTTTCAATGGGCCGGCCGGAACTAAGTACCCATGGGGCAACGGGAGCTTAAGGCGCGAAGAGAACAAAAGATAGTGTGGCGTGAAATAGGCTTGTATCTGCAAATTAACCCGGTAAATTAGCTGCTAATTTACCCAAGATTTCTCGAGGCCAAAAAAGGCATGTAAAATACGGTCTATTTGACCGTAGTTGACCCTCGGTTTTGGGAGTGAATCCAAGGTTTGGGGCATGATTCGACACCTATTGCTAGTATCTTTTTGATCATTCAGCAGATTTCTGGCCAGAATCACCCGACGTCGGGTCTTCCGGCCGTCTTACCGAGCTGTTTCGTGTGAAAATGGCCAGATTTCGGGAGATTTCAGCTGATTTGGGTGAAGTGTGGGCCAAAACTTGTAGGAATCGAGTATTTTGACCATTTAAGGTTTAAAAAGGGCAAAATTTAGGTTGTGGGCGGCTTCAGAGGCTTCCCAGAGCTTTGGTAAATTTCGGGTAAATTAGCGCAGTAAAATAGGTCAAACAGACCCCTTCCAGGAGCCCTAGGTAATTTACCTCTACCCCGGAGCTATTCACGCCACACTAACAAAAGAAAAAAGTCGCAGTGCACCGCCACATACCCAATTTGGGATGCACGAGCTGAACCACAACCTAACCAAACAATAAGTCCCACTTTTTTTTTCTCTTTCTAGAGACGCGTCGTTTGGTTTCAATTATTTCATAGTACGAAGACCATGATTAGTAACATAAGTGAGATAAGTTCAGCCCAAATACTGTATTATTTCATTCAATTCGTCAGTCACGTGATTTTCGACCTCCGCCAGAAAATCCCATAAATCGAGAAAAAATTATTGCCGGGATCAAAATTTTTCGGTGTGACGCGTGACCGACTAATTGAATGAAATAATACAGTACACGGCAGATTCGAGGCTACTTGGCTTTCATTTCATTTTCCATTAATGTGCGCGCGCCGCCGGCCCCCTTGGGGCTCATCCCCGGGGTCACTTGGAGAGTCTTTTAGGTCGTCAATCCAGCAACAATATCCTCCACTTGTATGTACTAGTTAGAGTAGAATTCTTCGAGCTAGAGTGCCCCGAAAAGTGGTGTAAACATCGCTTTTTTTTGAAGGGGTTAACAAATATTTATTTCAAGCCGAATTCCACAGCCCTGTTGTTTGAAGCTTCATTTGATATACAGCTCCATGTTCACAATGTTCTTCTTGCCGATGATTTCGATCGCGAGGCGCTTCGGGATTTCGATGCTGCAAGGGAAGCGAAGAGGTTGTTAGATGTTCCTGATAACGAGTTGGACTCTCCATTCTCTGCGGCAGCGGGATGGAAACAAAGTTCAGTGTCCATTCCTCTTCCATGTGCAGGCATTACATTCGCCTCTGAGGCTGATGCACCCAGGGCAACTGTTGGCAGGATCTTTCATCGTGATATTGTTGAAGTTGCGACGTTGGCTTTCCAGGATACCGCCTTTTTTGATTATCATATGAAGGGTTATAAACTGATGTGGAAACCGTCAGAGGATGAGGCTCCACAAAGGGTCTATGGTGAGACGTATACCTCAGATGTCTTCTTGGAGATGGAAGAGGAGATCTTTCTCAAACAACCGGTTCATGACCCACCTGTCGAGACCGTTGTTGTTCCACTCATGTACTATTCCGACGGGACCCAACTTGCTGCATTTGGTAGCGCTTCATTATGGCCAGGATATGCATGGGTAGGAAATCAGTCCAAGTACACTCGTGATCGCCCAACAACGTTCTCCACGCATGACTTTGCCTATTATTCAAAAGTATTTGTCCTGCTCTGTTCGATATTATAGGCTAACAAAAGATTTTCTTAGCCCAGATGATATTCAGGACGTATACCGGAAGACCTTTGGAACAACCGCTTCAGACGAGGTTCTCTCCTTTCTCAGACGCGAGCTGTGGCAAGAGATCTGGACCAAGTTGCTTTTAACTGACGGTCCCAAGGAGGCTTATGAGAATGGATTTCTTGTAAAATGTGCTGACGGAATTATGCGTCGTCTCTACATTGGGTTCTTCACATATTCGGCAGTCATCAAGAGAAGTACGAATGCGCTCTCCTTGATTCTTTCTTCTAATTTATTTAAAGAGTTCTGATTGTCTGTATTACGCGTCTTGGGACTCGACTCTGCCCTCGGTGCCTTATCGACAAGGCTCATGTTCATGATCTCGGTTCTGAGAAGGACCGCAAGATTAGTATCAATAAAGCCCGAGTGGATAATAAGACTTCACAGCACTTAATTCGCCGTGCGAGAAACCAGATCTTCAAGTCCGGTGCTGGCGTTACCAGCGACCGAGTCAAGAACCTTCTCAAGTCAAAGTCTCTGGTTCCAGTTGAGGTAGTATTTTGCATTCTCGAATGTAGCCTACTAAATTTGATCTTGAATGCGTTTACAACATTTCTTCGAGAGTTTTCTGTCAACTTTTACGCAATTTTCCCGCCAGATGTCCTTTATGAAATTGACCTTGGAGTGTGGAAGAACCTATTCATCCATCTTGTTCGTATTTTTCACTCCCAAAAGACTTCTCTGAAGTCGATTGAATGATCGGTATGTACTGGCCTCTATTTCTGTACCAGTCATCTTATCTCCTTAAGATTTTGCTCCGTGCCTGCCTTTCAGCGATTTATTTGAAGATTCAGTGATAATGTATCCGAAATGAAGTAACTTGCTGCGCACAACTTTGACGACATCTTGCAGGTATGAAAATATTGTGTCTCCTGGTCTTATCTTACTTGTCTTATCTTATTTTAAAGTGTGTTATTCCATGTATTAAGGGTCTTCTTGCTGAGGACAACGAGATTCTTCTTGATCTCCTCTATGATGTGGCGACTATTCAGGCCTTTGCCAAGATGCGGGTCCACGTTGACTTCACGCTTGAGGTTTTTGACAAGATGATCACCTCGCTTGGCTCAAACTTTCGACGATTTAAAGATGAGGTCTGCTCAAAATACGATACATGTGAACTTCCGAAGGAAGCTGCAGCACGTGCAGCACAAGAGGTAAATCGACAACGAAAAAGAAGAAGAAAAAGAAAAAGAGTGGTCAGAAAGCTCTGAATGTCAACACCTACAAGCACCACGCTATGGGAGGTCTACTTTCCGTCGACGGACATGCCACGAAAACACGCCTTTCTGAATATAGGGCCGATGACAACACAGTCCGAATTCTATTTGGCCCACTCCGAATGCTTAACCACGACTGCAGCCCGAACGCGGAGGTGAGCGATCGAGACATGAAGCAACAGCTTTTCTAAACCCGGCGTCCAGTACCTAAAAATCACTGGATGTGAATTGGGTCTCGTAGTCCGAACCCTGCGCACTATCAACCCAGGAGAAGAAATCACTCTCAATTATTCTGAACTTAAAGATTATTTTGACGATGAGGAACAATGTCCGTGCCGCACTTGCCAGAACATTCCGCTCTCCACTACGCCCGCAGGCAGTCCTCGAAAGAACGACGAGGACCGTAGAAAGGCGAGGGAGTTGAAACAGCGACAGCGACGGCAAAATAAGGCAAAAATGGGACCTCAAAGAAAAACAGGGGATGAACACAAAAGTGGTGGGGGGAGTACGTGCACACCTTGTGTATTGATGGGTGGAATCTAATGGAGGTCTATTACCATTTACCATATAATGTTGTTCAAATCATCAACACCGGGCGTGACCCGTGACCCGGTTGGAACCAATTCAACACCTCGACACAGGGCGAAATTTGGCGTGACACCCCCAAAAATTTCGACATCCGGAGCGAAAAATCCCTCTTTTTTTTTGCACATTCCAGGGAGTTCGGGGCCGGAGGTCACGCTCGGGAGGTTCGACAGAGGTCGCCGTGACCCGTGACCATCACGGGACGGCACGGTCAATGGCACGGCCGTAAGAGGGTGGCCGCCTTGGCCGCAGAGTCCGGTTGTTCACTGCGTTTTCATGTATGTAGGTTGGTATCTCATATAGCTATTTAAAAAAACAATAATAATTGCTGCAGTGCGCAGTAGAAAAATTTGCCCTTTTTGTGGTTCTTTGTTGCGTTTTCATGTATGTAGGTTGGCATCTAGGTCAGCCAGCTCAAAAAAGGACAAAATTTGCTTCTGCATCTGCAAGGCCCGCAATTTGCAACAGCAGCAGAAAAAAAACTGTTTTCTCTGTTGGAAGCTCAAACATGCATTCAAGCTGGCTTTTATTGTGCGGGCTCAGAAAGGACAGAAAAAAGATCTGTCTGGCAGCTACATGTCTAGCATCCGGGCATTGCCGTTGCAATTGATTCAGACCGGATGGAATACGGTAATCACTGCACTGCCTCCCTTTAGAATGAAGAGCTTCTGAAGCAAGTGGTGACCTCTGTTTGGGCTCTGGGGGATAAAAGTTGCAACCTGGCAAGTTGTGACCTCTGGTTGGGTTGTGGGGGATGAAACTCGCGACCTGGCAAGTTGCGACTTCTGTTTGGGTTCTGGGGGATCAAGGCCACAACCTGGCAAGTTGTGACCTCTGTTTGGGTTCTGGGGAATCAAGGTCACAACCTGGCAAGTTGTGACTTCAGTTTGGGCTCTGGGGGATAAAAGTCGCAACCTGGCAAGTGGCGACCTCTGGTTGGGTTCTGGGGATGAAAGTCGCAACCTGGCAAGTTGTGACTTCTGTTTGGGTTCTGGGGGATCAAGGTCGCAACCTGGCAAGTTGTGACCTCTGTTTGGGTTCTGGGGAATCAAGGTTGCAACCTGGCAAGTTGCGACTTCAGTTTGGGCTCTGGGGAATAAAAGTCACAACCTGGCAAGTTGCAACTTCTGTTTGGGTTCTGGGGGACAGATTGAGCTGTGTGGCCTGGCCAGTCACACGGTCTCTTTCTGGCCAATTGGCGATAATTGTCCTTGAGGATAGGCAGAACAACCTGGCCAGTTGTTGTGCCTGCTATCAGGCAGTCATCCTGCTGAGTTGCCACTTCTGTTTGGGTTCTGGGGGATAAGAGTCGCAATCTGCCAAGTTTCGAAGTCTGTTTGGGTTCTGGGGGATCAAGGTCATTGCAGCCTGCCAAGTTGCGACTTCTGTTTGGGTTCTGGGGGATCAGATTGAGCTATGTGACCTGGCCACTGGCACAATCTCTTTCTGTCCAGTCGGCAATGCTTGCCCCGCTGATGGATCTCTGTTCTGGACCAAGAGACGCGAAGCCGATCCTTCGCGGGTATTGTCAATTTCATTGGCAAACCCTGATTCTCTTAATTTTTGGCCTCCCCCGTCACCTTCGCTCTGACTTCTCGTCCCTACTCATCCATCTTCTCTAGCTCCTGCCGACAGTCTCAAGGGGGTCCGAAGATAAGAGACGGCCACATGACGCCCATTGTTCAAATTATCGGCCTGAGCTTCCCACGAGCAAGGGACTGTATTGAATTGACGCCCAGCGTTCAAATTATCGTCCTGAGCTTCCCACGAGCAAGCGTCTGTATTGAATTGATGCCTAGCATTCAAATTATAGGCCTGAGCTTTCCGCAAGCAAGGGACTACATTGAATTGACACCCTATCCTACGCCATTGACGCTGTAGTCATTATAAATATCCAGAAGCCGTGGAGGCCGTACTTCGTATAAAGGATGTAGTTACATGTGACTAAAAGGCATCATTGAATATCATATATCATCATCCATTTCAACATGCGAGGTATCAGATTTTTTGTTGAAGCGTCTGTCTACGAGAGAATGGGAAACAACGATATGCCAAATTGTCTGCCGGATATCGATGCCATTGGTTGTGGGCTGTGTTTCCCACCTGGTGAGTTCAAAGAACGAAACCAACCCTATCAATATCTACATTGGTGCCATAATCCCAGTGACTGTCTTTGGCCTTCAAATTAGTTGACATGGCCTTACAGCATTCATCATATTCCTCTCATCCAAGGGAGAATATACACTTTCACTCTGTATAGGCACTCTTACGAAAATCACTTAAAGTTCATGCTATAATTTTGTTTGAAGGAATTCGGCCCAGAATTGACATAAAATGGGGGGTGCGCATTTATTTTGTGACACACTGTAACAAGAGGGGCAGCTGACTCCACAAGAGTATTTTGCTTTGTCCTCATTCAAAAGTGGAATGGGTATGCATTTCTCGTTGCAATCAAGTTAGTGGGCATGGAATGAGTACTCTGAGAGACCCAAAAACTTGTAACCCTGGAAATGGTGCCCTTTCGAAGTTGCGCCAGACCAGTGTTGTAAGTTCAATCCTGTGAGGGAGCTTGAGGTGAAACATGTGAAGGTGGGTTGGAGACGATGCTCTGGCTTTCATAAGTTTGCTGGCCGCTTCCGGAAACACGGCAAAATACGGAACTTTTTTTTCTGTGTTTGGCCCTGCTTTCTCACACTGTTGCGTGCTCGCCGTAGGAGTGGAATGCGCACCGATGTTTTGGCTGAATTGACTGTGTGAACTCTAAGGAAAATTTCCAGCATAAATTTCAGGCAGATTAACTGCCGCCGAAGCAAGTTGCACAATATTTTCCGTGTTTGGCCCTGCTTTCTCACAATTTCGGCTGTGGGAGCCGCAGGAATAGAGTGCCCACCGATGTTTTAACCGAATCAACGGCGTGAATGCTAAGAGAATTTCCAGCATAAATTTCAGGCAGATTAACCACCGCCGAAGCAAGTTGCACAATATTTTCTGTGTTTGGCCCTGCTTGCTCACAATTTTGGCTGTGCGAGCCACAGGAATGGAATGCCCACCGATTTTTTGGCAGAATCAACGGCGTGGACGCTAAGAGAATTTCCAGCATAAATTTCAGACAAATTAAGCGCCGCCGAAGCAAGTTGCACAATATGTTCTGTGTTTGGCCCTGCTTTCTCACAATTTTGGCTGTGTGAGCCGCAGGAATGGAACGCCCACCGATGTTTTGGCAGAATCAATGGCGTGAACGCTAAGGGAATTTCCAGCATAAATTTCAGGCAAATTAAGCGCCACCGAAGCAAGTTGCACAATATTTTCCGTGTTTAGCCCTGTTTTCTCACCATTTTGCCCGTGCGAGCCGCAGGAGTGAAATGCCCACCAATGTTTTAGCAGAATTGGCGACATTAACGCTGAGAGCATTAAAAAGCCGAGTTTGGCATTCCAATTGGTTGGTTAACCATTTATCCTTGCAAGCCTTCGGCTGCAACGAGGAAAGCAAAGGAACCAAATCCCAAGAGACAGTTTTGCTTGAAATTGCGGTTTTCAAATGTTCTGTGTGGGCTTGCGCCCAATGTACTTACTTGAATCAGGAACCAGAAAATAGAGAGGTTGCGCAAAAGACGCATGAGCCGATGCGGCTTTTGGCCATTGCGCAGAGCCACGCACTTTTCTTGCGTTTTCTTGGTTCTTTTCATGCTCAATATCATCCATTGTCCCTCTAAGCTTTGTATTCCACTACCGAAAATATTATGCGTGAGATGTGCAAGCGTGGGAAGCTGTATTTCTGACGCATCGCTCCAACATCACCCGAACTCCACTTTTCCCACACTCTCGAGTCCAGCACGCGCCAGAGGCAATGCCGAGAAAGCTCCCTCACCTCACAGCACCCGTCCACCCTCTCAGGCAGCCCTTCATTGGAATAGCTGGTTGATATCCCTCAGAATCCACTTTTTTCCACCAATACAATTTATATCAGTTTGTATCAGGTCGGATGCGGTATTGTCTTTCCGGGTAAGTGACGTGGTTGGCGCAGCTCCGAACGATCCGCTCGCCAGCCGCCATCCTTCCTTCAGCCGAGGCTCTGAGCCCACCCAATTCGGTCTGTTTTCTTCCCATGCCTATTTACAGCCGACACGCCAATCACAATTTAGCTCTGGCCGACTGCGCTTCTTCCGTGCCACTCCATTCACGCGGCCTACTTTCCAGCGCTCAAAGCCCACTCAAAAAGAAGATCGCCGGCCTTCATCATCTTTCAACTCCCTCCGCATTGCTAGGCTCATTTCACGACCAATCACAGCCTATATCAAGCTTTCAACATTGTTTCTGTTCGCTATTAGCGTACACATGCTGAATGGCCAATGCTTTCTGTATCAAGCGCCGTAAGCCGGAGAGCGTCGAGACAACTCAAACACTGCAGTTATGCGCAATTCAACTTCCCTTGAAGGCTCGAAACCTCAACTTGGACCGCAAGTTCCGGAATAGCTTGACCGTTCCATTCCAGCAACACTGAAGTCATTCAAGACCAAACCTGATACGCAAGATTCCTGGAGCTTTGGTCGTCGCACGATCTGATAGGACTTCAAGCTTTGACCCACAGCAGGACCTCAACCTGTTCAATGCGCTTTCAAACGAATGAAAATCCTGTGGGCAAATCACCTCTCAACAGTATTTTGAATACTCAGCAACGCCCGTCCCGACGTTCAGGATTCCTCTCTTCCCTTATTGTCCATTATTTTAACATTTTCTTGGGAATAACCCGCCTGTTTGAAGCCCGAGTCACTGGATGATTTGCGTCGGATTTCTGTGTTAGGCCTCTTTAGAATCCAATGCGTACCTGCGTGGCCGCTGGGTTTGAACCGCGTCCCCGCATTTGGTAAGCCGCCCGCCCTGACTTTGTCTTGCTCACGTTCCCTTGGTTTGCAGGCGTTGTAACCCATGGCGCCAAAGAATAGGTTAGACCGTCGTCTACGATGGGAAGGTTTGCGTCCAGACGGCCCAGTGAGTGTAATTCGCGGGTTCAGCGAGTCAGGCCTGAATGATTTGTGTCGGTTGTAGTGTCCCTCCATTGTGGTGCGCGAGTGTATTCCGTATGTCAGAGTTGCCTTTAATTCTCAATCTTTTAGCTACACTACACCCACCGATGTTGATATTGGCATCAACGCCGCTCTGAATATGCTTCCATTTGACCTAGGTTCGTTTTAATTTGCGATTAATTAATCCGCATTTTACAATATTCTCTCCCCACTCAGTACGCATATTCCGCCATCGTTCCGGTTGAACTACCCCAATTCTGTAAGCATGCCCATTCGTCCCACATCCCGCTGATTATTTTGCCAGATTACTGGAGCAGCCCAGCTATGCTCGCTTGCCAATTGTGTGGGTTTCTTATCAGCTATGGCACAGAGGACAGAGCCGGGATTCCAATCGGTAAACATCGTCGTCCAGCGTTTGATCCATCGCTCCCGGTGTTGACTCTCGGGGTCAGTTTTAGCTGTTTCATGGTCACTCCACGGCTAATCTGGGCTGCAGGCTGAAACTAATTTCGCGTATGTGTTCAGTCTTTTCCTCCGTAAATGACGCTGATTTATATTCTCGAGTGCATCCAATCGCGTAGGGCGCGATTGAGTGTCACTGACTCACACGCAGTGGGCTGCCGCTACCGCATGTGAGATTCTCATTTCATCTCTCATCTCTAACCCGCCGGTCGGATTTGCTTCGCCCTGGCCTGTCCTGAAACTTCAAATCCAATTTTTCAACATCTCACGGAATCTCAGTCGCGCACGCGGGCCCCTGATGCACAACTCCACGCGCGGCACGTACCGCAGGATACTGATTTAATTTTAGAGGTCTCGCAAGGGAGGCGCTGCACCGTGGTGAGTTCCCCATGAATGTTGCATTTTTTAACCACCTCTCACCCAGTCCTACGACATTTCAGGTATCAATATCGTTCAGCCAGCAAGCCTTGCCAATCCGTCCAATATTCAAGGCCCCTCTATTCATTTCGCGCCCCTGTGCCAACCGACGCGTTGACAGTACGTTATTTTATCATTCATTATACCAACACTGCCAACTCAACTCCCGACCTCCCGCCTCCGTGCCACGCGCTCCGCGCGCGTCCCTGGGGCATCTGGGCACTGGATCTACATATATCAGGGTTCTGGACTTCCTGCGAACGATGGATACGTCTTCGACAAGATCCACGGAACCGGTGGGCGTCGCTGGGGAACTCGACGATGCGGGCGAGGTGGTGGTGGAATGGCTGTGAAGGGGGACGTCCGATGTCCACTTTTTGTAAATAGGCAGGGGGCAGCGTCCGATAAAACGCAGCCTTCATTGTCGACTGGCAATGGTGGGAAAATGCCAGAATAGGGCCTGTGCAATTCTGCTCGGGGATTGTAATAGCGGACGTGGACACAGTAGAATTGGACACCAGGTCCACCGAGTATATCGGAAAGGGACCTTTGGAATTGAGGGAGAAGTCGCGTTGGACCTTCTTCTCAAAATTCGACATCATCCGGTTGTTGACGGTCAGTTCCCAGTCGAGATAGTTGCACATCTCCCGCTCCATCTGGTTTATCTCGGGCAGGGTGCCAAGCCCTTGCACTTTCCGGTGGAACGCCCGACGCTAGCTATGAAAGCCTATGAAAGGCTATGATTGGCTATGATTGGCTATGATGGCCTGCGATGGCTTATGATCCCTGATGATAAACGAAGTCATTTTATTTTTATCTATTGGCGGCCTTCATACCTCTCCCTCGCTCATCCTAGCATTTGACAGAACTTGGGAATATGTGCCAAGGACGGAATGCACCATGCCCCTGACGTCTTTCTGGGCCTCGATAGGCTTCCCCGACATACGGCGACGTCTTCGATCGACACATGTGGCTCGAATGTACTATTGACACCTTTCGCCATCCACCAGAAATTACGCTGTATCTTGGTGACGAAACGGGTCAAGGCGTCCGTCAGGGCCGAGAACCAGAGGCTGAATGGGATGGGTCCCGTGCGCACCGTACGTTTACCCCGTATTTACGGTGAGTGTAGAATGAGGGCCGGTGTGTGGCTTCCTCTTCATGTACGCCTTGTCTGCTTGTTGCCGCTCACGTATGCATTTTTTGAACCATCATGTTAAGGTCCTGTGTTCAAGCCTTAGTCCGTGTTCTTTTTTTTTTTCTGACTTCTCCCTCTCCAACCGCCATGCAAGCCTTGCGGCCTTGAAACAACTAACTATTCCTTGAACTATATAGTGAGTGTACCTGGGTGCTGACTTTCAGTTCATATCTTCTAACATCGTTTGCGCGAAGAGCTGGCTGAACACTGAACTCGCGGTGTACAGGTTGTCAAGCCCGGACACTTACCGGGCTGCTCAGCACCCCCCTGTATTTGGTAATGCATCTCTGCTCCCGACCTCCCCTGTATTTGCAACAGAAGTTGGCGGAAATGCGACCAATGGAGAGCTAATTTCTCGAGCATGATTGAGATGTGATAGCCAGTGTGATTCTAAGCAAACCTGTCTCTTCAGATTTCCCATTGCTGCCTTTGTTATTGAGTCTGTGTCTTTGAAGCTCTTCATTCTAAAGGGAAGCAGTGCTGTCAGGCCATTCCACCCAGTCCGAATCAACTGCAATGGCAATTCCCGGCACAGAATTGGAAATGTGACTTGGTATGGAGACCTAATTTCTCGAGCATGATTGAGATGTGATAGCCAGTGTGGTTCTAAGCCAAACTGTCTCTTCAGATTTCCCATTGCTGCCTTTGTCATTGAGTCTGTGGCTTTGAAGCTCTTCATTCTAAAGGGAGGTAGTGCTGTCAGGCCATTCCACCCAGTCCGAATCAATTGCAATGGCAATTCCCGGCACAGAATCGGAAACGTGACTTGGTATGGAGACCTCATTTCTCGAGCTTGATTGGGATGTGATAATCAGCACAATTCTAAGCAAAACTGTCTCTTCAGATTTCCTGTTGCCTCCCTTGTCATTGAGCCTGTGGCTCTGAAGCTCTTCATTCTAAAGGGAGGCAGTGCTGTCAGGCCATTCCACCCAGTCTGAATCAATTGCAATGGCAATTCCCGGCACAGAATTGGAAACGTGACTTGGTATGGGGACGCATGGGTTGCTGTGAACCCGAAAGCCGCTCGTTTTCGCAATAAGGGCTGGCCGTTTTATGATCTCCTCGCACCCTTGATGCCTAGCAAAGCAAAGGGAGGGAATGTGTTTCGCGCTGGGGCTCGGGCTCCTGCACCTCCAGCTGAGCGCTCGTCGAGCCCAGAATGGGATCTCAGGGAACTGGAGCAAGAATCGAGAGAGAAGGACGACGGCGCAGGTGACGGCACTAGCGGTGATGACGCTGACGCTGTCGATGTCGGTACTACAGCTGATGGCCTTAGTGCTGGTATTGAAGACGACAATGAGACTGGTGTATGTTCCGTTGCAATATTTTATTAATTGGTTCTAACTCTGAAAGATTTCCAGTCTTCCTCCCCCGCGCCGTCTGTACGAGCACAGAAGCGTCCAGCCGCTCAATTGACCGTTTATCGCAAAAAGCCACGCGTCACTGCCGGTGCGCAAGGCCTTGTCGATCTCAACAGAACAGCAGCGGAATTCAACGAGATCATGGGCAGTATTCGCGATATATTTGCATCCAGCTCGAATTCACCTGCTGCTTCAACTGCATCATCGACCTCAACTCCCTCGAATCCCGTCCCTTCAAACCCCGGCCCTTCGACCCCGCTGTTCCAACCCAGCCCTCAGCGTCACAGTGCTGCCATTGCGCGCATTCGGGATGAGACGTGGTTGGGGGCTTCGGAACGCACTGCACTCGTTCGCATGTTACGTGACATTCACAAAGTCGATGAATACAACGGAGTCTATGATGAAGAGGAGATGTGAATTGTATGGATCCTTGATGAGTTGCGCGCAGTTGGAGTTTACGCATTCCACCCGAAGTATTCGTCTTTATTTCCTGATATTTTTGATGTTTAATATCCCTACTCTACTGCAGTAATTAGTTCAACACATTTTTATACTGGCAGCGTAATTAATTCAACAGTAATCACTTCAATAACAAATTTATTGACATCAGGTGTGCGCAACAGGCATTTGTCGCAGATAGGTCTGGTAACTCTGCCACATGGCATTGGCGATTGCGTCTCGCTTTGCCTCCGATCGTGCTTTTCCCTGGGCCGTAGTTGCACCTCCCGCAAGAGCACCGAAATCCGCCTCCTCGCAACGTGCCCCGGAAGCAGGATCCTCAACCTCCATGTCGAGAATGTCGTCCCATTCTTCTGAGTCGTGCCTGAGGATGAAGTTGTGTAGGGCAGCTAGGGCTGGCAGAACGCGGGCCTGTATGTCCATGTCGTATTCCGGTGGTCGAGTAAGAATGGCCCATCGATTCTTGACCATGCCGAAGATTCGCTCAACAACATTCCGGAGTTGGGCATGGAGCAAATTGAATAGCTCTTGAGGGTTTGCAGGCCTATCAATAATTAATGCTGTACCATTCTGGGTGAAGGATACCTACCTAACACCTGCTCGGCCAGTCTCAGCCAAGTGGTATCGTTCGCCTCTATAAGGAACGAGTGCGGTGTCACAACTTCCGAATCCAGCATCCGCAAGGTAGTATTTTCCATCGGGCACCGTCAGATCATGCACTCGGGCATCCAGGAATAGTGTAGCGTCGGCAGCTGACCCCTCCCACCCACTGAGGACGTAGGAAAACAACATGTCCTGTGTACAACAGGCCAGACAGTTCATGGATACACCACCTTTGCGATTGCGTGACGCCTGTCTGTCAGCAGCCGATGGTGCACAATTGATATGTATGCCATCCATAGAGCCAATCGCATCTCGGAAGAATGGAAAGAACTTTGGATTGGACAGAATGGACTGGGGAATAGGGTCATTCACAGATGGGAGGCGAACATGTTGGGAGTAGAATGGAGTCGATGAGATAGCAATGAGGACACGGCGGAAGTATCTGTATTTTCATGAGGAAAATCATCCTGTGAGATAGATCGAAATAATTACTTTGAAATGGTCTCGTTAGACCGTTGAAAGCGTTCCCCGACATGGCGAATAGACAGGCCAGTTACACATGTATAAAGGAAGATCGCGACCTGTTCTTCCAAAGTAACATGTCTTGAATCGGTTAATCCAGATAGTCCTTGAAGCTGGGCCAGTAGCGCAATGAAGACATGTAGCCTCATGCCCAGCTCGCATTTTATAGGGCCCAATAATTAGTTCTTGGACCCAGGCGCGTCCGCTCAAAGCCGACGTGTGGTAGGGCTGTTTCCAGTATAGAGGTGACGCGTAGAGAGCTACGGCAATATGGATCATATGCCAGAAGTATCCCGCAGCAAGAACCAGCCGCAGCTGAAGGGAGCGCAGTGTTGGAGGAGGCATTTTGAGACGCGTCGCGGTGGTCAAAATTTTCTGTCACGCTCCCTCACGCTTTGGATCGGTAATTCCCACGACTACCACATTAGGCAATTGGAAACAGGAAACGGAAACGGAATCCGGTATCCGAACAGGCTCTTACCTTTCTCTACCACGCCCACCATGCCTCCCAAGCCGAGATACAAGTAACATTCAAAACCTATGTGCTGAACTTATCTGATCAGAATCCCAGGGGCTGGGTCGTCCTGAATCAAAGTAGCTCTGACGAACTTTAGAAGACCACAGGCTTGGCATGGTTTTCCGGGTGCATTGAACACTTCAGTTGAGACACCTCTTTAACAGATCTCATTCAAACACAGTTTAACAATGCCGGTTCGATGGTTCAACACGGTTGTTTGGTGGTGGTTCAAGACCAATTCAGCGGTTGAACAGCCGTTCACGGCAGTTTAACATCTGAATGGGTCATTTTATAAGTACTGTTTGCAGTCTCACCTTGGTTCATGTCTGTGTCCCTTAATCATTGTTTTCTGGAGAATTGATTTGTGCTCAGCTGCTCAACTTAACGCAAACACTGGGAGTTGAGCCAGACTTGTTCTGATTCAAATGTGTGAGGGGCACGGTGAAAGTGACGCCAGTGCCGCCACTTGACGCCCTGCCGCCCATGTGGCGCCCCCGATCGGGAACATTGACGCCCCCATGTCACGTCACACCTCGACTGCTGCCCTTATAACCAAGAAAAAAGAATGATTTTGAGAGAAAGATGCTGATACGCACTATTGTGCGTATCATATATCATCCAGGGAACTATCTCAGTTTGCGTCACTAATGAGATATTCGAAAAATAGTCATTGATCTAGACTCACAGAGTCCGGTCCAATTGCTGCATACATGTCCCCGGCCTTGTCCAATAATAAATCAGATATACAAAGCAGCTCTTAGATCATTTCATTCAAGTCTTTGGAATAAATGGCCGGTATGGCCTTTGATTGTAATTGTGTTCAACCGCATCTTGTGGGCACTGATTCCTGAACACCACTGCCATAGGACAATAATTTCTTTGGTGGTAGCTGCTTTTATTAAGGAGTAGGTGACTCGAATGGTGGAATACTAAGAGCCTGAAATAATGATGTAGTTGAACTTGAACCAATGATGAACAGTTGAAGTTGGCACATCGACCGTAATTTATTTGAATGCAGAACAAAAAATTCCATCATTCGGTGCAGCAAGCTGAACATCGGGAACTTGAGACAGTGTGTTTGTTTGTTCAACACTGGGTTCTGGAGAATGCTTTCCCATTTTGGTTCGTCAGAACATTTTGAGCTTATCCTCCACCGTTGAGCTTGCATCAGGCTTCCATTAGTGCAACCCTTGACTTGGAAAGGCCATTCTTTCCTACTATGAATTTCTTTGAACACTGTGTATTGCCCCAAGCCCCGAATATTGATCCCTTCCAAACAACGGGACCAATATGTCCGAAACCCGCAGCGGGGCCGGAAAATGGCTGTCCGAAAACGTATATAAAGGCTCGGTTTTGGAGGACAATTCAGTATCTTGCGCTGTGATTTCTGTGCCATTCTGTGCAAGCCCATTTGGCCTCTGCCGCTCCATCCTGTGCAAGCCCATTTGGCCTCTGCCACCCCATTCTGTGCATGCCCATTTGGCCTCTGCCACTCCATCCTGTGCAAGCCCATTTGGCCTCTGCCACCCCATCCTGTGCAAGCCCATTTGGCCTCTGCCACCCCCTTCTGTGCAAGCCCATTTGGCCTCTGCCACCTCCTTTTGTGCATGCCCATTTGGCCTCTGCCACCTCCTTCTGTGCACGCCCATTTGGCCTCTGCCGCTCCATTCTCTGCAAGCCCATTTGGCCTCTGCCACCCCATCCTGTGCAAGCCCATTTGGCCTCTGCCGACCATTCTGTGCACGCCCATTTGGCCTCTGCCACCCGACTGCACTCTGCTACCAAAGATTACCATTGTGCGTTCTCTAACCCCCCCTGACTCCTGAAGACAATGATACAATCCAGCAGGTACACAGTGAAATCGCTGAACTGCTGAGCACACACACACTCTCTCTTTCAAGCCAGCGACATTCAGCTGACTGACTCCTCACAGAAAAAGCAATACCCATCGGTCTCGATATTGACAACCCCCCCACTTTTGAGCTTTGTTTTTCTTTGCCCCCTTCGTTTTCGTCGGCTTGGCCCTCTGTTATATTGTTCAATCACAAAGCCACATGGCAGTCCCTGACTGAGGTCTGATCAGCCGCTTTCATACTGTTCATACATAATGCGCCATGAATTGGGATTAGCAGAGGGTGGTTTTCTCTCTTGTCAAAATTCTCTGAGAGAAGCCAAGGCCGGGTGACTTCTAATTCTCCAGGGGCAATTTGGGTTCTGGGGGATCGAGGTCGCAATCCAGCAAGTTGCGACTTCTGTTTGGGTTCTGGGGGATAAAAGTCACAATCCAGCATGTTGTGACTTCTGTTTGGGTTCTGGGGGATTGAGGTCGCAATCCAGCATGTTGCAACTTCTGTTTGAGTTCTGGGGGATTGAGGTCACAGCCTGGCAAGTTGCGACTTCTGTTTGGGTTCTGGGGATAAAAGTCGCAATCCAGCGTGTTGCGACTTCTGTTTGAGTTCTGGGGGATTGAGGTCGCAGCCTGGCAAGTTGCAACCACTGTTTGGGTTCTGGGGGATCAAGGTTGCAAGCTGGCAAGTTGCAACCTTGGTTTGGGTTCTGGGGGATCAGATTGAGCTGTGGCCTGGCCAGTCGCAATTTCTTTCTGGCCAGTCGACAATGCTTGCCCCTGATGGTAGGCAGGACAACCTGGCCAGTTGTCTTGCCCCCTATCAGGCCGTTATCACGGGGAACAATCTGCCAAATTGTCTGCCTGATATCGGTGCCGTTATCGGTTGGTTGTGGGCTGTGTGGCCCACCTGATGAGTTCAAAAGAACGAAACCAACCTTCGATGCCCCAAGTTCCTGTAACATGTGGACCGCCAGCATCTCGGGACCTTTTGGGTCGGTTGGCAGGGGGAAGCTAATCTAATTATCCTTGCTTTGTTACCGGCAAAATCCCTGGAACACGCCCTTTGTGATTCGGGCTGTGCGTGAAATGATACCTACCTACTTACCTACCTACCCGATTTTCTTCTTTTTAAAAACTGTTTTAGATCCACTGTCAGGAAACTCCTTCTCAGATCGGTTTCAATGCGCCTGGGGGTACATGTATGTACCCAGATGTCCATAAAAAATTATAATCTGCCTGAGTACAGTTCTCCTTGCGCATCAGGATGCTCTGCCGAATGAAGAATAAGGCGGTCAAGGATATGAAATATTTTATTCAATGCGATGGACCGAGGCATTGTGTGGTATGTTGTATCGGTTAAATTGGAGCCTTTCTAGGTGTGAGCTCGCGCTGCATTTGCTTCACTGATTGCTACCCTGTTATACGACATAGAGACGGATATTTCCTTTTTGGGAACTGCGCGAAAAAAAATTCTCGACCATTCTCATTAGTTCCCGGATCAGCTGTAACGCTGATGGTCCAAAAGGTCGGAGCCAATTTCCCCAAAACGGAGTTTAAAAGGTTTCAGACAGACGTGGATAATCTTATGGAGAGATATATCCTGAGGGCTGTGCAAATCTGTTTTTTTGGCCAGTGCATAATTTATGTGATATAGCTACAAGATCTTCCTTTCGTACGATTTACCACGAAAAAGTGGACAATGCCAAGTATTGAATGAAATTGTACGTCGAGAGTTGTATAGATTATACAGTACAGTATACTGGCTTCGCCACCACCCCTTCATTACTCCGTGAGGGCTCCTGTCTTCCCATTCTATGAGAGCAGCCAGCATACTCTTCACGGGGCCAGTAGTAGCACACTGAAGTCGGTAGACAGCCTAGACTCGAGAGTCGGAGCATGCGCACTACGCAATGGTCGCGGCACTGGGTTTGATATACGGCGCGGGTGAAAATTACGAAGAGATTGGAGCGGCAGGAGGCGCTAGAGATACTCAGACTGATTGCTGTCGCTCTGCACGCGATCAGCGACAATGCGACAGCGAGTATGCCAAGGAAACACTTGAAGGGTATTCCAACAGATTCAGACTACAGTGATTACCTGCTCAATGGCACGGCCCGCTACCAGATTGAAAATCCCTCACACTCGTTGTATCACTTTAAGGCGGAACATTCCAGGTTCACGTTGTTTCCTATGCGTCGTACAGAGGAAATCACCGATGTAACATTTATCCCGGCGGTTCTGAAGAAGAGAATTGAGGTTATCAAATCTAGCGGAATGAGTTCAGATTCTGTCGAAACCCAATCTCAAGCTCTCGGCTACGAATGGAGAAGAAAAAAACCGACTCTGGAAAAGGGAGCCCCTGTAAACGATCTCCCCTCGCCATGTGTATATGACACAGCCATGTGGTATGTAGAAAAATTGTTGTTGATCTTTGTTTTTATACCTTTCTCGCATCACTCACTCGCGTTCACCTGCCCTCTCAATCCCCTCATTCCCTCAATGGCGTCGAGGAGAGCGTTGAAGCGAAAGGCCAAAGACTTCGACGATGCAGCCACCAACCACACTGCCTTTCACAACCCATCGGTGAGACGACTGGAATTTACGGTGACTGCAGATGCAGGATCGGCCAGAACCACATCTACACTGGGAAGGATGTCATCTGTACCTGCCAAAAAAGCCAACTCTCCAGGAGCAACCGATCACAGAGGATGAGGTGCCGGAGCCCGAGAAACAGAAACTTACGAGGGTAAGTTTGCATTAACTAGCAGTGATTGAATTAATTCCAGTACTGTAGTATTACAATCAATTCGTCAAGGGGTGTGACACGTGACCAAAAATTCCATTTCGTCAATTCGTCAACGGGCCTCGGGGTGCGTGACAGCCCAAAAAAATTCGTCAAACAGCAGATGCTTTCCACAGCCCGTAGGACATTCAACTTGGCACTTTAGGAGAAATAAACCACTTTAGCAGAGGAAGGAGTCCGAAAATCAAGAAAAGCATGATTTTACTATTTTTTCCAACATTGGAAGCACATTTTTACACACTATTTCAATCAGAATAGGTGCTGGAGGCTATATACAGACACGAAATCCCTGAATTGCGCCTGCGGCGCCGAAAAATTGACATTTATCACAATTTCAACCAAAATTTGAACCCAGCGTGACAAAAAATTCATTCGTCAAGAGGCTCCGTGACGCGTGACCAAGTTCCAAAATTCGTTACGTCAAGGGCCTGCGTGACGCGTGACTGACGAATCGATTGTAATACTACAGTACTATCCAGAATGCCCAACTGCTATGCGCCGTCAAGGGGTGCCTGGTGACCGTGGCAGGATGGGCGAAAATGGGCGCCAGCGCGGTGTCTGAGGGGGGCGAGGCGTGGTTGAGGGTTGGCCTGACATGTTGGGGTACACTAGAAAAAGGTACTCAAGTTGCCTGGGATATGCACAATCTGCGACTTTGTCCAAAATTCATGCATATTCAGTGAGTGTTTGCGGAGTCTCGATGTAGTTCGAGCAGTTTCAACAATAGCGTTCGTGTGGCCGGACGTGTCGAGACTCAATATACTGTAGTATTTCGTTCAATTCGTATGGTCACATGTCACACGCCCAAAAATTTACGAAAATTTTCGTAAGTCACAGCGTCACAAGGTTTCTGTGCGAAAGGTCCCCTTGAAGTCACTCGAAATTTGCCCAAATTTGCGTCAAAAAAGGGGGTAAAAACGAAACAAAATTCGTAAGTCACGCATGTCCCAGGATGTCATACGAAAGGTCCGGTTCGTAAGCGCTGTCACACCCCAAATGGCCTTACGAATTGAACGAAATACTACAGTATGCATTGAACTCCACAAGCCAAGTGGCTTGCAGAAGGAACTTGAGTGGACCCGTCATTAGCTGCAATGGTGACAGGTATTTGTGGGAATACGAACATCACGCGAGAAACGGTGCTGCGCGAACCTCGAGAGAGTTTAATAAAAGACATCTACAATACAGGATACGTTGCCAAAGGCCTACACAAGATGCTAGGAGCACAAGCCATTTTCTATTTTTGGCTGGTACCAAGGCGACAAAGTGGCTTGTGCAAGCCGACAAAATGGCTTGCAAGCCAATTTGTCGGGCGTGGGCGTGTGATCACAGCCAAATCCACGCCCACGCCCAAAACAAGCCACTTGGCGCAGGTGCAAGCCATTTTGGCACGCCAAAAACGTCGCTCTCTTCACTTTCTGACATCTTTGGAAAGCGAACAAGTGGCCGCCTCCCTGACTAACGAGCTAGAGCATGTCAAGACGCAACTTGGGCGCGCAGAGAAGGCCAGTCCCGCAAGTTCTGCACAAGGCCGCTCGTCTTGCAGGACAACGCAAGTGCCTTGAATGTCTCGTCCTCCAGAAGGTCCAGAAGTTCATTCTCGGGAATGCTCTGCGGGGGCATCTGCTCCAGGAGACGGTCGATACGGACGAAGCGCTGGTGCTTTTTGTGCCACGCCCTACCGAGATAGACAGCACCGCCGGTTTTAAGGCGCGCTGTATCCACGATGTTGATGCCCTCCAACGCATTTTGTATTGCGGATTCGGTGGGGAAGAATGGTAAAGATTTCCAGTTCAAGTTGGCCAAATTAATTTCGCAACCGGCCGTGAGGACCTCGAACGCTCCCTTGGCGGCTACGACGTAGATTTCGCCGCTGGCTGCGTTTTTGAACACGATAGCCGCGTCAGGAGCCGATGCGAAGACAGGTAAACCGACGGAGATATCGGTTGTGGAGGTCAAGTCTGTGCCGGTGATCACAAAGACGACCGGAGTGTTGGCCATTCCGACTTCCAAAGCCCTGCGCGTAAAGTTGACAGGGTCATCGGCAGCCCCATCTGTGAGGAGGTACCACATATTGCAGCTTTTAAGCTCCTCAGTGATTGCAGCATCGTCGAACATGACTTGTTACTGACTACTTTAGACACCTCCATTAGATGCAATCTAATGGTATTTGAAGGGTCAAAAATAAAAAATTTCTCCAAGTCCCCCCATAAAAAGAGTCTGCGATAGGCAGCAGTAACAATGGTATATCAATGGTAGAGAAACTGGCCAAGAGCCCTACCAATTGCAGGGACTTTATGCCCACAAGAGTATGTCTAATTAGTAGGGTACCATGGCATTATCAGGTGTGCCGAAGCTGAATACTAAGCTCTTACCGCAGCGACACGACACGCAATCTGGCTCAGATATTTATTTGAGGCCCTTCCATTCAATTTTCCTCGCCAAGATTCGACGTTGATTTACTCGGACAACCAATCGGCAATATATATTGCATACGATCCACAACACCATGCAAGATCGAAACATTTTTGCATCAAGAACCATTTCATCCGAGAATGCGTTGAACTCGGTATTGTCAACGTTGAATGTTGTCTAACTCTGCAAAACTTTCCGTAAGTCCGATCTCCTTCATGAGCGAGCTCGAATGGAACTTAATCCCATTGTAGCCCGTTGTGACGAAAAAGCTATCGGATACGAAAACCGTAAGGGTCTCCCGTACTCTGGTGAAATCACTAACAAATTCCCAGGAGGGAAAGAAAAAGGCCGCTGCTCCACCGTCAACCGCCCAGTCGCGTCGGGAAGCGGGTACGGTACTAGGTTGAAGGTCTGAACAAGCCTTGTTTGAAAATAATTCCTGACCCAGTGTTTCAACAGAAGAAGGCGTCTTGATCCCATGCGTTCAGAAACCAGCTTCGCTGTCTGCACTTCGGTTTACACTCTGCATTGCGACCCAGTCTTGTTATTCGCACCTCATTGACTGTCACTTAATTTGAGCGCTGTAACAACCGAAAATTCCCAGTGGAACAAATCCAGCTCCGCCTCTGTACATCCGTTTGGGCGCGGCTTCAGTCGACCCAATTCGAATACTTGTAACCCAGACCTCGTTTAGACTTTAGTAGCTCTGAAATCAATGCTAAAATAATTAAATCTCCAGTGGAAGGAGTCCGGAGCCCAGATCCGTCTTGCACTTCCGTCTTGGCGCTGGTACAAACGCGAAGGGTTACTTGTGCGTATGACTGTGTGACGTGACCGTGACATCACACATCACTCTTGCCTCCTCCACCATCGTCGCGTCCGCCGCGCTCGGTCCCGCCTCCCTGAGGCCCCAGGTACTATCTCAAAGGGTTCCTTTGCCCCAAAATCACCGTAATCCCGCGTTTTGAGCAATTTCCACCAGAAACTGACCCTCCAAAGGCAAGATATGGCTTTCACCAACAAGGGCGCGTAAGTCGGTGCGGTTCCTTGCTGGGCGTTTCATAGACTCAAAATCCCCTTTAGATACCCCCATACGTGTCCAGATCACAAGAACTGCACCAGGATCGTTGAAAACCGCGTAATGGATGATTCAAGTCAGTTCACGTATACATGCGGTCTTTTCTCGACTACTGACATTCCGTCTTCTACATTCCGCAGCGCGATTACGCCACGTACATTTTTGGCATGTTTCAGAAGGGAGAGAGCAGGTGCGTGCTGGTGGAATGTTGGCGCTTTTGGCTTTTTGCTCTTTTGTATCATCTACCTCCCATTGTCCGTTCTCTCGCTCCGCACGCCCTCCCGTTCGCCCACCTCGTCCTTCATTGTCTCTACCTCCACCTCTGACTCCGCCTTCCTCTGCTGTCTTCGATATCTTATCCGTCCATTGCTCCAGGCATCGCAGACTCGGAGAGAGCCCAGCTACGTCCTCGGACGGCAGTTCATTCCTCCAGTGCATGTATCGACTAATACTATCGAGGGACCCGCGACCCCCACATGCTGTCGTCTGCCAGCGCCCAATCCGCTACATACAGCGCTCGAGTGAGTACGCCCTTCGCGCAACACCTCTATGCCGCCAACCCGCGACCAACTTAATGTGACCAGCTTACGTGCGTACTTCGGGGACGTGCGGCCGCGGCTGTTTCGAGCACCACACGCCTACACCTCCCAACCTCGCCTCGTCTCAATCGGCAGCTAACTGTAACGCTGCCCAGTCCTCACGTCATCGCGCCCCTATGGTCAGGTAGAACTACCTGACCCTTGAGGCGATGGAGGTGCGCGCACCTCTACGTCCGTCCATTTCCTTTCCGTCTTCCCCTTCCCCGTCCTGCCTTATCTTTACCCCCTCAGGCAATGACAGAGGGGCAACAAAAACCCAGCAAGTCTATGTTGTGTGACTTCACGCACATGTCGAGCAGTGTGTTTTCCACTATGTGTATATTCCCTCTTGTCGGTACTCACGATTTCCTTTCTTTATCCACCTTTCCCCCCCATTGCTGCGGTTGTCGGCACCTACGTCCATGATCGACCCCGCTTGGCCTATTACGCCTCGGAGCGCCGCATGTTCCAGGACGGGCTGCCCCTGAGCGCTGACTACCTCAAATTCGTGCTTGTGGCTCGGTACGCCGCCTTCTCGCACTGCGCTGAACGTGATTGACGCATCGCCTCATCTTCACCGATGCAAACCCGTGAAGCGATTGGTTTCCCACTGGTTTCGCATCCCTTATTTCTTTTTCTCCCCTGCTCCAGGTACATGGTCGTACTCAAAATGGGGATGCTTGTCTTCGGTGTGGTCCGCCTGTTGTTTCAGTTGGTTTTCTGTTTCACCATACTGCAGGGCTTAAGCTCCGAACTCTACCGAGCCGCAGGCGCGCCGATTCAACGTATGTATTGTTTCATCGCGCTTGTTGCGCTCATGCGCTTTCCTCTTGCTCACTTCTATCCATTGTTCCTTGGGTTGCGGAGAGGGCCAGATAAGTCCTCTGCTAACTAGTCGTACTTCTAATCATCTGACGACAACACTTTCTTTCCAGATGCGTCCTCGAGAGGTGAGCGCAGTACGTCAGCAAAAATGGTATGTTTATTTTGCGACAGAAAGTTTCTCGTTTGAACGGTGCGTAAATTATTGCGTTCACATTTTTTTTAACTGATGTTGGGCTAGTATCCGACGATGCACGATCGCAAGTTCGTCCGATACGTAAATACTCAACTCTTCTGGCTGTTCCTCATCCAATACGCAGACGCCTCTGTCCTTTTCTCTCTTTGCCGTCCTTGCGAATATCTCAAGATTCTGATGCACAATGGATCGCGAGTTTTCCGCTTTATATGTGAAGATCGTCTCTTAGTTAATTCTTCTAGTATGGAGCTCCTCGCGGTCCACGATCACCTTTTCCCCCGAATGCTGCACGGTTCCACGGGTTGTGGACTCGCCTCGTCGTAGTTGCTGGGCACTTATGCATGTATTAGTAGCCGAATATATCAGATTTATTGCAAATACACGGTACATATAAGAAACCCTATATAGTAGTACCCTAACACTACTATGTAGTGCTTGGAAGCACTCAGATGCATTGTAGCAAAGCACTCAAAGGTAGTGCCGCAGGTACTACCATGAAGTGTGTATTCGGCCAAAAGGTACTACAGTGTAGTACCTCAAAGCACTACATACGAGTGTGTGCGACACTATCGCTGAGTGCTTTTAGGGTACTCAGCCTAAGTTCTTTTACTTCCCACAGTGTTTCAAGGAAAAATATTATTGCATGCATCGGCTGAACAGAGCTATTTAGGCCTAATAATATTACGGACTATCAAAAGATCAATTGGCCGAGTCCAAGTACCCTGGGCTGTAAATATTATGTGTGCCATCAGCCGATGCCTGAGCTCCTTCGAGATAGAATATTATTCCTAGCATCAGCTGAACCCAGCCATTCACATGTATTAATATTACAGACTATCAAAAGATTGTTTGGCCGAATCCAGGTATCCTGCGGCTGAAATATTATCTGGGCCATCAGCCGATGCTTGAGCTCCTTCGAAATAGAATATTATCACCTGCATCAGCTGAGAAGAGCTATTTAGGCCTGATAATGCTTTCAAAAGATTGGTTGGTTGAATCCAGGTACTTTCAGCTAGAGATATTATCTGTACCATCAGCCGATGCCTGGCTCACTCAAGGTAGAATATTATCACCTGCATCAGCTGAACGGAGGGACTTAGGCCTACTAATATTATGGACTACCAAATATTATCTGCACAATTGGTGGCTATAGAAATGACCCATGAGCTTTGAACTACACCATTCGCAGAATAATATTACAAAAATATGATTATAGTCCGAGTATGTAGGACTTGGCCGAAAATCCGGCGGACTTCGGGGGACCCTAAGCTCTAGGGATTAATCAAATGTAAGGGCCCTGCTCTCTAGGGGATTGTTGACTGCATATTGTGAGCATACTACGAAAACCTAGTCTAGTTTTTGTTGTTAGGTGTTAGGGGCAGGTCAGACTTCCGCCGCAACCGCTGCTTTGCAACAACCACAAAGCTTTTTGGCCTGCAATATGACGGCATTGCTTGAATAGCTTATCAACTAAAATTCTGTCAGTTCAGATTTATTTATTTAGCAGTGCTACCGTTGAAATCGCGAAAATCGCGGCTTGATGATCGTGGACGATGCGCACAGTCACATTGTGGTTTCGTTCAGAAAGTTGGCTTCACGGTCTAATTTGCGGTTTCCTTGGACCAAGGACCCTTCACAGGGCGATAGTTGCAGTGCAGCCTCCTGTACCTCAAGCAATTGCCTCGGGACACTCAAGTGGGGACCTTCCGGGCTCATTCTCCGACAGTGACGGCCAGCCTCTCACCCTGGCCCCGGCATCCTTTGGGCCCTTGCAGTCCAGTGCAACAAGCTTGCACGCTGGCAGAGGAAGTCGCTTGAGCTCGGCTCAATCACCGGAGCGACTGGGGTCTCATCGCACTTCCTCGTGGACAGCATTAACGACATGTTCAACGGGACGAAGAAGATGCCTGTGGCCATTGGACTCATTGTCATTCCGCTGGTGGGAAACGCGGCCGAGCACACGGTGGCCGGCGTTATGGCTTGGAGAGGCCCATGAGAGGCGGTGCCGTACCGCAATTGGCTCGGCCTTGCAAATTGTCTGTTTCGCACTTTCAACCATGGTCCTGGGCAGCTGGATCATCAAGAAGAATCTCGAGGACGCGTTAGACCCCAAGCAGATGCTACTACTTGCAGTCTCTGTTCTTTCATGCATGTATGCAAACGGGAGAAACAAGATGTATAAAGGCCCTGGTGCTATTGGGTGGGGGGATGACTAGGCTTATTCTCGCGGTATACTTCAGGGGCATTAGTTAAGATGGGCGGCCTGAAATACGGCCGGTTTTTTACCACCTTTAATCGATTGTTTTCCTGAAATTTTTATGTTTGCGCCACATCGTGTATGTGTTTTACTTTGCATCATCTCTAGTCTATTGAAACATTTTCTCAGCATTGTATAATCCATCCGACCTTGCGGGCTCTGGCGCGCGACTATCTGCCCATCCAGGGATCCTCGACCGCCGCTGAACGTGCTTTCTCCAGCGGGAGTCTCACTGGTACCAGGGCACGCGCAGATACGAGAGAAGGCGGTCGCGGAGATATTTATTTGGCGCAGCGAGGAATGCGCAGGATGAGTGGGAATGGTAGTCTCTCTTGACAGACGCTCTATATCAGTACTTCCTCGTACCTCGGTTGATACAGAGTCTGTTGGTTACCGCGCTGATTAGCCGGTATCCTGCGTTATTATGTAATCGTCCCAAATCGGGGGCCCACGTGAGCAGGTCCTTGACGCGACTTAGACGTGTTGTGGGCTCTCTGAGGGGCTAGGAACAAATTTTAAGCCTCGAGCCTTGACTTTACCAATAAAAATAAATTTCTGAGCCTTTATGCGCCGCTCGAAGTAAAAAATGGCCTCATAACAATATCATCCTCTGATTTTTCATGCTGCTGTGTCGGAAACATCCATTTCACCTATGAACAAGCTCTAATGGTGCCCAATGTCACAAACAAAGATCTTACATGCTTTGGCAGGAGGTCTGACAAGAAATTTCCGCAGGGAGGCCGAGAAACGCGTCGAAACACGTCTGGCTAATGATTTGTTTGCGCATGCATCCGTGATGGTTACATAATAACGCAGGCTACCGGGTAATCAGCGCGGTAACTAACAGACTATGGGAATGGGAAGTGCAGGAGGCAAGCTGCTCAATGGCCGGAAGACTCGAGCCTTTATATACGTGTGCACTGTATTATTTCGGCCTGATACATACTAGGGAGCTGAAAAGTCACGTGTGGGCCTCTTAGGGTCCTGAATATTGGCTTGCTGGGCGGGGCGACATTCAGGTCTGAAGCCTCGTAGGACTGAGAGAGAGGTGGCCAAAAGTACCTAAACTTAAATCAGCATCCTGTGGTACGCCTGCGCGCGAGTTGCGTATCAGCGGACCACGTGCGCGACTGAAATTCCGCGAGATGACGAAAATTTGGATTTGAAGTTTCAGGACGCGCTAGGGCGAAGCAAATCCAACTGGCGGGTTAGTCCGTAGTTTACCGCGCCACCATGTATTGGTACCCGACCTTATTATATAATCATCGGAGTTTGAATATGTTCCCACGGCCATTCAACGCTTCCAGCACTACCCTCAGCAAAGTTTAAGAGGCAAAGTGTATTATAATGGAATTCTGAAGTAATTTGATACCGTAGAATATATGTTCTCCCGCTTTTTCTATCTTAAATCACTTCCCCGCCATTTCGGATGTCGGTCCGGTGCCGGCCCATCAAACTTCGGCATTGTCGTTCCTCTAGTCTGGCGCCGAGCCTTGGCTGAAGAAGTTGTTATTAGTGGGTTACTACACGTCTATAGGCAGGAAATTTGGTGAAATATGCGTTGAGTAATGCATTTCAAGAACCGAAAATTTGGTGATTATATAATAAGGTCGGGTACCGATCACGGATCAAGGGGAATCGACAGACTACAACAATGCGCAGGTACGAGCACTTTTTGTTGTAGTGTCTGTTTAGGGATGAAATGATAATCTCACATGCGGTAGCAGTAGCCCGCTGCGCGTGAATCAGTGACACTCAATCGCACCCTACGCGATTGGATTCACTCAAGAATAAACGGGGAAGAAAATACTGAACACATACACGAAATGAGCTCCACCCTGCAGCACAGATTAGCTGTCGACCATGAAACAGCTATAACCGGTCCCCAGAGTCAACACCGTGAGCGCGGGATCAAAAGCTTGGCGACGATGTTCACCGCTTGGAATCCCTACTCTATATAGTTGATAAGAACCCCATGCAATTGGCAAGCGAGCACAGCTGGACTGCTCCAGTAGTCTGGTAAAATAATCAGTGAGGTGAATATGGGGATGTGGAATGGATGGCGTGGTGGCGATGCTTACAGAAGCGGGGTAGTTCAACCGGAACGATGGCGGAAGAAGCGTACTGAGAGTGTGGAGAGAATACAGTAAAAATGCTGGTTAACTAATTGCAAGTTAAAACGAACCCAGTTCAAATGGAAGCATATTCGGAGAGGCGTTGATACTAATATCAACATCGGTGGGTGTAGTGTAGCTAAAAGATGGAGAATTAAATGGAACTCTGTCATACGGAATACACTTGCGCACCACAATGGAGGGGCACTACAACCAACAAAAAATCAGTCAGGCTCAAGCTCGCTGAACACACGAATCACACTCACTGGACCGTCCGGACGCGAACCTTCTCATATTAGACGACGTTCTGACCGTTTCTCTGGCGCCATGGGTTTGATGCCTGCAAACCCAAGAGAACGTGAGCAAGACAAAGTCAGGGCGCGCGGCTTACCAAGTGCGGGAGCGTAGTTCGAACCCGGCCGCCACGCATGGGGATCGCATTGCAAAGAGGCGTAACACTAATATCCAGAATACTCCCGCCCAATTTCAATGATCCCTCAGTGGCGTCTTTGCTCTGAAAGCTTATATTAGCGAAAACGATCTTCAATATCTCCTCAGCTTCCCTTACCTTGTCTCGGCAGAGGAGATTCAGCAGTACTGTTCATTCTGTGCGGATTCCACCAATGTCAAAGTCCAAAGTGAGTCACCAAAAAAATTCAGAGCAACAGTGCTAATTAATTTCGATAGACTGGTAGGTACACAAGGTCAGCTATCCGTAGCTGTTGCCATCCTTGCATCGGGGACTGTCGCGGATGAATAAGCGTCACTGGGACTGACACCTCGTGACACGAATCCGATCGAAGGCAGCCATGCACAAGACAACCAGGTAGACTGCACCAAGTGTTCTCTCCTTGAGGCCATTTTGTTGTGAGTGATCAAGCTTTGTGTGTTTAATATCTATTAACATTGCGTAGAGCGAAGAAACTTGATGGTGATACCACACGGGTAATCAAAGCAACGATGACTTCGGGTGTTCTGGAGAATCCAAACTCGCTTCAGGCACACTTCGAAACCAGTCCAAGAGGCAGGCACGGGGTCGAGAGAAGCAACGTGAACTCGAGTCAGAGTGGATGCAATTTTTGACGCTGTACCGATGAAGGCCTTAGAACTCTATCCAGGCTTCCATTCAACAAGTCCAATGGCTGGCCCGAGGTCTGATTTCGACCTTGATATCGACGCCGCCATGAAGTTCGGCAATATGCTTTTGGTTTTGAACAAAATCAATCAGGATTATCAGAGGTAGATGGTGATGATGAAATTCTTGCAAGTGAGCCTTATCCCGTTGAACGGCGGGATTTCTAGCCTTTACGCACTCATTAGTTCATTTATTTCTATTTCATCGCCCATCTCTTTTGCTCACAGCGGGCTCTGGTGCATAATGAGAAGTTCAAATAGTGCATCCCACCCACGATATATGAGCTCCACTGGAAAACGTTCATAGCGCTGTCTGTGAGGTGGCTCATTTAGGGCTCGGAAAAAATGTATGACAGCGACGCGGTGGAAAAAGAGATGATGGATGAGTGGTCCCCGTCGTCGAGGCCGATGAGAACTAGAACACGGTAGTAGACCGCCGGCAGGAGCCAGTTCCAACTTTGTGAGGATTGTTATGCAATCCTGGAGATCGGATAAGGCGTCCTCTGCGTCCACATACTAATTCTCCGAGAGCTCACGAGCTCGACGGGGATCCCAGGCATCTAGGGTCAGGGGACACATGTCTTCTTAGATGCCTATGCATCGGGTGCGAAGGTGCATAACTCCATACTTCGTGCTAACGTCGAGGAGAAGCAGGATTTTGTCCAGTTTCGTCGGATCCGGAAGCAAAAACCTGGGTTTCATGGTTAGCTAGATAGGCAGGCAAGTAAACTTTTCAGGGAGGAATATGGCCGTGAGAAGTGCTTCCATGTGTTTTGCAGTGTCCGCCACGGAAACGATAGAGCAATTGAAGTCCAAGGTGTGGAGCGACTCCGCAACGAGGCGGGCAAAGAGGTCTGGACGCAGATGTCGCTCCAGTCCAGAGGTGTGGAGTAAATGGTGTTTTGGGCTTGAATGACGAGGTTGCCGTCCTCGAGCCATAAGGTTTGAGTTTGAGATTGGGTTCCAACTCTGCGATCCATCTAGCAGCCATATGTGAACAACTGTACGGACGATCAGGGAGGATCACATACCAGTAGAGAGAGATGGGGATCGATTGTTGCTGTCAACTGTTTGTCACCCTCTTTCTGAAGCCTTTAGTCTACTTGGCAATGGCCGTGCCAATCTATTCATTTGGTCGTGATCTTCTATTTAGGCTCGGGTTCGAGTCTTATTGCAAGTAGAATATCAAGTTGAATTTCCTATGAGCTATATATTTGAATTACGAGTCATATTCACTATCTCGGTATTTCAGGCCCTCCAGCATACCTAAAACTACACTATATCAACAATCTAAGTGAATTGAAGCACTACTGCTAGTACGGGACATGTTTCGCACTCTGATGACCAAAACACCCAAAACTGACCCAATAAATGATCGTGGGGTTCTCAGATCAAAGTTGAATGTGTCAGGCCATCTACCGACGTTGAGGAGGATGCAATGGTCGTCGATTCCGAAGAATACAAGTCTATTAAGGCGATGGCTGATGCTGACCATACCTATGTATTTTTTTTTCGGTCCTATCGTGTGATTGATAGTTTGATACATTGAATACATTTCTTCTTTCTGTGCTGCGCTCAAGTGTTAGCTCAAGCCCCCCCCCAAAAAAAAAAGGAAAAAGAAATTCGGTTCATGCGTTCGAACGCCGGCGAACGCCGAACCGAACCTGACGAACCGGAACCCCAGGTTTAGGTTCGGGGTTCGGAGAATTGCCTGAACCGAACCGAAGTTCAGGTTCGGTGTTCGGAGAAAAGTGTCCCGAACCTGAACCGAACCGAACTTCGGGAACACTATCCACGACGCGGAAAAGGCTCTCCCTGCTCTCCTCGCACACATCCAGCCTTTTCTCGACCCGCCCATCACTGCCCTCTTTTTCTCTCCACGCTTGGGCTGCTCCTGGTCTCCCTCCTCCAGACCTTCGGTGGCCCTTGTGTACGGGTTCGGCCGTGCCCGCGCTCCGTCTCCCTCCGACCCGGACTTCCCCGCTGCCTTTCCCTTAGCTGCATCGTAAAGCCCGGTCTGCCGGGACGGCCGTTCCCCCCACACACACCCACACACACCTCTCTTCCTTCCCTGCGTGTATAGCGTGCTCTCTCTCACCCGCGCCGTAGGCGCATCTTCTTTCCCGGACAGATCTCCCTGACAGAGACGACCACCTGCCTTGCTTGGTCGAATAAGATTAGGAGCAAATGGAGGAGGGAAATTCATCGAAATCTTCCTTGGGGTTCGCGCTGAGAAGCACCCAAGAGTAATAGAGGACTAGGCCGAGAGATACGCAGAGTAACAGGAACCATGGGAGAAGACACAGAGAGAAGCTCAAGCAAATTGTGTGGTGCGATGAAGGCAAGCGGCATCGTCGTCGCAGGGGAACATGGGAGGAGAGGACAAGGAGGATTTGATCTCCGATGTCCGCTGATCCACAAACCCTATCTCTCGTGATTAAACATATTTCAAAGACTAAAAATCTGTCAAACGTGCAACAAACTAGCGTGTAAATTCGGATTCAAGGTCCACATTCACGGAGTAAAAACGAGGGCACTTGAACGAAGATGATGTGTAGAAAGAAGAAAAACAAAAAGACAAGTCTGTGAGGAGCAAGGTCTACTTTTCGACCGCATAGACAAGAATATTTACATCTCGATCCACCTCGTTGTCGAGTAGTGTGTAGGCTCTGGGGGGAGACATCATTCCATAGAACTTATATTTGAAGAGGCAACGCACCGTGGGGAGGATCTCAATCACTGGTGATTGATGATCAACCAGAATGCGATTTCGTCACTCGGCTGATTGTATTTGGGTTGATTGTATTTGAGGGTGTCCAGGTTATTTCAACAAACACTATTTGTAAGAAAATTTTCCTTTACTGATGCTCTCCTGCGGTTTTTCCCGGTGGAGGCCCGGGTGATGGACATGGGGGGATGCTGGGGACAAGAGATCCCGGAATTCCTTCGGGTGCATCCTGACAGTACATGGCTGTAATTCTGAAGAACATATCAGAAGAGGAAGCTGGCCAGCCGAGAATAATGGGAAGGCACCAAGAATGGTTGTTAACACTGCTTACAGATTGAGAGAGAACAGAAAAATGGAGAGCGACCCAGCGTTTTCCAAATGACCTAGAAATGAGAAAGATTCTAGTCTGAGGACCAGTTGAACAGTGTGCGCGCAGTACCGCGCTGTGCTTGCTTTATCCTTGTAGTGGTCTTTGAACATATTTCTAGTGTCTGTTCTAAAATGCATGCCAACATACTTTTCTCGGGTTTTTATGGTCAGAGTGGTTTCTCCCAGTTTGAACACGAGGTTTATTGGTCCAGGCCCGAATATCATGACAATGGTCTTGATCATGTTTATCACGATAAAGTTCCGTGAGCACCACACGTTAAGTGCGGTCAGTCGACGCTGCAGTCCCTTGGCTGAGAGCGAGATGAGGAGAATATCATCGGCTTGGGCCAAGATTGTGATTCTAGTACCAGATAGAATTGGGTCGTCTATGTCCTCAAGCATGATAAGGAATATTTTCTAAACATTGTGGCTGTCATTTTCTATCTCTTCCTGAGGCAGAAGTAGAATGCACGTTCATTTTCTGGTGGAATCATGGTTCAACTCCATGCTTATTCCATGCACTTCCGTTCAATAACAACCACACAGTTGATGGTAAAGTTGAAAGGATGTCTCACACGACCCCTGGTCGCAAAATTCGCGTATGAAATCACTCAAGTCTTTGAGGCAACTCCCATGTTCATTCCCTCTCTTCCCCCCTCTTCCTTTGCCGTGGCTGACACTACCGCAGCGTAACAATTAGTTTCTTTTACTTACCGCTTCGCATTCTACTTTTGATAGACGTTCTGATAACGAATAGCTCGTCAAGTAAGGTAGTTGGGGTCCAAGGCGAAGGCATGAGAGGCTTGTGCGCGCTGGGATACTCTTGGGAACACAGTATTCAGAGGCTGGACCATGCTGTGTATAATTCTATCACTATCACTATCATACCGGCGTTGTCGCTGATTACGAAACCAATATCTTGCAATGTGCTGGAATCTGGAGCGTTCAATGGGGTTTGCGTCATAGGAAATTAGGAATAGTAGAGCGAGAGACACTCACAATCGAGCGGGCGAAGTGGATTTTATATGGCCGCAGGGAGAGCGGTTTGAGTGATGTCACAGATGTGATGCGACGCGTAATCTCCTTCTCATTTAGAGCTATCATGTCGCACGCAGTTGTCTTGCCTCGGATCTTGAGTCTGGAATCGGCCCCGCAATTTGTTGCTTGACAATCGCTTCGCCGTGCTGCCAAATTTTCAATTCTTTCCTCCACCCCACAGTCACCGCTTTTTGCGCCGTAGTCAAAACGACAGCTTCCGGGGGCGTCGCTTGGGCAGCTGTGATGCGAACTGCGAGATTCGGGTCTTCCGGTGATGCTGCGTGTGAATCGATGTGCTCTGTGACTCCTCGAGCATCAACTTGAACAGACCGAATAAACCGGTCTTTGTAGACGACCCAATTCGTGCCGGTAACTTCAAGCTTGTGGATGCGCAACACTTTATTTCGATGAAAATATTTGCGGGCAAGCAAGCAGGAGGATGATCAAAATGCCAAGACCAAACTGAGACGAGCGTTGGCATGCGGGTAAGTTACACGCGACATGTGCTACTACTCCTCTTCATGGAGACGCGACCGTCGAGCTCCGTCCAGCTCGCAAAATACCGAAACTTGATAGGAAAGGTAAGCAGGATTAGCAGATGTTCACGGAGTTCGACGGCATCGGCCTTGTGTATGCGAAGCCGAAGCTGTTTTGGCGGGCGGAACACGTGCTGATGGTCTGCTAGTCCTGAAAATCGGGCGCTATAAGGCCCGTACCTAAAGGTAGCAGGAATTCAACAATAATCCATTAAAGTGCATGGGGGCCCCTGGGGCCCATGTACTTAAAACATGGATTGTAGCTAGTGGGGCCATTTTGACCATTTTTCATGTAAATGGGCCAAAAATGGTCAAAATGGCCAACTTCCGACCAGTCTGGTGAGCTCAAATCCCTATCAATTTGGGTCAAGTAACATATGGTTGTGGTCGCATTTAAGAGTACTTTCAGCCTATATACACCATTTTGGGTCACCACATCAATCTCAGAATTCGATTTTTCAGAATCCCTCATTTATCTGATTACGACTGAACTGTACAGATTTGGTATGGTGGAAACAGTCTAGATCTTCATGAAATCATCGGAAATTAATTCCACCATCTTATTTGAACCGATTCGGCCCAGAAATAAGCTCAAACGGCCGCGTGCAATACTTTTGGCCGCCACTGTATGTATATCCAGGCTCATACCTTGCGGCCAGCAGTATGCGGTGCATCTCATATTTCATCTGGGCTAATATCTTGGGACCTCATCCAGGCTCATACCTTGGATACTGATGTGCAGGATACACTGGGGCTTCAGCATGGCTGTTTAAGGCTTACTTGAGGGCGTGGTCTTTCCCAGTTGCAACTGGGAATGACCACAACTGCCATTTATGGTAGTACCCTGCTCCTTCCCATTTCCACAACTGGGAAGGACCACACCTGCCATTTATGGTAGTATCATGGTCCTTCCCATTCTCACAAGTGGGAAGGACCATCATGTATACAACCCACATTCCCCCACTAAATAGTGTGGGGCATGTTGGCATCATGTCATAAAATGTTCGGCATGACAGGCAGCCTTGAAAATATCAATTAAATTGCAATTAACTATATTTACACTCTAGGATTGATGGTTGTTGATAGCTGTTGGTGTACTGATGACTTCGGGATATCCCTCAGCTTTGATGATAGTTTATATTTGTTTGCATTTGATCAATTGTCAGTCATTTCCGTTGACTTAGCCCAGCTGCTTATTTCGGAAAAGGCTAGAAAAATGATGTTGCCTCTATTTGGATGAAATCGATGGTCCGGCCATTGCCTTGCCTTTGATGGCCTCCCGAAATCTGATATAAGCACTTTTGACATTTCATATTGCCGGGGTTGGGGAATTATTTTGCATTTTGCAACCCAACCAGGTCCTGGCTCAAAAAATGATGTATATAAATGTTGTGGCTCTCAACAAGCTCTACGACATGGTACTACACAGCAGGCATATTTCTGATGACCTTCCTTTTTGGGACACTAACACTTTCTTCCCAAAAAGGAAATTTTGTCGAATATTTTTTTGGCTTTTTGGTTACAGCTAATGTCGGAACCGAAGGCGCGAGTGAAAATTTCTTGTTTTGGGATGTTTTCAAAGAATTGTTAGTAACTCAATCAGTTCTGCACCGATTTGGATGAAACTTAGGTAGATTTGGCGGGCTAATTCATACGCAATTAGTGATTCCTTGAGGTCAAATTCGGCACCGATGCCTTCAAAACGTGTGGTCATCTCAAAGACGCCAAATCGGGCTTGCCATTGTTCAATGCCTCCTGATTGTCCGACGTTTAACGTCAGGCTCACGCCTTTGGCCACTCTCTCCGGCCGCAAAACCTGCTCATCTGCATTATCCCGCGTGTGGCCCGGAGGCGGGGCTCTTGTGTGTATTCCGCCTGGGAAATCTTTCACTTGGGGCCTTTGCATGACAAAGTATCCCATACAACGTCGTCCACATTGAATGCACGCCCATATTTCAAGTAAAACAAGTACTGCAACTTCAGGACGGAATCGCGCGAGTATTCTTGCAGCCGTTGTTCGTTCTCAGCGGCGTGTGCGCGTCGTGGAGGATGGGAAATCACCGCCACGGAGGTTGATGGAGGTGTTCCGGGTTTGCGGCATGTGAGTGAGGGGAGGATGGAGCTGCGTTCTTCGCTGCCACATGCACCGTGTTGGAGCACTTGGGGCTATTGAATGGGCCCGCAGAAAATGCCACGACTGCCGCGGCACTGCGGGGAACTGACGCGGCGGTGGCTGTGCAATTGCCGCGACGAGGGCGAAGTGCCGCGAAGTATTTATCTCCTTCCACAGCATGCTAGGAAGCTAAAATCTAGTGAGGGGAATTTTCCTACAATTAAATACATCTTTTAGCACAAGAAAATCATTGAACAAAATTTCAACGATATGTCGGAATTATCCCAAGATGGATTCCAACCATGAACTCCCCGCCCCAGTAGCGATCAAAATACTGTGTAAGCATATATAACACCTAAGGACATCAATTTGAAGAGTCCTCGGGCCAAAGGACTTCTATTAAAGGGCAGGAGGTTGTGACTTTGCTTCAGAAATGAAGTCAGACCTAGCTGTTGTATTGTCATCATGGTCAACTCACTTTTCCAGAACTTTAATTAACTCAGAATACCCACAATCTACCAAGGTCTGTGTGACACTTATCCCCTCACATCCCCGCAACGCCGCATCACGTCCCCGCACTTTCGCATCAACGCCTCGGCAATGCCGCGTCAGTTCCCCGCACTGCCGCGTCAGTTCCCCGCAGTGCCGCGGCAGTTCCTCGCACTGCCGCGGCAATTCCCCGCAGCGCCGCGTCAGTGCGCAGCAGTGTCCCCTCAGCTCAGATTGATGCGGAGGCAAATCACAAAGTTGTCTTGACTTTAAATTAAGGACCAGTCGACTGGACTGAATATCTTATATGGCTTTCAACATTCTTTAGTTCAGATACCATAATATTCAGGTGGTCTGCGGGTAACAAGATCGTGTACTCGTTTATTGATGCCCTCAAAATGGCCCTCCCACAAATCCGCCGGACTGAGGCCTCGAATAGGATGGAGGTAGATTGAATCACACGTGAATCCATGTTTGAAAATAGTAGTCTTTATTAAACAAATTGATTCGGGGTATTTCTTGTATTATGACCTCGCGATAGTGCATGCTGAATGGGAGTCATTTTGAACTCCAGCTGGGATAGTACTGCATTATGTGAGTTACGTGTATATATTATATCGAATATCCCCAAGTTTGACTGTTCAGATTGAATACGGCCACAAGCTCTTGCTATCCAAACAATCTGCTAAACCGTTTGCAGACCATAGCCTGAGTAGCCCAAGCTCAAATTAGGTGAGCAGAACATGCACAGCAATTCCGCGGCATTTTACTGGCACTCTTCATGTGCGACAATCCCCGTTGCTCGACTGAATGTTTCCAGCTGGTGGGATGTGGTCCAACTTCACTTCCCAACAATCCATGAAGTGATTCGTTCTGGTAGATCAACACATAAAATTCGGGGTGAAAGATTGAAGTTCAGAGCAGTATAATTTTGGTTCAACCCTGATTAGAGGAGAGGACTGTTGTACTCTCGGATAGGTGTCCAGGTAGCCCTCCAGAAAATCTGAGGAGGTCTGCGGCTCCGCTGCGGTACTCGGCTGGTATCCTTTCAGACCTGCGGGTTGGTTGCATGTATCCTGAACACCAAGATGAGGAGAGCTGATATATATTGGTTGGTCTTCAACAGTACAATCCTGAATGATGGCGAAGAGTCCGAAACTTGCCTCAGATCACAGAGTACGTCGATTTTGATACGGTGAGCGCTCTGGGAGCGTGGTGAACTGGCCCATCTCCGAGGGGGAGAACATATGTCAGTGACATTGTTTCGAGTGAGGATGTGGATTGGAGATATCCAAGGTAGTGTTGCTGCAGATTGAGGTGAGCCGAGGCGATGCGGCCAACTCATCTCAACTCGATCAAGCAAGTTGATTCGAGTTTTGATCGAGTTGAGTCGGACGTTGACTTAGAGGTCGTGCGCATTCAGAGAGACTGAATTAAATGAATGTAGTATTCACAAAAATTAAAGATATGAATTAAATTGTATTAGAAGTCTCCGGCGGCATTAAGCAAATGACCAAGCTGGATTCCAAGGACAGTCGAATAATTGCTCACTGTACAGATACCATTTTAATCGGTGACTCTCGGGGAACCTCGCAGTCTATTAGTGATTTGTCAAAGATTGACCGGAAACCCCCCACAATGCCGCGTCACTCGACCTCCTGGCCATTCCTTTGTCAGTGGAAATGTAACTGGAGCATGAAATGAAGGTTGGTTACATCAACTCGAGAGCATATTCTGGGTTCTCATGGTTCAAACGGGTCAACTAGAAATCCTCTGGAACATCACATCATGCCATTAATATTGGAGTCTACGGTGAGGGGAGCAGCAGCCAATCCGTATTCACCATGGGATAGCCATGCTCCTTCTCCGAGGCCTTAAACGCCATGGCTGTAACGTTCGCCCGTCGTCATCATCATCTGACAAACTGTCAACAACGGAAACCAACGAACCTTACTCTATAATAGTGAAATTTTGTCGGCTTTTGGGGCCGATGTTTGGGTCGACCAAACACTTTCCTTATTTAGGGTGGTCGTGGGAACGTTGGCCTGAAATAGGGCAATAGTCGTGCGTAAATCATTGCATTCCTACCCCAACGATAAATTTCCGGCGAAGATTAGCAGGGCCGATGGGACACATTGCAGCTGATTTCAAAAGTGTGTACGGGTTTTACGAAACGGTGGTGCTCGATTTGTGCTTACCATTGTTTACACTGTGGAGCCGACAAGGGGGAATCGGGATTCGAAAAAATTTCAGAGGGTCGATATTTTTTTTCGACCTCCCGTCTTCTTTCCCCCCTCCTCCCCCTTGAACGTTCTTTGGGTACTTTCCTTGTACTGTATTATTTCATTCAATTCGGCAGTCACGTGATTTGGGCCCTGCGCCAGAAAATCCGATAAATCGAGAAAAAAATATTGGCGGGGTCAGAAATTTTCGGTGTGACGCGTGACCGCCGAATTGAATGAAATTATACAGTATTTTGGTTATCTTTCAACTGATATAACATCCTCCAGACCAACCTCATTGGGTTTCAAGTACCGCTGAGGTGCTCGCTAAGCTTTCGTGAGCCTCAACCGACCCACCAACAGTCATTTCTTGCTTTCGACACCCTCCAGAGCCCCGCAAAGGGCTTCCAAACCTCTCTTTGCATCCTAATAACATATAGTAACAATTATTTTTCGGCCTTCCCCCTGTTGGAATATGAAGCCAGTACATTACTAATGGTACTCGGGCAGATTCTTCCAGTATATTCTCCCCAAGTCTTGCTTACTCATTGCTTACTATTCTATTACCAATCCAGCAGTATAAAAAGCCCTTGTAATGAGTTAGTAGTACTTCACTGGTTTGCAAAGAGATAAATCCTCTTGCACAACTCTTAGCCTTCTGAGCTTACTTCAACACCCCCCTCCACCCCTTCCTCTGTCCAAAACTTTAATCCCGATTCCAGAATTTAATGGTAGGGTCGAAAGGATCCTTTGTGGACCCCACAATGAATAGTCGAATCGACTCAGCTCAATTCAACGAAGTCAGTAACTAGACAGATAAACTCCAGTTTTTGATGCTGTATAAAATTTCAACTCATTAGTGATTTCCCCTGGATTTGGAACACAATTGAAATTACATTCGAAGGAGAACAGAAATGCACCAGGATGGCAAGAGGCATAAATTGCAGCTGAAGTCCAGACAATTTAAATTTGTGGGCCTTACCGATGAATCTCGAACATGGCGGTATTATAACCCAACTGTGTCTCTACATACCCACATTAGCTACCAATACTTACCACTTCCTAGTTTATCTAGAGTACTGCCGCGTAGCCATTATGGCCAGGTACGGCAACCAATAGAACTTCAGTTCAGTTCAGTTCAGTTCAGTTCAACCCATCACGAAACAGATTCTGACGTCTCGGAACATGATCTTTTGGATTGATGATGGGAACGAGACACAGAACGAGATTCCGGCTCACCCTCCCTCGCTTGAGGGGGAGAGTTCTGGTAATGACAAGCAAACGTCAGATGTGCCACAGCAATCAGGTGAAATGGAAAAACCTGATAGTCCCATAGCGGTGACATCAAGGCCAAGTAGAATCCCGCAGCCAGTTGCAGAGTCCCGAGCGCGAAGCCTAAGGTCCTCGAACAGCAGTACAAGGCCAAATTATCGGATTATTCATAATCCGGCGGCCAGAGGACCGAAAGAATGGCAGCATCACGTCCCGGTGTATAATGATGAAGATGACCAAAACCAAGCAGAGTTTGCTTTGATCTCGACATCCATTGTGAATGGTGATCCTTTAGATGTTGCTGATGCAAAAGGTCGTGAGGACTGGCCGCGTTGGAAGGAAGCCATGGACAAGGAGATTGCACAACTCAATAAACTCGGCACATGGGAACTTGTAAAGTGCCTGGATGACAGAAAGCCGATTGGTTGCAAATGGGTCTTCCGAATCAAAAGGGATGCACTGGGAGCAATAGAAAGATACAAAGCTCGATTGGTGGCCTTGGGATATTCTCAGATCCCAGGCATGGACTTTTTCGAGGTTTTTGCTCCAGTGGTGCGGCTAGAAACTATGAGGCTATTACTCGCAATCGGCGCAACGCTGGATATGGAGATCCACGTGGTTGATGTCATTGGCGCGTATCTCAACGGCAAATTGAAGGAGAAAATTTATATGAAGCAACCACCATCATATGACGATGGGACCAGCAGGGTTTGCGAGCTCAAACTCACTTTATATGGTCTAAAACAGTCAGGCAGAGAGTGGAATAATACTTTGGATAGTTCATTCAAAGATTTAGAATTCACTCGGCTGCTTTCAGACCAATGTGTGTACTGGCGGCAGACAACCCAGGGTCTATGGTTCATTGCAGTGCATGTTGATGACATGACACTGTTTGCTTCGTCCCGAACAGCCTTAGACCAGATCAAGGGGGAGATTAAACAAAAGTTTGAAATCTCGGACCTCGGAGAAATTAAACAGATAGTTGGTCTCAAGGTTACTAGAGACAGAAAGAAGCAGACGCTTCTCTTGACGCAGGAGCCGTACATCTCCCGAATGCTCGAGAATTTCGGCATGGGAAGTTCGAACCCAGTTCGGATGCCGCTTGATCCGAACATCAAACTTCTCCGCGCGGCACCAGGTGAACCGGTACTTTCTCCGAGCAAGGGAAGTGAATACCAATCGCATGTTGGATCATTCATGTGGGCAGCACTTGGGCACTCGGCCAGATACTGCATTTGCAGTTCAAAATTTGAGTCAGTTTTCCAGTAACCCAACAGAGACTCATTGGACGGCAATCAACCGTGTTTTGCGCTACCTAAATGGAACACGCGACTTGGGCATCACCCTCGGGGGAGCTAAATTTGCTGACTTGATTGGATTTTCCGATGCTGACTGGGGAAGCAATCCAGTAGACCGCAGATCAATCTCAGGATTTGCATTTCTTGGCAAGAGCCTAATTTCTTGGAACTCCAAGAAACAGCCTACTGTAGCCCTTTCCAGCATGGAAGCAGAGTACATGGCAGTCAGTCATGCAACTCGCGAGGTGATCTGGCTTCATAAATTGCTTCTGGAGCTTGGCTTACTCTCGGAACATCCAACCGTGAATAACGTCGTCAATCGAGGAGCCATTGATTTCTCGAAGAGCCAAACATTCCACGGACGAAGTAAACACATCGACATACGGCATCACTTCATCCGTGAGCAGATTTCATCACAGGAAATCGAAATCACGCACTGCGCATCCGAGGATAACTTGGCAGATGTTCTTACTAAAGCATTGCCATATCTGAAGCATTGGGATTTAATCTCTAGGCTTAGGATGACTTAGGAGTCGAGGGGGAGTGTTGAAAGAATATAATTAGGTACGCCTCCAAAGGCATCGGACTTATTATTATTATTACGCCGAGCCCGTATGCCCGAGGCTGAGGGAAATGACCGACGGATATTGTAGTATAGTGTAGAACCTTCTAGATATATTGTGTAGTATATAAGGCTGGGTTTTCAGCCAACTAATATTAAGACCTTTATCTCTTCACACTCTCTCGACAACATACTCTCAACAAATATTGAAGGTGTAAACTTTCAGCACAGTTAGGGAATGAAATGGGTTCCAAAATATGCAGGCATCGGCTGATATTAGGGCACTTCCTAGGCTGGGCCGCGCACAGGAATCAAATGAAGGCATTGAGGTTGCGATGTCGAGATGTTTGTTTCTTGCCTGAGGTAGGATGCAGAAATAAGTCCAATAGGATCAGGACAATGAGGCGTTTTGATTACTCTGACAGGCCAAAGTGTAGCCTTCCGTTAGGAAAATTTGCCCAGAGTAAAATTGGGTACAAGGTAGAGAATTTAGCGGCATTCATCGATGGCGGTATCGATGCTCAACACCAGGATTTGGGACAAAAATCCAAGCGGGCTGCAAACTGACCTCAGGGCTCAGATCAACCCGGGTGTGTGTGGGCCAAACTTATTTGGGCTTTTCCCTCAACTGCTTTCACGGAACCATGTCGGCCATCGGCCGGCAACTGATTCGATCAATTTTTTAAAGTATGGTGCCCTCGGAGCCCACCATCCTCTTGCGCGATGATTACCAGAGCACTCAATGTTGTGTAAGCCATCGAATAAAAATGGACTCATGGCCAGGGTGTATTTGACTAGGAAGGGATGCAGGGTGCCCGGGTTAAGACAGAGTTGACAAAAGGAGACTTGAAATGGGGACGGGGAAATGTGGGAGAAATGGGAAATTTGGGACAAACGCCAAACAATGACAAATCCTGGGTACAATATTAAAATTGATTTGAAGCTCCAACATCCACGAAGATTCCGGGGGACTCTGATACGATATTCAAGGCGAAATCATAAAGTTAAGTTTTGAAGTTTGACTTAGTCCGCCAATTTGAGGCTGCGCTTGAGTCCCTCCTTTTTGCCCAAAGGACAAGTCCGGGTAAAAGCAGACCTTAACTAGGAATTTTCTCATCCATTTGCCTGCCTGTGTACTGTACCTATCATTTGGTTCAATTCGACGAATAGCGTGGGGGGGGGGTGGCGCAGAATTGATTTCGGTCCGATCGGGGGGTAATATGGTGAATTAAATTGAGCTGACCCATCAACACTGATATAAGCACTAAGAATTGAATGTGTTTCTGCGCGGATGAATTCATTCAGTCAGATGATTTCATCTCGTTGAAACCGAGTCTTCAAGCTTCCACAAGACTAGACGACTCACCAGTGCATCCTGCCTACCCCAAAGTCGAATGCAGAGGTGAAGTACTTCAATTGCAGTGCTAGTTCTCCAAATGCTCGCAGCTTGCTTTGAATTGATTGTGGTTCAAACAAATATTATCTCTACGTCCCGGTACAGAGCCGCGGCACTGACGCGCACCTGCCGCGCACCTGCCGCGGCACTGCCGTGGGTGGCGACCTGAAATTTAAATATGAGTTTGGACAGGTGCAAAGGGCATTTCTAACTGCCCTTTCGATGCATGAGCATGTTTGATGCCACCAAAGAAAGAAGTAGTGCAACTTAATGAGAATTTGACTCCTCCTCCACCTTATATCATCCCATTTTATGTTGAATTCATGGAAATATGGGCCAAGGGCCTCGGGGAAATGCCCCCGCGGGTCTACAACACAAAATACAGCCCCGTACGACACCCTAAACAGTATCCCAAATTATGCATAGGTGCCGCGTCAGTGCCGCGGCAGTGCAAGACATGGAACGTGATATGCGTCGACCCGGAGCATCTGCGCGACAAAGCTTGGCGTGAAATCACTGCGTTCGCTGTCTATCGTACCAATCTTGTGTATGGCTGTGCCGACGAGGCACATCTTATCAACATCTGGGGCGCCGACTTTCGTCCGGATTTCAAGCATATTGGCGGATTCTTTCGTGGCCGTCTCCCATTCCACGCTTCCATCATGGCTCTCTCGGCGACGCTACAGCCTGGTTCGGCCACTATATCTGTTTGCTCGAGTCTCGGTATGTTAGACGACAATTTCTACATCTTCCGGAGCACCAATGAACGCCCGAATACGAAATTCATTATGAACCGCTAGAGAACGGCGTCGGAGGGAAGATTTCCCTCAGCTTCTCCAGTATCTGAATTCGCGCCGCAAGTCTGTCATCCATTGCCGCATAATCGACGACGCGTCTTTCTCCACTTATGGAAGGCGCTTCCCCCGGGACCCCATCGACTTCGCCGGTTGAAGATGTACCATTCACTGCGATCCTGCGAGGAAAATGAGGAGATTCTTCGGCTGCTTGATGAAGATCCCGAATGTCAAGTGGTTATCGCGACGATCGCGTTCGCGAATGATCTCAATGTGAAAGCTTTACTCGACAGCATCTCGCTCGGGTTCCCAGACACCGTGGACCAGCTATAGCAGGAGAAGGGGCGCGTTGGAAGCAACTCTGAAACAGCCACTCGGGGAGTGGTGCTTTTCCAGCCAAGTACACTTGCCGCCGCTGAGAAGCAAATTGCGGGTGGGTCTATATTTCCTCAATTACGATGTGAATTTAATTCTATCGCAAGGTTCTTCCGCCAATTTGACAAAGCCACCAAGGCGCTGAAATCGAAACGTCAGCCGAAATTCCCGCTACCGTAAGGTACGGGTCTTATAGGGAGCATGATTTTTGGATTTCGGCCGTGCATCACATTTTCGTCAGCAGTTTTTGCGTAATCCGCTTTCCTCCCCGCCAAATTGTTTCGGCTTGCGCCTGCCGTTCCTCCTGCCGCCGATGCCGTGAGCAAAGTAATAATCCTGCTTATCAACTGGTGACGTGGCAGCTTCTGGACCTTACCGCTACTTACGTCCACATATCGTTCTCCCGCATCACCACCATCGCAGCTATGGCACCCTCAGCAACATTCTGCAAGATCCCGCTCTCCACCTCTGCTTCTCGCTCTGCCAAATCCCTGATGACTCTTGATTGGATTCTATTGTCCGGCATATCAATCTGTCGCCTCCGGTCTTCTGACTCTACCTTATGGCGACGCTGTCTGCTCCATGCACATGGGACTTTCTGTAACCATTGGTCTTCCCTGCAACCTTGTCATAGGGTGTGATGGTTATTATTTTGTGGCCATACCCTTCCACATGCTTCCTTTCATCTTTCCTCGGGCATTGTTCACCCTGGCCAACAGCAACCAGTGCTCATTTCCATCAAATTGAATATGTTCAGAGTCCTAACCTGCTGCGCAGATTTATCCTGCCATTCGGCCTCAAATACCTCTGCCATGGACATTGATCCCCGGGTGGCCGACAATGCAATGCCTTTGCAGCATAAGTCTTCATCCACTATTGCTTAGTTGACTTGGTACTTATACTTTTACCAGTTCCCAGACATCGCTGCATCTGTGATGAACCTTTGGCGTCTGGTTTGCCGCCATTGATTACATCTAAGACTCATATGATTTCGTTGACGCTACTGCGCGATATATTTCTTGGATATCATGCTACCGTTCCCGCATCTCTGTATTTTATTTGCAATATAGTGATCTCTTGATTTACATGCCATCCCGCATGCCAGTATAACTTTAGTGCAATGCCAGCATTTTCTCCTGCATCATATTGCAACAGGTGCCTGCGTCGATTACGCTGTGGATTCCTTTTTGTCTTCGCAACCTGACCACTCAGCCTGTCGTGCCCCTCTCAAAATTTTGAGTCTGCTGCCAATATGTCGAAAGCCATTTTGAATGTTTGTCTCGAGGCTGACCATAAGCAAATGTCGACGGAAATTTTATCACACCTAGCTGCTGCTTTAAATGTATCTGTGTCCGGTGTTTGTACAATCCTTTTTAGACTCCGTGTGGCCATACGGAAGCATGCAGCACCATTGCCGCTGCGAACACGAACATTCATTCCTCTGCGTCAGTTGCTGACTTTTTCAACTCCTTTGAAAGTCACTGAGAGCCTGTTCTTATGTCAATTGCTGCATTGCGTCACCTTCATATTCCAGAAAGATCCACAGTTGAGTCTCGACGTGCCGCTATTACAGAGCACATATTATCTGGAAAATACACATAGCTAATCTTCTGATAGTTGGCTAACAATGTTGCAGGACGCAAAATTGGTGAGATACGTACCCGCCCGACAAACTTCCAGACCACCGGGGACTGTACGTCGCTCACAACAAAGCCAAACTCATCCAACGAGACTACAAAGATAGCGACGGCAGCTTGATTGCACCATACAAGCTATACGACAAGCTGACCGAAGGCACCCTTGTTCTCGTGATGGTCTCACTCGTCATGACAGACCAGGAAACGCACAAAGGGGTACCAAAGCAGGACAGAAAGGCACGTCGCTCATAATTTCATTTTCTTCTAACCTAAATCTATCAGGTGTACCACGTTCTCGTCGACAGACTCAAGATCCTTGACTGCGGAGACGGGGAACCATAGGCTCCACCGGTTCCTGCGATGCATGAACACCGTTATTATTCCCCCGCGATGCCGGCCAAGAAGCGAGTGAGGGATGATGGCGCCGATGTTGCATTTGATAATTTTGGATCCAAATCGTCGCCAACCAAAAAAGCAAGCGCAGGTGGTCAATCCATCTTTTGTTGCTCTACCGACTCGTATACGGTATCGCTGGACATTCTTTCACTTATACATAGTTATTATACTTGACCAACTCTTATTACACGTCTTTACTTCGTATCTCACTCGACTATCTGATACGTTGAAGTCTAGTTGTCTTTAACCTCAGGTAGCGGGCCGTGCCGCTTGTCGGCCTTACATGCTTTTCGAAACCACTCGAGCACGCGAAGGCTTTGCTTCTGACAGAGAAGGAGTGTTACATTGGGACGCTCAACCACATCTACCAGAACCCCCGCTCGAAACAACCACCCTCGACTACATTACCGCTCAACGTCTTCCCTGCTCCTTGTGCGCCACCCGTGATAACACTCACCGCCTCTTCCTCCCGGCGTGGAACTCCCTCTCTTCGTTCATCCCACCGTCGAAACTATCCCCGCAGCAGACAAAAAACTGAAGCTGACAAAGAAGGAACGCGAGAAGGCGGAGTCTACGCTCACAGACTTTGGCGAGACTGTCCGTCGGAACAGGGCTGACCAAAACCGACCTAGATCGTCATTTTTCCCAACCTCCATCATTTGCGCGCTCCTGGATAGCCTCCTCTCCCTCGATTCTCTGGAAAAGCTCGAGCCGGTTCTACAGTCGTGGATTTTTGCCGCCGGATACCGAGTTCGGCTTTATGCTGTTGTTCACGCCCTTCGGACGACAATCAACTCCCAGCGCGAGACTGCACGGCTAGAACGAAATGCAAAACAGCGTGCGACTCGTCAGAAGAAGGATACTTACGTGTCTGAATCGGAGGACGAGATGGACGATGAGGAGGAAGACGAGCAGTTGAGTACTGATGAAGAGGAAGATGCTCACCCGCGTTCGTCGCCCATTCCTCCTTCACCCAAGCGGCAGCGGCGAATTCTGGAGGAGGTTACGAATGCAGAAAAATCTGCGCGTCCTACAACCAAGAGAGCCGCGCGGAAGCCCCTTCAATGTGCCGCGGAAGTAATTCAATCCTATTCAGCCCCTTATAGGACTTCCTGACGGCGCGCCGTACAAAACTAATGGGTTGGAACTCGTATTCTTATTCGATATTGTATTTGCTTTCCCTTTCAATGTTGTGTTACCATTGTATTTGGTATTATGCAATTAATTCTACTTCGTCTTCACCTTCACTTTCACTCTCCGGCTCGTCACTCTCCAGCTCTTCGTCCTCTGATTCCTCTTCTCCTTCCTCCACCTCGGAACCACACAGCCGTTTCAGGAGATCCTCGAACTCCTCCGGTTCATACCAATCATCGCATAATCTGCCGGTTTCATGGTCCACGATAACCATCAAATCCGACCCGCTGCAGAGAGGTTCATCGCTATGATCAACGGTATCCCACTCTTTAACACAATCAGCGGCCAGACAGGATGCTGCCGAGCCACAGCTGCGAGCAGAGCAAGCAGATGAAGGTGTAAGTGAGATAGAATTACGATCATCCGGTGAAGAAACGCGACCCAAATTCTGGGGCTGATTCTCGTCAGGGTCGGAGGAAGGACTGGGTGAGTTGGATTCGCAATCAGTAGCGCCAGAGCGAACATGGTTCAAATTTGTGGACGGAATGTTGCGGGGACCGCCGTTTCGAAGAATTTCTATCTCTTCCAGTCCATCCACGTATTCCTTGCTGCGCTGGAGGTACTCGGCCATTTTCCCGTCCTCCAGCCGCTATAGCGTCGCGAACCTTCGCCTTTAAGTCGGTGAGGCTTGACTCCGTCAAAGTATTCAGCGCGTGACGCACGGTGCTGTCGCTGACGCTATGGCCAAAGCGGCAGAAGATGCGCTTGATGTCCGTGTGCGTCTGGCACGCAAAAAGCCAGAGTCCGAATGGAAGTCCAAGGTCACCGCTGGCGTACCGGTTGCGACTCGTTATGAAGGAACTAATCGCGCCGACTTGAATCTGCAAAAAACGAGTTGGATCACCGAAGCATATTGCAACTGAAAGCAACAGACGACCGAATGAGGACGGGTTTTCTTGACCACGGCCTTCCCCTTCTTGCGCGATGCAGTGAAGCATTCGTCATATACCAAAGAAATTCATCCTCGTCCTTATACTGATTCGCCAGCCCATCCATCGTGAACTCGACGTCCTCACACTCGACAACGTCAGTATTTTTTGCTCGTCTGTTTGTTGTAGCGCGGAGATGCCGGCGACTTTTTCTTTCGGTGCGCTTTTTGCGTGTCATATTACCAACGCGAAAGTATACGTAGTCACTGACAAGGCGTGTGGCCCACGCAGACAGACACGGTTGGGCGTATCGAATATCGGTCAGAGGTCTATGGGGGGAGAAAGAGGCGGAGCGCTGGTCTGCGTCGCTCTTTTTGGGACGACTTGCGTGGTGATGGAAAATCAGCGGAATGATGTCCGCCATCGACCTGGTCGAGCGACCCTTCAGAAAAGCGCTCACTACCTGCCTATGAGTCTTTGATCTCGGGTCCTTCTGTCCACGAGTGCGAGGGTGAAAGAGAGCGGCGAGAAAATCGCCCAGACTTCGAAATCCCCAGGTTTTAGCACGTCATCTATTTTCTTCCAACGACTGCTTATTGTGGCGCGCAACGAGACCTGCCGCTCGAGCTCGCGTGAACAGACATGCCCCAAAGCCTACTTGCGAGGTTCTCAATGACGACGCGTCCACCCTGGATACAGCGGGCCCAATCGCGGCGGCTGCCGCAGCGCCAGCCGCCGAGTGTAATCTTCCCGAGGTGCCAGAACCTGCACCTGAATGCAGTGCGTACGACCTGGATTCAGGTTGCGGGTACGAAGGAGGGGTGAACGTGGATGTGGAGTCCAACGACGAATACATACCTGACTCGGAACACGACTCTGACTCCACCGACTCCGACTTATCTGAGTTCGACGAAGAAGTTCTTGAGGCTCTCAAAGCCGACCTTGCTTTCCTCTCAAAGCCGACCCCGTTTGAGGAGCTTACACAGAAGAAAACAAGCAAGGAGTGGAAGGAGCTGGAGTCAAACCGAAGTCTTGGTTATAATGGGCTCTTGGTGCGAAAAGGGTATCGGGAAAAGGCGAAAGCAAGACGCCGCCAGGAGGTGAAGCAATCGTGAGTCAACTCAAAGTGTCTTCAGTGAATGATTGCCTGAGTTCGAGATCCACAGCCAAGACCCGCAAGTCGTTATGATGCGAAATATGTTCAAGGCAGCGAACACTCCAGCCCCACCCGTCCCATTGACTCCAGCCCCACCGACTCCTGCCCCCGCTGAGTATTCGGAGACGTCCGCGCCGACGATGACACCAGCAGAGATGGTTGATTATCCGTCAGACCATTTCTGACTCAGGAGAGGACAGCGGCAGTGACGGCGATGACGTCAACGTCGAAGCGTTTGCCTGCTGTTCGAGCCCTCAAGCGGAGGAAATTGGAGGTTCCTGCGCGAGAGATTCAAAAGCAGAAGAAAGCCGCGCAGAAGCTGGAGTCGCAGAAAGCACTGGGGGACATCCAAAAGCAGATCAAGTCGACAAAAACAGTGTTTGCGGCAGGCCCAAACAGTCTCCAGGAGTATCGAGCGCGGGCCATACAGAGTTATTTGCTCATGGTTGTCAAGGGAAGTCGGCTGACGGCCGAGGCGTCCGAACGCGCCGCTGAAAGCCAGGGGTTTGCGGCGAAGTGGCGAGGCAGAAGTGTGAGAGAGTGGACGCGTGTTTGGATCAAATTTCGCCGCCTTCCGACCTCACGAAAAGGCCAGCATGCGAAGGCCTTTTCGTTGCTCGATGATCCAGCAATCAAGGCCGAGCTCCGAACTTATCTTCGTTCCAACAAATGGGCCATGGATCCCGCGAAATTGAAGGAGTTTAGCGCGGGGAAACTGGTTCCTGCCTTCGCCGAGAAATACTTGAATCAAATCGTCCGCGACGAGATGCCGCGAGGACTCAAAAAATACATGGAGGTCCACCTCTTCCCCAGAATTGGAATCTCCTTGACGACGGCGCGCTGCTGGCTCCACAAGGAGGGGTTCAAATATATTGGTCACAAGAAAGGACTGTATTTCGACGGGCACGATCGCCCAGACGTTGTCGCATATCGCCAGAACATTTTCCTCCCTCAAATGGCCGAGCACGCTCACTGCCTTGTTCGTTACACAGTGGGCGACGTGGATCGGGAAGTGGATTTGGCCCCCAATAATCACGTCGAGCGTCGCTGTCGCTTGGTCCTCTGTGCCCACGATGAGATGACTGCGTAGGCCAATGATATGGTCGGGAAAAGCTGGATTTTTGAAGACCAGCATGCGCTTCGCAAGAAAGGTGTCGGCCGCGGTCTACATCGGAGTGACATTATCTACTCGACGTTTGGCCATATTCCGGAGGCGGGGGCACAAATCGAATACGGCAAGAATTACGACGGCTACTGGACCGGCGAACTGTTCGTGAAACAGGTCGTTGAAAAGATCATTCCTGCATTCGAAGCACGTCACGGCGCCGGTTACCAGGCCCTAATCATTGTGGAGAACTCTCAGGGTCATTCCGCATACTCCGAAGATGCGCTGCTGGCGACACGGATGAAACCAAGGACGGCCACAAAGTCGTTCAGTCCATGATATTCCTCGGCAACCACCCCACGTATCCCAATCAGCCGAAGGGGATGAAGCAGATCTTGATGGAACGTGGGATTGATGTCCAGAAAGTCGCCGGAAAGTGCAAGAGCAAGTTTGATCCAGATGCCATCGGCTGCTGCTGCAAGCGTTTGATCGGGCGTCAGCCCGACTTCATGGAACAAAAATCACTCATCCAGGAAGTCATCGAGGCCGCGGGTCACCAGTGTATTTTCCTCCCCAATTTTCACTGCAAACTTACCACAGTTCCCACCGGTCGGATTTTGAGAGTCAGTAAACTTTGTGACCCAGTTAAATTAGTTCCCGGAATATTTTCAACGAAGAATATTCAGCTGTCAAAGCCACTGGTTGTTGGCCCGAGACAGATCCAGTCCGACAAGCCCAAGGGTCCTTGAGGCTGAGACGCGGCAAACAGAATGAAGCTAGATTGCACCTGACCAATGCCGATTCAAATGTCTATATACGGACGCCATGACAGTTCTCAGCACAGCCATCCGCTTTTTGGATCTCTCAGAGAATTGGGGGAGCTTGCGACCCCAATTAATGCGCTGTCCACCCTTAGCAGAGAATTCCACGATTTCACCCAGGATCACTTCTATGAACTCGACGATTTGCCGAGTCTGGAAGATTTTGGGATAGCAATAGTGAAGGCGTGCCCCGGAAGAAAATTTAACCCCCGACAAACCATATAATATTTCGGCATTTGGGCAGTTCTCAATTTACAGCTCTTTGCGGTACAACAGGCGCGGTCCGTTTTTTTCTGTTTTGGCAAGTTTTCACGAGAACAGCTGCCCTGAGCTCAATTCTCAACCGTTTCGCCTCAAAATAAGCTCATTCGATTCGCATTGAGAATCCACAGCGAATGGAATACCGGTATTTTTGATCCTTTTATGTAATAGAATTTTTTCCGGAAACACTTGGTTTTGAGTAGGACACCTGTAGCACCTGGAATACTGCCCTGATTGGCCTAATCTTTGGATATGCTATATGTCCGATGTGACCCTAGCGAATGTGGGTGTTTACGGAGCTTAATGTACTCAAACCTTCATGGACAGCTCTACTTATGGCAGTGTCTGGATATCTCCTTTGCTAAAGTGTGTGCTAGATCACAATCACTCAGCATGTAATATAAATAAACACGCCATTGTCTAGGGCCACATCGGATGTATAACATATCCAAAAACTAGGCCAATCGGGGCAGTATTCCGAGTGCTACAGGTGTCCTACTCAAAACCAAGTTTTTCCGGAAAAAATTCTATTACATAAAAAGATTAAAAATACCGGTATTCCATACGCTGTGGATTCTCAATGCGAATCGAATGAGCTTATTTTGAGGCGAAATGGTTGAGAATTGAGCCCAGGGCAGCTGTTCTCGTGAAAACTTGCCAAAACAGAAAAAAACGGGCCGCGCCTGTTGTACCGCAAAGAGCTGTAAACTCTCGGGAAATTTTTGGTTGGTCATCATTCAGAAGTGGAATGGGTACAGATTTTTCGGCGGAATAAGGTTCATAGGCATGGAATGAGTGCTCTGAGGGACTGAAGTATTTCCGGTGTGCCTCAGAACATGATTTCTGTCTCAGAGTCCGCAATTTTTCATTATGAACTCATTCAAGGCCATTTCTCGAGTCTGGCCCTCTGAGGCCATGGCCAGCGCGATTCTGAACAAAATTGTCTATTCAGATTCCCAAATCGTTAGAATGAAATGAATATAATGAGGACTTTGGGAAGAGAACACCGGAAGCTGAGAGGCTCCGGGTCTCTGTGAGTGAGGTGTTCGGTTGACCACTAACCCACCTAACAGATATCAAAGAGAATGATCAGTCAGGCAAACGAAAGACGGCTCCCCCAAATACATCTTGGTTAGGCGAATTTCCGTGCATAATTAGCAGCAGGACACCCAAATAAATATTCCCCACTGGCAATTGCAAGGGTCCGTAATATAATACAGAGACGATGATGATGATGATGATGATGATGACAATGATTTCTATGTTACGCTGTAAGTGGAGGATTGGCTATGCAGCAGTACCTACTGTAGTAAGTGGGTAGTACAGCAATAATGAGGGTGTGCGAAGGAACATATTATAAGGACATCTGGTCATTTTTGTGTTCTCAGCGAGCAAAACAATGTGATGTATTCCGAAACGCGTGATTTTAACATCGAGGGAAGGATAGCCAGGGACTTTGATGGCAACTTTTGTTGTCCCCCCCCCAATCAATTGCACTGGTGTATGCGAAACCATGAACAAGACTACACACATGCCCGAGTACAATGGCGGCCAATCATCACAACCCGTCACCTCCATAGTCTTTTCTGCAACCCGGGGTGTCCCAGAGGAGCACATCCAACCCCACACCAATCCAGACATTCAGTTAACCTCTCTGCTGTCAGACAACAGTGCACATACACGGCATGTCTCGACACCCTTTCATGCCATCGTTTAATGAACTTAACGGAGTATCCTAGATCGTATCAACTGAGCGTCATTCAACACCCTCAACAGACAGCCGAATTTGCGAATACAAGCCTTTCGCAGCTTCCGTTAACTCTGGTAGGGAGGAGTTGGGTGCATACTCACCTTGAAATAAGCCTCATATCCCAGGCGTATATATGAGCTGCGCGGGTGCAAGCATTGCGCTTGGGCCGCTCGGGCGGACCTCGCTTCCAGCCCCAGGGGCGGAGGTCAAAGCAATGTTGTCGAGAAAATAGCGAGACCTACTCGGGAAGACAATACCCTTGCAACCCGAGGGGTAGGTATTGTCCCGCATTCCGCTTTCGACATGAGAGGTGGGAACGCTCGGGTAAGCGTGATGATGAACAGCAGACGTACGCAAGAGATTTGCCCCTCCAATTAGACTTGAGTAAACAATATTTTAAACCCGATTAAAACATATCTGATGAAACCTCTAAGAAAGTCAGTGTCTATTGCACCAGGTCATGCTTTTCAAAATGGCCACCATTTGAATGCAACTCAGGTCACATTTTTCAAAATGACAGCCATTTGAATGCAGCTCTATTGTGTCAGGTCATGGTTTTCAAAATGGCTGCCTTTGAATGCAGCTCTATTGTGTCAGGTCACGCTTTTCAAAATGTCTGCCATTTGAATTTTCAAAATGGCAGCCCTTTGAATGCACCTCTATTGTGTCAGGTCACGCTTTTCAAAATGCCTGCCATCTGAATGCACCTCAGGTCACGTTTTTCAAAATGCCAGCCATTTGAATGCAGCTCTATTGTGTCAGGTCATGCTTTTCAGAATGGCAGCCCTTTGAATGCACCTCTATTGCATTATGTCACGCTTTTCAAAATGCCCGCCATTTGAATGCACCTCTATTGCGTCAGGTCATGCTTTTCAAAATGCCCACCATTTGAATGCATGTCTATTGTGTCAGGTCACACTTTTCAAAATGCCTGCCATTTGAATGCACCTCTATTGTGTCAGGTCATACTTTTCAAGATGCCCGCCCTTTGAATGCACCTCTATTGTGCCAGGTCACGCTTTTCAAAATTCCAGCCATTTGAATGCACCTCTATTGTGTCAGGTCATGGTTTTCAAAATGCCCACCATTTGAACGGACCTCTATTGTGTTAGGTCATGGTTTTCAAAATGGCAGCCCTTTGAATGCACCTCAATTGCGTCAGGTCACGCTTTTCAAAATGCCTGCCATCTGAATGCACCTCAGGTCATGTTTTTCAAAATCAGTCCCTGTCTTGATGGATCATTCTCTTACAATCTGCGCTCCAACACCAGCCCATTCAGGCTGGTCATTTTTGGCGAGGTGAAGGAGATCTGTTTCAACTCCCTTGAGAGCCAGTCTTTGCGCATTCCCTTTAGCTCGACTTTACTTAAGTATACCATTTTCCTTCTCAACACCTTCGTCGATGTCTTGAGTGCCATCGAGGCAGGCCAGGAACTCCTAGTGGGCGGCCTCATCTTCAGCATCGCACCCGTGGGGCATCGCGCAGCAATCACCATGCGGTGAGGATTGTGCTCATCGCCGAAGGGCTACAGGAGAACATGAGATGATGCGTCAAGAACAATGCAGCCACGCACCAATTGGGGGGGGGGTTCTTCTTCGGATATGCCGCCATCCAGGTGCCTTGGCTTGCGGACCCAGCTTCAGCGATGATACTGGGGGAGAACTCCGTGCCCCCGCTCCCCCTCGAACACAGGACTAATGGTCCATGGTATCATGGAGTCTATAGGCTGGAGACGGTCAGAGGTGAATATTTCAATGGGGTGTACTCACAACATATGTTCCACACGGAAACATATGCACCAGGCAATCGTTGTCTGCTGATTCACGGTGCATTCCGCAGCTCAATTCAGACAGTTGCTTCCTATCCCCGCAGTCTCTTAGTTTTTCTGTTTCCACTGCCCCGCCTTTGCCGCTGCCATGTCCGACCGCCTCCAGCAACTAATCCTGCGCCGTACTCTTGTGGACGAGAATGGCCTTACCATCTTTGACCGCTACGCCGACGCGCTGGAGAAGATGGGGAACGCCAACCTTGGTGCCAATGACTTCCAGAGGACCTTCGAGCGTGTCACTGACGAGAAGGGCAAATTCGTCTATATCACCAAACCAGGCGGCTGTTGTATTTTTGATATAGTGTACATTATGAGAGGGCCACACTCGGGTTCCAAATGCTAGCAAGCATGGATTTGAAGTACAAGTCGCAGTAAAAATCCCAGTATTTATAGCCCTCCGTAGTACCCCCAGATACAATATAACCAAAAACTAGGTCAATCGGACCACTACATAGAATATGCGACATGTTCTGCAGGCCAACACCGAAAAACGGTCAAAGTTGTGCCAGTAAGTCATCTCAGGGTGCTCGTAGAAAATTGGGTGACGCTATGCCCTCCGGATTTCCTATGCAAATGGAATGAGCCTACTTTTGAGGAAAACGACCTCAGGAGGGCTATTCTCGTGAAAACATGTAAATTAAAATAAAATAAAAAACGAGCTGCGCCCTAAGTAATGTCGGAACCTAGGGCGCGGAACCTAGGGTGCGAACGGAAAATTTCCGTTTTGGGAAGTTTTTCGTCGCGCCGACCGATTCCCTCATAAGTCCCTGAGTTTTGGTCCGACTACCTCGAAACCTATCCCAATCTTTCAGAATAATTCGTCTGCAATTAGTGATGGAAAGGAAAACGCGAAAATCAATTTCAGTTCTCCATTTGGCACTGAGGGCTTTGTTTCTGTTCAACACCTCCTAGAAGGGTGGGAACTTGTTCAAACACACTGAATTTTTAGGAGGGAAGACTTACATGCATTATAGAGAGGGTGATGTAGCCAGAATTACGATTTTCTTCTCCATTGAGTCACTATTGGCTCGGAAGTAATCTTTCAATTGAAATTGTTGAACTCACCATAACTTCAATCCTCAACCAAATTTGAACCTGAAACTACAAAGGACATCGCATTAGACGTCTCCTCCAGGCTATATGCTCGAATTGTTCAAGAACACACATAGAAAAACTATATCCAAATCCGAGCTGTCGGATGTACCGCCTCCAAGAAAACCAGGAACAAGCCCGCGCCCAAACCCAAGCCAAAATCTATCCTTGATGGCTCTGCCAAGGCCACCAAGAAGGAATCAGGCCCGAAGAAGGCTCACCACTCCAGCGACGATGCTGATGTTCCCTCGGACCCCGAGCCCCTGGCGAAGAAGCCGAAGCAGCCAAAACATGTGTCCAATTTACCGCTACTTCTTTTCAATCTCACAGTGTAAATTGGGGTCCAGAGAAGAAAGGAAACACCGTGGAGTATGACGAGGATGGCAACGACATCAAAGCTGTGATTGGTATGTTTTTTGTCGCACTCGCTCTAATTGAAGTTTTTCTATGTGTGTTTTTGGACATAGAGTATAGCCTGGAGGAGACGTCTAATGCGATGTCCTTTGTAGTTTCAGGTTCAAATTTGGTTGAGGATTGAAGTTATGGTGAGTTCAACAATTTCAATTGAAAGATTACTTCCGAGCCAATAGTGACTCAATGGAGAAGAAAATCGTAATTCTGGCTACATCACCCTCTCTATAATGCATGTAAGTCTTCCCTCCTAAAAATTCAGTATGTTTGAACAAGTTCCCACCCTCCTAGGAGGTGTTGAACAGAAACAAAGCCCTCAGTGCCAAATGGAGAACTGAAATTGATTTTCGCGTTTTCCTTTCCATCACTAATTGCAGACGAATTATTCTGAAAGATTGGGATAGGTTTCGAGGTAGTCGGACCAAAACTCAGGGACTTATGAGGGAATCGGTCGGCGCGACGAAAAACTTCCAAAGTTTCGGTGCTGATTTAACCAAAGTGTCGGTACTGATGGACCAAAAGCGGAGTTTGAAAAGGCTTCGGACGGACAGAATGCTTAATTTTATAAAGAGGGTAGATTCATCTCAGTGCGCCACAACATTTTTCCTACACATAAAAGCATCCCGAAAGCTCTGCCGCGTATTACATTATTCCGTGCATCTCGCAAGTTCGAGTTCTGCCATATTCCGTGCATCTCGCTAAATCGAGCTCTGCCATATTCTGTGCATCCCGACTGGTGGGCTCTGCCGTATTCAGTGCATCTCGTAGTTCAAATTCTGCCGTATTCTGTGTATTCCGACAGGTGGGCTCTTCCGTATTCCACGCATCTCGCTGGTTCGAGCTCTGCCATATTCTGTGCATCCCAACTTGTGGGCTCTGCCATATTCCGTGCATCCCGACAGGTGGGCTCTGCCAGATTCCGTGCTTCCCGACAGGTGAGATCTGCCGCATATTACATTATTTCGTGCATCTCGCTAGTTCGAGCTCTGCCATATTCTGTGCATCCCGTCAGGTGGGCTCTGTTTGACCTCTGCTATGTATCCCGCGCATGTCGATTTGACCTCGGCCGCCCGTCTGCATGCTGATTTATTCGCTGCTGCCGTCAGTATTCCGTGCGTGTCGATTTAACCTCGGCCGCCCTCTCTGTGGACGCCGAGTTCACATTCCATATTCCATCCGCCTGCACGTCTGTGCATGTTGATTTATCCGCTGCCGCCGTCTGTATTCTGCGCGTGTCGATTTGACCTCGGCTTCCCTCTCCGTGGAGGCCGAGTTAGCCGCTGCCACATTCCGTATTCCATCCACCCATCCGGGCACACCGGTTTGGCTGTTGCCACATTCCATATTCGCATGTCGATTGGGCAGCGGGCTCCCGGCTGCTCAGAATCGAACCCCAGCTGGCGATCAAAATCGCCTATTCCGCGCTCCATCCCCTACGTCTCACTCGAATGTTCCCCGTTTGCCGCCAGCGGCTAATCACTAGTCATTCGGTCCGGCCGCATGCGATGTATTGCAACAGGCGGCTCCCGAAACATAGCGGTGATCTCCTTGAGGATATGTCGTCGAAGAGACCGTCGGTAGTAAGGGTTTTACGCTCTTGGAGAGCTACCTTGTCGTAATATGGTTTGGCATCGAAGGCGCCCGGAGCGCAATCATCTAGTTTCTGGCTATGGGCTTTTAGACCTCGACTGTTGAGTGCGCACGGGCGCGTCCAAGCGCTCCTCCGCGTCAATGAGGGCCTGCAACTCCTCTGCTTCGGAAATCACCAGCTCGATGTTGTCAAACTTCTCCTCGGGCTCGACCCCTTCCTTCCCATGTTCTATGCATCTCGAGCTCTACTGTACCCGCGCCCGCACGTTCACACCACGCTCCGATTCAACCATATTTATGTAGAATTTGCTCAGAAAGGGAGTTTGCAAGCAAGGGGTAATTGTGAGGCAAACCAGTAAGGTAACTACCACAAGTATGCTAGCTTTTATAGCTAAAGGTATGATAAGGAATACCATGTAGATAAGAACTATTTCACACAGGTGTACATGTGAGAACAGGTGGGAAGAAAGAAAGGACTACAAGTTAGGATTGGAAATCCGACAGGGCAGAGACATAGCAAGGGATAGCGAACCGCATGGTGAGATAAGGAACCACAAGGCCAAGCTTGTATTCCAACAATTTATTCTTGGTGGAGATTCATTCAAAAATAAAAAATAAAAATAAAAATAAAAATGAAAAAGTGTCATGCCACGCCACACGCCCGCCCGCCAAGGGGCGCAAGCCATTTTGACAAGCCACTCGGAGAATTCTGGTTTCGAGATCAACTTTAATTGGTACAATTTGATTATGACTGTCTCCGTAGCGTATAGTATTCGCTGAGTTCCCACAAGAGACTGCGTATCCGCTCTTGGGCAATAAGTAAATCCAACTGTAATTCAAAGATACTTATTTCCCCCAAATGTGGGCAGGCTCCCAAACTGCTGCATAGTTGGGGCGGTAGCAATTGAGGACAAGCGATCTCCGCTGCCAGAGAGGAGCCCGAGTACTCGGCTTCAACTATCAAGAGCTCCCATTCTAATCGCCAGATCCCTTCCCTGGCAATGGCCAAATCAAGTTGGAGCTCCTCAAAGCAGTCATCTTGAGCCTCGTACGGCGGAGGAGGCGAGCGAGGATAAAAACGGGTGTGAGTACCACCCTCATGTTCACTGGGAGCGAACCGAACATGCCGGGCATCTGCGGAATTTTCGTTCATTAATGTAGAAGACCTCTTCCAGAGCTATGATAGAAAAGCCAGCATCAGCTGATTGCGCGGATGATTTGTCCAATGAAGTAACTTACAGTTCTCAGGAACCAGTCCCGTATATACTGTACATCTCTTGGAATCTGAAGTGCTCATTATAAAGTGAGTCGGAACCCGCTGCCCAGGACGTGGCATTACGTTGTTCTTCTTTACCTCCATGGGTGAATCTGCAGGGATCAGCACCAACCTGCTAGACGGCGCCATTATTGCGCTCACCGCCGCGAAAGCAGGTGTGACAGGTCTAGGTGTTCCCGGCTTCGAACCCGCCATCAACGGTGTTCTTCAAATCGCGACTATGATATCGGTGCGTTTCTCTCTGATTCCTGGGATCGAGTGGTACTGAGACTGATTTAAAATCAGCCATGTTGAATTTTCGAAGAAGGGAGTCAATGTAGGTGCTCTTTGATATGTAGTGCGAGTGTGCCCTTCTCACGGTTACGAGTTACTTCCATGCCGAGTAGCCAGCTGATGGGTCCTAGCATCGTAATTTTAAATAGACGACTGATTTCTTGTTGGACCTCATCAATCAGTGCCGGTGAATTTCCTGTGATAGTGCTGTCATCGATGTGAATGGCGAGGAGTGCAATAGCATTGCCTCGAACTAGGTGGTAGACAGCATGATCGGAGTGGAGGGGGTGGATACCGAGTGTAGCGAGAGATGAAGTCAACTTCTCGTACCATTTTCGGCTGGATTGTTTGAGTCCATAAATAGTGCGCTGGAGTCGAATGACATCCTGTGAGTTGCCGTTCGTGTAATGCGGTGCCTGTTCCATGTAGACCTCCTCGTCTACTCTGAAGTCTCCATTGAGAAATGCGGCGGAGTACCTTGATGTCCCAATCAAAGCGTGTTGCGATGGACAAAATTGTCCTAAGTGATGAGAGTTTAGCCGTGGGTGAGAAAGTTTCGAAATAGTCTACACCCTGTAACTGTGTGAACCCTCGTGCGACGAGACGAGCCTTGTACTTGTCGATTTCGCCGTTGGCTTTCCGTTTGATCCTCAACGCCCATTTTGATCCGACCACATTTCGGCCGATCGGTCTCGGAATAGGTCCATCTCCGAACGTGCCTTCATCACGTCCATCTCTACGTCCATCGCTTCTTTGAACTGCGGCCAGTCTGGCCGTTTCATTGCTTCCTCAACCGTAGGCGAGTCCGAATCCCCAATTCCGATGTAGGCAAATTCTGTGCTGGGTGAGTTATCTTCCTCAGTGTGTGCGATGTGGGCTGAACGGCGTGTTCTCGTGCCCTCAATGATGTTCTTCGGGTCGATTGCACTGCTAATATCACGAGGAGCGATGTTCTTCTGTTTCGAATCCGCTGATTGGGTAGCTGGTGGCGTGGAAAGAGAAGATTCTGATGGTGTCAGAGCGCGTGGTGAACTGGTGGAGGGTCGTGGGGCTGTAGGTGCGTGCTGGATGTTTGCTGGATTTTCTTCACCCTTAATCTCCGCTTTCTCCCCCTCATTCAGCACTCTGTATATTCCGCCACTCCGTTTGACTTCAGGGAACTTGATGCTGCGCTCAACGCGAACCGAGTGATTGTCAGGATAATATATCCTGTGCCCGTCAATGGTGTCTTGATCATAACCAAGCCATCTCGCGTCTCAGGCTCGCCCATCAAGCTTCTGACCGCTGTCATCGTGCACCGCGACTTTGGAACCCCATTCATGGATGTTACGCAAGTCCGGTTTCGACTTGTGAAAAGCTTCGTATGGCGTGCGCCCTCTAAGCGCCTTGGTAGAGGTCCTATTTTTCAACTACACTGCGTGTTTCAACGCTTCGCCCCATAGGTTATCCGGCAAGTCTACGGCATGCAACATTGCCCGGACCTTCTCGATCAAAGTGCGGTTGAGTCTATCTGCGACTCCGTTGTGCTCCGGGGTGTCATGCACTGTCAGGTGGCGCGCAATTCCTTTGCTGGCGAGGTAATTGTCGAATTCTTGACTTTTGTATTCGCCGCTATTATCGGAATGCAGGATTTTTATTTTTATCCCGTGCTGTTTCTCCCAGCGGGCGTCAACACTTTTGAACGAGTCGAAAGTTATAAATCTCTATGAAGTTTGCTTAAACAATTGGCGTCTCAATGTAAATCAACGTTAAAATAATGCTCTGTTGAACAGATGGCTGGGCAGACATCACGGTGAATGGTATTGAACACTGATAAAACAATGATGAACGGTGTTTTGCTGATTCTGTTTAAACAAAATTTGAACATTGTTTAAACGACAATGAACCATGTTCAACAATTCTCTGAAAAAGACCGTAACCTGCGGGATTCGAACTCGGGAGATGTTATGTGATGAACTTTAGAAAGGCAGGAAACAATCAACCACTCAACCACAGGACCAATAGGAGCATCATAAAATCTTCAAGCAGACATGGCAGCTGCCACAAGAGGTATGTGTTCAATCAAACAGAGTCAGTGTCCGACTGTCCGTGGAGATGTAGTGGCATGTTCCACTCCTATTTTCAGCATACCAAGACATCTACCAGCAAACCATGAGTTGAAATGGTAAAGGACCGGAATTCTCAATTGAACCAGAAACAACACTGCTGTTATTTGAGGAGTACTAGTCTACTCGATAAACTTCTATTTAGTTGTTTTTGGCAAGGCTGGTGATTTCATACCTGGATCTACTCAGCTAATTCATACGGAATTAGTGATAGAGAGGCATTTGTGAAAATATTATGTATTGGGCACTTTGTGTTTTCAGGCCGTTTTCGCGCCGAATGCCGTCTAGCATGCCGAGAACATGTCCCAGTGGCCTAATATTTTGGGAGAGGCAACATGTATACCTTACCAAACATGTGATAGAGCCAGAAGTACGGATAATTTAATTACAGTCCCTCCAGCTCCATTGGATACATTTGGCAGTTTTGGCTTTCAGAGATATTGCAAGGATTACATTTACCCAGGGATTTCATACGATTCTGGCTCTATCACATATGTATTCAGTTATAAATGTTGTCCCTCCCAAAATATTAGGCGACTGGGACATGTTCTCAGCATGCTAGACGGCATTCAGCACAAAAACAGCCTGAAAACACAAAATACCTAATACATAATATTCTGACAAATTCCTTTCTATCACTAATTCCGCATGAATTAGCTGAGTAGATATATCCAGTTTTCATGTGAATCTGTGCAGAACTCACCGAGATATCGGGAATTCTTTCAAAATATGCCGAAACGGAAAATTTCCGTCCGCGCCTTCGGTACTGACATTAGCTGTAAGCGGGCGCCAAAATTTTGGCCGGCCCGGTCCACTAAATGATGATTTGCCGAAGAACGGCACGACAGAATCGCTTGCTTCTTATATGGATCGAAAGCCCTTGACGAGATCTATCGATTGGTGCATTCATCTCGGCTAAAAAAATCTTTTTTTTATTTTTGGTGGACTTCGTTTGTCCACAACTGTAGTCGCCAGTCGCCAGAACCTTCAAGTTGTAAGTACCGGGGAAAGTTGGGGGAAAGGTTGATTGGCCCCCGCCCTACGAGGGTTCAGAATTAGATGGCAGCATCCGAGAGACCAGGAAAAGATCCTTGCAGTTTACAGCGACAATGACGCTACGCCACTGCGACGGTCCGCACGACAGGATCACAGTTCAAACTCCGCGCCGCGCGTCGAACAACTCTTGATCATTGCTTGATCATGATGCACGAGGAGCCGGGCTGACGCCGGTCCGATTGAATCGGTGCGAAATTGCTGGGTACCGGTCGCATCTCCTGGGAGTGGGACCTCGCCGTAGGTTTCCTAAGGTGTCCGCGACCTTCTCCCGGCGTAATTTACCTACGATCCGAATGTTCCAGATAATTATACGGTAGGTACACAATTAAGGTGGGAAGTACACAATCATTATCTCGGGTTTAAAGATTATTTACTCAAGTCTAACGGGCGTGCTGGTTGGAACGCGAGAACCGAATTCGCGCCTTCTCTGTACCTTGGTCTTACACCTCGGGCGGATGCGGAGAAGCCGCCGTATTCCCTGCTGTGCATTCCACGGCACTTGCGGCGTAGCCGCCCCGCGCGAGTGGAACAGCCTCCGGCTGAGATCACACCCGAGACCCGCCTAGCGATCGGCCTGGGACGACACGTCCCATTCAATGAGGCATACATCTATGCACTGGGGAGTCATTCCGCCCTAAATACCATTCTCTGTGGACTGTCTGGGACCTGGGGAATCTTTTGTCATTTCGAGACAGACAGTGCTGCTATCGAAGCAAGAGGACGAGAGGACGACAAAAACCTGTTCTTCGACTCTCGATATTGGTCCTGCACCCGATATTGATGCCTTGAGCGCCAGCACTGGGTTTGGGCGACTGGTGGATGTCTGAAGCTCCTTGGGTCCCAAAGACGTACTGACCATGCGTTTGAATTGCTCCACGTCTGCCAGAGTGATCGCAATATCATGACTGGGTGATAGGTGGTTAGATAAAATGCTGCACAAGCGAAAAATCGAATTCCAGCATTCAAAGATTTCTGTTTCAGTAAGGACAGATGGACCAAACCGACGGGCATCATCAACGAGATGTGCCATGACATGCAGTTTCCCCTTGACGAGAATCCGGTTTGGGTCAATCAAACCCCAAATGTCGAGGACGTTATTGATGAGGGTCTCCAGATCTGCCTGGGAGAAGTCAGTGTACAGTAAGTGAAGCATTGAAGGAATCGCCTGTCACCAGATACGCATCCATTTTCTTGATTTCCGGATACCAAAGATGGGCTCCGAGCTCTCCGGTTGCTTTCCATTGATCGAAAAGAAGCGGGGTACACAGATCGTGTAAATGAAATACTCCGAGCTGTGGTGTCATCTTGAAATGCTTCTCACTAAGCGAATTCTTGTATTGAACGACATCTCGAGGACGAGGGGGAAGATGGTTAGAGCAAATATGTCACCTTTCTTGTCGTCCCAATTTTTGGTTGTATCGTGCGAAACATACTTGTCGTTTCCGGGCAAATATGTGTGCAGAATCTCAACCGGGGTATCGTGAGGAGGATCAATACCTGCTTTAAATGAATGATCCGAACAAGAACAGGTTCATTCAATCTCAATACCTCGAGTTTGAAGGAGAACACTATAGTGGATACCGGGTTTCAGATCGAGTCCGAATCGGAAAGCTCAATCAGGATAAGCTATTTATATGAGGCGGAGCATGTTCTCTTACGGTCATTTTCTGGCTGTGGGACAAACTCGTTGGGCTGCGGGACGACCCAATCTCACAAATGTTGCTGGATTTGGTATTTAATACGGCTCTTCAGTGCGGCACGATCCAGACAGAACCTTATAATTGGGATGGTTCAATTCGGGAGTCTTTGGGTCGGATAACCGCGCGTGGTGAGATGCTTTTGCTTTTTCACGGAGTACAGAGATCGAATGCTGTGAAATCTTGTCCTTGACTCCCGTCGATATATATGATGAATCCAGAGAAGTCTTATTACCGAGGCAGGCCATCCAAACCTGCCACCGAATTACTTGAACTGTTACTTCTTGAGAGAATGAGGTGAATCATGCAAGGTGAAAGAAGTTTAACAACTTCGCGTCATAGGATATGACTAAGGCGCAGGAGCAGATACAAAAATTCAGGTAGTCAGAAGCTTGGAACTGCAGACCACTAGTTACCCAAGGTAAATTTGATGGGGTGGAATGACCAACTGAGTCAAAGAGGCATTGATACTCAGAAGTACCTGTGTGGGTATGGTGGTGACCAACATCCAAACTCAGATCCGTGGCATACCCGTGGGAACAGGCGCCTGGATCCGCGGGTATGCATACCCACGGGTTTTCCCAGGGATCAAGGTGAAATGCGGAGGCTGCGGCGAGAAAGCTCATGGCGCAGTGTGCTCATCAACGCCGAAATGTATCAACTGCGGAGGCGACCATCGTGCTGACATCTTCTCTTGCCCCGCTAGAAAACGCATAGCAGAAACTCTCCGTCTTCGGGCTGTCGAGCTAACCAACTACCTTAACGCCACTTCCTCGGCCCCTCCCTCTACCTCGGCGCCACGGCTGCCCGAATTCGCCTAGATCCTTAACCTAGTTCAGATCAACTCGTGAAAGTCGCGTAACCCGCTCGAGGTTTTGACGAGCGACGACGACTTCGACATAATTTGCGTTCAAGAGCCCCACTGCCATGAAGTCCGCAATTCGCGCGACTACCCCGACTACGCCCTTTTATATCCGGATGCATTCGAGAACCACCGTGTTTCAATATATATCAAGCTATCCTCCATCCGGGCCGCTAATATCTGTCCGCGCCCCGACCTCTCAAAAGCCGGCGACAGCCTCGTTGTTGATTTTACCTTCGGTCCCATGAAAGTCACGCTGATTAACTTGTGTAATGACTGTGTTACCAGAGCAGGTGTCCGACTTGTACGTTTCGTCCTCCTACGACTCGACTCGTTGTCAAAGATACTTCTCGTGCTCGACTCGAACTCCTGACGGCCTCCGTATGGCGTGATAGCCAGCGAAATTTCAGTTCGAACCGTCTCCTCAGATTTTTCCTCAGTGCCCCGGTTGCTTTCCAGGAAAATCACGTCGGGCCAAACAGTTGCAATTGAACGGCGCCTTGGCGTGCCGAGTTTCTCAGCGAATCAGTAAATTGAACACAAAGCCTATTTTAGCAGGGCAAATTTCGCAGATGTCGCTAAACATGTCAAAGATTTACAGACAGAAACGGGGGTCAAAGACGCATATACACAGTTCTGGATCGATGATCTGATCGCGCGTTTCAAGGAAATGAGGAAAGGGCAACCCACTCGTACGGCTCAAGAAATTCAGGAAGAGCTAGTGCAATGGACAACAACCGAGACAAAATTTACAGCGGGTTCTTAACCATTAAGGGTACGCAACCAGCATTACTTATATCGCGAAACAGGTGGATTGTTCTAGGCTTCCGATCCTACGAAGGATACATCTATTGAAATTATGTACACAACATCGCTCGGCGTCATCAAATATATTTGGCATATAAGGCACACTCCCTGGTCTGCAGAGGCGAAGCAGACATATGCCCATAGCCTTCAGTCAACGAACAGTGATGGTCTCTCCATCCACGCCATCCGTTCCACCTACATCATGCAGTATGCTGGCTCTCTTATTGGGCGTCAGTTCAAGACGATCGCTCAAACCAATGTCTTTCATGTTCGAGCCCTGGTTACAGATCATCACTTTGAGGCCTGAAAAGCTGCTGGCAAACTTGCGGCGCTCCTGTGGTTTCCAGAGATCCGTAACCTGGACAAATATCGGGTATTTGTCTCGCATTCCAAACGACGATAAGCTTGGCTTATGTTTTTGGTACAGCGCGATCTCAGAATTGCGGTCGCAAACGTTCTCGACATCTTTGCAACCATAGATCCTTCAAAAATAATTACAAAGATCAAGTACCATCTATTGGTGCACACCGACGAGGATGTGTTACAGTTTGGCGCCCTCGTCGGGGTCGCTACAGAGACCTTTGAAGTTTTTAATGGAGTATTCCGTTACTGTTCTATTCTATCTAATCACCTAGCTCCAAGCCGAGACATCGCTCGACAGTTGGCGGATCAAGAGGGTTTGAAGCCCTCACGGGTAGACGGTGGGTTTCGGGTGCGATTGGGAAGTGGGTGCGAGCCGGCAGCGGTGTTCGACATTTGATGGCGAACATCCGATGCTTCAAAAACTTGTTGGATGGACACAGCCGAAGGTAGTCAACCATGGTACTGTCCTCTCATATTTGAATCAAAATGGCCTTCACTGAGGCGCAGGCAACAGGAGAAATTAAACTTGTCAGTTTGAAACGGGGCCAAATGGCGAGAGATACCCATTCGCTCAAATCCACAAGTGCCGCACGTGCATTGAATTATAGAGCGTACTCCCTAGAATCCATCTGGAACAAGTGTGCATACGTTATCAGCGAGTCGCTGGATAAGTGTTTTATCGACTCATGGGTGTTCGCAAGATGTCCAATAGCTGAGGTAGGTCGTTTTCGACTAAGTCCTTGAATCTTTGTTCAAAGCGATGGTAGGAACCTACTACGATATTAGACTTCCTGGTCGATCCTGGCCAAGTTGTGTTGGTCGTTTTGGAAATATTCCCAAGTCCTGTCTTCTCGGGATGACATATATGGCATGCCAGTTTTGGTGCGCCGAAACTCTGAAGTAACATTCTCAATCGTGCCTACAAAGGTACTACCCAATCCTGTTACATCCTCGAATTAAGCCTGAACTCCTTGCAACAACATCAAATTTAAATTCAACGCCCAGCATGACTGTCATTCCGCGAAATGTGAAGCTACCGGCGTACGTTTGCGCATGCAAGAACGCGTCGAATCCGACCAGACCGACAAATACATCGTCCACCAACCCCTTGACCGTTTCATCATCAATACTCACGCATTTCATAATGCTCACCTTTTGCGTGCGGCTCTTCCGAGAGATTTGGTCGCTCCCATTCCCATTTTCCCGGACCGGGAGGCGAAACATCACGAGCTGGCCACCCAGCTTCGCGAACAACTTACCAACTGCAAAGTCGCTGCCGCGACAAAGAAGCGCAAGCGCTCAGAGGAAGACGACGACGCCGACAACGAGTCGGGAGAAAGGAGGCAGCGCAAAACTCGGGAGGCGCCTAAGCGCCAAAAAACTTCTGGTGCTGTTCCACCTAGCAAATCCATGGTGGCGAACAGACCGAAGAGACAAATCAACCCGACGGAGAAGGCAGCGTTGGAACCTGACAGCGAGGAAGCAGGAAGTTCATCGGACGACTCGGACGAGGGGTACAATGATTCAGATGGCGACTTTTCGGACTAGCAAGTTGAAAATAATATATTCCCAACCAATGTACCATTCAGCTGGTCCAAAGCCATGGCTGCCACATGGCACCACAGGTGCTGGAAAGCTGTGAAATCTCCTGTGCTGTGTATCTGGCTGCCAGGGGATGACCATATGTACGCAGATTACCCCGCAGATGTCTGCGAGGTGTCTAGGCCAGCCGTGAGCAACATGGCAGCATTTTGGCGGTGTACGTAGGGCCCTCCAGAGATGATTGGGCCGAGCATCTGGACGGCTTGAAATTGGCTTACAATACCACTCTACACAGCAGCACGGGGTTCTCTCCCGTTGCGTGGGTATCATCCAATCACGGCTTCGACACTTCTCTCACATCTGCCAGCGATCTCGCGACCTGCCAACGACGTCATAATTGCCGAGGGGGGGTAAACTGGGAATCGACGAGAAAGCTCAACTAATGGCCGAAGAATTCGAGCGACCTGTCAACGACGGCATAATTGCAAGGGGGAAAGCAAGGGGAAAGGGTCTCCGAGTCACGCAGTGTTCGCCCTGAAGGCCTTCAAATGCACTTTGAGGAGCTTGAAGGTCTTCAAATGAAGGGCAAGCGAAGGCCTTCAAGGAAAAATTCCCACCCTCATTGACGCAGCAAAATTTGCGTTGAATTAATCACAATACTCCTCGTCTGAGTCTATTTCTTAGTTCTATCCCACTGTCGTCCGGAATGTCATCCTCTTCTGCCTCTGCTAATTCCTGCATCAACTCCTCCTCCTCTGTCATCGCCTGGGCCGACGGCTTCCGAGTGCGAGGCTTCTCGGCACCTCCGAACAACTGTTGGAGCATCAACGACTTCCATGCTGACTTCCGAAGTGGTGCCTGGCTTCTGCTGAGGTGTGTGCACAAGGGGTTTGGCCGCCGATTAAATGTGCAATTCTTGACTCCTTCCTCGAAAGGATGGACCCTGTGGCGAGACAGGCTATTTCGGTCAGCCAATTGCATCATTTGACTGTGGGATGTGTTCGTACCAGCAGCAAATGCCGGCCCTCGTGTCGTAATCGCAGACTCCGGCGCTCCAGCAGTTTGCAGGTGGTGGATAACACACACCTTGCGGTAGTTCCTCCGGAGTGACCCATTCTGCTTTTCTCCCTTGAAAAAGTAGTCTCCCAGCGATTTGGTCTCCGACATGACGAAGCCAGGAGCCTGAGGAGCCGCGGCGCGACGGAGGAAGGCAAAAAAAAAAAAAAATTACATAAGTCACACGTGATATTTGAAGGCCTTCATGAAGCCCGCCCCTCCGGATTCACCGTCCGAATCGAATCAGCCTACTCTCATGAAAAACGGCTGAGAATTGAGCTTACAACAGCGGATCTCGTGAAAACTCACAAAAAAAAAAAAAAAACGGGCTGCGCCCTATGTTCCGCAAAGAGCTGTAATCCCGCAACGATGCATTTCCTTCGGGTGTTTAATCCCATTTTGTTCAGGTGCTTAATCCTGCAACGCTGCATTTCGTTCGGGTGCTTAATTCCGCAACGCTACATTTCCTTCGGATGTTTAATCCCATTTCGTTCGGGTGCTTAATCCCGCAACGCTGCATTTCCTTTGGGTGTTTAATCCCATTTTGTTCGGGTGGTTAATCCCGCAACATTGCATTTCCATCGAGTGTTTAGTCCCATTTCGTTCCGGCTTTTGGTCGCCGATTTATTGTGCTTTCATTTATATTTTCGTTTTCGGGCCAAATACACCTATCGTTCAGACGCCGGGTTTACTGTGTATATATTACCTTGGGTCATCCCCCCTCGTGCCGCCGAGGTATCTCATTCATTCTATGGGCCACTCCCACCCATCCCACTGAATTTACTATGTGTATTTTACTGAGTTGTTCCCCCTTGTACCACCGGAGTATCGCGTGCATTCTATGGGCCACTTCCACCCGTCCCGCTGGGTTTACAACGTGTAGTTTGCTATGGGTCGTCCCCCCTTGTTCTGCCGAGGTATTGCGTGCATGTCATAGGTCACTCCCACCGGTCCCACCGGGTTTACAGTGTATTTCACTCTGGGCCGTTCCTTCTTCATGCCGCCCTGATATCACGTAGATTTCATGGCTCATTCTCCTCGTTTCGCCGAGGTATCACATGTATTTTACTCTGGGTCATTCCCCCTCGTGCTGCCGAGGTATTGCGTGCCTTTTATCATTATGCCTGATATCACGTAGATTTCATGGCTCATTCCCCCTCGTCTCGCCGAGGTATCACATGTATTTTACTCTGGGTCATTCCCCCTCATGCTGTCGAGGTATTGCGTGCCTTTTATCATTATGGGTCACTCCCACTCGTTCTGCCGAGTTCATTGCATGTATTCTGCATTTACAATGGGTCACTTCCTCGTCCCGCCGAGATATTGCGTGTATTTTATTGCAGGTCGTTCCCTGGCCAACATGTACTCTACCATCACTTCCCCCATGCCACCGGAGCGCATGCTTTCGACGAGTCATTTACTCTCATGTGCCCCAGCTTCCAAGCGCTCTGTGATATACACTTTAGTTTCAATCCATTCTTTCACTCCAACCATATGCAACGGACATCATATTTCCTGCGGACCATCACTCCGTCCATTCCGAACTCTCCTGCTCATTGCGGACAATCTCTATACCCTGTGGTTCATTTCGGCTCATTCCAAATTTGAACTGATTCCGGACATCCTTCAACCTGTTATTCACTCAGAACTCATTCTGGTCATTTCTTGTCTAAAATCCAACTCTAATGTATTATATCCCTTGGGAATTTTGAGCTCCAAGGATCATAACTGACAGCTTCCATTATATATTCCAACCTCTGAGCTAATTCCACATATTCCTTGGATCATCTTCTGGAATTTTCTGTTGATCCTATCTATCGCTTACTCCGAGTTCTAATATTAGTTTCGGACATCATTGTCCATTCCGACCGTGCCGCAGACTACTGAAGCTGGCCCAGCCCGTCCCCACCCCGGACATTTCCTAATTAGGAAAAATGCTTACGTTTTCGCGGGAATGCTGCCAGTCATACACATTGATGAACAGCGGTCCTTGTCGTCGCTTTGCCATAGAAGTTAAGTCGGCGCTGGTTATGTATTTCCTCTTTTGTCTTGTGCGTGTTCGATCCGCGCCGGAGGACTTTATTTTTACTCCTGCTCCCCCAGCTCCCGCGGCGAGCGGAAGCTCCACGCAGTGGGCCCAAGCGGCGAGCGTCAAGGGGGGTCCGTGGGGGTCTCCCCCGCGCAAGATGTCGTTGAAAGAATAGAGAATTAACCGGGAAAAACAGTTAAAAAATTGAAAATTAAAGATTAGCCCCACGCAGTGGGCCCAAGCGGCGAGCGTCAAGGGGGGTCCCCGGGGGTCTCCCCCGCGTAAGATGTAACCTAAAAAATGGAGAATTGGCTGGAAAAAACAAGTACAAAGTCTCCAAAAATAAATTTAAAAGGCCCCGCGCCAGCGGAAAAGGCTCCGCGCCAGCGGCAAGGCAGCGCTAGCGAAAAAGGGGGTCTCCCCCACAAACGCAAGGCGCGACTTGTTTGTACATGTTATATGTCACGTGAAAAGTCCGGGGTGGGGTCGGCTAAGGGCAGCTGACTACTGATGACAATACCACTTCCGACGGGGTGGGTATTGTTTCGCATTGACGGCCGCTGGGGCAGAGATCAAATGCGATGTCGCGGAGACAAAGGGAATGAGCTTTACCCGGTAAGACAATACCACTTACGACCCAGGGGTTGGGTATTGTTCCGCATTCCACTTGCAACCTGATGGTAGGTGGGAATGCTCGGGTAAGTTTGTGCATATGCAGTGTTGCGGTGACCCCGGGTCATGACCCCTGGTCAAGAGACAAGGGTCGACTTCTCTCGAGCTGACCTGACTTGACCCCGGAGTCACCCCGGGGGTCAGGTCACTGGATCGTAATTTAATTTGCGAAAAAAAACAAAAACAAAAAAAGTAGTATGAACGCTACTGCCAAATTAATCATTGTCTACGTCTCTACGGTAATTGCATCGCGGAGTTGCATCTGTTGTTGGATAAGTCCTCCTCGTATCCCCTTCCATACCTGCCGCCGTCTATCATACCTGATTTGTTTTATTCTTTCTTTACCTGATCCCCCCGATTCATGCACTCCCTCTGTATGTCTCTTCACCTCCCGTCGCGTTCCGCCCAATCATCTTGTCCCATCATCCCGCCGCTTTACCCTTACGATATTAATTTTCTTTTATTATACTCAGTCTTTTAAATGTGCCCCTTATATCCACTCATACCTTACATTCCCTTACCTATGGTAGTACTGCTGCATAGCCGATCCTAGCCACTTACAGCGTAACGTAGAAAAAACAGCAACAACAACAATCGAACAATCGCTCTCATTGTTCCCCAGACCATCCTCTTCAAATTCCGCGATGATATTGTTCAACCGATGTTCCATCCATCTTGTAGGTCAGTAACAACCCGCCCCACGTCGAAAAAATGTTGATTGAAGCTTCGGCAAAAATCTTCTCAAGGTCGTACAGTTCGGTGCTGAAACGGAGGCGAATCGCAATTTCGGGGGAGAGCTAATTAGGGCTTGACCCACCTGACCTCCCGAGCCCGAGTTGACTGACCTGACCTGACTACCTGACCCAGGGGTCAGGTCAAGTACCTGACCTGACCTTCGCAACACTGTGCATATGTGTTGGGATTTTTACCTGGTAAGACAATACCACTTGCGACCCGGGGTTGACCTTATACAAAAATAACAGGGTTCCTATGAACCTCACAGAACAATCTAGTGACACCAGATGGTTACCCAGAGGCGCCCCCCATGCATGCCAAAATGTTGAATCCCGTAATTGCCATTTATACTTGAAGTTCAAAATGGACAGTACAATATAAATATACGCATAGTTCGGAACAATCTGCTGATCATGTTGTGAGAAAACACACCAAGTTTACTGAATACTATGGCACCGTAGAGTGATCTGCTCTGTGATCCGAGCGCTGCAGCTTGATCTCCGCTCGGCATGCCGGCAGGGGTCCAGCCAAACAGTGATGAGTAAACCTCCGGCGCTTTTTGCAGCTTTGGCCGGTATCAATATTAATTGTACACCATTGTATTAATGCCCTCTCTGCCCAAAAGTCTATGCAAACAGTTGGGAATGCCTCCCAGGTGAAGTTGAAGTTGAAGCTCAGTTCAGCAATGCCAGTTGAAAGAGCTTGAACATCGCAATTATCATCTATAAAAAGGTATTGAATGAAGTCCTACCACGCAAACCAACTACATCTATGGTGAAACTATGATCCCCATCCAAAGTCGGCGCAAACCAACAGAAAGTCTTCACCCGAGATGCCCGAGATATGGTTTGGAAGTAACGAATGGGAAACTTCTGATGGAATTCGGAAAGTGCTCCTTCTCTTACCTCAAGGATACACCACTATAGCTCGTACTAGTATTGTGATGTACTACAATGATGCATACCCTGGGACTCCAAAAATTGTGTGCACCGGTCAAATATGATGTAGTACTATGCAGTTAGCAGGTATGAGAAGTGTCGTGTATAGAATGGATAACGGACCTCCGAGTCAAAACTCAGATGAAGATGAAAACAGAGGATGTCCAACGCAGAAGCAGGTTTTCTCAGAGATCACAAAGGGTGCATCAGTATATATAGCAAAACTGTTGAGACAGACTTGTTTGGTGCTTTGTGAGTGTTCTCTTTACATTCAGGTACAGAGAGAAAATCACCTTGGAAGCAGACAGTAATGAATCACCGGGCAGCAAGCACGAGCAGGGTGGTGCTATATTGAAGAAGAATGCTCGGGGTAGAGGCTGTTCTGAGTTACAGCAACTGAGCCCTCGCCACAGTTGACCGATTGCCAAGGGTTAGATTGTGTAGTATTGAATGCGTGTCCATTGAACATGTAGGCAGCTTCCGGAACTCAAAAGTTCAACAAATATTTGCCACGATGGTCGTGATGTCACCGAGAACATGATATATCCACGGTTAATAACGAGAGGGATGTGAATTACACATACCGGGTCCGCACAAAATCCAACCAAAAAATCAGGGCAAGACTTGACGTTGATATTCGAGGTTGAATCAAGGTAATGGCTGGCTTCTCGTGCACACATCGGACTCATATACTTACACAACACTGAGGTTCTCAAGTTCATTACCAGGACTAGAGACCGAATACAGTATACAAGACCGAACAAACTTATGATGGACACCTAAAGCAGTGACTCCAACAATCGAATAAAATTGGGGGCCGTGTAAAACGGTACAACAAGGTGCAGATAGGTGACTTGAGTTCATAAGCAGATAGACACACAATGAGTGTGAATGAACTTTGGGGAAAATGAGAGGATTGGATCTTAATTTCCCTTTAGGACCGATTTCCTCAAAACTTGATGGCCATAGTCTCAGATCAACCTGTAGTTGTCCACTAAAGTATATGATTATAACACTTCGATGTTTCTGTTAAGATCCACGGTTGGATGTGTCTCGATTTGTTCAATGTTTATTTACTTCCTATTTCGGTGTCCTATTATATATGTACCGTAGTGCAAATAATTATGTCCCAGTTTCGCCCTACGCACTACTGAGACGTGAGTACTCATACCTATACATTTCCTTTCTATACGGACAGCAGTTTAGTTTCTACAATCAGATTGCTCATAATGCACATCAGGAAAATCCTCCTTTCCGAATTTGTCACAATTTTGCTCAATTGGCACAACTGGTCCAAGCGAACCTTAGCGATGTCAAGCGACACAAATGATGCTAAATCTGCCCCAATTTGTTCATATTCTGCCAGTTTGGCCAAATGCTCAGTTTTTTTTACTAGGTTAATTTTCTTGTTCTGTCCACTGCACACGCTGCCCTACAAGCTCACCAACCCTATTTTTCGTCGAAACAACGAAATCACCTTCCTATCTTAGTAGTATTCAGTGCCGCTGTAGGGCGAGATCCATATCACAGTTCATAAACCCACTGAAGCAGTACAGTTCAGACTTTCAGTCAGAGGAGTTGCAGAGGAGTGCAGTTAGGCATGTACCTAACAATTCATCTGTATATCGTGTGCGTAGGTATACGTACTGACTGTATATGAGAAGATGGAAATCATTCACAAGTCATAAGCGCGTTCAACGTGAAACGCGGATCAAAATCGCACACGTGAGCGTGAAAGGTGGTTTGTTTTGATGTCAACATAACAACATCAAACACTCTTCTTCCTTTCCCCCCATCTTCCCTCTCTTCGTCCCCATCGTTGCTCCTCCTGCCAATATCTTCTACCACACCTCATCATTTTAGATTCATTTCTGGTATGCCCATAGTCTTTCCAGCCTCTCCACGCTCCAGCCTTCCATCTAGATCGGACCAAATTGCGCAAGGGCCTGTTGGTGGCTCTACTCACTCGTCACTCGTGGGTTTTCTATAATTATTGCGGGAGCTGTGACATCATCCAAGGTATCTATTTTGACACCCTGCTCCTACCATCGTTGACTCCGACTTTGCATCGCCGGCAGGGCCATGTCATGTAAGTGTTTTATTTCCCTTCATTTGTTTCCTTTTTTAACCGCGCTTCAAGGGCGACATCCACCTCTATTGCTTGTCAATATCCCACCCACCCACATATGTCTCCTGTCTGACTGTTCTCCTTTCAGATATATTGATAGGCCCTCTAGACATATCCTCGGGATTTCAATATTTCCATTCCCCATCGTCTCTCATTGTAAGTATTTCATTTCGATGCCTCGTGTCTTGTCTGCCTGACTCCTTTAGGTTGTTTTTACTCCCAAGTCACACGCCGGCGTGCGAGGTATGTCCTCGGCTAAAGTGGTGCCATTTTTTGACTGACCTCACTCTATGTGCAGTACTAGGCCAATTGCAAGCTACATATGTATGTGGTTAGTTCCACTGATTTGCAAATATTCTAACACATCTAGGTCGAGGGCTCTCAATCATCTTGCCGGTACGACAGCCACGTATGCATGCGGTGGCAGCACCTGACAGTCTAATCGAGTTGGAAGGTATGTCGTCCCTGCTATGTCACAACATTATTGAGTGCTGATTTTTTTCTTTTACCCAAGACAGCTTGTGCCCGTCCACATCTCCTTGATAATATGTATCTGTGAGTCCCTTGAATTGTTTGTAGCTGTCATTTTATTTGTGGACCTCTAGCTCAGTGTCTTACTGATTGGTTGGGCGGAATTACATAGGGTTGTAGATAATACTGTCCTTACGTAGCTTGAATATAATTTTTTACTCTGCATCTTGCAAATTCTCTATTTCAGTATGTGGAAAAGCTGAAAACAGGCTGTCAAAATGCGCCCAGATTCTCACAAATTTGGCCAAATTATAAATGTACGATCGGATCTGGACAATTGTGACAATCTGTGATTTGTGCTCGCTAAGCTTCGCTAAGCAAAATTTGGGCAAAATTTGGTTACAATTCGGCACATCCAACCAAATTGTCACAGATTCGGAAAAGTGGGTTTTCCTGATGCATAAGCTAATAACGCATAACGCTCATAACACATAGCCTTTGGGATCCACCAAACTGCCTTTTCTCACTGTAGAGGGGTGGTCATAATGCATATTGCGCATAATGCATCAAATTTGGGTGTGCACCGACACAATGTGTTATGAGCAAGTCACTGTATTCTCATTAGGTAGTATACTCAAATATCAGAGTTCTGTTCTACGCACTACTACTACTGTGACTTTCTATTCTCGCTAGAATCCTGGCTCAATCTCTTGCCGGAACCTCCGTGATCTTCACAATTTCTGCATCAGACTCAGCGCAGTGCAGGAATTTAAAAGCCTTCAACCCGAGATCCCCCATGGTTGAAACTCAGTTGGTGGCACCCAAATTCGCTGCGGCACAGGACAAGGAAAACTTCAACTGGCTCGTGGATGGGTGTTGACTGGGACCATGATGGACGTACTCTAGGCATCCATCCATTCACAAGAACTTCAAAATTGACCAAATGCGGGTACACGTTGATTTAATTGGGTTGAGAAGTCAATATAGAGTCCCTCGGGTTGTTCACGAACACTGAACTGTCATGATATTGCGATATATTTGGGAACACGACGGAAGGTTGGACGGAGGTCAAAGCTGCACAAAGCGCCGGAGGTTACTACTTCCAAAAACACTCACGTCATTGTTTGGCTGGACTCCTGCCGGCCTGCCGAGCGGAGATCAAGCCGCAGCGCTCGGATCACAGAGCAGATCGCTGCACGGTAGAGCAGATCACTCTACGTTGCCATAGAATATGTACTGACTGTCCATCTGCAGCATACTGGACACCCACTATTAATATTATTAATGCACATACGAAGAGGATCCAACTTAGCTTAATACCATCCAAAAGCTTGAAAGGGAAATGATAGAAGGGGCTGCGTGCACAGGGGAAGGCGAAGTACTCTGGGGAAGTCACTGAAATATAGCTGCCTATTTCGCGGTTGCGTAAATACCACCCGTAAATACCATACACGGCATTCATCACCCATCAACTTCTCATCAACTTTATCTGATGGTTATATCTCTTCGTCTGTCCCTCATGTCTAACAATTAAAACCATGAGGTCAGCCTGGTGATCCAGCTGCCGCTGAAGAAAATTTGTACATGCTTGGTTGCCGCTACACTACGCTACTGCCGCTGACAATGACTAATGTTCGACTTATTTTGACGCGTGGCTATCGTTATTAAATCATGTATCGATGTCAAACAATGTATCTGCCACCCTACTAACCACAGGCACTGATGTCTTGTATGAGTGTTATATAGCACTCAGAGCCCATGGTTTCAATAAGACGAGAGATCTCGTCACGAAACAGCAACACAAGTGGTTGGCCCAACCCATTGCGGAGGCCAGAATGAAAGTCCCAGTTCTGAAAGTGCTCCCGAAGATCCACAAACTCCCACTCTCGGGACGCCCAATCTTCCCGACATTCGACACTTTTTTGGCGAATGCATCCGTGCGGATCGACTATCAAATCAAGCCTTACCTCAAGAAGTTTCCTAGGATCCTTCCCGACTCGAAAACCTTCTGTCGCGAACTCCTTGGTTTAAATCTTCCGCCTGGAGTTCGTTATAGTTTATTGCTGTTTTAAATTATATGCAAAATAACACAAACATTCGCTTGCGGTCTTATAATGTGGTCCATAAAATTATCTGTCTAGTACGGGAGAATATCTATATCATGCAAATGTCCAAATTAGCTCCATTTTGAATAGCATGATGTCCAAAACCGCCATCTCTTTCCTCAAGTAGGATAAAGTAGTTCTTAGGGCTTTCTAGAGCCATTTGACCGCGTTCGGATGGCTCTACCTATATTATTGGACATTCAGAACAGCGTTTACATTGAATCCAGAAAATTTAAATATGTACTGTAGCGTGCAGGACTGGGGCATAATAAAGCTGCTCTATCGATGTAGAAAGGTGCATTGGGCACTTTTACCTTTTTTCTTACTGGTATGGGTAGTCAGAGAGTGAGGAATGAAAAGAATTGTCTTGCTTAAGGGCGCATCAATGCAAATTGATCGCGCCTGCCGGGGTTCGAACCTGGCGCACTGTGCCTTCCCACCCTTCCAAAAGTCTTTTTTGGGGGATGTGTCATTATCTCTGAAAACAGCAATAATGTACAGATGAAGTGACACCAACTTGCAGATGTAGAAGCCTCACCTTGTGCTTGCTTTATGCTCCTCATGGCATTTCCTATCGGGAAGTTACGTAACTTCCGACGGCAGAAGCCGAGAACAAACACTTTATTTGATGCTTTCTCACTGTCAGGGGTTTCACCCCTGTTCTTCCCCAAGTGAACAAATAGTACAGCCGCTAATTTCATAGCATCAGGCACAGCCACTGAGGAGCCGTCCGCTCTTGAAAAACTGGAGAAATTTTGAAACATTCGTACTCATAACATTCGTACTCGCAACATTCGGGAGCCCGGGAGCCACGTTGTGGCGGTTTTCGTGTCCTAGCAGCGTTTAGTGCCGATTTTCCTTCAAGAGCAGCATTTGATTGCAACCTATATGGCACATTCACTTTTAGAATTGCGTGGGATCGTTGCTGCTCAATTACCGCGGCCGCCCCTAAGAACAAAAAAAAAATCTGATTTTCACCGAGTCAAATTTTTGTGATGAGAAAACAAACAAGTAAAAGTACTCAGCCACTAGCTTCGTTTTATCTCAGCCTCGTCACCGTCGCTGTCATCGCTGGTGTTGGCGGCATTTTCTTATTTTTTGCCTTCTTCTTTCTTGGTCGGGAGCGGAACCCTTTTGCGGACAGCCGGCTTCAATCTGGCAGAGGCACTGTTCCCTTTTGGGGACATGGTGATTTGTGCGGGCGGGCGGGATCGGGGGCGGTGGAGACTAGTGTTGGGAGCAGATAACGAAGATAAACTTGAAAATTTAATATAACAAAATAAAAGAGCACAGAAGTGCTATGTGCGTATCGATTCTGAACGGAGGAGGAACAGCCCTTGAATCGACTTCAGAATCGATTCTCAATCACGTCAATTCTCGCGCCAAAATCAGGTGTCAGAATCAATGTCAGAATCGACATCAGAATCGATGTCTGAATCTTAACTTTGACTTCCCCTAATCTCGAGACAGTTGGTAAGTAAGTCCTTGGTGCGGGATGACAAAGTGATTTGAGCGTCTACCTATGTCTCCATGGACAGTTTAACTTGCTTCATTGCAAGCTCAACGGCGGCAATGAACACTGTTCTTGATTAAACGGGATTGGTTCAATCATGAATTGAACAGTGATAATGAGGACAAAAAGTGAGTTACTACTGGGGTTCGAATTACTGTATCTTTTTCAGATGATTCTGAATTAGCCAGACTGAAGATTAGGCTGTTCAATTGCGTTCTACAGGTGGAATAGTGCAAATATATACAGGCAATAAGGAGCTACAGGGCCCACAAAACCTTCCCGATTCCGCCCAAAACGCACCATCCAACTTTCCCACATTCGGTACTGCTGTCATAGCACTCACTACATAGCCACATACAGTACCCACCTGAATTCATCACCATCATCATCATCATCATTGTCATTGTCATCATCATCATCATCGACCGAGTGAGCCATGCTCACGCCAAGTCAGCATTCTGAAACGCTGTTTGAAATTCGGCACAAACGGCTCTGAAAATCCGGGCCATTTGGCGGAATTCCGTCACTAGTTGCTAACTGCTGCCGCGGCTTCCGCGGGACTGCGACTCAGATTATTTTTCAAACTGGCCAGATTTACTACAAAGGTCTGTGTCTATCAATCCGTAACCAATCTTGAGTTGAAGGTGGTACATGACTGTAGTTACTGAAGAATGGCATTTTTTTCCGCAGAATCGTGAAAATCTACCCACATTTGAGCTCTACCCCCATCATATCCTACGGAATGGGACCCCTTTATCAACAACAGCAGAACTGCTGGCATCTCCCGGAAATTGAACAATCTATTCTCTTTGACCGCCATCGGCGTCTATGATGTCGACTTCATGAAGTTTGGACCTGGCGTGTCGGCCGTCACTCTGGCCGGTGGTCGCACATATTATCGCCTTCTACCCTTACATGAGGGCCAACATGCGATCCGCTGGTTCATCCATGATCCCATAGGCATCTTTACGTATAGTACAGAACTTGACATACTGCAGTCATGGATCCAAAGCACCATCGCAGGACTACGGCATGTAAACCCGTTCATTGACAAGCTGGAAAGGCTTGCAAACGAATAGCGTTGCTGCGCTCCAGATAGAACACTCAGATGGTAGCAATGAAATTGCTGCTATTATCTCTCTTGCGCCTGCTTCTGCGCCTTCTCCACATAAATTGGTAATCCGACGCAAGGGAGACAACCACCCTGTCTTCCTCAATCGGTTTTCCACCTTGGTGGAAGGAACCAGAAAATACCAAATACATAATATTTTCACAAATTCCTTTCTATCACTAATTGCGTGTGAATTATCTGAATAGATCTATCTAGTTTTTATGTGAATCGGTGAAGAACTGACTGAGATATCGGGAATTCTTTGAAAATATCCCAAAATGGAAATTTTTGGTTCGCGCCTTCGGTACTGCAATTAGCTGTAATCGGTACTTCCTACGACCCACAGGTGCATTTGTCACCGATGGGACGGCTCGTCGGTTTGATCACCTCACATATACGACTCGCAAAATCCGCCCCAGTCAAGGCGACTTATTTTCTGTAAACCTCGGCGTCCCAATCGTAATGAATCGGACGAAGAGATTCACACTTGGTGACAGCATCTTTCAATTTCTGGAAGGACTGCCCTTGCTTCGGACCCCATTCAAATTCAACACCGGCACGGGTGAGTTTCTGAATAGGTTCTGCCATGATTGAGAAGTCCTGGAGGAACATTCTCATTAGGGTTTTTCAAACATCTCGATTCCCGGCCCAACTCCGCCCCAACTCCGTCCCCAACTTGACCCCAACTTCAGTCTCAAATTTTCTTGTTTTTCGTCCGGGAAGGATGATTACCGCTCTAAATTTGATGGGCGAAGTTGGGGCATCAAGTTGGAGTCGAAGTTGGATGTCAAGTCGTGGTCCGAGGCCCGATTTGACATCCAACTCGGTGCCCCGAACAACTCCGTACCCCAACTTGATGGCAAGTTGTGGACAGAGTTGGGGCTCGAGTTGGGTCCCAAGTTGAGATGTTTGAAACACCCTATTACTCCGATGGTTCCCAAGAAAGATCTCACTCCAGAGATGTCTTTTGCCGGGGCCCATCTGAGTATGGCACCAATTCTATCATCGTCGGGTTTCATTCCTTCGTATGTGCACACGTGTCCAACGACTTTCGTTGAAGCCATGCAAATGTATGCCTTCTTCCCTGAACAAGTTTCTCCGGCATGGTACAGCCTCGTGAGAGCTCTGTTATTATCCTGCATGTGTTCCCACACAAATCTGCGGATACCTGGATTTTCAGGAATAGTTTCTTGAGTTCCATGCGGTAACTCGTATCTGGTGGCAGGTCCACGAGTGGGTACATCATCGATGTATGGACGTGTAACATGGGGAATTTCATCACGGAGGATGTAGGTAACATCGTCATGGAAGATTGGGACGGAGTTAGTCCAACCCTGAGGCAGACGTACCAATCGCTGAGCACCAAATGGTGTTTGGAAGGTCGTAAAGTCGCGCGAATCAGGGTGTAGCAATCTGTGATTATATCCCGAGTACAGATCGAAGGTTGAGCCACAAGCCCGACCAGTCCGCATACGCACAACACTCACACCTCTTCCCACGGTATGCCTGTGTTTTCCGACACTCTGCACATGAGGTAGACTCAATGTTGAACCCTTCAACAACGGTTTCAGCACCATCGCGATACTTCGAGGGACCTGCAGCTTGAACGGTGAAGACTTCCGTTCCGTTTGTTCCTTTCCCAGGCAGCCCCATATATTCGTTGAATAATTGGACTGCTGGTTCATCATCTTTCACGTATGGCATCGCGGCTTGCAAGAACGCCTTCGTGGTTTCTTCGGGAGTGAATCCCTGTTCATCGCTGAATTGTACAGCAACAATTCTAGCTTCTCCTTTCTGGTTAATTTGAATCTGCACCGCGAATTCTCCCTGATGTTGCATCAGCTCCTCGAATTCTGAAAATCCGTCCGAGCCGGCTGCTCTTCTGGAATTTCGGTTGATGCATCTCTGACTTTCTTCAGTTGCTTCACCGCACCTCGCTCAAAGATGGGGATCACACAACGCCTTTTCGTGTTCGGATCGGTCAAAGTGATCGTCTGAGACCCGTCAGTACCATTCTGAATCGTACTGCCAGCCAGAACTTCGAATGGCCGACCAAGGAGGACCTTGTATGCGGGATTTTTGATCACATGGACTTGTAGGTACAAGGTGAGCTCCCCGAATCTGAAGGAAGCATTCTTTGACAGTCCAACTGATTTTTCAACCTGCCCGTTTGCGCTCTGCATGTAAATGCAGATGTCTGGGTCCCAGGTTAATCCCAATCGCATGGCTGTCTCCTCGGACATCGATACGATCTGAGAGCCCCCATCGCAGATGGCTTCTTCCTCTGCAACTCCATTAATTAACGGGTAAAGCACTCTCAATGCAGCAGAGTCCCTTCCGACGTGCAAAGTATCTCTGTAGGACACGAAAATCTGCTTTGGAGCCTGCCCAACAGGTAGGCTGTTCAGGTACTGTACAACCGGGTCATTGACAATAATTCCCCCTGCAGGTACTAGACCGACTGGCTGCTCGGCAATCATTAATTGCGAGGTGAACGGAAGCTCTCTGGTGCTTATCGCATCAGGCTTCACATACATGCCTGAAGGTTCTTCAACTTCTGGGAATGGCAATTCTTCCATGGGTTCAGACTGTTCAACTAATGATTGCTCAATGATCAAGTCGTCGACTGGTACCCGGGTCTTCGTAACCATTCGCTTCGTCTCATTCCGGACTCCCGGATGTGATTCGAGTATGAGCCTGAAAGGCACTCGGACATAGCTGTCCAAAATTTCATCCATCATTTTATTCAATGACTCGGGCCCCTTGCTTTCGATCGGTGCCTTGAGTTCATATGATTTTCGATTTGAGCTCGGAGGAACCACAGTGAGTGCTTCTCCATTGCGGGATTTTGGTGGTGGCGTCGAACCGTGGGAGAACTCTACCGGTGTGACTTTCCGGAATGGAAGCTCAGCTCCTTTATGGGACGTATTTGTTTCAGTGTTCGCCTGAGGCCCAAGGCCTTGACCCCCAAGGCCTTGGCCCAAGGGCTTGGCCAAGCCAAGGCCTTGGATTTTTTTGACCTGGAGACCCGCCCTTGGCCAAGCCTTGGGCTATCACGTGTAGCCATTATGTAATTTCTGTTTGCATCTTTTTCGCAATTAATGGAGACCCTGGCCGAGATGGAGGCACGTGCGGACGCAGAGCATTGCGGACAATTTCAAACAGACAGGACTGCTTAGAATAGTGCTGGGTATCATCTGTCAATTTGCGACATTTGATTAGCTCTCCATATCAAGTCACGCTTTTCTGAGCATGTGAAAACAGCTGTATTTGGCAGGGATAAGGAACCACTTGATCAATTTAAGCTTTCTTCATCAAACCTTAATTGCGAGCCAGAATATCACAGCCGGGCTCAAATTGGTGCTGTGGACTTCCCACGAGCCAGAATATCGCACTGTTGATTTGACCCGTGACTTCTGCACAGCCACACCCGATATGGAGAGTTCTGTGACCTCTGGCTATGACCAGAGCATTGCAGACAATTTCAAACAGACAGGACTGCTTAGAATAGTGCTGGGTGTCATCTGTCAATTTGCAGCCTTTGATTAGCTCTCCATATCAAGTCACGCTTTTCTGAGTGTGTGAAAACAGCTGTATTTGAGGGATAAGGAACCACTTGATCAATTTAAGCTTTCTTCATCAAACCTTAATTGCGAGCCAGAATATCACAGCCAGGGCTCAAATTGGTGCTGTGGACTCCCCACGAGCGAGAATATCGCAGCTTTGATTTGACCCGTGAATGAAGTTTTCATGAATTTCATGAGGTTTTCGATGATTTTGGCCGCTTTACTTGCATCATTGCCTCGCAAAAAAAGAAACATAAGAAAGAGGTTTCTCTGAAAACTCGACACACGATATAGCAAAATTTAAAATCTATTTTCATTATGACCATGTTGGGGTATCTACAAAACACAACATTGCACTGCACATTGTGGCCCTGAACCTCATCAATACCACTGTACATCTCCTTTGCATAGAAAATTATGTATCTCTGTTCGTCCGATTGATCTTAATATTTGTTTCCTTATGCAAACAGAGGGTTTTTACGAATTTCTGTGATAAATAAAGGCGGAGGGGGACTGCTCCGCAGTCCCCCGAGCGCTTGTGTAGTCTAAAATTTCCACGAATCTGCCCAAAAGGCCCCAAAAAGTATGGAAACGGTGAAAAGGTATGAAAATAATGAAAGATGCGGATTCACCGGCAGATCAGAGATGATCACAGAGGCCACTGAAATACAGATGCTCAGGAATTTTATTGCGTCCGACATACAATGGTTTGCAGAGCGAAAGTCGATGGAAATGCCGCCCTCTCTATTCCGACTCCAGGACAAATTCCACGAATTTTGTGAGGGGCTGTAATTCAGGGTGGGCATCCAACGCGTCTTTTCGCCAAATTTCAGAAAATTTAACCCAGAAGAAATCGGGCGCTAGGACGTACAATGTTTCGCAGAGCTAAAATCGATGGAAATGCTGCCCTCCCTATTCTGGCTCCAGGACAAATTCCACAAATTTTGTGAGGTTCTGGAATCCAGGGCGGGCATCCAATGCTTCCCTTCGCCAAATTTCAGAAAATTTAAGCCAGAAGAAGTCGGGGGCCAGGACGTACAATGTTTCGCTCTGCCCATCCCCTGAATGTGTCTTGATTTTATCAACAAGTACAAAACGATCCTCAGAATAAAGATTGAAGGAGGGAATTGCTCTATAATTGGTTCCAATTCCGGTTCCGATGCGAGCGAACGAGATGTTGGATTACACCGCGAGCCCCAAAAATTCAATTCAGGCTAATACCAACACGGGCAGGGGAGACTGTTGACGGCGGGGTCCAGAGTCAGAAAATCTTCAAAGACGTGTATGGCATCACCGGCACGGGTCTGTCATAAAACAATAGAACATTAATTAATATATGTAGTTGGTGTAAGGGGCATGTCGGTGATGATCCGCCATGCCCCTTACATTATCCCCACTTTTAGGCGGTGAGTCGGGGTACGCAAGGAGTGGTCATGAGAGTCGTGAAGCAGGAGGGGAAAATAGAGGGAACCATCAAGGTTGAGAGGGACAAAACACGGGACAAGGGAGCAGGAGGAGGAGTAGATGCCGCGAAGAGAGGAAGGGAGCGATCATGCCACTTTAGGCTATGAGCTACAAGGAGTGGCTGGGGAGTGTGCAAGTTCCACCAAGCCGAAAGCACAGGGGAGTTGTGAATGACGGCGCGAAGACCGGAGCCTTGAGCCACCAATGCCGAGTTGTGCGAGCATCGAGGGGGAGGAGTAAGAAGAGCGTAAAGACGCGAGGGGAGGAGCGTAAGGACGCAGAGAAGCAAGGAATATTACGACCGAAGCCGTTGGATCCCGAGGTCAAAGTGAAAAAACAAAAGTTTGAAAAATCTTGAAAAATCTGCAAGCAGAGAAGTCGATCCGGCGCACTGCTTCGCACACTTCCCTTCATGAACTTCTGGGTAAGCTTTGCTCAATGCGCTACGGTCGTCGCCTCCCTCCGCACATTCTGGTGCGCTGCTCGTTCCGCTTGCGCGTCACTTGCATGGTTACGCTCCAGTCGATCCCTCCTTCCGCACACCCGAACGGATCTCCGAGCCTACTCGTCTGTCTTCCTTTTTATGAAATAGGGAGACGGTGGGCTGGGTGGGAAGGTAAGATACGCAGCGAAGAAAGTATCTTCCTTTTTGATGAAGGGTGGGTGGGTGGGATAAGAAAAGAAAGGACGTGCGGATTGGGGAGACAAAAATGAAATGTTGAAAGTCGGCCCAGAAAATGAAGGAAGGTAGGCCGGGGGTGTACGCCGATTCCTGTGCTTCACATACCTCCAAATGTCGAGGGAGGGTTACACAAGGAATGGGGAAGAGATGAACCAGAGAGTGTGCAGGGGAGGCCGCGCTCAAGCGAGGTGATGACCTACACAAATGCCGGAGGCATTCGGAAGGGGAGAGGGAAAAGAATACGCGAGGGGAGCCACGTTTAGACGAGGTGATGGCCCGCGCAAACGCCAGAAGCGGTCGGCCCCGAAAAACGAGGGGTTTGCACCGAGGAACGAGTGCAGAAGTCCAAGGTGAGCAACAGGACAAGAAGGGGGGAGAGCGAACTCAAGGGCAAAGGAAAAGGAACTAGAATCCCCCACAGAGCTCAATAACTCTGAACCCAATTCTACTGGCTGTAGACAAGTCCGTTGAAGATGCGATGAGGGAAACCCAAGAGAACACCCAGAAGCAGCTGGAGAACAAGCCGCCAAGAGCCGACGGCGAGGAACAAAGCCGCGGCGATGCCGAGAGCAAGGAACGAGGTCCCCGAGAATAATGCAGTCGAATCAAACTATCACGGGGCTGGCCCCGAGATGGCCGGAGAGGGAGAGAAAATCTCAAGGGCTAGGGAGCCCAGAAACTGGCGTTGATTTGACGAAGCGTACTACGACGAACCAAGAGAATATAAGTACAGGACAAGGCAGTGCATAAGGTAATGAATGTATCGTAAGTCTCATAAAACAATAAGAGAGCTGTCTGTCATAAAACAATAGAACATTAATTAATATATGTAGTTGATGTAAGGGGCATGTCGGTGATGATCCGCCATGCCCCTTACAACCGTTAGAGAACACTAGCTAGGACGGGAGCTCTGTTCATAAATATAGCCATAAAAGGAGTCGATAATTGCACTGAATCAGTGAGATGGAGCGGCGATTTTGTTTTGCGGTCGAGGCCCGGACAAACGGAGGCGGCGGAGAATGGAGGGCGCAAACAGATTTAGATATCGCAAGGAACGAACGCTGGGGGATCGGATATGATCATCCGCGACAGATGCAGTGTGTGTGGGACATTCGATATCTTCGACGAGGCAGTCGAACTACGCCGAAGAATGGCCGGAAATTCAGTAGGAAATTGGACAAGGTAAACAGAATCTGAGAAAGTTCGAGGGCCGAGTCAGCCAGATAAGCTACAGACAGTGGCCTAGACCAAGAGCTTGTGTTGTCGAATATTGAGCCCGTCATCTTCTCGTGTGATGGACGCAGCATGGCCTTTTTTTTTTTTTTTGACGGAAAACCAGGATATCGAACATGGAACTGAACGAGACTGAAGGCCAGGCGAGAATTAAAGACGTGGCCGGATCTGAACGTTGGCCAGACGAGTGAATAATTTGCTGCGCAATAGAGGGCTTGGTGCCAGTAGGTCAGTAACACGATGCACAATAAAATCGAAGTCGGAGCCCGATTGACATGGCGCTCAGATGCACGATGCACAAAGGCCTCGATAGCCAAGAATTTGATAGCAAGAATTCCGAGCGAGAGACGAGAATCAAGCTCAGCTGTGTAATACAAAAGAGTCTTGATACCCAAGAATCCCGAGTGGAAATCAAGAATGAATCCTAATACTGTAATACAAAGCCAGTCAGTAGGTTAATGAGTTAGTCAGTCAATAGCTGGGTTAGGGCTGCCCTGGATATCATCTGGCAATTTGTGGTATGCAATGAGCTCTCCATACCAAGTCACACTTTTCGAAATGCATGAGAAAACAAACAAGCCAGGCTGTATTTGGCAGGGATAAGGAAACACTTAAAGAATTTAAGCTTTTACCATCAAACTTTAATTGTGAGTTCCCTGGAAACATTCCTTTTGCTTTCAGCGTGAACATGACCTCGCAGAGCCAGCCTGCGTCCAGGCCACATGAAGAAAGTGCATTGCGCGGCATAGTCTACATTGGTTAATCTGTGGAATCAACCTGTAGGTAAATTCGCCCCATTCGCCCCCGGACAACCCCAAGCCCATCCTACGACGCAGTGGGACCATAATTTATATCAACGAACTTCCAAATTCTGGAACGGACGCGCATTTTTTGGATATTCCTCAGTTCAGACATCCAGAAACATGATCTATGCACGGGATGCAGCGGTGGACCTGAAAAGAGGCACCACCGCTCTTGGATCTCACATTATAAGGTCGCTAGTCAAGGTCAGAGATGGCTCGGACGAGTACGACGTCTGAGGCGTCTGGGGATTGCCAACCGAGGAGGGTTTAAAGGCGCTGGAAGTGGGCAGAAGATATCGGAGTCCCCGAGCTGTGTGGAACAGGACGGATAAATGGCCCTGGGGTTCAAAAGACGAGGTACTTCATGACGAGGACAAAGACAAGCTACGACTAGTGTATGTAAGCGGTGATCGAACCGGCGAAAATACCCGAAATTGACTTACCGACACTCATAAACCAGATATCCGAATCCATGGGCCTCGGGTTTGGTCAAGACCGAAGATGTCGCTCGTCGTGAACCTTCGGTTCACTCCCTGCGATCCTATTGTCACAAATCCGTCGTCAAGAATGAGCCTATTATTATCCCTTGGGTGTACTTCACAAATTTCTCCATCTCCAGATTTGTCGTTGATCAGCCGGAAAGGCCTCGGCTGAAGCCCTGGCCTTCATCTTGCAGTTTGGTCCGACCTGCCTTCATCGTGCTTCAGATTAGGCGGACCTTAGATTTTTCAATTTACAATCAAACACGGGATCCGTCATTTGATTTCCCCTTCTGGGACGCGGATCACTGTATTTGATCACCGTCCTGTTGCCATCACGTCCGGCTACCATCACTGGCCGGCTATCATCACGTGAGGGATGCGGTTTCCCTTTTTTAAGTAGCCTTACGAGCGTCGCGTCCTATCGCTCATCACCTATCGTTCAACACCTGAATGGTTTTTGGAAAGCATGTCATGTGGTTATACCAATATAATGAGTCTGCCTCAACAACCTTCACATTTCTTAAGGTTAATCTGAGTCTGACCCTGCTCCTCGTATGCTCAGCCTCGTTTGTCTGATTCCAAGATCGCGGTTAGTATCCTGAATTGCCTTTACGTCCAGTGCATTGTCCACTGTCAATTTGTAGCCAGCGCTGCATAATCTCGCATACTGCGTATGGATCACGTGGTTGTTCCACTGTATCACGTCGAATATTTCCTACTGGTAATTTGTTTACAATTGTTAACAGGAAACAGTAAATCTACCCTTAAGGGCAACCAGTACTCAAATTCGATCCACCCCAGCAACCAGAACACTGCATTCAACATGTGGTTAGCTTCGAACGACGAAAACACGTAGAAAAAATAATCTATTACAAGTCATTGGTGTCTAGAACTGTATGACATCTATCCCTGTGTTAGTTTATGCTGTCAGCCGTAAGACCTGGCCCAAGAACACGCGAAATAGCACTTCCTGGGGCCCTCAAGTGGTAACTAAGTGCGACTAAGTGAACTAAGTACTTATTTCCGATCATTTTACTGTAAATTGATCTTGATTTACAGTAAATTGATCTCACGTGATCTACACCCGCCAAGACAAACGCGTCGAAATCGCGTGTTGTATTGAGTTGGGTTGCATTTTTTGTGGTCCCAGGCACTCTATGGCATACCCCAGTGCTTTCTACTGTCAAGAAATATTTTATTTCACTCGGAACAGACCACTAAGGAGGCATAAGTCCTCAGCAGACGAACACAACATATGGCGATGCCCAAGGCACTTCCGGTAACTCGCTATCTTGTTCTATTGCTCAGAAATGGTCTTTAAAAATGTGTTTTAAACCTCCAGCATCTTCCCACCATGCTGCAAATAAGATCTCAGGTAATGGTTCCAGGCCAGTTAAAGTTTGAAGGCTGAGACGAGAAAAGCTCTCATGTTTGTCAAGGAAAGCTTACTAGTAAATGTGGTAGTTAACACTTTAGAGCAACTGAATCGGAGGCGTCTGTTGTACTTTGATCTGTTACATATGTATCCCACTACTATTTCTGACTTGCTGCAAATTATTTCGTGTATATCTACCACCATCAGAAATTGACCAGAAATCACCCGTTCGAAACGGCCGTCACCCGTCGCACGGACAAAAGCGGCCGTCAGCTGCCCGTCCCGTCGAACGGGACGGGTGGTTCGGAGCCCCAAAGACGAGGGTGCATGGCATGGGTTGAGGCAAGGGAGTCGCGTTGAAGTGTCGCGCACGGCCCTAGCATTTGATGCGACACTTCGATTTGGTTACACAGGCGAGTTGCGGGGGCTTGCTGCGCGGAGCCTGCGGCGAACGACGACGGCGCGCCGGGCACGCGCCATGGACGCGACGTGTTACCATGTTCAGTTTCTCGTAAAGGCTTGCCGCTTGCTTGCCGCCGCTTGAGAACTAAGCGAGCCTTAGCCGACGTGGAAACCGGCGATCAAAGACCGTGATGGGCCCCATTCGGATGCTGCACGGGACCCGGTGATTTACGTTTTACGGTAAATTACGATAAATAAGGCTACATAGCTTGATAGGTATTCTCATCATCCTCATCCTCTACATACACTCACATAGCTCGATAGACTAGATTCTTTTCTTTCTCCCACCCTTACCACTTCCCTGTTCTGTAGTTTCTGCTTTCGCCGATGCCGGCTCGAGCGCGGTCCCTTACGGTCTGAGCGAGAGAGCTTCTGGCGACCAATCGAATTCTCGTTTGTCCCCAAAACCTCTCTCCCTCTCTTCCACACGACGAGCAAGACATAGATTTGAATTTCCTCTCAATTCCTGGTCTGTCTTTTCATCTACCTCATTGATGCTTTGATTGCTGATTATTCTATTAGAATCTTCAACAGACGTTGAGCCGGCGTTTTCCTGTGGGGGTTTGACTGTGTCTAAAATGCGCCACTCACTCTCTGACGAATTAACACGTGCTGCATCTGTGCTGGGGTCGTGGTGCAATCTCCCAGATGCGATTCCAATTGCAGATATCATTACCACTTTCAAGGCCAAGTCAAAACGGCCAAAAGGGAAGGAAGTTGCAGCCTCAGCTCGCTTGAAGGTTGCTCAATTGGGATTAATGTTGCGTTGCTGGAGCACACAAAACTTTCCAACACAGTTGAGGCTTTGATCAATGAGGTCTACCCACACTTTACGGTCGGCGGGAAAGCCGCGGTTGATTTTGGACTCTTGACATCAAGAGGTGGCAGATCTCTGGATCTGTCAAAATGATCTGGTCGAGTGATGTGATGGCGGAACGGGTCCCGATCACCGGTAACCCCAAATGGAATGCCTTGCTGGCCATACATTAGTGAGTATATACGAAACTCGTACTACAGATACATTGGCAAACTCTGTACATTCGAACAAACCCTGCACATTTCCATCAATGTGCCGTCTTTTGGATCAAAGGCGGCACATTGCCATTTTCGAATGTGCCGTGCTCGGTTAACAAAATATTCTGGAAGGAGACACGTGCCATCCCGGCAGTTCCCGTTATTTTTTTCTTACCACCATCTTCCTCCGCCCCCCGAGGCATCGAAGAGCGCGTCAAAATGCCCCACGATGCCGAAGCAAGATCAAAACATTCGCCTGCAGACCAAGAATTCTTTGACGGTGTGTCAGCACGTCAACTTGGACTGATGGATTTTCGAGACCACGTACGTCCCTTCGGTTGGGCCATTTATTGACCCCTTCCCCATGCTCCCTCCGCCCCCGCCCGAATCACCCCCGGCCCCTTCTCCCAGTGTCGAACACTCGTCAGACCCCGGCCCACGTGCTCCGAAATCACGACGCTCTCGAAAGGAAGTTGAAGCGAATATTGTGACTTCGACGCGCTCCCGGGCTCCTACTGAACGGAAACGGGCGGCAGACGAAGATATCTCAGCTCGGCCCCAGAAAAGGAGAGCCCGCTCAGTGAGTCTGATGGCCATTATTTTCAGGTGATTGTCTAAATTGTCGAATTTGTAGTGATGCTGGAGACTCCGAGCAACGTTGAGATTTTTTCTTCGAATACTTCATGGTCGTTTGAATCGATAGATTTTTTTTTCTAAGTCAACTTGACGGAACTCATTTGCTGGTAGATTACCTATGTGCCGTGTTTATTCGCATGCATGGTACATTCCCAGCGGATGTGTCGGGTTTGAACCTATGTGCAGTGAACTCCGTGGAATGTACCGCGCGTGCAATGTATCTTTAGTACGAGTTTTGTCAATCCCGTACATTAGTCTGCGCCCAGTCTGTACATGCTCTCTCTCTCAACTGGATTCTGTCTAGGTGTCAAATATAGTTTCTGTTCCAGATGCTATGTGAAAGGGTCCGAATCCTCCAGCATATTTGATGAACTTTGCTGTGCCTCATAATGTATTGTGCCTCACAATGGCATTTTGAACCCCATGCCTCACAATGGAACCCACCACCCAGTGCACATGGCATTCAAATCCAGGATGCAGCCTTATCCCTGCTGAACCCAGCCAAAATACATTATAATGCACTGGATGTGTTCAAAATGCTATTGTGAGGCATGTGGTTCAAAATGGCTCCTTATCCCTGCAGAACACAGCTGGAATACATTATGAGGCACAGGGTTCAAAATGGCATTGTGGGGCATGGAGTTCAAAATGCTCTTATCCCCGCTGAAGTGAGCTGAAATGCATTATCCGCGAGCAAGGGCAATGGACACAATCAATTTTGAACCCTGTGCCTCGAAATTGAAGCCATAAAGTATTCCGGCTGCGTTCCGCAGAGATATGGGAGCCATTTTGAACCCCATGGCTCACAATGTTGAAACCCCGCCAATGCTATTCCTACTCTAGGACAAATTCCACAATTCTTTTTAGGTGCTCAGATTCAGGGGCGGTGTCCAATATGCTCCCTCACCAAATTTGAGCAAATTTGGCCCAGAAAGAATCAGGCGGCAGGGCGAACAATGTTTGTTTATCGATTCGGCACAAAATCGCCTCAGGAACCGGGCCCGGGATTGAGTTTAAATGGAAATGGGCACGAAAAGCTGCGTAACATTGAGATGCCGAAAATCCAATCAATGGCCTCTATAAACCGCAATACTGGGTCCGAGGCCCAACTGCAATTCTCCAGTGGGGCAATTGTTGATCTGAGGGCTGTGATCCTCGCGGTGGAGTATTACGGGACCTTGCGGTCACAGAATTATCATGTACCGCACCTTTGTTACAGCTCAATAAATTCATCATTCCACATCCAGGCCGAGTATGCATCAATTGCTTAGTACAGGCGGGCAAAATAAGAAGCAGAAATCGGCTTCATGTCTGACACTCATCGAAAATCAAATTGTCGAGGAACGGGCTCTGAGTGCGGTATTTGGGTCTTCAGGCGAACCATATTGAAGGAATGAAGTGAACGGACTTGGCCTGAGCCAGCGGTTGGCAGTGGTTGCGCAACTTGCAGCCGAGAGAAGAAAATCCAAATATTTATCTGCGAAACGACGACAAAATCCACGCTATTCAACCCAGGAAAATTTTCATCCATTTTTTGGCCTCAGTGTTGACTCCAATTTACAATGGAGGGCGTTTTTAACGCGTCATGAAAGCCAAATGAAGGCCATAGCGGTCGCAGAGAGGCCAAAAGACGCGTCGGCGCCGGTTGTGACAGATGTCACGGGACGTGATGATTTGGAATAACTGGAGCGAGCAATCACTTACTATTATGCCCAACGGGTCTGGATTTGCACAATAGGTTTGGACTTTTTGTTTTACTCCCTCATTTATTGAGCTTTCCTCTCGGAGTTTTTTGTAGTAGCAAGATGTACATGTTGAATACGAATATCCAAAACATCTATAGGACTCGGTGAGAGAAAGGTATCGATAACGGGGTCCGAATCTATCAAAGTTAGTGATATCTTGTGTAGAGTACCTTCTGCATCCTCAGGAAGTTTTTTCGGTGGGGGGATTCTGTGAACATTGATGTTTCAAGGTTCAGCACATATGGCTGCGCCACTTACGCTGTTTTGTATTTCCAACCTCGCGTTCAACTTGATACTTACCACTGAATGACTCGCATCCCGAATAAACTTTGAACCAAAGGACCTGAAAACCGCATTGCGGGTCGACGCGGCAGCAGACTCGCAGCAGGCACATATGGAGACGCAGTTCAGATGGATTTGACCCGATGACGTCCCATTTTAAGAATGGAATCAATGGATGGAGATTGCTCGCAGACCAATCATTTGAGAACATTGCACAAGATTCATTGCAGAAGTTGAGGGAGCACGAGGCCAGTGCAGTGACGCTATGGATCGCTAACTGAATCAGGGATGAGGCGGATATGCCGCAGCATCGTCGCCGCAATTGGTGAGGCACCGTGCTGAACAAGGTGTAAACAAGGAATGATTGTGGAAACAGAAATTCTAATTTCAATCCTGTGCTGCACCACTGACAGCCAGCCAGAATGAAATAACGGACTAAGTTATAACACTGTCCGACTATAATTCATGGCTGATATCTATGATGCCCCCAGCAGCCAACGCCTGATGTGCTGTGCAGAGATCTTCCTCATCTGAATCAAGCATGACAATGATACCGACATCCGAGGCGGCGGTGATGCTTCCCGAGGTATCAACATTTTCCTTTGAGACGGCTTCCAACGCGGAGGCGGACACTGATCCACCTTGTCCGTCATGATTGGAGTTACTGCTGGAAGCCTGCCCATCGCTATGATGATTCGCACTCGAGGGAGATAACTAGCCGAACGTCAGTATGCACAATGCAGGTGAGAATAATCTTCTTGCCTCCGTTGTATGCAAAGATGCATCCCGCATAGCCACATTAAGAATTGCCTCTGGAAAGCGCCGTCTCGAAGGCCACCCAATCTCCCTTCCCTTTCGCCTGCACGGCCGATTCCCTGAACCAGGGGCCATTGGAAGGGTCCTGGAAAGGTGTCGGCGGCGTACCGTACATGGCCAATTCGTCCTCGGTTTTTAGCATGAAGTGTTGAGCCTCGAAGGGGTTGGCAGGGGTCGGGCAGGCGATAAGCGGCTCATGTAATGGTGTCACATCAAACTTGGCAGCGTATGCGGGGACAGCGAAGTTCGCCGACAACGGCGGAGTCGAATACGGTGTCGAGTATGGCGACGGGAAGCCCGACGAAGAGGAGGAGGATGGCGGGGAGGCACCGTAGGAGAACGGCGACTCCGATTGCGGCCGGGTGCGCTGGTGCATTGGATGAGACCGCGAGAACATCATGGCGTTGGTGTATTGGTCGTCGAATTCCTCCTCGTCGCATGCGTCCACAGGCTCCAACTCCAGCTCGGCACCAGTGAGCACCAGCATGAAGGCATCGCCGCGGCGGGGCTCCAGGACGCCAGGGACGCCTGCCCGATGCCGCCACTGGTTGACCTCTCCACGGAGCGCCTCGTTCTCGGCGTGCAGTGCCCGCAGCTGCTGTGATGCAAGCATGCGATGTCTGCGTGAGCTGTGGATGTGCGCAATAGAAGATTTGGTAATCGCTATCCGCGAGGGGCGGCGCACGCCAGCGAGATTGGGCAGTAATGAGGCCAGTTCCTGGAAAAGGCCGACATTATTAGAGAGTTTGAGTACAAAATGGCAACGCGACATACCAGAATGCGGGCGTTCAGTTTGTCACGTCGCTGTCTTTCAACGGCGTTGTGGGATGCCCGACGTGCAGCTGTGCTGTCACGCTGTTTTTCTGCTTCTTTTGAGTCGTCACTGGCGACACTGCGTCTCCGGCTTAGATGATGCGAAAAACCCTCGCCTTCCAGGTCCGAGATGGGGGACAGCGATAGAGAGGGTAACATGAGATGGGCGCCAGTGAAGAGTGACGGGGAGGAAGACGTAGAAGCCTCAGGGAAAGAGTGTGAAGTAGACATAGTTCAACACCGAGGGTGGAAGTTGTGTTGTGGTCGTCGAGACTAATTATTTCGAGACTAGTTATTCGTGAGGGAGTCGGGAAGAACGCAGTTGTCTGCAGAATAGTAAGCTCGATGTAAACTTGAGAACAGATGCGCTACTGACTGCAAACCAGGCGGTAGACTTGAGCTAGCAAGAAAAAAATAAAGGCCCAAGAACAATTAAGAAAGTGGTGGAAAGTGGACGAAAACGTGAGCCCAGGGCGAAAGAGAAAGTGGTCAGACGATCCATTTTCGATTCTTTAAAGTATGCAGAAAGAGATCTTTGATGCGTCTGCCAGAACTCCGCAAAATGTTGATCATGATGCAGTGTTACACAGATGTCCCCATGTAGCCCGTGTAGATCCTTTCCGATATTTCGGTCCTTCGGGTAACAGATCTTCTGATTCGCGCGATTGCAGCTCAAATCGCCACCATTGGAAATTCTTAGTGGAACGTTGGTGGAACGGCGGGTACAGAACAGTATTTGTGATGTTGCCACGCGCGTGCACGGGCGAATTTGGGGCGAACGAATAAAATTCTGGTTAGTGACTACCGAGTGACTCGAAGCTGGGAACAAGTATCAGTAATGTGGTCCAGCCGGTAAACCTCAAGTGCGTTAAGCTTACCGTGAAGTTGGCACAATGATACAAGCGTCAAACGTCATCACATACTCCGTGATGAGTTTCCGACAAACCCTCCGGGAGTCACTCAGAAGATGGACCTGCCCGGAAGAACGGGCGCCGCAAGTCATAGTACAGACGCCCACGAACTAAGCTTAAGAGCTTATTTCGGACCTACAAGTAAAGTTGAACGAACATTCGGCATCCCACGCGTGCGCGTCAACGGCGAGTATCCTTGGCCGCTTAGTTAGACGCTTCTCGCCTTCCGAATGGCTCCTGGTCCCAAGATAACCAAGTACAAACTAAGTATACCCTCAATATACCCTTGATTTGGAGTTTACGGAGGGATCAGGTTTCATGGTCGATCCTCTGGAGAGATCCGTCGGTTGAAAGGCCCCAAATTTGAAACTGGTCTCGTTGAGTTGCGAGGAAATGGAACAAGACAACCAGGTTGCTGATCTTGACTTTGGAGACTTCGTGACGAACCAAGGAGGCATTAACTGGCAGGCCATATATCTGTGTACTTTCTCGGCTGGAAATCAATGGAAATATTAATAGAAAATGATTTTCACGATCGTGATGGGGCAAAGAAAACTCGTGATGGCGTATCAGTCGGTTTGATGAGGGCCTGAACTTCGGAAGGGATCCCACAATAATAATGGCGTGATAGGGCGTTATCATGGCTTGAGCTGCGTTGCAAATGGCAATTGGTTTATATTATCACAAGCCCGGGTCTGACCCTTCATCCAGTTCATGTTTCTCACTGTCAATTTGTCACTCGAGAATCAAATACTTCCGTCCTGCGCGAAGCAGTGAGATGTGATTACGAAGTGCGGCCGCCGTCGGTACGCCGCCGTTCCAACTTCCCGAGCCACACGCGTTTGCGAATCGGATATACTAGTATCCTGAAACGCGTGTTGAAAGCTAGAAGTCTGAGGTTTTATTCCTAATCATGAAGCCTCTGAGTAGAATATCCTAAGTGGAGCATCCAAACGGGTCACGGAACGCCGCCGACCGAATATCCAACGACACCGAGTTCGAACACTGAGATGTGCGTACCCTCGGCCATATCACCGGAGGTGGACTTCGGTTAGTCTCTTATCTACGACAGATCTTGTTTGTAGACTCCCGGAGACTCCCGTTCGCGTATTGCAGACATTGTGACTGAGCTCCATTGTCCAGATGTCATGCCGGCGGTAGCACGAGTGAATACGCGGCCAAGATTTTTGAGAAACAATGCAGTGGAGTCCAAAGCTTGATTTCAAGGATTAAATTCGGCCATTACAACGAAGGAATTATTTAGGACAGAGCCTGTTGGTTGGACCAAGGTTGAACCACGGGATTCAGACTCCGCCATCATACGTCGGAAATTGCCGCTCCAACAGCCGCCGATTTGACTGCAATACTTCAACGCTGCTTGAAAAGAAGAAACGACTATAACGAGGAACCAGTTTTTACCCCGAAATTTTGATGGTTGAACGCAAAACCAACGAGCAACTGCCAACTGTTGGCCATAGTTCGAAAAAATGAGCTCGGACCGCGCAACTAGCTTGTGCTGGATCTAGATTATTTCAAGGCCGCTAAGTACACGTTTTTTACAATGTAAGAAGATTTTATCCGTGATTACAGCGATGTGCAGCTACTCGTGTGTCCCTATTTGATTCGCAACGCGATACGGACGTTCCACACTTAATGATTACGATTTTCGGTCAGGCTTGACGAGAGGTTTTCGTTCTCCGACTCCTGGTGGAACTCGATACTGTTTCGCAGGCCACCCCGAATATATTGTACCAGAATCTGCGACATCTCCGGAAGCAAGCAGTGTGTGCTCACATAACATACTGTTGTCTTCCATGGAGGCGCCCGAGAGCAGCCGAGAGCCTGGACGCATGGCGCAGCTGGAGGCGATTGTATAAGCGAAAGTAAACATTCGTACGCTTGAACTCACCCCGTGCCGATGTCTAAACTGTTCAGAGAAAAGTCCCCCCGTGAGTTTATGTGTGCTACCACAGAACAGTCGTCCAGAGAAACATTGTCTCCGAGCTGTCGTTTAGACTTCAGACCGACCGTCAACAACAGAAAGACATAGAAATCTTACCCTGACCAAATCAGGTTCGGACATGAGCCCTGCCTTTCCGCCGGGATATAGTGCACAGTCCTTCCCAATCTTCGCTCCCATGGCGCGCAGATACCACACTAGATAAGCTGTACCAGTGAGGGACCCCAGAACACCAGCGGTGCGGTAGCCTCTGTCCACAAACCCTGATATGACGAGCTGCAGCTGCCATCGCTGACAGTAGCTGCTGGTGTCCCACGCATACCGACCGTCTCTCCTCCGCCCAATGAGAACCCACTTGACGGCAATCATCCAGAAAATCACGAGAATGACCTGTAAGCCTTACTCCAGATGGCCACCCAGATAAGCCTTTGCGGCTGAACAACCTTGGAAATTTGCTCACCCGGCGCTTCCAACAACTTGGTGATCCGGATGATCTTAGCCAGTCTGTGTTGAGAAAGGAAGCTGCTCTTGCCCTAACTCCGCATGGCCACCCAGATGAGCCTACACTGCTGAATAACCTTGGGAATTCTCTCCTCAGCCGCTTCGAACAGCTTGGTAATCTGGATGATCTGAACCATTCTGTGTTGAGAAAGGAAGCTGCTGTTACCCTCACTCCAGATGGCCACCCAGATAAGCCTTCAAGGCTGAACAACCTTGGGAATTCTCTCCTCAGCCGCTTTGAACGACTAGGTGATCCGGATGATCTTAGTCAGGCTGTGTTAAACTTTGAAGCTGCTCTTGCCTTCACTCCGGATGCCCACCCAGACAAGCCTTCGTGGCTGAACAACCTTGGGATTTCGCTCGCCCGGCGCTTCGAACGATTTGGTGATCTGGAAGATCTTAGCCAGTCTGTGTTGAGATTTGAAGTTGCTGTCACCCTTACTCCAGATGGCCATCCAGAAAAGCCTATGCTGCTGAATAGCCTTGGGAATTCTCTCCTCAGTCGCTTTGAAGAACTAGGTGATCTGGATGATCTTAGTCAGGCTGTATTAAACTTCAAAGCTGCTCTTACCTTCACTCCAGATGGCCACCCAGACAAGCCTTCGTGGCTGAACAACCTTGGAACTTCTCTCCACAGCCGCTTTAAACAACTTGGTGATCTGGATGATCTTAAGCAGGCCGTGTTAAAGTTTCAAGCTGCTGTCACCCTCACTCTGGATGGCCAGCCAGAGAAGCCTACATTTTTGAATAACCTTGGGAACTCTCTCCTCAGCCGCTTCGAGCGACTAGGTGATCTGAATGATCTTGGCCAGTCGGTACTGAGAAAGGAAGCCGCTGTTACTCTCACTCGAGATGGCCACCCAGATATGCGTTTGTGGCTGAACAGCCTTGGGATTTCACTCGCCCAGCGCTTCAAAGAACTTGGTGATCTGGATGATCTTAGCCAGTCTGTGTTGAGACTGGAAGCTTCTCTTACCCACACTCCAGATGGCCACCCAGACAAGCCTTCGCAGCTGAATAACCTTGGGAGTTCTCTCCTCAGTCGCTTTGAACGACTTGGAAACCTCCCGGACCTGGAATCAGCTGTGTCCAAATTTGAAGCTGCTGTTATCCTGACTCCGGATGGCCACCCTGACAAGCCTTCGTCATTGAATAACCTTGGACATTCACTGCACCATCGATTTAAGCTGCTGCATGATCCTCAGGACGCTCAAGACCTCCTACTCCACTATGCCTCAGCTGCATGCTCAGCAACAGGCCCTGCCCACATAAGATTCCATGCGGCGGAACACTGGGCAGCATATGCCCACCTTTACCAACCCTCATCAATACTTCGTGCATATTCTACTGCCATTGAACTTCTGCCTGAATTGGCATGGCTGGGTTTGTCTATAACCGACAGGCATCATCAGCTCTCGCAGGCAGGAAAAGTTGTGAGAGCTGCTGCTTCCGCTGCAATTGCAGCGCAAGACTACCAGAAGGCAGTGGAGTGGCTTGACCAAGGTCGTTCAGTTATCTGGGGTCAGTTCCTCAATCTGCGCACACCAGTAGATGAACTGAGGAAGAGCCATCCTGACCTTGCCAACGAGCTTGTCTCTCTATCCACCTCATTGGAAACTGCTGGGACCCAGCGAAATGTTGTTGCTGATGTAATCAGATCGACATCACTTCAGTCAATTGCTCAAAAATCTCATGACCTTGTTGTTAGAAGGAATCATATCCTCCAGCAGATCAGAGAGCTGCCAGGGTTTCAGAGGTTCCTATTGCCAAAGCCAACTTCTGAGCTTATGCTCGCTGCGAGCATGGGTCCAGTTGCGGTTTTGAATACTAGTGCGTATGGATGTGATGCTCTGATTCTCATGCCAGGCCTTGGATGTGAAATCATCCATGTCCCGCTAAGTGACTTCACAATTCATGAGGCACAGGCCTTGGCTGAATCTCTGGCCTCAATTGTGGGAACCAACGGACGCAGCGATAGACTGGATGGCTTCCGTGAAGGAGATAGGGCTCCAGATGATGTCTTTTCCCATATTCTCTCTGAGCTTTGGCTCAAAATTGTTCAACCTGTCCTGAATTCAATTGGAATTACGGTGAGCTATTTCCGTCATGGCCCCAGTTCTTATCCTTATATAATTCATGTAGACACCAGTAAGCCAGGATTTGGCACGCATCTGGTGGTGTCCAACGGGCCCACTCGCATTTCTTCCCATCCATGCAGCAGGACTCTATGGGGAAGCCCACGCTGTTGGCTCCAAATTATCTGACTTCCTGATTTCATCCTATACACCGTCACTGGCTGCCCTTATCCAGGGGTTTCGCCCACAATCTGAGTCTAAGGGAGACCTTCAACTCCTGGCTGTCACTCAGCCATCAGCCAACGGACAGAACTATATCCCAGGAGCTCGGAAAGAAATCCAATGTATTCAGCGGCATGCTAGTGGAAAAGTTCCTATCCAGTGGCTGGATGACAGAGCAGCAACAATAGAAAATGTTCAGCACGGTATGACGAATTCTAGATGGGTTCATTTTGCCTGTCATGGTGTGCAGAGTGCCACTCCAACCGAAAGTGCCCTCCTCCTTGCCGGGGGCTCACGGTTGACACTCTTAAACATCATCCAGCTATCTCTCCCAAATGCAGACTTGGCATTCCTTTCTGCATGTCAAACCGCCACCGGTTCCAGATTTCTCCAAGACGAGTCAGTTCATCTCGCTGCTGGCATGTTACTCGCAGGATATCGAGGTGTCATTGGGACAATGTGGTCTATCATGGACCACGATGCCCCTCAAGTTGCTAGTGACGTTTATGCCCATCTGTTGGAGGCATCACCTCCAGATCCGACGAGGGCAGCCGAGGCACTGCATGTCGCCACTCGCAAGCTTCGGGAGCAGGCCGGAGCAAATACATCATTTGTACGATGGGTGCCCTTCTTACATTTTGGGGCTTGACTTGGGATAGTAGTCTCCGTTTCTGTAGTACCCTTTTGAGTTGAAGTCCTCATTTTATGTGCCAGAGTGTCAGAAGTCAGAATTAACATTGTCCATGGAGTTGACAAGAATGCCGGAGGGACAGCTGGGAAACTTTCAGTCAGGTGAGTGCCTGAATGCGGCTATCAGTCAGTAATACCCTGGGTGGTAATTGGCGCATGAATCTCGAGAAAATTGGGAATTGTGTCTGAGCGCGCCGCAGGCGGAAGTTACCGCGGAGGCAGACCTTGGCCGGGCCGGGAATTGCCGAGCGATTGAAAAATGGGAAAGTATTTTGAGAGGGCGAGTCCGTTTGGGAATTGGAAAGTCTGGGAATTTGGATGTCCGGCGGACATGATCGGCGGACATATGACGTACTTGTGCCGGCGCGGAACTGGCGGAGCTTGAAAATTGATGGATGCGTAGATAAGCCCAGCGCGATCATCCCTCCTCCCGCTATGCCGCCGTTTGTGGCGTTAGGACGCGATGTAGACCTCGAGGACGTGTCTTTACCACAGATAATGACTTTGACACGGCTTCTCTCAGTGATAAAGCAAGATATAACTCTCCCCCAACCCATTAACATCTCGACACGTGAAGCGCCTGCTTTCCTATCGCCCGCTATCACCACCTTTGTTTCTGAGGCAACCGGAGTTCCAGCAGCTGCTGTTGGAAAATGTTGGACGCTCCTGAAGCAGGATGTATGGGCACTGCCGTTAACGGAGCTGTCTGCCCACGAGGAAGGGCTCTTTCGTGAGCACGGCTGGAAACTGGGCATAAGTAGGAATCTTTTGGAGATCACATCGCACCGCTGAGGCGTTTACCCTTTTAGCATCCCTCACTCTGTTTCCCCCGACCCAGCATTGTCAAAATCTACATTGCGCGAGAAGGAATCCGGTCAAGAAAGTTGAGGCGCGTCAAGTAGTTGTCTACACGCTAGCCCGCGGAGTCGTACCCGCATGGGCAGTACACCTCTACTGCGCGGACTGCAACACCAATTACCACCACAACTACTCCGTGCAAGATGGGCTGAGGACTTATTACGGCGACACTCCGACCTATATCCAAATTGGTGAACACCAGTTTGGGGAGCGCAAGCTCATTGGACTGTGGGTAAGCCTGATGCTAGTTGCTTGGTAGGTCGTGGGTAGATTTCTCCTGACGCGATCTAATCAGATGTGGCAGGGTGTCCAGATGCTGGGGGAATGATATATCAGCCACCGCTAATGGTCGAGGTGCGACGATGTATCAAAACCCCTACCTTAGAGGTGCATTTGATATATCAGGCCACCATTCAGAACCATAGTAATAGTACCAAAATTATCAAGTATGCTCGCTTTCGAGCAGTTAGGGCAAGTGCAGCGCGCCCTAACTGCGGGTATAAGCTGTGTAGTGGCGAGGACGGTTAAGGTTAGAGGTTAGGGTACAGTATATATTTAAAGCGGGAACGAGGCTTTAGAGTGCCAACCTGAGATGCCCCGGCTTGGGGGACCCCCCGAGCGCAGCGAGGGAGGGGAGGGGCATCGAATGGTTGGTCCCCTTACCGCAAATGAAGAGACAATGGTGTGAACTTCTAAAAATAGCCTCGCATCAGCGGATCAAATTGATGCGCTTGATGAGTTGTTTTTAACTAAAGAAATGCTGATCCCCTCAGCCTCCCCATTGTGGCTGACACTCCCTGCAACACTAACTTGCTCCCAGAACTGCAAATCCCCCTGGCTGGCCTCCCGAGCCCTTCATGATAACAGCGGGTGAGGATTGATCCATTGATCCGTTGATTGATCAATATATCACGGTGCCATGTGCATCTCTGATTGATTAATTGATCTGTGAAGGTGAGCTGATACATTGGGACGCCCCGCTGACTACAGCGTATGATATATCGTCGTGCCACGATCATTAGAGGTAGGTTGATATATCAGATCTACGGTGGCGCCTGGCAGGGTTTCCGCTAGCAACTGTTCGCACTCATACGACATGGCCCTGTCAGAACAACAGGAGCGCGACTTTTCAGCCGGTGGATGGCAGTTTGGCTGCGTTCTGACAACAGACCACGTCTGGGACGCTTTTTTGATCCTCACCCTCCTCGATTACAACGACCGCAATGGGACATGTCTGCAAGTGCCGCATACGGGTGATCGGCGGGATCGATTCACGGACGCAATGAGGGCTCGGAATCGAGAAGTCATCGAGGAGGGGCAGGACGAGATTGCACATTGCTGTGATCTATGCATGCGCACTATCAAACAAGCTGATGGGACAGAATGTGGGTCAATACCACTATATGGTAGGTAGGTAGGTAGGATTACACGGCCGGTCCCACTGAGGAACGCCGGGGCCCAGGAGGTATCGAAATGTACATGCGCTAGTGTACATTATTGCCCCTGGACTTCTCTCCAATTCCAAAAAGCCGAGCTCACGGACGCAATCTCACGACTCGCCGCGGTAGAACTCCGGAACTGAAAAGAAGCAGAAAAGTTAGTTCTGAAGACAGGGGCCCTACTAGATCAAGCACGGTACACCGGGATGGCATAGAATATTTGAAGGACATCATGAGCAAATTTAGCTACCAGTGCGATACTGGTCCGGGGATATATCATGGTCTTGAGGAACTCTGTGTTGGATTCCTAGACCAGGGGCGTTGCAGATTGGGACACTTCATGAAGAGTTGCTCCAGGAAAATTCGGCGAAGTTCAACCAGTGCCGCAGACGATCGGCAGGTAAGCAACACATGTTCCGGGGTTTCTACTTCTGTCTTACAAAGTCTGCACAACCGATTTCCCGGGGTGTTGGCCTGTGCTCGTGATCCACATATCGCAAGATCTCTACGGCTAATTGGTGAGTTGACAGTATTATGGAGGTCAGTGCCTCACAATGAGCCTGTGTTTTCACTAGTGTCAGGTAATGCCGCATTTTAGATGTAACTTGCGTCGGTGGTTTATCCTTTGGTGGTTCTAGCCTTCCCTGGAGTAGGTATAGCTTGTCTGATGAGTTGATTTTGCTCTGCAACCATTCCGTGTTTAAAGTATCCATATTTTTGGCGTAGTTCTGAGTATCCTCGACTGTCGTAGTCGCGTTCAGAATTAGCTCCGGACATTGGAATGGCAGTCAAGACACAGCTCTAATTAAGTCTTTGACCCAGCATCTTTTCCCATGGCATATAGTTCTATTGAACTATCAAGAGCCGCCCGGGAGAAGTGCTTTTTGTCGAGACCAATCCAATGAGTTAATGCGTCAAGGTAAGCAGAAAGCGTCGAACTCGTAGTGGCATTGTCCCTGTCTCAGTGAACAGAGGCGCAATCATTGATGGAGGGTGCAAGTTCAACATATTGCGGATGAAGCTGACTTGGGCTTTACTCAGTAGCTTGAGACCGATGTCTCGCTATCGGGCATTATTTCGCAGGCATGAGTAAGGTGACAGTCGACGCGCGCCATGTATAACTCTTTGAGCTCCTTCGGCGTCAATCTTCCTGTCATGTCTTCAACTGCCATGATGCGATGGCCACAATAGCATGCTGTGCGCGCTTTGGCTTTGTAATGAGCCGTGAACATGTTTTGTGTGTCTGTTCTAAACGTCACTCCAACATATTTCTCTTCGATTTCAATCCTCAGCTGTGTACTTCCCAGCATGAAGACCGGGTGCGGACGTGGCAACGGTGTTCTCCCGAATTTGAAGATCAGGACTATTGTCTTGATCAAGTTGATGAGAATAAAGTTGCGCGCACACCATTTCTCTAGAGTGTGGAGTTTGGACCTGAGCCCCCAGGCCGATAACGATACCAGTAGCATATCGTCCGCTTGGGCGAGCAGGGAGATGCGAACAGCAGCCAGAAAAACATCGTCCATGTCGGGCATCATTTTTAGATCAGCCAGAAACAAGTTCCATAGGATCGGTGAGGCCGGATCTCCTGTAAGGAGTCCAATGAGGGCCCTGAATTCCTTGGATTCCATGTCTCCATGTCGCACATAGTATGACATTCGTTTGTACAGCATTCAGAAGCGGAGTCTGTCCTACCACCATCATCTATTTCGAATAATCGTGCAACGGCTGCCCTCCCCACCTCAGACACTCACAGCAGTCTCTTGAGAGTGTTGGACTGCACTCCCGCATTGATTATTTCACTTAGGTGGTCGTCGTCGTCGAGAACAGTGACCCCCTCCGAAATATATTATGTTCCGTTCTGTGTGCGGCTGACTCTACGCGGCGCTTGCAGTCATGTGAATACTGCCACCTCAGCGGCCACACCCCCCACTACTTGCGGGCTTCCCTCTATGCCCGGAGGAAGGGGCAAAGTCTGACCCTAACCCCAATTTCCTATGTCTCTGAGGACAAAGTGGCTGTCCACTGCATATAACCACGCGCAGAAAGATGGGCCTGGATTCTCAAGCGGATGATGCCGTATTATGATGATCCGGACAGCTATCGACTTGACATCAACTTGGCATCTGTCTCATAACTTAAAGCCTTGACAATCTCATATTTGCCGCCTCGGCCAGATGGATCTCAGAGGCTGATAAACAGGTGTATCCCTTGAGTCCCTACCATACATTAGACTTGGTTCGGGCTTGCCCGGTGAAGTTTGATGCGGAATGCGATGGGATCCCGAAGCGAATGAAAATTCAGACAGCGATAGGTCGTAGCACTGGAAAGCTGCATTCGGAAATTGACAATCTTCATCCACTGGTCCGTGTCCGATTGGGCCGAGGCGAGAGGATCAATCCCGCCGAGTCAAAACGGCCACAGACCGGGTTAGAGAACAAATAATAACCCGTTCATTCTCCGTTGTCTGAAGGAATTGGCATGAGCTTACGGCTACACCATCGACGTCGCTTGCATTGACATTACCATTCCTTTCCCATCCACAGATCAACCCACGCCTTGGTTGAGACTGTTCCGGCTGGGAATGGGTGGGAAAGTCTTCGACAGGCTGCGCATGCTGTACGACTGGATGGCTTATAATATTGGGCAGAGAGACATAGATTCTGAACAGTTAAAGGCTCTCATTGGTCTCCTTACTGGAGACCCGGCGTCGCCGATCCTGTGGAATATTTTCTGCTCCAGCCTAATTTGATGCTCAATTTCGAAGATGTGTTCCTCCCGGGGTTCGAATCTCGCTACTGGCTCAGGCTGATGACTTTCCTTTCGTTTCCTTCTCTCTTCGTGAGCTTCGTGGTAATTTGCCTCTTTGGAACGCTGGTGCGCGATGAACTTATCCAACTCAATTTGATCAAAACAATCATCTTGATCTTTGGACCTGCTGTCGCCGCTTCCCATCTTCCATCTTGGATGTACCCAGCTCGCGATTAAAGCCGATGAGAAATACGTGGGAATCAACATCAGACAGGACACTCACATCATGTTTTCAGACTGTCGCAAAGCCAACGCACGCACAGCGCGCCATTGTGGACACCGGATCATGGCGATCGAGGGTATGACAGGAGGGCTAACGCCAAGAGAACTCAAACAGCTTGCATGGCCTGCCACTTATTCACGGATGCGAATTAGCTCCGGACAGTGAGGACGTACACGTCAAGCAATTAATGAAAGTTCAAGTTAGCTTCATATGTCAAATGCTTAATCTCCACCCCCTCTCCATGATTGCTGCATTATTCACAGAAACTGGGATAATACCTCTCCGAGTTCGACCCGCGCTGCTCACTCTCAGCCAGCTGGTGTACTTTCTTAGTCTCAAAAATGATTCATGCCCCCGCGCCGCGCTAGACAGTTCTATTGAACTCTATCGCAAGGGGGAAAAATCATGGGCTATAGATCTCATCACAGCGGTAACGAGATTACCATTCGATTGTCCAGTATTGCGCCTAACATGTTCTTCCTCTGTCGGAGATGTCCAAGACTACGCAAAACTGGTACATAAGCTCATGCTCGAATGGTTGCAAGCCGAAATCAACTTGTCAGAGAAGCTGTACCTGTTACATGGCCGTCGTGAATCCCAAAAGGACAAAGCAGCAGCCCAAGTGATTTCCGTAATGCGGCACTATCCATGGTGAAAATTCAGAAACACCACGAGGCTATAACCTCTGTGCTACTTCTAATCACCTGCTAGCCGTGGAAATCCTGCGATCGACTACTGCACTCGTCGCGAAATTCGCATTCAAAGTCCTGGAAGTATTTTACGCTGTTCCTGTGTTTCGGTTGAACGCTTCTGAGGTTATCTTGAGTTGATGTACTAACGCTTTTCCATGTTCGTCTAGTTCTACCGCGGCGTGCCAAATGATAGCGCCCGTGAGCTCTAACCGCCGCGCTTAGGGCCCACCACGTGTGCATATGCAGTTGCAAAAGGGGATTGAATTTATGATGGACAGACAGCCGATAAAAAATGACGTTAGAGGGAAAGAGAGAGACGCTCGATTCGTTTTCCCTCTGTCTTCCACCACTTTTACGTCTATTGCACGTAGTCTCCGCGGCCGTGTCGTGTTGCACAAGCTTGACGGGCCACTGCGATCTTTAAAGAGGCTAGCACCACTCTTATTTCCCATTTTGCTTCGTACGAGTGAAACTTTTTGAGACAGATTTTTTTATCTTCGACACCGGTTCCGTGCATAGAATGTGCGAGGCAACTCCCCGTACAGTTAGCCAGCCTCTAGGGTCTGTACTAAGAGAGGGAGCGCAGTCGGGACTATTCTCGCTTATAGATGATGGTGGTCGGATGGAATACCAATTCTGACCGCGCTTGAAGCCGATGTGCAGGTCGTGATTGGTGATGGCTTGGCGATGGGCCACGTCCGTTGTCAGGCCACGCACTGCACCCTCGAGCTGCAAAATAACCGCCACAGGTCCTGTCCCCTTCATCGGCACCTAAATGAAATATGTGCAATCGTTGGTTGTGACGATCCCGTTGCTCCAGGGAAGAAGGCATGCAGCGACCCCCGACACTCAAACATGGAACGGTTACATTACGAGCGTGGCCGCGCAGCCTTCACTCTACGCGACCGGCTACAGAAACATCGCCTTGCTCATCCAGAGGCTTCATCAGATGATAACGCGATCTCAGTATCGATAGCGGAAGAGGACGAGGGTATCGAGTGGTTTGACCTCGATGAAGGAGGAGGAGTCCGGATCCATCGTGCGCAGGATCCCGGCTCCATTGGCGTTGATGACTCCGTTCCGTGCGAGGCATCCAAATCGGACAGCGGCAACCGCAAGTACAAGGCTCTCTTTGGCAGATCTCGGACGCACAACGAACAGATGTCGGTCCGTCCCTGTGCTGTCATTGTCGCTCGTGCGACGTTCTACAATGCAGAAGCAGTGTCCAATGTACTGGTATGTACCTCCCTTGCAACGCTGCTTGCCTCTGCTGACCCGGCACAGCTGTTCGTCCAAAAGAGTTTCTCTGTACCTCGCGCACACAAACCCGAGCATTTCATATACGACACCAACTGCGATGCAAAACAGCAAGTCATGGCTCATCCCGAAGCATGGGCCTGGTTCCAGGATGTCGGCATGACCGTCGACGTCTTCCACTTTCTCCACAAGCACAAAGTCGGCCATCTCTTCTGTCAAGAACACTGTAATCCGGTGAAGTACCCCGAGCTCATGGGGCCTGATGGAAAGACGTGGTTTTTTAACACCTCTGTGGCGGAGCAGACCAACGTCTGGCTTGGCGGATATCATTCAATCTGCCGGGAGATGCTTCCAGTGAAGTACAATTTCTTCCTCGATGAAATGATTCGTCTGCGGAATCAGGTTACTGTGGCGAAGCTCAAAGCGAGTGGGCACAACCCCCGGGAACGTGTTCGTCGTTCGTAATACAGTCTCTGTATCTTACATATCAATTCTACGGTCTACAAAGCTACAGCTAGAGCTACATAATCTACATTTACTGTGGGTGCGAAAGGTCTACAATATAATAAAGTCGTCATTGTGCTTGTTCACGCGCTTCCGGAACTCGGACCACTGGCCTGCAGGGGTGTGACCAGCGTTGATTCCCTCCTGCTTCAATTTCGGAGTAGCGAGGGTCCACCAGTAACGAGCATTCTCCTGGTACGTTCCTCGAACGTACTTGAAACCTGCACCAAAGGCGAGTTTGAATCTCTCTGGTTGCAAAAGGTGTTGGTAATCCTCGTTGCGCATTAGGGTGAATCCGGACGCCATGTCCACGACATATTGCCCACGTGGCCATACAACACTCGAAGACGCAGAGGACGACGGCGAGGGAGAGGACGGGGGAGTTGTTGCAGATGTTGATGGTGTAGCCAAGGGGCTCAACGAGGCTGCGGATGAAAGACTCGACACGGGGAGGGCCGATGACGTCGAGGGGTGAAGGGCGGCGGATGAAGTATCAACTGAAAGGCGTGGTCGCTGGCGAGGAGGTGACGCCCCGGGCTCAATTTTGATTTGGCGCTTGCGAATCGCTGACACTGACACCAACTCCACATCGGAGAGGACCTCTATGTCGGAGTCGTCCCCGTCAATGGTGGTCGACATGTTGCTCGTCTTCTCCTTGTACTTCGCACGGAGCGCAGTCCTCTCGCCGTTGATGTTGTAACGGAGATGGATGGGCTTCGTCGTCGGGAGGAACGTCGCAATGACCTGGTCCTCATTGAGCCCACGAACACCATGGCGGCGGAGCAGGAGCGAGGAGTCGGTCGCCACGGTGTGGACATAGCTGGTGCTCACGCTGATCCACAGCCCATGAGCTGGGGAAAACCATTCAAGGCCGACGATGTCTCGGCCGAGCCGTGCCAGCATGGGAGGGTCGAGAATGTAGCTGGGCCACAGACGGCACTGTTCTACACATATCACGGTCGGAGGCCTGCCGTCCTGCGCAAGTGTAGCTCAGTACTCTTCGCGTTGGGGATACACGCTACAAACAACATACCTCGTCAATATAGACCAATTTGAAACGCTGGAGCTGCTCTACTTCGGCAAAGGGACGGCGGGAGATGGTACGTCTGATGTGGAAAGTGGTTGGTGCTGCCGCCTGCACGTCGCGAGCTCCGTCACCTTGAATCTGAGGTCCCCCGTTGGTATTCATCCACGTTGGATTCATCTGGGTCGTTATACGGAGCGGAGCAGCGGTCTTAAGCACACTGGAAGCCTGGACGCCCTGGAGTGGTGGTGACGGGAGCACGGGCTCGACCGAGGGCCGGAGTAGGGAGAATGCGTGCGGGGAAGTCGGGAGATGGGGACAGGGGGCGTAGGATGCTGGTAGCTTGAATTGGGGGAGAGGGGAGTTGGAGAGACGAGCCAGCCCGTTCTCGCTCAAACGACTCCTGTGAGAGTCGTACCGCTACTTCTAGCTCGCGGTCCTCCCTGTTCTCGCGGTCGTAACATTCTCGCACCGACTCTGTCTCGGGAGACGGTGATTTGAAGCTACCAATAGTGAGGTCCAGCTGTCGGTGAGCTTCGGCAGTCCTTTCACTTTCCCGCGCTGTATGGCGTTCAAGAGAGAGGATCGGGGCTAGGACATCAGAGCGGATGTCCTCGAATGAAGCGAAGGGCGGTAGACCACCAAAGGACAGTGGGGTGGGAGCAGAAGACCGGGGGACTGTGGGCAGTGGCGCTTGCGATAGATTGAGCTTCTGACGCCGGTGGGTTTCGTGTGCCCTCAGCGTGCATGCGCCCGCTTCATTGCAGTGCTTGCGGCATTGGCGCCGGACGCAGCCGTTGTCTATACGGTGGGAGCGGCAGCCGACTTTAGCGCACTGTTGCTGTGAAGGTTTGGCAGAGGAGGGAGGTTGCGTGGAGGAGGGAGGGTGTGATGACGGTGGCGCGACCGCGGGGGGGAATCGGTAAAAGTACGGCAGGCCCGTCGAGTGCTGGGCCGCGTTCTCGCACTTGAAGGTTATTCAGTCTAGGCGGGCCACGGAAGGAGGAAGAACATACCCGGAAATAGGAAGAACCAGGGACTTGCCCGCCGACGGCGACCTTGACAGCAATGAAATTGCCGCAGCACGGACACGTGGCGTTGGTACCACCGGAGCGCGACATCGCCAAGGACGTAGAGGGCGAGGAGGGCGCGGCGAGAGGGAGGGAGAGGGAGGGAGGAGGCGTGATGACCGTGTTTGGAATCAGTCTCATTGGAAATCCCGCAATGTCTGGCCGCGGTGCCGGCGGTCTTGATGCCGGACATATTTGCCGGACTTTCCAACTCCCGAATTTCCTGGAGAGGGCGGGTCCGGGCAATGGGAGTTCGGATCACCCGCAGGCATTGCCGCATGATCGAGAAAAAGGAAACCCGAATCTGAGGCCACTCCTAGGCGGGAGTTGCCATGCGGGAGTTCCTGTGAAGTGTTCTGGATCTGAGGCCACTTGTGCTGTGTTCCGGATATAAGAGTGCGGATCACCCGCAGGAATTGTCGCATGATCGAGAAAACGGATAGACGAATCTGAGGCCACTCCTAGGCGGGAATTGCCGTGATGCGATCGAAATAAGGAAGTCCAGATCACCAGGACCCCGGTTTATACCTTTGGAGGCCAGATCCCGATTATGGCCGATTGGCCAATTTTTGTCCGAACCAATTTTGGGCGGACAGGCAAGATTTTGTCCGAACGGGACCTAACCTTAGATGCCGTAAGCTGCCAAAACGGGTAATTTTCCGCTTCCCACGACGTGAAAAAGCCCAAAATTCTCCGTTTTTCGGCGTCTTTTGAGCAGATCCATGCGGGCTCCAGCGACGGCAGCCATTTTATTCTCCTTTCAGTGCCCCCCATCGGTTTGTCCACCGGCTCGGAGCCCCAGATTTTGTCCGAACTGGACCTAGCATTCCCGCCCTAGACCGCCCATTTTTGTCCGAACGGCACCTAGGTTTGCGGGCCCAAACGTCAAAATTTTGTCCGAACCCGGACCTGGCCTCCGAGGGTACAAACCGGGGTCCTGGATCACCCACATGATCAAAATTTGGAATTCTTGGACGTAGACCTGGTCCCTAAGTCGGTACCAGGAATTCGTACCTTCCCGTGCGCACACTCACCATTCCATCGCACAGATGCAGTCCAACACCACCGCAAGTCGATGAATTTTCAGTCTCCGAATGCGCGCGCCACGACCAAGGAAAAAACTAGCATGTGTATAAATTCCATAGAGTTCCGCATAAAAGAAGGAGTGTGTCCAATGAGTGTGCTACGAGTAAATCAATTAGTTTTGGAGTCTGGTCAGCAATACGTATGAGTGTCCCAGTCTGAAGGTACGGCATTATAAGTACAAATCCAAGTAAAAATAAGGCCTCCGTGGCGGGGGGAAGCGATGCTGAACAGGGTTGGGAACGAAAGCGAAGAGTGCGAAGATAAAGAGCGATGGAGCGGGATTTCGCGTGAGCGTGGGGCAGACTGGGGGAAGTGACAGTACGGTGGGGGGGAGAGGCGACGCAGGATCACTGCAGCTCTAAATCCGCACATCAGCCGCCCGCTCGCAGCCGGGTCAGGAACAGAGCACTCACCGGGCGCGAGCTTGTTGTACGTGGGGCACAGCGCCATGAACTGCTTCGTCACAATGCCCGACTTGGGCCCGTCCCCGCAGAACTCGCGCGGCGCCTCCGCGAACACCACCGCCAGCCCCGCCCTGCAGCGCACACACGATCAATCAGTACGGGCGCGCGCGGCACGGGGGAGACGCGTACTCGAGGTGCCAGTCGATGTGGCTGGTGGGCCGGAAAGGAATGTGTGGTGTGGTCAGCGATGGAGAGGGGACGCAGGGGCGCGCGGACGCACCAGTGCAGGAACCAGGGCCCGGGGTTGTCAGCTGCGAGGGGAGATCGGGATTAGATAGGGGAAGGGGGGCTAGGGGGAGGGGATGCGTGCCTCGGAAGCGGATGATCACGCCGCCGTCGCTGACTGCGACGACGTCCCGCCGGGGGCTGCGGATCTCTCGTTAGACGAGCCATTCCGTGTCAGATAGGAGCCGACGCACGGGTTCTTGTAGTTCGGCGGCCCACCCGACGCGCTCTGCACCACGTCGAACGCGTGCCCGCTGTGCTTGCCGTCAGGTCATATCCCGGCGTGGAGGGGAGAGGGAAGAGAGAGGGCGCACGCACTGGAGGTGGAACGGGTGCGTGATGCCGTGCGCGGCGCCGTGGATGCGCAGCTCGATGAGCTCGTCCGGCTGCAGGATGAATGTGTGCTCGGCCCGGGAGTAGTTCGCGGGCGAGACGCCGCCGTTGATGATGTTGAGCAGCGTCGGGAGCGTCGGCGGTTCGTACACGATGTTGTTTATCTCCCACATCTGCGGGGCGTCAGGGGGGCACACAATGGGTTTTTCAACCGAAAATTCATACACCGTTGCCAGCCTAGACTCGGTCGTTGGTCAGTCTGTGGAGGAAGATCCGCGCGCAAGACACACCGTGCCAAACTTCAGGTCGATAACATGATCCGCGGCGACCTCCCCGCCGGGCGAGCCAGGGGCGATGAGCGTCTACACAAATCAGCCGTCCCTCCCGTCCCTCCAAATCCACAAGCGCACCTTAAGCTGGTACTCCAGCAGCGGTCCCGCCTTATTCGACCCCGAATTGCTGTTGCTCCCGCTGCCACCTCCAGACGGCGGCGCGGGCGCGGGCACGGGGTCCGTGGCGCCATTCTTGCGCGCGGCAATGGACCCGTCGCTGACGGTGCGGCGCGCCTCGGGGACGACCATAGTCGGAGGCGGACCCTCTCACTGTGTTCGCTCTCTTCTCGTATCATCAGATTTCACGGCTGCACGCCAGTGCACCGTTTCGGCATGGCACAACAGTTCTTCTTGGTTAAAGTTTGTGAAAGGTAAGTTGTGAGAAGACGCATTGGCTTCCCATCCTCATTTGCAGCACCTCGAAAAATATGTGGAATATGCTGGGGTTTGCGACGTTTGGCCGGTTTTTTGATCCACCAACAATATTGGTCGGCGTGGCACAACAGTTCTTCTGGGTTAAATTTCGTGAAAAGTTGTGAGAAGGGTAATTGGCTTTGCATCCTCATTTGTGGCACCTCACAAAATATGTGGAATATGATGGGGGTTGAGAATGGCGTTTGCGACGTTTGGGCGGTTTTTTGATCCGCCAACAATATTGGTCGGCGTGACACAACAGTTCTTCTGAGTTAAATTTTGTGAAAAGTTGTGAGAAGGGGCATTGGCTTCCCATCCTCATTTGCAGCACCTCGCAAAATATGTGGAATATTCTGGGGGTTGAGAATGGCGTTTGCGACGTTTGGCCGGTTTTTTGATCCACCAACAATATTGGTCGGCGTGGCACAACAGTTCTTCTGCGTTAAATTTTGTGAAAAGTTGTGAGAAGGGGAACTGGCTTCCCATGCTCATTTGCGGCACCTCACAAAATATGTGGAATATGCTGGGGGTTGAGAATGGTGTTTGCGACGTTTGGGCAGCTTTTTGATCCGCCAACAATATTGGTCGGCGTGGCACAACAGTTCTTCTGAGTTAAATTTTGTGAAAAGTTGTGAGAATGGGAATTAGCTTCCCATCCTCATTTGCAGGACCTCATAAAATATGGGGAATATGATGGGGGTTGAGAATGGCGTTTGCGACATTTGGCCGGTTTTTTGATCCACCAACAATATTGGTCGGTGTGGCACAACAGTTCTCCTGGGTTAAATTTTGTGAAAAGTTGTGAGAAGGGGCATTGGCTTCCCATCCTCATTTGCGGCACCTCAAAAAATATGTGGAATATGATGGGGGTTGAGAATGGTGTTTGCGACGTTTGGGCGGTTTTTTGATCCGCCAACAATATTGGTCGGCGTGGCACAACAGCTCTTCTAGGTTAAATTTTGTGAAAAGTTGTGAGAATGGGCATTGGCTTCCCATCTTCATTTGAAGCCCCTCGCAAAATATGTAGAATATGCTGGGGGTTGAGAATGGGGTTTGTGACGTTTGGGCGGTTATTTGATCCCCCAACAGCTGAAGAATGTATACACTGCTCACTGTTTGTGTAGGATGTGCTTTTTTCACGGCTGAATATGGATAAGTATGTATCTAATTTAATTTCCTGCAGCTGGACATGATGGCGAGCATTTTCAATTTATTTCCTCTGCCCCTCTGAGTTGAATAAATTCACTATGTGGCCACAGTTAGTGGGCTCTGCCGCAAAGCGCGCTACAGTTGTTATACGGGGCGATACCACAGACGGCAGCTGGGGCTGTGCTTCTAGAATACAGCTCCTGATCTCCATTTAAGGCTGACTTCAGGGCTGTGCTTACGCAAAATAGTAGTTCAACTCAATTTTGCGTTATGCTTTTGATATAAGAGCCAAATTAATTAGCAGATGCAAAATATAAATCTCGCTGAGATCTCTAGACCGGTAACATCCTGGGGTCTACCGTGATCTGCCCAACTTGGGCTCAGGTATCAAGAAGCATGCGGGAATGAAGTTGCTGACATCAACATCCGAAAGTTTCCGGACAATGTCGTGCATTTGAGCATCAAGATAGGATGTACATATGTAGGGTATTCATAATGATCTTCCAAACTTTTCCGAGAATTCGAACTCACCCACAATGACCGGCATTACCTGACGCAACGCGTCTCAAATGTATCCAGCAGAGGCCAAGTGACTGGGTGTTTTGAGAGATGTTCAATCGTGCAACACGTTCCCACCAATGGTCCCCAGTGCGAGAATTGTTTTCCAGGTTCCGCAATAGATTTCTAGCTACTTTATGTGCATCAGCATTCGCTGGCCGGCCGCTTGTATGGCAGGACCTCTGGTTAAAACCCTGTCGGACCTGACCACTGGCAAGATATGCTGGTGTGTGGGCGTGTATGTCTTTCCCGAAGGAATGGTGAATAGAGCGTAGCGGCCGCGGCCCGAAGGAGTAAATCTTTCGTCTCAACTCTTGCTCGGGGAGGATTTCGCTTGCACGGCGGGCCCGCTGTGCTTCTCGGCGCAGGCGGCCACGTTCGTAAGCATTTGATCGGTCAACAATCATCGTTCCTTGTCACAAGTGAAAAAAGGAAGAATGGCATGCAGAAGAGCACCCACTCGATCCAAACAGTACAATACACACCAAACTGCCATTTGAAAAGCATGACCTCGATCTAAACAATACAATACACCCCGCCGCCATTCGAAAGGCATGGCCTCGAAGGAAAAAACAGTTTGGCCCTTACCACAGTCCGAAGCCCTTTTATCACCGTGTGCTCACTGGGAATGGATAGCCCTGGTCCTTCCGCAACTTTTGGGTGGCTCAAACTTTTTTGTATTTGGCTTGTGGCATTTGTACCGAGCCCAACAAGCACTTGGATATTTGAAAAGCATGACCTCGATCTAAACAGTACAATACACCAGGCTGCCACAGTCCACAGATCATAAAGCATTTCGGCTGCAATAGGGCCCTGTGCATAAGTCCGGTTTATAAACATGTTTAAAAACACCGGTTTTTAAATAATCCATGATTGTAAAGTGACAGTATTTTGATAAGCATGAAAGTGTTGATCGTAACGGTCTCACGTAGCCAGGCTCCATGTCTTCAATCTGACCCTTTGTACTGTGGCCGACGTTCGTTCCCTCATTCAGCATTACGGCCCCACACGTTCGGTTTTGCCTTTTGTATTTGGCCTGTGGCGAGTCTTGGCGTGCATGTGCACCAAGGAGTGCGCCATAGTGTATGGATGCATTTGGCTCATTAGACTCATCTGACGCCCCTTCGCAGCACAGAAACCCCATTTGTCCTTCCTCGCCCAAAGGCAACCGGTCGTGGACTGGATGGAGTTGCTACATCCGCATTCATCGAGTCACGTGAACATGACTGATGCGTGACAGTAACGTGGGAAAGCGCGAAATTTTGAAATCAAGAAAACAAAAACAAATTTTTGTGCCGAGAGAGTGATCCAAGAGTTCAAGAATTAATGAATTGACTTGAATCTGACCTGGATTTTCCTAATACCAGTCCCTTTGGCCCACAATCAGCAGTGGCTGTCTGTGATTGCATCATGATGCTCGTCCGAATTGGGAACACCACCAGTCTCAGTTCTACCTGCTTGGGTTTCCCTCCCATAGATCTTCAAGGGCTCATGAAATTGCATCATAGAGGGTCTTTTGACACCAGCTTTCAAGTTTTCACACTGGGCTTGGGGTTTTTTCCCATCGTTTTACTCACTGATGTGATACTACACCGTCGTCGCCGCTGAGGACGATGCCAACTCTATCCATCGGCCACAACCTTGCGGGCTTCGATGTGCCCAATGTACCCCTCCGGCGCCCGCCCTTTATTTTGCACTGACAATTCACTTGTAATTCACCTATCTTCATCGGTTGAGCGCATCTTCTTGCATGATATAACTCTGTAAGATGTTGAAAGTTGAATCAGACTAAAATCGTCTACCAATGCTTGTCCCAACATGAAATTGAAATTGAACTATTCTCAGTTACAACTGGGCACCTAGACTTGCTGTCGTGATTGCTGGTCGAGTTGAACATCAACCAGTTGCCAGCGGTGGCTCTCTTCATTTCTCCTCGCTGTGGTTCAAATTGAATGTTTATCCGGCACATCATAAGCTGCAATGATCTCTTAAATAAATCGAATGTCACCTCGTTACTTTCATCACAGAGAGCGTGAAAATGAAGTCAATCCATTGCACTCACAGGTTTCATAGCTGCCTTTGATCCGTACCAGAGCATGCTGAGGCCCATATAATGATTTTTGGACGCCTTGGATAGTTCCGACGTGGCCCTGAGTTAGGCTTGGACTGAAGCCGAAGGGCTTGTGTCAGGTACCACCAACAATCAAACGGGCTTGCATCCGGCTTGGGATGAACTTGACAAGGAAAATTATACAAATGTAACCGTTTGATATTCAGCTCGCATTTCATTCCTTGGCTGTGACCAGAATAACCAAAACAACTGTTAAGATTCGGCCGAGGCATAAATTCGGTAAATTCTCAAATGTGTCTTGAACAGACTTGGACAAAACGGTTTGTTCTTGAGCAGTGCGTCCAGCATTCATTGTGAGTATAATCTTGCACAATTCGCGTACTGTCCAAGCGTGATTGTCGAGTGGCCACGAGTAGAAATGCCAAAGAAAGTTTGATAAATGCTGTCCTGCTGCGCCTGTGTGTCGGAATGGTTCCAACACTGGCTAACTTGGTGCTGGTACAGCACCTCTTCTTCTTTGTTGACCATGGTGACTGCTCAAATGTACGGAGAATTCAAAGGGAAACCTGCTGTGACCCTATTGGCTTTTCAACGGTCCACACTTTGAAACGCATGACTTGACATCCTTCAAACCTTTTCAATTCCAAAGCAGTCCCAGGGCCATTTTCAATGTTGCGCGTGTCAGTGTGCAACAAGTATTTGCATCTCAGGAATGCTCAGTCATCGACAACTTGCACTTTCGAGTGAATTTGGAGACAACTTGAATCTCAACTTCGTGACTGACACATGTTCATTTTCCAACGGATTGGACATGCAACTTATTGTACATTCAACTTCGACTGCATACGACTCCACCAACAGACAACTTTGAAACTTTGCAACTTCAGTGGGAATATTTTCCTGTGACCACAACTCTAATCTGAACAAAATGCAACTTTGGGGGAGTAGAGGTTGAGCGGGTGGCACATTCAAATGTCTTAGGATACAAGTTTGAACTTGGATAGTCTGAAATTGTCTCGCAGACCTGGCTGACCCTAAATTGATAGGGCCCTGTTCTGGAAGTTGTCACGATCTGATCATTTGAATTTTGATCCCATCAGGGAACCCTCTTTTTAAAATTACGGGTGTCCGAAGCCTTTTCAAACTCCGCCATCTGTCAATCAGCTTCTTTGCCCGAGGATCTTCCGCGATTATTTATTTCCTTCGAACCACACGAAAAGAATTGATAATAGCAAGGAGCGTGCAATTTAAAGACTCACACTCCGCTTGTAAAATTAAAGGTGTCCGTCCGAAGCCTTTAAACTCCGCTTTTGGCTCATCAGCCCCAAGACTTCGGAAAATCAGCTTTAACCTTCCGGAAAGAGGGTGGGTGGTGGACCGCGGAGCGGTCCGCCAACCGCTTGTAATTTATAAGGAAGGCCATTTGCGGTGAAATGAAACTTCGGAGTGACCGATCTGTTTTTTTATAGCTGCCATCTCCGATCATACCGTACAACGCCTTGTATCTATAATATGTTTGTATGCCGGTAATCCGGCCACAGAATGGGGGAGCTTGGACAATTCCGAGTCCATTTATGAAGATGAGGGAAGACAGGGATGGTCAGGTCAGGGGGGGGGGTCAGTCCTATAGTTTTGAATTACAGTAAGTATTTGAATGGACTTGTTTTCGAGGTGTGTTCTGAGTTCCGGATGTCAGTCACTGTGTTCCGACCCCTCGTAGACAGACCCCTTGGTCTACCCCCGTAGACCCACCGTAGACAGACATAGACAGATATCTTTGGCTACGCCGTTCGACTTGATGTTAGTGCACTCTGCCTACCTTGGTCTACGGGATGTCTACCTCTGCCTACGTCGGGCTACATGCGGCTACCTCATGTAGACCAACGTAGGCACTCTGTAGAACCACGGATGAGCAAGAGAGAACATATATGTGGGCCTAGTCCCACACGGACGTGGGCCCAGTTGGGGGAGGTTGGTCGACAAAACGTAGACAACAGTAAACAAAAGTAGACAGACGTACACCAACAACAATGGCGACGCGACGTACGCCAAGATAACTCTGATGTAGTAAAATGACGCCCAACCCGTGTCGAGCTGGGCTCGACAACCCTGGTCTACGGGGCTCGGACCGTGTACACACACGTAGTCAAATGAAGACCTGGTCTGTCTACGAGGGGTCGGAACGCAGTGAGTTCTAGAAGCGGTGTTGACGCAAGAGCCCTCACCAAGCTAATTAGAACCGAGACCCGCAGTCGAACCCGAAAACTGGTTTCGAGGCAGTCATGGTTCTCAAACCATTAAATGGTAGACAACCGCACATTTTGAAATGGGTCAGTGAAACAAGAACTCAGTTCATCCTTGTTTATAATTTAACTTGGGTTCAGAAGTTCAGAACTCCTCCCCAGCGGTTCCTGATGTGTCCCATGTCAGCCAGGATATTGGAGAGCTTTGACCTGTACAGGTTCTTCAGGTATGTAGTATAACACTGCATTTCAAGTCAACGGAACAGTGGGTTTCATTGATAAGGAGTATCAGTTGTGCTGATTGAGAGCCTGCATATTGAACTGTACCAAACCCGCCAGCACGGAGTTCTGTTCTCAGTGTTCTATGTTTCCGAAATTTCCGAAATTTCCATGTGAAATTTAGCATGCAGTATACGGGTATACATCAGTTATGGCCAAACAGAGACGTTTCAGAGTGTGATGCTTGTAGAGTGTGATTCATTTCTAGTCAAAGAGTGTCTAAGAAACTTGAATGGAGCAGATACGGGCTTTTGATGTTCCCACGGGGGGACCATCAATTCCTAGCCATCCACTTTTCGGCAACATCAGGAGAATAGGAGGAAGTAAGACCCCCCAATAAGAATCGAGAGCTGCTTAGCCTTGGGCAAACAACCTGATTGGCTGCTGGCAACCCCGCCATTCCGAGGGTGATGGAAAATCGGTCGCGAGAGCGATTGTATAAAACCGAACCTGCCCGGCGGGTCAAATCCTCGGCAATCTGAGGCCATTTCCGGCCAAATGAAACCCTTGGAATGACCGATTTTTAAGTCCCGAAGACATTTTCATTGCGAACATTTCTCCAGCTTTAGATTCCGCCCACGTGCTTCAAGGCCTTGTATTTAAGCTATTACTGTGTTTTCCATTCATTTTGAAACATGTGCTTCAATGACCTTGCCTTGAAGCCATTATTGCGGTCCAAAAGGCATTCATTTTGAAACACATGCTTCAATGACCTTGCAGTTAAAACGCGACTGTTTCAATTCCACAGAAGTCCCATTTCTCTCGCTTTAGATTCCGCCCAGAGCCATTATTGCGTTATGCGCGGGGCATTTATTTTGAAAGGCGTGTCTCAATGTCCTTGTATATAAGCCATTATTGGACTTCAAGTTTGCGGGCCCCTTTACTATGCCTCACTCCCTGCAATCGTGGGATTCAAAGTCACGCCGGGAACTTTTCCGCACGTGACGGTGGCCGACGGGCTGTGGGCGGCGCAGCCCCTATCTGATGCAAGGACTACTAGGTCGACCTATCCGACGACATATCTGAAGACTGCTTCGGACATCCTGGAGGGGCCTGATTCTGAGTTTCATGATGGCTTCGAGAAAGACCGCCATGGCAGCGCAGATGCGGAAGTCATTAATTTTGATGCAGAAGAGCTACTTTCAGCTCATCGGGTTTTGAAAGAGGTTGGTGGTGTTATTGACCTCACGGCGGAGGATGATTGAGACTAGGATTCAATTTTATTTATTAGCTGGATCGAAATAATAATTGGGGCTTGACATGATCAGTCGCATTGGACAGTTTATGTCGGTAAGAATCTCAATACCGTACAGAAAATAAGTTCAACTCATTTAATCCTACAGGCTGGTCGTCCACGAGCTGCCGCAGAAACTAAGACAGTACTCCGATATCAATTTAAATTGGCTTCTGTTGTCGGTGGAATGGCTGGTTTCAAGCGTAACAAAACTGATACTGGAGTGAAGGATACTTTCAGGGTGCCTTTCTCGACCGAATCTTCGCTGTTTCAACTCAACGGGTGCGCAACAAGGCCCCAAAACAGGCAGATATATGAACGGCATTGCGGACTTTCCCGGCCGACATAACCAGTCCTGTATGGCGTATCAAAGGTCAGTATCTCGATTCTCTTATATGTAGTTCTGAGAAAATGCGCATTAATGTTTCGAATGTCGACTTTGATCCACATCAGGACACTCCTGTTGAAATCCTTCATTTCATACTGGTCGGATTTGTTAAGTACTTTTGGAGGGATGCCGTTGCACGGGTCAAGAAATCGGATAAAGAAATCTTGATCTCCTGCTTGTATCGCTTGATTGTACGAAGTGAACTGCATGTAATTTTGCAGCGAAGCACGGGCTCGCTTATAACTCAATTTTAACCAAGTTTTATTCTATCTGATGGTCTGTCCACACCGTGGCGTAGCACGGGTCACTGCTAGTCTCTATAGGAAAAAACATCGACTTGTGGGTGCGAGACAAGACAAGACAAACATCAGATAACCGGATTGGCTCGTAGGACTTGAATGACGGAATCTGCTCCACTGTGATCAACCCCCAAATGAGGAAGGCTGCACAGGGAATACCGGACAACTCCGTCGGAACAATATGCGACAGGATTTCCAGAAGCACTATGATAATTGAAATCAGATATTCGGCGACAATCAGGTATGCCATGGCGGTTGGGCAACGATATCCCTGGTTTTATATCAAAGGCACAGTGACCTGTTTTATAGAGTGTGGACCTCGGCACTGGGCTTCCCGCGGGCCGCGAGCAGCGACATACCGTCAAGGGGAACGTGAAGCCCGAACAGAAGGATGAGAAGTTAATGCTGTGAGTTCCCTCAAATTGATGTTTGCCAATCAATGTTGTTTTGAGAATCAATCTGCTCGCAACTCTCGACGCGGGCTGTCGCAGAGGTCATCGTGGTCGGGTCACAGGTCAAGGTCACGGCGGGATCGAGTCAAAGGTCGGTCGACGTCGGGCCACAGGTCACAGGTCGGCCCTGAATTGCATCTGTTTGTCTAAGCATGAAATCGCCGTGGGTCGTCCGGGGGGCCGAAGAATAAATCTGAACTGATAGTCTTGCTTGAAATTGCGCTGGCTATCACCTCAGCATGCACGCTTCAAAGACTGGGTTCAAATAAGCTCCCAAGGCCGAATTTACTGGTCTCGTGCACATCACGGCATTCACAAGCCGGGTTTTGAATTGGATCTGTTTGCCTAAGCATGAAATCGCTGTGGGTCGTCCGGAGGGCCTGAATAATAAATCTGAACCGACAGTCTTGCTTGAAATTGCCGTGGATATCACCTCCGCATGCGCGCTTCAGGATCCGGGTTCAAATAAGTCTCCAAGGTCGAATTTACTGGTCTGGTTGCACATCACGGCATTCGGAGTGCAGGTCTCCCAGCCCCAAGAAAACTACGTACAACTGGCTTTCGTGGACGGATATTCGCTAGTCCACACGTTCAAACATGAATTAACGACTTACCGCAAAATTGAAGTCGAGGAGTGCTTTGTGGTTGGCTCCTGTATCAATGTTTTCAAACGCGGGACGTTCAATCAGCGTGGTGACTCCCTGATCGCGCATCTGATTAACAGGAGCCGGAAGACGCGCCAAGCCGCCGTCCAAACGAGACTTGGTATAGAGACCTACTTCTGCGAACTTGATTCCGAGGTAATAGCCAGCGCGATTCTAAGCAATACTGTCTCTTCAGATTTCCTGTTGCTGCCCTGTTTGTTAAACCAGAGGCGTGAAGGCTCCCCCGTTGACTGTAGCAGGAGCTGCCTCCGGACTAGTGCAAAGCATGCTTCAGCACGCGGGACACAGGCACGGTTACTGTGTGAGCCGGTGTTTGCAGCCGAGTTGCGCAGCATCGCTCCCGCCGGCGGGCAAGGGCGCGAGTTCGAATGGGCATTAGGAACGGTGGATGAGATGGCAAACGAAGGATTTGAGTCCCAAGGATGGTGTGCCATGTGAGGCAGGAATATCTTATTCAACAATCGTTGTTTGGGTTAACATTTATGTGCCTCCAAAACATAACACTCGAGAGTGGAATATGAGATTTAGGAGGCATTGAATGGTACTTCGAAAGACAAGAACCAAGAACAGCCAAGAAAAAGTCGTGGCATTGCGCAATGCACAAAATGCCGCATGCGGCTCGTGCGGCTTTTGCGCAACCTATCTAATGTGTAAGCTGCCAGCGCACGCTGCGAACATAGAAGCGAATTGCACCCTGGCGAAGCGGCCGTGTCATGTTCTCTTTTTCTGAAAGCGAAGATGGTGTTTCTGCGGGGCTGACGCAGCGATCTTCATGTTTTAGTCTGACAAGGTTGAGTGGGCGCGGTGCAGACGAAGGAACCTTTACACAACGGGGAGGACTTCATTTGTCAGCAAACACCGGTACACCCGCTCGAACATCTTATCTGGCTTCATTGTAATTTTGAGGACGCGTTCGTCTGGAATGTCACTTGGGTAAGAACCACTGAATACTGCATGAGTCCGGAACAACATCATAAAAGCAGGCGCAACAGACTCGGGGTACAAGACGGTGCCGTCAACGATTCCCGCTTCCTCCAGGGTGATATGGTCTTCCAAAGGAACCATGTACGAGTCCATGCTGGTGATGGGTAATGTATCTCGAGAATCTCCAAGACAGAACAGGAAGCAACGTACGCGCGCTGCAATTTCCCGCAGCCCCCTGCCCTTGCAACTATTGCCGCATAGGAGAACCTAACGTAAGGCAGTAGTTGGCGTATTTAAGCTTTCTTGGACGCCCAGAACGGAAATTACTGATCTGTGCTCCCCGCGAGCAGTGACCGATGAATTCATCTCCAGTCATATGTGCGTGCCACTGAAAATCAGGAGGCAGGTAACTTCAGGGAAACCAGGGAACACCCGCGCCTTCTCCAAATCTTCACGTCTTGGAGGCTTTCCAAGGAATTTATAAAAACGTTCTCCGAGAGTTGGTGGTAGCTTCTGCGACGATGACGGGCGGTTATTTAACGGAAATTATTGATCTGTGCTCCCCGCGAGCAAGGGTTCACATCCCGATCATTGGAAAACAAAAGGAGGCTTCCTGTAGGTTCGGACCAAGCCCCGTTCTGACGATGCCGTGCGATGCCGGACCAAGAAAAAGAGAGGCAAATACCGAACAAACAGACCAAACACGCCTTCGTCTGAAGGGGCTTGCTTCAAACTCCGTCAAACGAAGGACCTAGGAATCGCTTTCTACAACCACATGGTGGCCTCATTGCCCCTGGTTCATTTAGTAAAACTTTTAGTTCATTAACCCGACTATAACCTTGACTCGGACTTTGTAACCTTGCCCAGCCTCCTAAAAGTGGTGTAAATCCCTCTGTTTGTCAGGTGCCCCGCAGATATTTATTTCTCAGCTTAAAAGCCTGGAAAACCGATGATGTAATAGGCATTTACCAGGGAAAGTGATGAAATTTTGGGGCATCGCGTTTTGCGGTCAAACGATGTACTTAGGCTAGAGGCCTGCATTGAAGTCTTGGCGTCATCCTGGGGCATTTCCCGCCCCATGTCCAGCGTGACGCGTGGCGGTCGTATGGGGGTAATACTGTAACATATTATTACAGTTTTCACGAAAAATGCACCACCTTGTCGAGCATAAAAAGCACACACCTTTGAGAATATTCACCACCGCTAACATCTGAGGAAGATACACTGGTAAAGCAGTTCATAAAGAATTACTGGTCATAGTGACCTGACCACCTTCGCTGAACCTTTGTTTTTACACACGATCTCGATTCTGGGAAAATACACTACCTTCCCACACCCACATAAAAAACACTGCTTCTGTACTCCACTCGGTTACACTGTTCCTGTGCAACCCCTGCGTGGCTTTCCAATTTTGATCAAATCCGGTCGACATGCAAAATTGGATCCGACACTGATAGCAGCATCCCGTGGCAATATCCAGGAGGCACCGGAGGACTTGGGATGTAACGGTATTGGATTAACTATTAATTCCAAGAAATGGTGATGGCATACGATGGATTCCAAGGAATGCCGAGCATTACCGTGCCAAAATCAGCCTCGATGCCGTCACGGAGCTAGTCCCGGGTTGATCGGCATGGGTCTGCATCACCTCTTGCCGGAATTCCGGCTTCTCAGTGGGCCTATCGTTTTATTAATAAGACTCTGAGGACTTTCTTGCTGAAATTGCCATAACCCAGTAATTGAATCATGGTCCTGGTGGAATACTTTTATTTGATCTGCTAGTGAGTTACTCCGCGACTATTTCTCGTTGAATGTTTGACAAAGTTTCATTGGCACCTTGCGGCCACAAATGAAGCATGGCGGGTGGAAAGATGTTCTGGCACATATATAGTCATCTACCATTAGATTCAGTCAATGAAGTCCCATGTAGTTTAAGGCAATGCAAATGTAAGTCCCATTAAGCCCAGCAGGCCCGAGCCCAAGTCCTAACAGTGCTGCACGTTCACAAAGGTATTCTGAAGGGTGGTGCGAATATTCCTGATGGATGGTGCAGCTGTGTATCTTACAGCTGTTTGCAAAGACCTTGACAGTAAACAGATTTCAACAGATCAAATCAAATTTGATCCGCTGGTTTGCTGAGCTCGTTTCTCAGTGTTTCTTGGGGCTCTGATCCTCCTGAGCACCATTCCAAGTGATATTCCTTGGCATTTTCGACCCAGGAGACTTGCGAGCAATATATATGTGCAGAGTATCAACAAGTGAAAAGCACAAGTAAATTGGTTGAATTTACATCACGGCGGTCTCAGTCCATCCAGTACTGAGCCCATGCACATCAAATCATGGCTGCATCTGCAGTTAGTCTTTTTTGTTGTTCACAGAAGACTTATTAAGGGGGGTAAGGAGCCGCATTGGCACCACGTTGTAATTGCTCTTGGCAGTGCCCATGTAATAGATATTTAAAGGGATGTTTCGAGACCACAGGTTATTTATGTTTGCACTCACACTTCTGCGTGGTATCTTACATATTGGCGGCATGCCAACCATCACTCCCCGTTTTTGAACTCTTTTGTCCTAGATGGTGCATCTCTCCTCTGGGAATCCTCTAGATTTTTTTGGCGCCCGTCACGCTGAGTCGCGGGGTGTGCCGAAATATCGAATAGGTCAAAGAAGTCCCGCGTTACGCCCCCTGTCGATTTGAACGGAAAAGTACAGTATACGAGCAGTATTTATACAAGGATGTGAATGATTCATAGCTGCATAGAACCCGTAGTCAATAAGATGAATACGAATTAATCAAGGACCATAGCGACGAAACCAATAAGCACATGGATCTGAAACATAATTCCTGGGACTTTCCATGTCTAAAATGCCTCGGAAGTGATGCGGTGGTACGGAGGGACATCTACTAGTCCCCAGAACACGTTGCCAGATGTCATACAGCGCCATAAAACGCAAAAGGACGGAGGGAGCGGTGAATTTCCTTTTTGAGAAGCACGCGAAAAAATTTCGTGATTGTTCGTTATTTTCAGGATCTCCTGTAATGACTAGGCAGGATGGCCGCGGAAGATGGGAGGTCGAGGATAGCAGCGAGGGTAAGTTCAACACCTGATGCAAACTTCAACTGACGCAGACTGACGTTGCATGCGTCAAACGTCAGTGCTGCGTCAAAATCTCCTTGCCCGAATGTTACATGTGATTCATTCGTCTTTTGGTTGGGTTTCTAGCATCTGGGTGTTGCATTGGGATACTGGGAAGTCCTTGTGGAGGTTGTTGTCCAGTGCGGTGAATTTCAAGGTCGAAAGTGGGCCTGTGATGAGCTTGCAGGCGAGCCTTTGCACTTTTCTCAGTGCCTTCGTGATCCACACCGTCCCCAAGCGACGCTCGTCCGAGTTGGCAGAGACGGGTTTGTACCATACTGGGAGGGCATACTCGAACATTCTAGATATATTGTGGAGTATTGTAATTGTTGCAGTAGAACTCAGTTTATTTTTTGATTTTGATTTTGAGATTGCGATTGCGATTCGGAGAGCGGGGGCGCGTACTGCGCGGCGAGGGGCGCGGGGGTTGAGGGTAGTACGGCTGCATCGTGTAGTTTTGCTGTTGGGGCTGCGCGTTGGGCGTTCGGGACTGGGAGTGCGAGTTGAGGGCCGAGGTGGCGAGGAGCCCGCACTTGTGCGGGAACTGCTCCGGGCGCGGGCACGAGTGCGCGCACTCGAAGAGTCCGCATTTGTTGCACAGCTAGGTGCGTACAGAGACTCGTGCTTCTAGGGGACGCACGACTTTGCCCGGAGAGAGAGGTTCGAGCGCGCCACGTACTCGTATCAGTGGTGAGGCAATTGAAGCACCTTCTGCGCGCGCGGTCGCTCAGCCTCGTCGCCGCGTTGTCCGTGTGCACAACCTGGATCGCGCCGCCGCCGCCGTGGTTCGGGGTGCCCGGCGCGCTGAGGGGCCCCGGGAGCGGGTAGGGACCCGTAGGACACGTACAGGTGCTGGGGCGGGAACGGCGCGGGGTGGTGCTGGTGATGCTTGTAGTGCTCGTGCCCGTGGTGCGGGTGCGGGTGCGCGTACCCGCTGCCGCCGTAGCCGTGCAGCATGTCATAGTGGTAGTGTGGCGGCTGGGCGTGCGGTTCGCGGGCGGCAGCGGCGAGTGGTGCGCGCTGCCTGGGGCAGGCGGCGTCGAGACGTCGCTGCGGTCAGCGGGGGCCGGGGAGGGGTGCCTGGTTGGCGCTCGGCGGCTGGACCGGTGGCTGGGCCGGCAGCGGGGAAGCAGACATGGAGGGTGGGTCGCAGCCTCTGTTGGGGAATCGGTACCTCGGCCTGGGGACGAGGTGATGAGATGGCACCTCGGTCACTTCCACCAGCTTTTCTCTCCAGAGTCAGTCTCCACCGTCTGGCGAGGCGTCTTCCCAACGTCCTCCAGTGCATCAGCCGGGCAACCCGTCCTATCGCACCCCTTCGGGTCCCCCATCCTCTTCGAATCGCCAGCTTGCAAACCCAACGTGGGGTTCCTGCCCACTCCGTGCCTCCTCCGGGAGATGCAGTCCTTCGAGTCGGGGCTGACGGCCAAGCAGGCAGACCTTCAGAGCGTGCACCGTGAATCGTCGACGTTCGACGCCGTGTCCCTCAATGGCTAAGATGGCACACGTCCGCCCTCGGCGTTCTGCATCCGCGACTCGACGTCCGCTGCGTCCTTCCTCAGCGGCTTTGACGCTCCTCGTTATCGCCAGACAACACAACGGCGCCAAAGGACGATCCGCGGTTCGCCATCCCGCACCCTCGTCGAGCACCATTCGAATAAGCGGAGCGTCCAGCGTCCGGAGCGGCAGGTGCCGGTGCCGCTGCTCAAGCTCTCCTTCGAGGATGGTGCCCAGAAGATCCTCGTCGCTGCTCAATTTCCCTCACGCACATGTACTGGACGTATATCATGGCAGTGGACTTGTGCCACCTTTTGATATGCCCCTTCCACTGGGCGCTGCAGCAGCCGACGTCGCCTCAGGACGTGGTGCGTGCGGACCTTTGTGGCGCTCCGGTATTGGCTCCTCACTTTTTCCACGGTGGCCGTCTTCTCCCGCGGCCTCAGCGCAGTCTCCGCCTTCTTTCGCTGGAGTGCCCGCATACGCCGATGGTTCCAGTTTCCCACGGGGAACGCGTCTCGGCTCCTGGTCAGCAGATGTGGGGGAAGACGTGCGCGGCGGACGGTAGCTCTGAGTCTCGTGCCCATCGTCGACAGGAGGGGGTGTAGGCATGGACGTGCCACCCTGGCACGAGCCCGAGCATGGGCTGTGGGCTGCGCGGCGCGGCGCGAGTGTGAATGTAGGTCTTCTTTTCCATTCACAGCACGATCGCCCCGCTGACACCGTAGTACATCGCTCACCAGCGAGATGGACAACGGAGGAGGAGGGGGGCAGCGAGGTCGTATGCGGCGGCGCCGACGAAGGTGGCTGCGGTGGCGAACGTACAGGGGAGGGAGTGACAACACCGGCACGGGGTTCGTTCGCAGCTTCAGGATTGTCATTCGAGCTTGGCTCCTTTCAAAAAAGTGCTCCACATTTTGCGCATCCACAATGCTGCTTCTCCGGGTTCATCTGACCTTCCAGCCTCTCCTCCTCATCGCTCAGCGGGGGTGGGGCGCATCAGGCCCCGCTGACCGCGGCCCCATCAACAAAACACTGTCCGACCTCCGCACGAACTCGAACTCATGCCGCAAAGGTAGCCGGCTGTCGCCGCACTGGATGCCGCGGCCCCGTAGGCACGACCGTGCCGTCAGCGTGCTCGTCAGACGAGCTATCTGCCAGATCGAGCTGGTCGATCGACATGACCCCGAACTGTCGCTGCGACTGCGCAGAAACGTCGCGAGCCCGGGAGCAAGGGGAACGCCGAAAGCGCTACGGCGATCGAGCGGTGGATTGCGCAGCTGATGAGCGATCTGGAGCTGCACTGGAGCTGCTCAATTTCTTCTTCCTGACAGATCGGACGTATCTCGGCGCTCCAGACGCTCCGCTTCCTGGGATAGATACCTCGTCCGTCTCGCGCTCGGGGATTAAGCTCGCCCCAGATGACGAACCGCGGATACGCCGCCGTGTTCTCTGACGTGAGCTACATCTTGTTCACAGTCGTCTCCTCGCCGGGAACGAAGAAACAGAAGAGGCGTGTCATCGGAGCTATTGAGGGACGCAGCGTCGAACGCCGCCTCGTGGCCCATGCTATCAAGGTCGGCCTGCTTGACTGCTGGCCTAGACTCGAAGGATTGCATCTCGCAGGGGAGGCGTGGCGTGGGCAAGAACTCTACTTTGGGTTTGCGAGCCGGGGATTGGAAGAGGACAGTGGGGCTGAAGGGGTACGATAGGATGGGCTGCACCAGACTGGCTCTGGAGAGGAGCAGAGGAGTGCCATCTCATCACCTCTGCAAACACGTCCCCAGGCCAAGGCATGGAATCCCCAGCACGGGGAAACACGAAATCGGCAGAGGTCACGCTCTGCGAATATCCACGCCCTCGGGGTCGCGTGGCGAGATCCTCTGGGTGCCACGCTTGCGCTTGCTCGTTAGTCGGCTTCAACGGACGTCGTAGCCGGGTCTTTTCCTCGCGTTTCCTGATATAAAGTGGGAATGCAGGTGGACTGACGCCTTCCATACTGGTTGATCAATGCGGTGATTGCCTATGGAGAGCGCACATTGAGGCCGACCCCGTCATGGCGGTCATAGCGCGTCTCTTAAGCTCGTGCACGGCCGGAGGAAGTCTCCCATCGCCTGCAAACACTTAGGCTCGGATGAGAGCCTTCTAAGTACACAATACCAGACACTCACGAGTACATGAAAGCGGATCGTGGGGGATCCCGTCTCGATCGACCTCCGAGAATGTGAGGCCTGGGAGCTATTCTCGGACGCAGTCTGCTGCAAGTCAAGGGGGGCAGCCTCCGAGTACGTATATCTGCGCTTTCCCTCGGCCAATGGAGACGGCGACCAGCCCCGACCCGAAGGTGAAACGCCATGAAATGGGGGCGTACTGAAAACGCTTGCGAGGACCTTGAGATGGAGGACGACGTCATCGGAGGGCGAGATTGGAGGACGGTTCGCTGCCCTCCGATTCCCTACAACGTATCAAACCCGGAGCTCTGAGGGAGGAACATTTGCGGGACTCTCAAAATCGGTGTGGCGGTGGAAGACGCCCGGCGGGAATCCGAGAGTGCTTTGGGGGCGCTCTGTCCGGAAGAGGTAGCCAGGACCGACGGCGGGCCGCGAGAGGCATGTATGACTGCGATGACGCTGAAGTGTCAGGAAAACAAGGGGCAGTAGAGGACTCGGACGCGCACCTGCAACACCGAACCGGAGCGTGAGATATATTTCAAGCAAAAAAAATGTGAGGAGTGTCTCCTTGTCGTCCAGATGCACTCAATGTGCGGACCTTGGAGCAGTACGGGTCCGACGAATCGATTACATATCTTGAAGAAAAGGCCTCGGACCATTGTTTGGTTTATTGTTTATTTCTCTTTGTGCTTTAAATTTGTTCCCTTCGCTGTACCTCAAGAGTCAACGGTCTCTTCGATGTCCCAAAATCTTATAGAACCTCTGAGCAATTTGTCATTGGTTGTGGGTCTTGGTATGTCCAAATCACAACAATCCTGGTGAAGATCGTCATATTTCTGTGCAGTCCTCAGCATCTACGATCACCTCCTTACCCTTGCCCCGGAAATACGTCTCTACTGGCGACCTCCCCGGCCCTGGTTTCTGCTCATCCGCTATCTGAATCTCGCTGGCAACATCATTATGGCAGTTCTGACCTTTGGAAATTTCGGACCTGAGGTGCGCCACAAAGCCCACAATACGACGGGTGTTGACCGTTATACAGAGCGGAATGAATACGTGCGTCCCTGTCCACACATGGAATCGAGCTAAAAGCGCGGAGTATTAGCTGCCAATGGCTGCATCTCACGAAGAAAGCTTTTCTCATCGTCCAGGAAAGCATCATATACGGTGCGTCCTGGAATAAGCGCACAGGCTACTGAGTACCGTTGCTTATATGATTATCTCCAGCAATTCTTACTCTCCGCGTCTATGTCGTATTCAACCGCGATTGGCGCATACTCGTACTCCTCAGTCTTTCCGGTCTGGGATCCCTTGCCGTAGGCGCGGTGCGTGCATCTGCCACTCGTTTAGATGTGCACTGACTTCCGCCTCAGTGGCTTAGAGCGACTGCTAACGGTGGTGCCCTCCCCGAAAGTTTGTGCATACTTTCTAATGCGTCGTGAGTTCGCTTCGTTGACGTGGCTCTGAGTTCTTTATGTAATTGATTGGCAGTGGAACCCGTGGGTCTTTCCGTTACGTACGCGGCGGGTGTTCGATTTTAATTTTCCACAGGCATCGCCGGCGCATGGGAGGCTGGGTGGGTCACAAATCCCAGTCGTAAATATTAAAATAATGATCACACACCCCAGGCTCCTCTGCGATGTACTTATTTTTGCCCTCACACTTCAGCGTGGTATCTCGCATTGGCGCCATGAAAACTATCGCTCTCCAGTTTTGAGGTGTTTTGTACTAGATGGTTGGTCTCTGCCTCTTCTTCCGTAATGCTTACTTACCGAAGTTATCTATCATAGGCTTTTGCTATTTCTGGTCAGGATGATTTTAAATACGGAACTCCGGACATTGTCTAAGGAATGGAATAGCGCCATCGCGTTGGTAGATCTCGCCGACATCTTGGTGTATTATGTGCGTCCATATACTGTATGCTTTATATTTCCCCGATCTAATGCTGACGTTCGAAAGTTCGGCGATGTAAGCATCATTTCATGTCATCAGTTAGCTTCTAAAACTTGGGAAACCCGCGGTCGCAGGCAGCCTTGTATGGTTGGCAAGCGAGTGCGTTCCGACTAAATACTCATGATAGCTATCCTCACCTCAATGGCGATCCCCCTCAGCCTCTCCGTGGTCCTTACCATTCGCCTGATGCTGAACATGCGCGAAGTCATCGACACTGGAACGGCTGGGAGCGAGGGTGATGACGTGACGAGCGTCGAGTGGAATATTGTAGACCTTCAGGTGGGGACCAGGGAGGTGGGGACCACTAGTGGTCACGCACATGTGCGGAACCGGTCCTCGGGGCGGCGTGCAGATGATGATGTTTAGTCTGCATAATTTTGGGGAGGAAACAATTCTTTGACATCTATATTCATTCTAGGATATCGTACACATATTTTCAGGAATTCTGGGCAGGTGGTGTCAGCAAAGGGCTGACTTTGTTCTATGCACTGGAAATATGAAACTTGACTCTTTCGACGAAATGTTTCTCGAGTTACAAAAAGCATGATACTACGTTTCCTTCCGAAGCTTGCTATCCGCTATCACACCAGAATTTGTTATTGATTTTGCTTCTCCTTTGATTCTTTCAGCCTGGGCGGGCTCATCAATACCTCAAGCATGGTACAAATTGTCGGTAATTCGAACCGCCCGGAACTCAAGAACGCACAGGCAGAACAAGAAGCCCACATATTTCTTGAAGAATCACCCCTGTTCCACCTCGTTCGCCTTACAGTAGGTGGTCTCCTCAGAAGTGGTATTGAAAAATAAATTGAGATGCAGATATTCTGGATCTACCGTTTGAAATGACGGCAAAGATATTCTCCCACGTTTTTCCGCCGTATCCTGCCCGGTCCACTCCGGTTGCCTCAGTCATCCGTGACTCCTTGGCATGGTGTGTCGACAACGGGCCGTGGCATGGGTCTATCTCTTCGCCCGAACTTTGGCGTGCTCTGCAGTTCAAGCTAATGAGGGCCCTGTAAATAAAGCGTGTTTGCAAACCGGTTTCTAAATCGGTGTTTATAAACCGGTTTTTCAAGTGGTCGAGGCCAGATGGCTGGTTTGTAATAATTTAATCGGATACCGGTCCGCCGGAGCAAAATTTTCCCTTCGCTCTGGAGTCAAGTCTAGGGCATGAAACCGTACGTATTACGCCCACGGGCGTAAGAATTACGCCGCATTTTTCTTACGCGACGGGTTAACCCGTCCGTTAAGGTCCCAATTACTAACCCAAACGGGACGGGTCCCGTACGTACCGTGCATTTACGCCGTATTTACGGTACTGCCAAAGTACCATTTGAATTGAGCTCAAGCGTTCTCATTTTAAACTTCAGGTTGATCTCTAAGGCCAAAGAAAAGTGCCTATGCTCGTCAGGCAAGCAAAGGTTCGCGAGAGACGCCAATCACTCACAACTTGGTCAGAGAAGTTGGGTTGCCGATCGGCCCGGTGTCGAACACGGTAATAAGACACGTCGGCAATGGGGTTGGGCTACCGGGGATGTGCGGCAATCTCGCTCAAGGAGATGGTATCACCTCGGCAGTGCCTCGGCATTATCGGCTCATTGATATTTTGCTGATTTTGCCAAGTTCTAGCTGACCCGTATTTTACGCGTAAACGGCCGGTTACGGCGACCCGTTTACGACTCAACCCGTACCGTCACCGTACCGTTGGAGATTAACCCAACTTCTCCAACGGTACGGGGGCGTAACCGTTTTTACGGGCTGTATTTCCGTAAAAATACGGGACGGTTTCATGCCCTAGCCAAGTCTCCTCCGCTGGGAAGAACATGTCGGATTCTGGGGTCACTTACCACGACGAGCCAGAAATCACGTGAGCGGCACAGGGATGTCCTGGAGCGCCTCAAGAGTGCGTTCCCCCTGCGTCATAAGCCTCGCTATGGTGTTAGCCATGCAGACATTAACACCCAACTACAGTTCCGCGACACTCCGGCTGCCGTCAACAACAGCCTGGTCGCCAACCTCGTCAACGGGCACAATGGCGCCGTCGCACAGCTCCAGGAGATGGCCGTGCCAGTGGACACCGCCACCCAGATCACCACGATCCACAGGAACCTCGCGTCGCTGATGGCGACGCTGGGGGAGTTTAAGAACACCCTCCAACGTCTGATGGCACGTACGGCGCCCGTTCGGACAACGCCCACCGCCCCCATTGTGTCTATCCCCGTCGCCTCAATGTTGTCCACCCAGGTTGCCCCCATCGTGGCAACGCCCATCGCACCCATTGTAACTGCACTCGCCGCGCTCCTTGCAACCCCCGGCACCCGTCACCGAGCCCCAGACCGGGATGATGAACATGCAGGCCTTCACCGCATGGCGGCGTCGCTGTCTGCCAAGCATGCGCGCGAGGAAGATGACGTCGACACCGGACGCAGCGCCGACCTGTTACCCTCTTCCTCCAGGGAAGGACACGGGTTCGGGTCAACCCGTTGGGTTTTCGGGTCGGGTCGGGCGAGTACGGGTCGCGGGTCAGCTGTTTTCCAGACCCGAACCCATGGTACCCATGAGAATACAGGAAAATATCATAAAATCACTGTAAAAAAGTGAATAAACAGGTTTTGGGGGCCAAAAACTGTGCACAGAACACTATATGGACTCAGTGCTCACCTTGAACATCAAAATGCTTGCTTAAAATCCTGTGCCAGGAGGTGCCGAGGCCTCCATCATGCTCGGCACGGCCTTGCCGACGACCCCTGAGCAACCCGTAAACCCGCGGGTTCGGGTTCGGGTTTTTCCGGTAAGGGCCGGGTTGGCTTTTTTGTACCGTAACCCGTACCCGTGTCCATTGCTAGCCGCGCTTCTTCGTCCGGCAGGTTCGGTTTTAATCGGTCTCGCGACTGATTTGCCATCACCCTTGGAATGGCGGGGTTACCGGCTTAGGGATTATGTCTGTGGAGAGACGGTTTCACTTCCGGCTTGCATTTTGAAACACATTTAAATGAACCGAAGAGAAGCTAAAAGAGGTCCTTGGATTCGAAATCAGAGAGGAGAGGGGATCAAGCGGGTTCATCAGAAACGGCCCCCTGGGCGTTTCAAATCGTCCTTGACTCTCTCCGAAAAGCAGGTGAAGCTATACACCATATGGACAAAAAGAATGACCGATCGGTTTTCGGACTACTGCGGGACAGAAAATGCATATTTTTAGCTAAACCAAGATATGACAGGTCTCAGGAGGACGAGGCCAACATATCTGCACAGTTGATTGGATCAAATAAATTGATACGCCATCATGCCGGGCACAAAAATGGAAAGCTCAAGATTTCACAATTTTCAACTCCTTCAAGGATTTTTTCAGGGATGAGTTGGCGGCCTCAAATTCAAGTTCGAGGTACTCTCATGAGTTCCACAAGTTGAATCATGCAAAAATATTCAAACGATAACTCGCTACGGAGGCCGCAAAACGGCTATTTTGACCGAAACTCGGCCGGAAATGGCCAAAAATGCTCAAATTGGCCACTTTGCGGGCTCTGCAGCGCTCGAACGCCTCAATATTTTTGCATGGTTTGACTTGGGAAAGTCTTTGGAATATCATGAATTTCAACCAGAGTGAAAAAGAATGTCCTGAAAAATTCTCGTCTCCGCGCTGAAAAAAGGCGAGTTCCGTTTTAAGCCTCGTTTGATGGCGCATCGCCAGATTCTGATGCGAAAAAAATGCTCAAAATGTCGGGTCTGGCCGTCTCAATGCACTCACATTTTTTTCCACGCGAAAAAACTCTATTTTCATTGAGTGCTCACCTCAAAACTGATCGGTCATTCTTTTTGTCCATATAGTGTATTACTGGGCAAAATATTTGTATCGGACTGCGTCCGTATTGATCAACGTGAATCCGCAGGTGAAATACAGTCTGCATTTGAATCACATATATCCATAGTCTCTGAACCAGCCCACCACCATCTTGGCAGAAATTCCAACAACAGCCTGCATGATCAACCAAGGCAACATCTCTGGTCTCGTCAATAATCCCTCGTTGCGACGTAGGAAAGCTTTGATGCAGAGAATGCCTCTTCAGTCGGATTAAAATCTGGAGAGTACGGTGGGAGGTAGACCAAGCGTGCACCTCACAGATATTAATGTCAGGTTACGGGATCCACAACTTGAAAACGAATGACGCACCGCCCTCTCCTTCAATCAAAGCTCGGATATCGTCGTCTTCTTGCCATGAACCGAGAGACGAGGACCTTTCTGACGTTGGGCGCTGATACGCGATGATAGGCTTTACCAAAATTACCAAAATTAGAGTTGGGCGGAAGCTGATTATCAGTGATTATACATGCGCCCAACGTCAGAAAGGTCTTTCATGGACCCACAAAGCAACCATCTGCCAACTTGTTATTTGGACCATGTCGTGTAATAGACACGTCTTCGAGGGTGCCACAAAAAGTAACTTGTGGAAAGTAACTTGGCCTGCAAAAACTAACTTAACTTTACTTTTGGCAGGCTACGTAACTTTAGTAAGTAAAGTAAAGTAAAAGTTAGCATAAGTTACTTGCAAGTTACTTTCGGGCCATTTACTTGGATTAACTTGGGCCTAACTTGAAGGGTTTTGAGCTGTTCCTTGGGCAATATGTGGACAAGGGATGCTTCAATGACTGCTTCTCATGTGCTGCCGCATTCCACTACCAGGCACAGACAGGAATTGACCACTCCCTACCGGATTTTCCGGAAATGGACAAGTTAATCCTGTGCCACGAGCTTGGTTCAAGAAATTCATGCTCAACCCCAGATTGGGGTGTCCTTTATCCCTTGGCTTTCGGGGATTTACATGAGGTTCTACCAAGATATTTCAAGGCAAAGTACAGGAGGGCATCAATAACACTGTAGTGCACATTTTTGGCTGCCAATCTGTACATGAGGAGAGTAAAAGACCTGGTGGACCTCTACTACGAGAGATCGGTCACCGGTCTAGACTTTCCGTATAAACCAAGGCGATCACATGGAAACCTGTTACTCCCGTGTTCCCCACTGCACGCCTTGAGATGTCACAACCATTTACATATTTACACCACTTGCTGCTGTCCAGAGTTATTGTGGGAAGGTAGTAGGTAGGTAAGTAGTATTAGAGCTTGGATAGACTCCACAAAGATGCCCAGGATTGAGTAATATCATCCTCGCTTCCTGGTTTTCCCGCCCCCCCTTTCTTTTTTTTTTTTTTCTTCTTTTTTTTGGGGGGGGGATTCTTGAGTGCTCGGACATCTCAGGCCATCAGATGGATAGCCTTGAAAAATGCATGTTGCCCTTTTTGTATTTTGAAAATGAGGTAAGTCTACGCTCTGCAATGTTTCTCCTCAATTTAACTCATCCAAAGGACATTTCCGGGCAATTTGACATGTATTCCCGAGACTAAGAGTATGGGCAGGTAGGTAGGTAGGTAGGTGGGTATGACTACACGGCACGGTCCGAATAACGAACGCCGGTTTCCAGGGATTATCCCGACGTACAAAGCAAGTAAAAATACACCATCGCACCTGGACCTCTCCCCGCGTTCTAGACCCCAGTAGCAGACCCCATAGGTTGCCCCATGCCCCACGGTAGACTCCAGACAAAGGCAAGAAGCGAAAACATTGACCTGGAATAATTAGCCTCAGAACACTCATCGAACATACTGGAACAGCGTCAAATTCCTCAAGGACTTCATGCATATATTTTTCAACCAGTACGATAGTTGCGCCCACATGTATTATGGCCTTCAAGAACTCGACACTACACCGCCAACGGTTCCACATGTGGCCTCCGGCTGGACCCGATATGTGGGTCAGATGTCGCCACCTTTGACTGATGCTCATTGGCTTCGATCTCATCGTCTCTTGACTGATCCTCATTTGACCATTAGATTGTTCTCATCTCGACTCGCCCTTCTTTCTCTTCGACGATCTACAGTAGGCGGAACGGCCAATCAGATATGTATGTTATATACCATCGCTCGGCATCCAAGGGGTGTGCATCCTTAAAATTTCCCACACAGGGTCGGAAAAGTGAATTAAGGCCCCTTTCCTCCCTCTTGGCCGAGCACAGCCGCATCCAAATGGGGTCATTTTCGCAGGGAAATCTTCGACAATATCCATGAACTATGTAGGCCGGAACCTGACCCTAGATTCTTTGAACCATCCCCCTTCGCCACCACCGCTTTACATCGCCAGTCATATGATCATATCTCATGCCTTGTTTTTGGAAGAAATAGTGGCGCCGCCGCTCCAATCCAAGTCTGAAATCCCCAGATGATGTACCATCGCGAGAACCAACGATCCCCGTGACTCGAAAATCCTCCGATCCGAAAGTGAAGATAGACCGTACGCGTCTGGATTCCAAGACGTGATAGCGTGTGTCTGGTCAACGATAACATTGGGGGTCAATTGCAGGGGACTTATAGGTCCGCCCGTGAGTGGCATGGCGCAATAATTGAACAGCAGCGCGAACATACGCTCCGGGACGGAGTTTGTCAGCACACTGGATGTGAGTGGATAAATTCTGCTGAGTTGATTTTATGCTTCCTGGCCGACTCCGGCTGGGAAAAATCAAAGAAAATGAGAATCGGACAGCCGGACCCCCCAAACGGGAGGGTAGACCACCTCCGACCACCTCTCCGACAAGTATTCAGGCTCCTGGACGGGGGGGAGGCTGGGGGTAGGTTACGTTTTGCTTACGTTTTTTCCCCCTTTTTTTGGGGCTTTGTCGGCGAGGCTGTGTCTGATCGAGCAAGGCGGACGCGACCTCGAACCCCGAGACGGTCCAGATTGTGGCAGTGGCGAAGCTCTTGAAGACATGGGGAGGCGACGGCGACACGGAGCACCTCACCCAACGTATGTTTTCTCAGAGCACTAACAATCTCGTCGCAGCCTGGGAGCTCCTATGCGGGAAGGGCAATACACCACACGAAGGATGCGAGAAGAGGAAAGAGAATGGAGATAGAGTCAAACGGAGAAAAGGCACAACACATACAAAGCGTCGAGGAGGTAAATGCTTAAAGAACGGGTAATCTTGAGTTTTGCTTCTCAATCAGTTCTCAAAAATAAGTACGAGTTCTGCCGGGCAAAGCCACGGCCCACACCCCCAAGTAACTAGTGCGCATTCAAATTTCGTTGGTATGGAATCTAGCAGCGCGTACTACCCAAGTACTACCAGTGCGTACTCGTCCGTATCAACGATACGGCGGAGCGGTCCATGGGTGCAAATCCGGCTGCCACTTTCCCCCCATCTAGCGATGCAGGCGGTAGTTGGTATCTCCGCCCCTGAATCTAGGAGCTTACAGCTGATCCGGAAACTAATGAGAATGATCGAATTTTTTTTGCGCACTTCCCAAAAAGGAAACTCTCGTATTCTGCGCCCTCTCGCTCTTTTAGCGTTCGATTTTGAGCGCTAGCAGATACTGAACATTGCTACAAGATTGTCATTGGTCCTATTCACAATGAAATGATATTTTTATGCACAGATTGAAGACATGTGGTACAATATATTGGCTTCGCTGCAGCTTTATATCGAATGAGCGTAGCTGATGATGTTGTCGGTAGATACAACGTACGGGAACACGTGCAACTAATCTAACCCGAGATGTGGGGGGAAAGGGGCAGCGCGAGGGATGTATTGTGCTGCCCGTGTGCACAGTCGGGGTGTCAAGCGAGCGGATGTATACAGTGTCGTACGCTTCGGTGTGCGCACAGCATGCGAGCAGTCGATAAGCAGTCCGTCAGGTCAGAGGGTTCGTCGAGAGCAGTGGGTCATCCTGCTGCGCGGGGACGTCGGGGGGCAGGCGACGGAGAGCAGACACGCGGAGAGACGCGGGAGAGAGCGCGAGCAAGGCGCGCGGGCATCGTAGATACGAATCCTGCGGCTGGGGTGGACGACAAAGCGAGAGCACGAATACACGATTGCAAGTGTTAGTGCAGTGGAGAAGCGGAGTAAAAGGAGCCCGAAGAAAATATATAAGGATATGAAGAGGAAGGGAGGCGTGAGGGAACCTCTTGACTTGTCTTCCCCGTGCCTATCGCGGCGCCCGTACCCTTGCTACACGGTCGCGAGCCACGAGCCACGCACGTAATTCGGGGCGAGGAAGAGCTCGCACTGCAGCGGGTGCATGATCTTGGTGCCGCACGCTGTAGTGCTAGCCAGTACAGACAGTCGCAGCACAGGTCGGGTGCACGAATGCAGATGGCAGAGGCGTACAGTCCGACCGCGGAGGCGATCACAAGAGCATGCGAGGTTCGACGCACCTATCTCAATGACTATGCGCCCCACACATTGCGTTCACGGCGACAATGCCGCATATTGATCCCATCGATCTTCATCGATCTTGAGCGCACAGGCGAATATACCGTCTCGAGAGACTGGCTACGGAAGTCGAGACTGAGGGTTGGCAAGTAGCTACAGGACGGTGCAAGGTCAGGCATCAGAGAGGCAGAAAAACTGACGAGCACGCAATAGCTAGTACACCAACGTTTCGTCCGTGTTCCTTGTGTCGGTCCTCGAAAGATAGGGGTCAAGAAGTCAGGATTTGGTCGTCTGGATCCTTCGCTCAGAGGGTAGGGGAAAAGCAGCATCGAAAAAAGAGGCGGCAAATGGATGATGATTCATGAGCTGATTAGAAGGCGGAAAGAGCATCATGTTGACCGGAAACGTCGCTTTCGACGTCAAGTGGGCGCCCGGCGATGTACTGGAAGGTATTTGAGGCCTCTGAGGTAGTAAAAGAGCGAGAGGGACTCAGGGAGAGCAGAATACGAGAGTTTCCTTTTTGGGAAGTGCGCAAAAAAAAATCGATCATTCTCATTAGTTTCCGGATCAGCTGTAAAAGTTGAAAGCTTTCATTTTTGCAGTTACGGGTCACAACCCAACCGTCACACATCACACGAGCAACCGCTGATCACAAGTGACGGTCTCTGTCTTTGTAGCTATGAGAGTCCCACAAGAGCTCGTTGACGCCATACTGGACTATCTCTTCCTGGGCCCACACGACAAAAATCGAGTGACAGACATGCGCGCCACCGCATTGGTCTCCAAGTCGTTTTGTCGTCCAAGCCAAAGGCATTTATTCTCACAAATAACAATCGATAGGGACCCTTGTTTACTGAGCGGATTTTGCCGTGTTGTGCGTGATTCCCCCCACATCGGCGGATACATTCAATCACTTTGTTTGATTTTGACATCGGTCGACAAGCAAGTGGATGTAGTCAAACTATTGGAGGCGCTGCCGATGTTAAAGCACCTCCAATTTGGGTATCCTGCCTCATCATCGCGCCCTCGTGCTATGTTCCCCCTTGACCTTCGCCCGGTCCCCGCCTCTCTCCAGTCCCTGGAACTGAACTCGATACGATTGCCAAATCTATCAGCACTTGAGGCCCTGCTTACGCACGGAACGCGCTTGAAAGACTTGAAGCTACGTCGGGTCGTCTTTGAGGATGTATTACGTTGTACAACCTCGACTTTCTCCCCGCCGCATGTGGTCATCCAGTCTCTCCACATCGGATGTAGCGGCGATGCTTGCGCCGGACAGTCGAATCAACATTGGACAACTCCGAAAATTAGTCGTGGAGGACACACTTATCGGTCCGCTCCTGAAGGCAAACTCGGGGACGATCGAATTTGTTCGTTATATATCGGGTATGGTTATCATCATGTGCTTACGGCAGCTGGAATTCGCTAAGATCGTCTAGGACAATACGACTCCAGCCTAGATCCGAATATCTTGGCACACAATCGAACGTTAAGCTGCATAGAGGTGGCGTCCACCAGTCCGCATCTGCTCGAGCCATTCGGGAACCTGGGCAATTTGAAGGCACTCAAAACGCTGACTTTCCTCCATCAGCGTTGGACTGACTGGAGCGAGCTCGTTCCCCTGCTCGAATCAGCCCAGTCGTTGGAGGACATCTATGTTTATGTGGATGCATCACAAACGTTTAGCGAACATTGGCTGCCTGTTCTTGCACCAACCCTCCACTTGCGCTGGCAGTAAAGAGGAAGGCTTTGTGACTTCGCAGTGCCGGGCTTTTCGATGATTCCTTCGGCTGTGTCTGAAAGTGGGCAAGTGCGAAAAGGAAATATGTAGAAGACGGGGAGATATAGAGGATTTGGAATGAACTTTGTACTCCTGACGGAAGTCGTACTCCTCTGTTGAAAGTGCGGTGTTTTCGAGTATGCCGAGCGCGATGTCATGCCCAGCCATCCAGGCGGATTGAACGTGTCAGCCGCCAGAAATGGAATGCCCGGTGAAGGTGTCCATTGTGAGATAGATGGTCGACTCCCTCGTAACGGGAGCCAGACTTGCCAGACACTACATTTTGATGGCGCCTCGGCCAACTTGGTCCGAGGTCGGCTGAGGTTGGCCGAGGTTGGCCGAGGGGCTCGACCGGGTTGGTCGAGGTTGGCCGAGGGGGTTCGACCAACCCGGTCGAGCCCCTCGGCCAACCTCGGCCAACCTCAGCCGACCTCGGACCAAGTCGGCCGAGGCGCCATCAAAATGTAGTGAGACCATGTACCAGAACTTCGCAAGAATGGTTTCCCGGAGCAGCTGCGGACCAATGAGAATCCCATTGTCCCTATGTCTCATTGTTAAGGCGCAGGCGCTCAACAAGCCCTTGTCTGTTGCTCGCTAATCATCCCAGAAAAATGTTTCCGAGTCTGGAATATATGTTGAGGCTTCAATCCATTCAATTGCGGCCACTAGAGTATGAGATGAGATTGGAATCCCCAAATGCTTGGGTATGAATATTCTCCGAACTTCTCGCCATGACGTTTATCCCCAATTCTTACCTAGACAATTGCTGATCCCGGTGAATTACGTCCGGGTCTGGAAGTTGGTGTAATTCTGCGGCCGTCCAGCAAGGCATAGTTATCTACCTCTTTATAAAATTAAGCATGTCTTTCCGAAGCCTTTTTAAACCCCGCAATCAAGCCGCACTCTCCACTCAACGGAACCAGTGGCCGAGTCCTACCCTAAATTACAGGACAACTTATTTATGATTTACAAGCAGTTGACGGCCCGCTTCGCGGGTCGTCATCCCCTTTCTAAGCATGGACTTCATGGTTCGTGAGAAATTTATTTGTTGTAGAGATGGAAGAGTATAACATTTTTACAGTAGTAGCTCTTCCCAGACAATATTGGCAGTGGATGTGGATGAGTCGTCTTCATATTTGAGGATCAAAACATTTTCTGAGCTGGGGACCCGAGTCATCGCTGAGTAGAGTTGACCATGAGGGAATACCTCTCTCCGCAAGCCCAGTCCCAACTTCTGAACTGTTAGACCCTGACAATCATTAAAAGTGGTTGCGTAACAGAGAGAGAGAGGTAATTGTTTACGGTGAACAGTGAAATCAAAGCCGTGGGGTTGAAAGTGGCAGTTGATGCGAGGGATATGAAGGCGGATCCAAATGGGCCCCGGGGTAGCGATGTCCGAAATATTACATTCGACGTACAGGGTCCACAACAGTTCCTGCCACTATTGAGGAAATTGTTTCCACTTCAACAGTATGGCACAGCAGATTTCGCACGATGACTCTGGTATTTTTTGTCAGACCTTGGGAAGCATCGAAGTTCCAGGTGAGTCTGCATATCACCCCTTTCTTCAAAACTAACTCATGGCGTGGTATACCTGGTTCTTGAAGAGAATTTAAAAATTCAGGGTCAGCGAAAACTCCTTCATTGGAGCCGTCATCATCTTCGATGGAGTCGCTGTTGACATAGCAATGTGTTTCGCCCGGGACATTTTGAAGTATTGCTGCATTGAATTCATCGACAAATGCGTTGAACGGGCTCAGGATAACTCGTGAAATGCAGATAGCGGGATCGGCAAGTATACTGGAGGGAAAGACAAAGGTGGTGAATTATTCCACGGATTGTGTATGCCGCAGGCGGGCGAGATCAACAGAATCATTCAAATAATCATCGCCGATTGAATCCAGAAATTTTGAGAATGTCAGATCGGCGCCTTGTCGCATGGAAGTCTGCAGTTCCAGAATTTCAAAGTGGTGGAAAACCGGTTGAGTGCGTAGGGAGGCTTTGCAGATCGCGGTTCGCCCTCCAAAGGGGACCACAGGTGCGACCTAGGAATATTATTTGGGGGCCCGGGAACTATATATTGACTCACCTGACGAAAGTCTCCAACTGTGATCAGCATTCGTCCCCCCCAAACCCGATCGGACCCAGTGAGAGAACGCATAAGACGGTCTGCGCAATCAAAGGCCTTGAAGTGAAGGCCACCAATTTCATCGATTACATGACATTTGGCCGCCTGAAGAAGTTTGGCACGATCACTTCTGAGACCGACTGATGATTTCAGGTGCGGATTATATTCGTCTACGGGGATTCCATAAAGAGAGTGGGTTGTTCGACCTCCAGGGTAGTTCTTAGCGGCAAATGCGGAGGAAGTAGACACGAGAACAATGTTGTCCAACTTTCTCAGGGCACCTATGACGGGATAAAGGAGATAGGTTTTGCCACGGCCAGCACACCTATCGACATGAATCGGCGCAGGATTTTTTACAGTTGCGACTTGTATAATTCGATCGTAGAGTGCTCGCTGGGAAAAAGTTAATTTGATATGGACATGAACGTTAGATCCTTACTTGTTCAGCTGTCAATCAGTTCTTGAACGCGCAAAGATTGGTGGGATCTCCACTCCATCGTAGACGTTCCGCATCAATTTCCTGTTGTCGCTCCGTGGGTTCTGGAAGCCCAATTTCAGCCAAAGATTTTCTAAGGCTTTGCAATAGACTTTGCAGTGCAAGCAGAACTTCGTTTCTGATTAACTCGGAATTGGGGGAAGCCGTTATCCGTAGCATGCGATCCCTGATATCGGCGGAAAGAGATTCTTCGTGAGTTTCCCAAATGATTAGTGCAGGACTTCTTTCCGTCGCCAGTACAGCAAAAATCGAGCGTAGTTGTGCTGGTGGTGTACTAAAATCCAGCAATTCTTCGAAAGCCATGATGCCTTCAATGCATGGGCAGCCTCCTGCTGACAGCACTGCCTTCCTTTAGAATGAAGAGCTTCAAAGCCACAGGCTCAATGACAATGGACAGGAAATCTGAAGAGACAGTTTTGCTTAAAATCATGCTGGCTATCACCTTTCAATCAAGCTTGAGATATTAGGTCTCCATACCACATCACATTTTGACACCTGTACAATCTAGGCCACAGAAGTGACTTGCCTGGACCGACGGAATACGGTCCTCACTGTTGGAATATTGGGCGGCTGTGCGAGCATCGGAGCTCGGCCAACCGTGGGAGTCGGAATGTATAAGCAGTCGGGCTGACTGATGCACCCCCGAAGAATTACTCAGCAGTGCTCAAGGGTATAAAAGTAGACAGTAAATTTGTACCTACCTCATCCATTTGTAACCAACCTCTCACTTTGGCTTCTGTATCCTCAGGGAGTCACCTGGGAATGCACCCCTAATTTCTACACTCACAGCACTGCTTCCCTTTAGAATGAAGAGTGTCAAAGCCACAGGCTCAATGACGAGGGCAGCAATGGGAAATCTGAAGAGACAGTTTTGCTTAGAATCGTGCTGGCTATTACCACTCAATCAAGCTCGAGAAATTAGGTCTCCATACCAAGTCACGTTTTGACGCCTAGACCGACGGTCCATGGAATACGGTCCTCACAGCATCGTTTGGGTTGCCATTGAGGCTCAAAGCACACCCTGAACATTCCGAGGACACAGAAAGTTTCGCATTGAGCAGGGTTATCCATTTCTGGCGAAGCGCGGCTGAAAAGGGGACCCAGCAACTTCACAGCGAATCTTTCTTGGCTGGAAGTGTTCTTTGATGGGAATTCCCGACACTATTGAGTCGGCCCAGCGTAAATACAGCACCGCCTCTGTCAAGAATGAAGACCTGCCAAGCCCTTGGATTAACAACCAGGCCAGTAGGAGGAATTTGGGGGAGACAGTTTTTTTCAGAATTGCACTGGCCATCGCCTCGAATTCAAACCGAAGGAAATCACTCTCTGATGACAGAAACTCTGTCGAATGGTCGGAATCACAGGAGATGAATACAAGAGCCGACGTTATTACCTGCCACGATAGGCACTGGTCCACTGGTAGGGATACAGTATATTGTTGATCATATTTATTCTTCCAAGAGATTGTTATGTCTCCCTGCATTATGTTCAGTAATGCCGAGAAGAACTGGGTTAGAATACTTGCTTTTGGCGGCCCATTGGTACCCTCATCGTGCGCAAGTTCCTGCGTTCTGTCAATGATGTGTGTGGGTTGCAGGAATCGGGTGGTCATCGGCGAGACCAATAGTGTTGTAGATTGAACCGAACTCCGCAATGTGAGCGGTGACGCTCTTTCCATTTTGGTAGCAGCGGTTCAATATTTCTCTACTGATTACGGAAATCAATGGGGAAAATGAACTCGAAAAGTTCAACAAAGAATCTTTTCAAGGTGAAAGTGTCTGCATCATGAACAACGACTTGATTATAGAAATCAGACGCATTCCCTTTCAAATAGTATGAAAGGTAAAAGACTTGGTTTTCTTCAGGGACTCGTCCCATCTTGACGTACGCAGAACCTTCGCGCACGAAGGTCTGGAACACCGTATAATCCACATCCCTACCATACTTGGTGGGTGGGATCGGTTTCAACAGCATGGGAGGTTTCTTCGCACTGCTGTGTCTCGAAGACATTTGGGCATGCTTTGAAGCGGCAGAGGTACGCTTCCCCTCGTCACTCATCTCGCCATCACTTGCAGAACCGGGCCGTCGCTCATCATCGGAGCTACGCCACATTTGACGAAGGCTGTTTCTCGTTCCATGTACGCATTCATGAATGGAGGTGAGCTGAAGCGGCAGGCGGCAGAGGTGAGGGCGGTGGCAATTCCTTGATGTATAAGGATTTGCCGGAAGGATGCATCCACTTGGCATCTCGCTTGAAGGAGCGGGACTACACCCCACATCGAGAAGACTCCAACGGAAATCACGGCGGATTGCACGACGCACTTGACATGGTTGACAAAAGTCGGGCAAGGGAGATCCTGCTCCCACCGGAGCCGTCAATCGCCTCCTCAAAATCGCGTTCGTCGGTGATAGCAAGAGGCAAGTTCTGCATAGTGCTTTCTGGGGATCTGCTGAAATTTGCAGACTAAGACTCCCAGCAAGTAAGGGATTCGAGAGCCCGAAGACGGTGAGCACCTAACAAAAACGGCAACTTGCTAGTTCAGATTTACATTTATTTAGGTTCAAGTTCTCTGTTGTGGTCTCAGGGAAGCCGGATCGATTGTTCATGCGCGAAAGTTGCTTCCATCTGGTACAGAATGTCTGTGCAAGAGCCTCAGTCAGACTTCCGACAAGCAGAAGCAAATCCGTTCCTCCATTTCAGCAGGTGACGTCTTTTTTTGTATACATCAAACTTTGCAAGATGTTTGACAGTGCTGTAGTTTCACTGTGTTCCGATTTCTCCCTCTCAAAGCAGAGTGGCCGTGCTGTAGTCCAGAAGCAGAGTGATATCACTTACAGGAAAATTACGTGCATTACCGCTATTTCGACTGGACAGCCGCAGCTCGTTGATACAGGCGACATTTATCGTGGACATATATTTGATATACCATTCAGTAGCGGGAGCATGAAACATGCCTTTGATGTGAGTAATTCAGCATTCCTTCTTGTTCTGTGCTGACGAATACCTTCGAACTTTCAAACGACAGCTGATCCTCACAACCGGGGAACAGTATGTCGCAAAACGCTTTTTTAAGCTTACCGCTGCAGACAGCGATCTATTCGAATGGGAGGTTTCTGTCGAAGCGAACCGAGTTGAAGTTGAAGGGAGATTACTAGGCTCGCAATCGGAACGTGGTTCCTGAATAGTTTCTATCATCTCTGTAAAGCCCAAGGAGATGTCAGTGTCGACATAAGTGAGTTAGACTCTGACCTGATCATTTCTGAAGTAATTTTTGTTAGATATCGCGTTTGCCGATGCATTCCTTGCCATAGAAATCGACCGTCCATCAACGGCCTCAGGAGTCGCTCAAATCACTGATAAAGAGGAGGGTTTAACATGGTTGGTGGAGACGCAAGCGTCCAACTACAGTCATCAAGTTCAGTGGAACTTTAGTTCACCGCTCACATCGCAGAGATCTGCGAAGTGCAACAATCTCAGCTTTTACTCATTTTGTGTTTGGATATAGTAAGGGCACACTGGTCGTCGCTGACTTGCAAGGTGCGTACTTGCTGCTTTCCATTACTCACGAAATGACCCCTGATTGCATCTTTCAAGGCACTCCTTGTCTTGTCCATAACAACGACGGACTCATCCTCTTTGATCTTATGACCCATACCAAGGACGGGTGAGGCATGGAATTCTTTTCATTTCTCTCCACTGATCATTGTCCAGAGACTCCGGTATTGGCGACTTCGGTGAAAAGGGGATCAAGTCCTTCATCGACGATCACCAGTGCACAGATTTGTGTCGGGCGCTGACTCTCGAATCATCATATCCGCTCGTTATGCAGGAGGACGGGGATTCTAGCAGTGGAAAGGACTCGGATGAGGATGAGAATCCTCTTAGATTACTCTGTAATTAGATTACTGCTTACTCAGATTACACTATACCCCTACCTACCTACCTGCCTACATAGTACTTGATTACATTGCTCTACTCACGTTCATCTGCATATCCGAAATATATCTAAGTAGCTAGCAAATTTCCGCCTGGTTGCAACCAAATCAGACAGTACGCAGAGTACCGAGTGAGGCCCATCCCTCTAGCCTGCGACCACAACCAGTGCACGCAATATCGTGACAATGTCCTCAGCCTTGTGCCAAAGGGCGTAACACTTACAGAGTGCAGTGATAAAACGCACCAGCCAAAAGATTTCGGCTTGTCCTCGGCCGTCTCTTCGGCCATGATTGCCGTCGTGAGAGTGATAATATTGCTTATTTTCGTCTCGAACCTTCTCTGTCGCGGGGGTGTGATCAGACGCGTCGGGCTCCCAGGCCAGAATTTCAATGACAGAATGAAAGAACCTTCCTATCTGGAGACTGTGGAACTGTACTATGTATATTCAAGATGGCTTTCGCTTTCATTGGTTTTGGCCTACTAATGAAATCCTAGGCCATTAATCTCCGAGTCTTTGTCTGGAACTTTGCCCAGCGACACCATCTAGGAAGCTGGTGAACTTCGTCGGTGTGCACAATTACTGTAGTGATGTACGCTATGAATTGGTGTAGTTTGCTTCAAAATTTGGATCCCGAGATGCCCGAGCTTGTGTTCTGGGTTGACCGCTCGACAGTGGTGGACCCACTGCATTTATGTAAGGTCATTTACTGTAATTCAACAAGACCCAAAATTCCACTTGACCAATGTGGGCTAATTTCATGCGTACTGAGTTAATCTTTGGGTCGCAAAAAATTGGTTTTGTTCACAAATTATTGGGGATCGTCAGAGTCAACGCTTCGAAGGTGATTCAGCTACAGTTGTGGATAATCAAAGTCCGCTAAAAAAGAAAATTGGATTTTTTGGCCGGACTGAATGCACCAATCGATAGATCTCGTCAAGGCGGTCACATCCATATATGAATCAAGTAATTCTGTCGAGCCATTGTCCGGCAAATCATCAATTAGTGTACCGGGCCGATCAATATATTGGCGCCCGCTTAAAAACCGTGGGAAAACTATGAAAATATGCGCAATCGACGCCTCTCGTCGAATAGAGTCTGAATCTGTAGAGAATTTGAGGATCTGTCGAGCGGTTATTGTGAAATAAATCATTTTCTCTTCGATCACATGTCTAATTGATTGATGTTTTGGCACTCGCATCTCACACGGAAGGACATGCCGACACATCTGGGAGGCACGCTAAAGGTTCCCGATGCCTCGGCAAGCCTTTCAAGAGTGATGTCCGAAACTGCATCAAGGCAACTCCAAAATTGTTGACGGCCGCTCTGTAATGTGGCTGTGCTAAAAAATCGATTGTTTTTGCCAATCGTCTCCGATAAGGATTGGCGTTCGTTATTCGGACCGTGCCGCGTAATGCTACCTACCTAGTCCCTTCATAGTCTCTATACGGTATAATCTCGTACCTCGATCATACCCTTCAAGACAAATTTTTATTGATTGACAGTCCCTCAATCACCACTTTGCAATGTGCCATCAAGTGGTGCCCAATCGCAGGATTGTGCCACTCTGGTGTGGTCGGGAAATGGGTTGAAACCCCTTGGAATGCCTAGGCCTCTCTAGGGTTCTCTACTTTCGAAATGAATAGTGTCTGCGACCAGAATCGCCTTCTTCCGGTAGGAATTTCTATCTGCATGTGTTCAATGTCATACTGGTGTTCAATCAGTTGATCCAGGGGCACCTCAAGAGGTGGCCGACTTGGACTATAAATCCCAACGAAATTCATCGGGTGGTGGCCTCACAACAGGTTTCAGGAAGCAAAACACGAATTATCATGACCTGAGGCACGTCAGTACAAGGATTTGGATACCTTGAAATTATTTTGCTATTCATGCGGTGTTGAATTTGGCTGACAAGATCCCATGGAAGGATATTAGAGGCTTTGCGGTAGCCACCAGATGAAGCTGGTGGCTTTCACCACAGACAAATGCAGGGGCGGCTTCTTCTCACCTAGTCACTATTTTATGGTCTCCCTCAGAGCTACAAATAGTGACTGCCTTGGTCCAACAGAATTGCCCACTGTCCAGGAAAATTAGCCACCAGTCCGATCTGGTGGCTACCGCAAAGTCTCTATTAGCTTAGTTGGAGTATGCTAATTTTGAAGCCCCAAATAGCTTATTGACAAGGTTTGCAAGCACCCGTCGAACGAAGCTTCGCGCTGTGTCATTGAAGCTGCTGACTTTTTTGTTTAGTTGAACATAAGGGTTAAGCTACCGCCTCAGAGAGGCCATACCCACGTCATGTAATGTATTATTGTTCTCTTCCACTTATCGACTCGAACCAATACCGCCACTGCACATACAAAATCAATCCACTCTCATAGCCCCCACCAGGACACCTAACTACAGCAATTACCACCTCTGCCGTCCCTCCCCGCCAGCTAGAATATTCTACGTACATTGTCAAGTGCCACATGGGCCCTAAGGGGCCCGCGCGCACTCTAATAGAAAATGAAATGAAATGAAAAATATGTAGATGCACGTGCTGTAGCGTTTCGACCAAAGGTTCACACGGTGTCACCCGTCACCTCAATTGTACTGGGTTAGATGTTCATTTCTCGGCAATCATGGAAAAATTACCATAAATGGGAATTCGGCTAATGCCGGGAGAAATTTTTGACGTTTTTGAGCCTATATGGGCCTAAAAATCGCGCCGTCACCGTCACCTGCACCAAAATTGTTCAGTTCCCAGGCCTGTCTCACCAGTCACCTGAACCTTTGGTCGAAACACTACAGTGTTACTGATCATCACGTAAATGATACACGTGATTCACGTAACGATCGCCAGCGAGTTGCCAGCGGGTGATCCAAGCTCCTTGGTTTTGCTGTCGCCGGCCATGGTCACGACACGCAATGCTACCCCAAGGACCATTCGCCACGAGCAGCGAGCTGCCAGGCGTACGGCGCCTTCGCCAAGGCCAAAAAAATCGCACGCCATGATCAAGCCCAGGATTGAGCCAAAGTTACTGATCAACTCCAACCTCTAGTGTGTCGCCTCTCTCTTTCCTTTGATTTTTTATGACCAATTACATAGTCAATGGATCGAGAACGAGTGGAACAAAAGAGCACGAGAGGCGGGCGTACCCGAATCAGCTATGATTACCTTCGTCAACGAGGTCGACAATGAGGCAGTTCCACCAGAGGTTGACGTTTTATTTGCATACCTCGAACGAGATTGCATTTAGTAAGTGCAACTGTTCAGTGCTCTTGTACAGTAGACCTAGTGTTTATGTAGTAATATCGGAATCCCTGAACCCGGCACTGGGTTTATTGGATGTCGATGCCGCAGCGGAGCAGGATGCTCACGCGGGTGCATCCATGGGCGTCAAAGCATTGCCTACACTTCAGAGGTCAACTATTCCTTCACGTTTTGCTCGTCATTTTCTGATGTGGCGCAGGGACTGTTCAAATTCAATATGTATTCGAAAATCATTGAATGCAACGAAGTACGTGAAGTTATATTCCGAAGAGTACAGAAATCTGAGTCTCTATAGAGCTGCACGTGCCCAACGAGTTGCAAAAACCGCGTTGCTCAACATCCCCGTCGAATCCCGATTGAGATCTTCAAAACTGAAAATTGCGGATGGGGTGTCCGGACGTCTGTTACACTGGTACGGGGACAGGTTTTGGGTCTTTACACCGGGTATGTTTCCTCGTCTGCACATTTCAAAGTTTAACCTCTGCCTCCAGACTCCTGATGCTAGTCCTCTACGTTCAAACTATTTACCTTAACTGATACAATTTCACTGATATAGCCGGCGAGCAAAAGCCAGTAAATTCCTTGGCGATAGAGCCTCTTATATTTTCCAGCTCGACATCGACGAAGATCCCGGGGATAACCCTGAGGACGCATATAGCGTGGATGCGTTGCACTGTGGTACGTTACATCGTATTTATTTTCAAACGTTGGTTGCTCAGAAACTCAGGCAACTGGACTCGGTTCATCAAGTCAATAGTTTCTTCCCGCGAGCGACACGACATCTTATGCCCCTTTTTCAGCCATTCCTGCAGCCCCAATACGCAGATAATCGCTGTGGCATACGATACAATGATTGAAGTACTCCCCTCCCGATTACATGTTTGCTCCACCTGATGAGTGATATAGAAGAATCTGCCATACCACTTGGCATTCGTGGCGACTGAAAATATTTCCCCAGGCATGGAGCTCACATTGGATTATAATCCTGCAGAGCAAGAGGTATGGGAATCGAAGAAGTATAAAGAGAAGTCACAGTCCAAGAAGCGCAAAAGCAGGAGACAGAAACGCTGTTTATGTGGGGAAAGGAATTGCCGGGAATGGATCTCGATTACAGCATGATTTCAGCTTGCAACTCTGGCGCATAAAGTAGCTCTCACATCCGTAGGTAGGTAGGTAGGTAGCATTACACGGCACGGTCCGAATAACGAACGCCGGTTTCCAGGGATTTTCCAGGTGTACAAGCAAGCGTAAGTACACCATCGCCCCTGGACTTTCCTCTCCCACCTAGACCAGACTCGCAGACCCCACAGGTTACCCCATGCCCCACGGTACGACCTAGACAACAGAGAAAAGCATTCAAACAACCTGGAATATCCACAATGGTCAGCAAGTCAGCTTGCACAGTGCACGGGGGATGCGTAGAATACTTCAAGGACATCATGCACATATTTTGCAACGAGTACAATTGTCGCACGCTCATAAATTACGGCTTTCAGAAACTCAACGGTGGTGAGTTCGGCCATTTTTGTCTGCAAGCGTGGCACAGTGTGGAATAACTTATCCAGAAATGTATTGCGCACCGATTTTTTCTGGGTTAAATGTCCTGAAGATCGGCCAGACGACTCTTTGAACGACCATGATCTGACGAAACTTGTGGAATTTGTGTAGCAACCAGAATGGTCTGCGCGAGTTTGCGGCCGGTTTAGGTCAGCAAAACATGTTCCCCTGATTTTTTCTGGGTCAAATTTCCTGAGGATCGGCCAGAACATTCTTTGAACGACCCCAGGACCTGCCAAAATTCGTGGAATTTGTGTAGCGCTCAGAATCGTCTGCACAGCCTCGCAGCCGGTTGAGGTCAGCAAAACTTGTTCGGTGCGTCCCCCGTTTTTTTCTTGGTGAAGAAGATCGGCCACCCAGGAGGGAGTATGAACGCGGCAAAAGGGTCAGGGCCAAGATCTTTGCCTTTTTTTTCGACTGCGTCGAAGAACGCGCCACTGATTGATTCGCATGCTGTGTGAAGTACTCCGCTATCCCGATATTCCCTATTCACTACCACTCTGCTTCGCGACCTCATTGAGCGCGGGGATGCACAAGGGAGAATGACGTGTACATTGAATCTCTATATTCTAGACCAGCGGGACATCCTCATCATCAGAGATATCGATGCGATGCCCCGTGTCTTCTAGAATTGGGTAGTGCACGCCGTTTTCGTCGACGTGCACTTTTGCCCGCATTACACTTGGGGCATGAGGAAGGGCCGTCCTCTCGCCGCTGGACACTGAGTCCGGACGAGAACCGGAACTGTGGGATTTGGCGATGCCGGCACATCAGGGGCGGCACACGGTCTCAATGTCTGCCGGAGTTTCAGCAGCGATAGGTATTTTGTCGTGCGCTGAAACCTCACTAAGTAAAGTATGAGGTTCATTCTCCTCATCAGAATGGTGTTCTATTAATTGATACTGCGAGCCTACTCTACACATGGTCTTCAATAGACTCAGAAAGAGGATGGGGGACCGCGAAGCGGTCCACTTGTCACTCTATTTATAAGATTATGCTTCTCTGTCCGTCTGAAGCCATTTAAGCTCCGCTCATTTCTGCTGATGCCGTACACAGCAGCAATTTGCCCCCCGGTTCCGGAGTACTCTTTCCCGCTGGCACATGGCCAAGCAATGCTTCGGCATTGGCGGCATTTGACGTCACCCTTCCAACAAACTCTGCCCTGGCGCTAACATTGACAGATGGCTCCCACCACCCTGAAACAAAGGCTGCCGTGGCGAGCAAGTAGGCGAACATCAAAACAATACATACAATAAGAAAGGAATCTCAAAAACAGACATATTTCATCAGAGGCAGAGTGAAAGAGAATCAAACTCAACTCAGTTCAATTCAACGAAGTGCGAGATAATTTTGAATGTCATCTTGCTCCCAATCAACTACCCACCACTTTATTCAGTTGCAAAAAAAGTACTGTAAGGGAATGGGAGGCCCTGAAGCGGCCGACCAGTCCCTTGTATATCCTAAAGGTGTCTACTTAGACTAGTAACGTAGGCTCTGCAACCTGTCTAAGTAGACCACATATGAGGGCTATACAGGGGATAATTCTAATGGGAAACCCCTCCCATCAGAGAAATATTTGAAAAGTCCAAAGGGAAACCCCTCCAAGACTTGCGCCAATCAATGCCAGGTCGATAGAGCTGTACCTCAGATCCTAGGATTAAATTGTGCTTGTTGTCAACCCCCATCCCAGCTTCTGGGAAATGACTGAACCATCTGACAACGTCTCGGATGAGGATGGGAAGCGTATGAAGACGTCGGACAAGTGACGTTTTTCTTTTTCTCAGACTCCAGGCATCTGGCTAACTAAGTGAAACAGATTCTGGTACTAACCGTCACCATCGTGCCGGTGGTCACGACCATTGAAGTAATTGTCGAGTTTCACAGTTTGAAGCAAGCCCGTACAGGAACTAGAACTCGAAGGATCCGCCATAGCACATCCATCAATTCTTCCCAATTGCTATCATGTAAAATAGAACTCCATATCGTCAAACACTGCGTTCAGACCCCCCCGTAGGCACAAGTCTGCCAGATCCCGATAGGCAGATGCGTAGGCAGATCAGTGTGCCGACCCTTGCCGATCCATCTGCCCATCCCTGCCAAGGTTGGTCTAGGTATTCTGACCAGATTAGGCACACATAGACTCACATGGGCCGATGTGCCTAGCTGGGTAAATTCAATAACCAGCATGGTTCGTCCTCATTCTCAATCCATACACCAGTTTTAATCCATTCTCACATGTACGCCAAAGGGAAGACCACAGCCACGGGTTGGACAGAGTGAAAGAAATGCTTGATTGCCGAATGATTATCGCGGACATCAATGAAAGATATGCTAAGATTATGTGCCAGGAGAGTTGCAGGAGGTAGAAACAGTAATTACCAATACAACTAAGGTGAATTGGCAGCCTAATTTCGATCGCCACCAACCTGGACCCAGGTCGACCAGGGTCGGCCATGATAGGCACACCACCGTTGGCGAAGATCTGCCAAGGTGGGCAGGCTTTGCCTCGGTAGGGATGCTAGACCAAAGTTGGCCAATGCCTATTAATGTGGACCAACGTCGGCTTGAGTGGGCAATCCATAGGCGGAGATCGGTGAAGGGCACATCTGTGCCTATGGGGGGGTCTGAATGCAGTGAAATGGAAAAATTTATGGTGATGACACAGTGCAGTGGACTCCGCCAGCTAGATCCCCAAAATACAGAGCAGCTTGCTAGAATATGTATACTGGCTTGGACATGATGTCCACCTCGTCGCCGGTCTGCGTATCTATCCATCGACGAATGGGAGGAAGAGATGCTCCCTTCTAGGCTTCACTGTTGCTGCACTCACGGGGGGGTCCAGATTATTGATGAGACTATTACTATTCATAGACTGACAGACAACCCTATTTCCCAGTTTACGATTTCGCCGTCAATAGGATCACTGAGATTTTGCATCGCGCCCCCGATCGTGGAGATAAGGCCGAAGAATGGGCAAGAATGAGCGCGGTTATGGTATTAGTTCGATCAAATTCCCATAAAGAGTGAAGCCGAAAACGGTTTCACCCAATTTGGGTGAAACCAGAAGGGGTTACAGCTTATTACAACGCACGTGCAAGGCTAGAGCCGGAGATTCGCACGGTTTACGTTATTGTTTTCTGCCCCCATACTGTGGGTTCTGGCCATTAAAAAATTCGCTAAATTATCCAAACAATCGTAGGATGATTTCTACGGAGCAAATAATGTCAATGACACCCCAGATTGGTCATAATATTGGGTTGTGCATTTCTTCGTACCTAGACGTCTTCATACCACGGAATGCAGACCTTCCGAAACCAAAAGGAACAGTCCAGGTCTTCAGAAGCAGGTGACAATGAAATTGACAATACCCGCGAAGCATAGGCTTCGCGTCGGCTCGTCCACATTGGGATTTACGTCCGGAATTCGGACGTCTTTTCGATATCCCGTGGCTCTGTACATGAAACTTCATCAAAAATATGTTCGTGCAACTAAGACCGATTTTATGAGTCAGTTATAGGTATGTCGCGAATTTATTCCCAACGCTTCCACTGAAACTTTGTTACTCAGCCTTTTAATGTTTCCATTATACCGGATAGGGAGGGGATCCCAATGTCTAGATTATGAATTTAATAGGTGGCTATAACTCATAAAAAAATTATAGATCGTCCAGTGCACTGTCAGCCGGAGTAACGAGCCCTACATTGTTATAATGTTCAGGTGGATTGTGAACGCAGGAAGATGTCCGGTACTGCACTTCACACGCCCCTTCTCCTTCGCGGTCATGGAATGCAAAAATTGCGAACTCCAACAGCGGCAGTTCTTCTGTACTCACTGCATTTGTGCACAGTAGGCATCTTTGATGCCATTTCGTTGCCTAAATGTGAAGAAAACTCCACAGTACGCGTGATTTTCGAATGCATTCCATCATTGACCGCGATGAGCAAATGGTCAAGTGCACCACGGCCCTCCGGTCTGTGGAAACGTCTAGAGCTCTGCGGGCGGATGTTACCCAGGCTCAGACTCGCGTTGACGAACTTTTGAGTTCACTACAGCGCTTACGGAAGGACGCCGAGGACAGTGTGTGATTTATTTATCTCGTGGATTTATTATGATAAAATGGGATGGGATCCAAAGCTTGATACGCCTTGGAGAGGTCCCAAAGGTAGGACAAGCAGACAGTCGATAATGAATATGGTGGAAGCTAATAAGACAGGTGATGATGTAAGCTACGCGATCACAGGAGAGCTGAAATTGGTTCGACACAACTTCGATAAAGAAATCAAATCCTGCCTCTGCCTGTACGGCAGGTAACATCGTGACGGCAGATGGCTGTGACGTCACACCACTATCTGCCCGCCTCGACGGCCACTGCACCACGTCCACTTCTGCCAGAAATCTTCGTCCTAGTAAATCCACTTCTGTTGTTCTACATTCCGATTTTCCATCCGTATTTAGTTAAACCGACCGACCTTAAACTGAACATACACGAAAGCGACTCCTCAAAGCCCCAATGTCCTTAAACCAGCGGTGTTGCAACGCCTGCTTGGCTGTGAATCGCGAACTTGGGTTGGGATGACAGAGCGTGGAGACAAGACTGTGGGCTTTTTTTCATCATGAACCTCAAGCCTCATCGGAATTTTGAGGTACCTACCAGATGTTAGACATCTCCACTTGTGAAAATCGTTCAAACCCGCGAGAATTTTGTCCTTGGTGGCCCCAAGATAAATACAGTGAAACGGGTGGAAACCTCTAACAAATGGGTTAGACGACAGAGAAAGAATAGAGCACAAGACCGACGATATGAAGATGAAGAGGATGACACCTGCGCTCCATCGGTCCTCGCATTTACTTTCCACCCTTTTGTACCCACATGATTTCTGGATGTATTTGAAATTTCCTCATTCCAACCAAAGAAGACGACGAAGCCAAGAAAGCAACGCACCCAGAGCCAGAGTCTGGGAGTGAGAAGAAGAGGAAGGTCACAGAAAAGTAGTTATTTTCCCCTGCTGTGCTCGGACGCAGAATGGAGCCATCCAGCGGCCGGTCAGTGCTTTACATTTTGAAACGCGTGGCCCTATTGCCCTCACTGTCCTTGACATTTTGAAACACCTGACCCTACACTGCAATCCTTGACATTTTGAAATGTGTGACCCTACTGTACAGTTTCGCTCAATTCTCCCCAGCTGTGACCTGTGACAGGCAGATTCGAACTTGAGTTTCGTAAATGTGCCGGGCGGACCGTGACATCCCAAAAAATTCGTAAATTCAGAAGTGGCGGGGCAGCTCTCAGACCTCTTTTTTAATTCGACGAAGAGTACCCCATGGATTAATAATCACGTTGTGTAGCCAAATTCAAATTACTCAACTCCCTTTTGCGCTGGTCCCGCCCACCGCTGCAATAAGCGGCCTTCCCGACTTCCTCAGGATCCCAATTGACGTCAAATTCGATATTTCGTGAGAGCGCCACAGCGTTTGAAAACGCACGACTCGCCGCAGGTGAAAAATGTAACTTTGAGTCATTTTTCGTGGATTTTGTGACCTGTTTCGCATATTCGAAAATGCCCTCGGTGACCCGTGACAGGTTCGAAAATATTCTTAAATTTTGGGCCCTGTGACCCGTGACAGGAGAATTGAGCGAAACTGTACAGTATTGCCCTCACTGCAATCCTTGACATTTTCATATGCATGACTCTATTGCGCTCACTGTAATCCTTGACGTTTTCAAACACCTGACCCTATTGCGCTCACTGCAATCCGGACATTTTCAAACATGTGATCCTTGATGTTTTGAAGCACGTGACCCTATTGCCCTCACTGCAATCCTTGACATTTTGAAAATGCCTGACCTTATTGCGCTCACTGTAATCATTGACATTTGTTAAACACTTTCATTTCTAGCATGGTCCCAGCACCATTTTCTGAGGTGCACGTACTGGCAAAGGATACTGTACTATTTCGACCATTTGTTCATTATTTTTAGATTTTCGTCGACCGGGATGGCCGATAAATTTTCTTTTGAATTAAGGCGTTTTTTAAGCACATCAAAAAAAGTTGAGTGTCACCGTCACCTGAACAAGTGGTCGAAATAGTACAGTAGCCCTGGCCAGTGTGGCAAGGGGGTACGGAAATGCGAAGATCTCAGCACACCTTCCATTGTTTTTTACCAAATTAAGTGTCTCCGAAAATGCATAGTCGCGCTCACAGCCTATGCATTATGCATTATGCATTATGGAGCTATTTTCTCCGCCTCCCAACCTCGTTCCCTCCGAAAACCCATGCAATATGAGATTTATGCATTAGTATGGTATGCATTATGAGCTAATCAACTTTACAGCCATTTATAGTAATTTCACATGAGGATTGCCCCGCTCAAACAAACCAAACCCGCGACATTCTGGTCTCCGACGTAAAGCTTGAGTAGGTCCTACGTGCATCTTATACATGATCTCAACCTATTCTACCAAGAAAAATGTTTTTAGGTTTCCGCACCTCTCGGGCCGAGCCCAGTGCACGTGAGGTAGCCGCAGGTACAGTGTGCGGGTCGAGAATCGGGAAGACGACAAGATCCGTAGGCGCAGCGCGTTCATATTCGCGGTCACATGGCTCCCATCCGGACCAGATGCAGGCCCTTGCGGCGCAGGCGATCGTTGGTTGCGCATAAGGATAAACTCACGGCGGAGGCGACGCCGAGTGCTGTGGCTGTCTCCACGACTGAGGCGGCTGCGAGTGCCACGGCTGCAACCCCGGCAGAAACGACTGCGATTGAAACTGCTGCATCTGCTGGGGGAATCCAGGAAGCACGGGCTGCTGCCCTGGGCCTGGGCCCGAGGCCATAGCCGCGGCCGCAGCCACAGGCGCCATCCCATTGGCCATGAAGTCCGCGACGCTGTGCTGGAACCCGGCGCCAACCGGCACCACTCTCGTGACGACAGGCGGGGGTAGCCCGCTGCCTTGCCCCACTTGCGCCGCTCGCGCTCACGCCAGTCCTCATCGTCGTCCGAGTCGCTGTCCAACCCTCCCTCCCTGTTGTCCTCGTCCTCGTATCTCCGCTGCTTCTTCGCAGCACTGAGCATAGGCTGGGACGCCGAGTTCGTGAAAAATGGGATCCAGCTCGACAAGCGCCACTGCTTCCTCTCCTTCGCCGCCGTCTGGCGCACGTCCTGCCAGTGATCCCATCTATCCGTGCTCTCGGTATTCCAGTCCATTTTGAACACTATTGAATGGTTTAAATCGCATTTTGAACCACATGCCCCGAAATCGCATTTTGAATCACATGCATTGTAATGCCATTTTGTACACTATTGAATGATTTAAATCGCATTTTAAACTAGTGTTGCCGCGACTTGCCAAGTTGAGTCGTAACTTGGTAAGTCGACTTAATTTCGCTTTCGACTCGACTCGACTCGACTTGGTCATGGTCGAGTCACTCGAAGTCGCTCGAAGTCGACTCAAGTCGGCAAAGTCGATTCCAAAATATCTTAAATCAGGGCAGGACATAATATACATATATTCAAGTCATCGAACACCATTTCAGATTATTTACCACAGCTGTCAAGTCATATCATCCATCGTTTTCCTCTGGCATCTCCATATCTGCAACCACCAACCCACAGCTATCTAGAATTTCGCGCCGGATGCCATCCTTCCGAAGCCAGTCCTCTTCCTCATCTGGGATGGCCACAGACTGCCATTCAGCCATAAAGTTCAGCTGTTCTTTCTTATAATTGAACTTCAGCATTTGGAGTGCCTCGAAGAGTAGAGCGTTGGTACGGTTCTGTCGCTTAGTATCGGTCTCGGCTGATGAGGAGAAAACCCTCTCCGAAGGCACAGAAGTGGCCTGGATAGGTGCCTAGTCGGCGAAGAGGCGGAATATATTGGGCCACGTAGTTTTCCCATGATTCTAAATATGGGTTAAATAAGTGGTTTTTCATTGTTGCTGAAATGTAGGAAACAAACCATCCAATACCCAATCATGTCGGTCGACGCCCTGGGTGGGAGAGCACTGGATATAGTGGTTCACCTCATCTTCAAGAGACTGACTGCCAGCTTCAGTACCACCATCACTCGGAGCGGAAAACTCAAGTCTCTGCGCAACATTACGATAACGCTTTGCTGCCTGCCTCAGTCCAGTCATAGATGGTGTAACTGAACGAGATCGGGAGTGAGATCGGGATGGGGGGCGAGAATCGGACCCTGATCCACTCGCTGCAGAATCTCCGCGGTCAGTAACTTCCTCAGATTCATATGCTCGAAGATCAAGGCAGATTCAGCAAAGAAGTTCAAAAGTCAAAATCCAGCTCCACTCATTACATCATCCAAATTAAATTTCTCCACGTTTTCGTTTGGCGTAAAGAAATTCAATTTTCGCACATTGGGCTATGTACAATGGCGACTGAGAGATTAAATTGCACATTGATGTGCCTGATAAGATTCAATTTTACGATAAGATTTAATTTCACGAAGATTGATTTTCTTGGTCTAAGTGGCAAAAGAAGAGCCAGCAACAGGGACCGAACGCAAGACCTTGCGAAGGAAGGACAAAGAGCTGCCACAGAGCATTACCACTAGACCAGCCAAGCATTTGCTATACTGCCTGGTATTTCCTGCTATACCAAGCACCCAGGCTAGGATAAAGGAAGTATCTATATTCAAGTCCAGTTCATGCCTAGAGCCACCAATGGCACTCAGCTTAAACCCAAGACTGCATCCCAAAGAAAGCCTCGACAAAGCCGCTCCAAAAAAGCCGACGCTGGGCACGTTGACGACGACGCTTCTTCTAGTCTGAAGTTAACCAGGTCACGGGCAGTTGGAGGTCGACCTTATTAAATAAACTTCGGAGTTTGAATTTCCTCCGGGGTCATTCGACACTGCGAGCTACCTCAACTGCTAGCTCTAATGGGACAAAAGGTTCATAATTCTATTCTGAAGAAGTCTGTCTTCTCAGAATTACCCATTATCTCCATGTTCGAGGTGAAACGTTGCTTGGGTAAGCGGCCGGGCCATCAAAACTAGGCATCCTTGTTCCTGAACTTTTTCGCTGGGACTTGGCTGAAAGAAATATTCATTTGAGGTCATTGAGTGTTGCTGAAGCCTTGTGTCGCTCAAAAACTCGCCTTGGAATGCTGTTCGACATTCGAAAATTTTAAGATTCCATAACAAGGTCGAGCTCCGATCAATCGACTCGGTTAACTGACAGACTACAACAAGCGAGGTACGAGCTTCCTCGTTGTAGCGTCTGTTTATAAGAGACTACGCTTCTTCCGACGTCGAGGTCGAGCCCGCCGAACCCGCAAAGCGCCACCAAGTCAACTGGGTTAAGAATCCTCACTGGACGGACAAGCTTGTTGCACATCTCTGCGAAAACCCGGACTTTCGCAAAAAATTGTTCTCTGACTCCATTGCTGAGGCCAAAAAACAGAATCGGACGAAGCAGGTGGCGAAGGAGGGCAAGTCCATTCAGTTCGCAGCTTTGGCAAAGGCCACAACTCGATCTAGCCGATATTCGGCAGGGCAGCAAGCTCGCGTCGTTGATAGCAATGATAGGTGAGTCATTTTTCGACGCTACGGGTCTCGTCGCGCGCGCAGGTTTCAGCAACCCGTACTCGCCCGTCCCACTGCCTGACTCGGAGACACCGTGCAAGGCTGGATGAAGGGCCGTGAAGCTGTGGACGACGAAGACGCTGGGGTGACGGAGGGTTCGCAGTTCTCGACGCGTGCAGAGAGCCTGATGTACCACCAGGCCCGGGGTGGTGACCTCATCGGCATGACTGCACTTCCCAAGGGGAAACTCACTCGCGATGCGAGGATTAGGCGCGTTTTCGAGCAGTTGGATCTGTTCTTCCAGTGTACTTCGAGGTGCCGTGAGCGAATGGGGCGAGCGGAATTACTCAGAACTATAACTGAATTTCTGTATGTACGCTTTTTGAGTTTCAACAAATAAAGCACCGCATATTTCGAGACTACCAGCGACCTCCTTCATTGTTCACAAGACATGCCTTCGCTTCGCTCCGGCGGAAGAGCAGACATGTTGAAAAAGTATTTCAATTGCGGGAAATTCCGACTGACAGGATGAATTTCAATGTAGACGTCCCCTCAATTTAATTTGAAACCGGTTGGAATGTATATTCAACGATTTAACTCGGCCACGCAACATCTACTTATTACATACAAAGTCTACAACTGCAATTGAATTGTTGGCGGGCGAGTAGAATGTCAGCGGCAGTGCGGCCATATGCATAACCAAAAGTAATACAGTGTCGAGCTCGATGCGCAGCATCCCAAAAGTTACCAGGAACGCGTCATTGATCGTCTCTTGGCCCGTGGGAACACAAAAGAAATGGTCGAGGCGTTGGGGATGCGTCCGGGGTGACGAAGCCGTCCAGGGTGATGGCGACACGTCAAGGCTCACGAGGCTGGGTCAGCGGTTTTGAAAAAAATATAAAACTGATAAGGAACTCGCTACTATGTAGAGCCTGGAGTCGACGGGATATGTGAATCAAAATCCCATGGCTGCTCAGAATAGTGCATTGGGGGTCGGACGGACGCCGCAGGTCGCTTCGCCGCGAAATTTGAATTCGGACTTTCGAACAGAAATATCAGTGGTAGAACCCGATGACAGGATTGGGACAGTGGTAGAAAGCTCGACATTAAGGAGATAAGAATAGAAATCTAGAGCACCGAGGAAAGCGGTGACTCACCGGGAACGCCAGGATCGGAGATGCATCTGAATGCTGGTTCGAAGCCGATGGAAAAACAGCCCTAGCGCAGGAACGCAAGACCGTGGAAGAGAGAGATACCTGATCAAGGAAACACGTTCACGCTGAGAGAACGTCAGATTATGAGTCGACATGATAAATTCACACTCCACCTGGCATTTATGCTTCCATTGAGTATCGGAGGCAACGCGATTCGTATCGATGTATGTTTCCAGACTTTGAGGGTAAGGGAATGAGGCGATCAAAGAATTGAAACATCAGACGGTTGCAAGAAATCGACGAGAAACCCTCAATATTTGGAGCGTCCGAGATTGAGAAATGAACGAATGCCGCCCCAGGCTCGCCCGAAGAATTTTGAATGGCTTGAACTATTTTGCAAAACCGGAGACAGTCGCTGGTTTGTGCGGCTTGAAGTCTCGCAGCGTCTCGAAGAAGCCTGAGAGTTCTTGCGCGTTGAGTAGGTCTTGCCGCGCTCTCGTCTTGATCTGAAGCAGAGAAGTGTTGGCGGATTGAATCACGTCCTGAGACATTCGGATGGAGAGGATTGCCACTCGAACGCACCTACTTTTGAGCTGGATTGGACAAGAAATGGACCGGAAACGTAGTCTCTTATAAAAAGACACTACAACAAAAAAATGCTCGTTCCCCGCATGTTGTAGTCTGTCAGATATGATTTCCTTTTTTGGACATGTACCAAATCTACGCAAATAAGGCAGACCTCCCTTGCCTTGCGGTCAAGGTCGGGTCAACCTACGTCTACCTGCCCCTTGACCCTTGACCTTGGGTCTAGACCCAGGTCAACCGCAACACTGGTACGTACAAAAATTTCGGATTTTGACCCCCAAACCTAACAAAAATGAGGGTTCGAGGGCTGAGATCCGGGCGGCGGTTGGATGGATGCCGGACTACCTATTTGACCCAAAACTGTTCATCACCACCCTGCATCATCACTCGTCGTTTAACCGCATTGCGAACACGCTTTAAATAAACGTGGGACTCAGACATAATTATAAGTAGATCCTGGCGGGGTATGTACGAGAAACGAAAACGAAAACGAAGCAATAGGGATGCCGGCCGATGGCCGCGGGGACCGATACATATATATAATGTCACTTCACTGTATGAATTTCCCAGTGAGAGGCTGAGAGCGGGACCGTCTGGATGCATTCCGAGCCCAAACTTTGGCGGCGGACCTGGCATCGTTTGCCGAGTGATTGGCGGCGCCAAGCGACCCCGATCAGCGGCGATCCACCTACGGATCAAACTGACGTGACTAAACGTGACCAATGACATCATTTCATCGGCAATCAACCGGCAATACACTTGCTTGGTTTTCGTTTTCGTTTCTCGTACATACCCCTGGCGCCATACTGATTGGGTGGCTTAATTAGTCCTTGTCGTAATCTTCGTCTCTGAGAGATACCCTGCATGACGTTGGAGACCCTCGTGACATGTGCGTCTTGATTTTCGACTTTTTGGGGGTTAGGACACCTTCTATCATTTTTTGGAAAAGCCTGCAGAGAAAGTTTGAGCTAAATACATCTGGAGTCCCCTGAATATTCTTAGATTTGTATCTAGCCAGGTTGTAGGGTCATGGTCGGGCCCAGACCCTCATGACAGGGTTCCCATAAGATGTCAGGGTCTTACGAGACTAGCATGAATTATACTTCCCCCAGAAAGGAACCAAGATGATGCGACTTTCCCACTTAAGCCCAAAAACGGTACCAATATCCACCTTTCTTCCACGCCCAGGTGGGGAGCGAGCCTTGACCAATCAGCTCCTCGAAACCTGCAGCATCATCATGGAGACTCCCGCACTCAAACTCCCATACGAGCTGACAGCCAAGATTTTCTCCTATTGCCTTCCCGTTCATCGACGTGTAAGGCCAGACGTGTAAGGCCAGACCTAACCAAAGCTCCACTCCAAGTGGCGCAGATTTGCGGCCACTGGCGGGCCATTGCGTTAGCGACGCCGGAACTCTGGAGTTCGGTCCTCCTCGAGTTTTGGGGAAATAACTACTCCGGAGATGACATCTGTGACTTTTTTAACTTGTGGCTCATTCGCGCCGCTGATTATCCCCTCTCCATCACAATACTTTGTCGGGAGAGTTCCGTGGGTGTACCAAAGAAGTTACTTGAAGTCATGGCCACTCATTGCACTCATTGGAGTCGTGTTGAGCTCCGTTTCACAAAACAGGACTTTCTGGTATTCAACAACATCCGTGGCCCTTTCCCGATGCTCCGCAGCCTGAGTATGGCAGTTCGGGACCTGGTTTCGTCCCCTCCAACTGCCATTCGGGCTGCCCCAAATCTCGAAACTTTACACTTGGTTGAGGGATTTCGACCCATGTCCTGGTCTGCGGTTGAAGCTACGCCGGCGTCCGTGACTGCCCTTCAGGGCATGCACATACAGTCCGGGTCTTCATTCGAAGAGATGATTAGAATCATCCACCATTTCCCTCGACTCCTCCACCTCGGCGCCACAATGGACTGTGCACTCCCAACCAATACCTCCCAGCGCACAGTCTGTGGTCTGAAATCGTTCTTGTTTCGTGGGGATCTCCGATTGCTGGAATTGATCGAAATTCCTAGCCTGGAGCATCTCAGAGTCGAGTCGTTATGACTCCCAGATGTTCCAGTTCTCTTTGCGTTCCTGTCGCACTCGGCGAGTTTTCTGAACCACCTGACCATTACCCTCAAAAACGATGTTGGGGACGATTTCATCACATGCCTTTCAATTCTCCCCACTCTTGCGAGCTTGGAACTCTTCTGTTTCAAAGGTCGCGAGGAAGCTGTGACCCCTCGCTATCATATTTTACAGGGTACAGAGCTGGTTCCACAGCTTCAGACGCTGGCGATCTCACATCACTTCTACGACCATTGCTATGAATTGTTTCTTGCCGTTTTGCGTGCACGCCCGGTCTCGGCACACGCAATGCTCAGAATTTTCCCCGAGGATGTCGTCGCCCCACCAGCACCTGACACTTTTAATGGCTTTGCGGTGCTCGTTGCGCAGGGCCGGGAGATCCGCCTCACAACCCCGACTTTCTCGTGACCTGAAGGAATCCGAGATCCGGATGCTGTCGGTAATCTAGGTGACTGTCCTCCCTCCCCATTTCATGTTGATTCTGATGTGTTAGCACGCCAGACTATTCCACTTTGGGGTTTAATGGGATGCTCGGGGCCATGACACCACACGTCTTCTCACCGTTGAACCCCCGGATGTGTAAGTTGCTATTGCACCGGAAGTAATACTTTGGTTAAAATACTTGAAATCGCCAGAACTCGCACGAAACATAAAGCCAAATATGCCATGCAACTGCATGAGACACGGGCCGCAATACTTCGATTCAATTTTGGCAGGACAAGGCGAAACCCATTGACTGTGGACACACATTGATCTGACCCGTGGCCACAACACATCCGAATTAGTCCATTTCACAGTTCCTGCGTTTAATTCATCGCCGATCGTGCTCCGAAATTGAATTGGAAGGTCCCTCCTCCACTTGAGGACGCATACAATGATAAAATGTAGTGAGCCCTTCACTCGCTCTCTCCTTACGTCTTGCTCCCTCTGTGCTGAGAGAGGCTCCATTATCTATGATGCTTTCTTCATTTGTACTATTTCGTTGTGCTGCACTGTTACTTTGCCTAAAAATGAGTATTATTTGTTGTGCACACCCCGCAAATGGATTAATGGACCCGAAAATAACGGCCAGATAAAATGCTATGAATGATTTAAATCTCCAGACTGTTTACCCGTACTATGAATCAATGACCATTGACTTGACTTCTCCCACCACAGTTTCCACAACCAAATCCTCGAACGCCTCTCCGATAAAGTAAGTGGATGAAGACAGTGAGCGGCGATGCTTATCCTTGCCAAAGGCCTGCAATGCCTGCCACTCGCACCTGGGAAATCGGACCCATAGCAAACCCTCGATTAGCTTGGGGTGTCAAACGAGACCATTGTTGCATAACTTGCGGCATTTCACTCCTCACCGGTGAACAATGAGGCCTCTGTTGCGGTACAGGAGGCTCCAAATTCGAGGAAGTCAAACCTCCCCCACCGCTACCTCCCGAATACACGGCCTTCATCGATGATCCACGCATTTCCCACCTGTCTCGAATTTTAAACCTCATGCTCTCTTTTGCATCCCTTGAAACGACACAGCCATTTCCCCAGAGCAATGGCCCGCCAGGTTTCATGGCCATCCACGGACGTGTATATCACAGAGTCCATCCGAATCACAGCAATTCAGCACTCTATTTCAAAACCAAACACAGAACAGCTATTCCAAAGCCAAACAAGGGGCACTCGATTCCAAAACCAAAAACATCTATTGGAAAACCAAACATGGGGCGGCAGAACAACAACATTGTTGAACTCGGCACAAACCTAGCACTCTCAGATATCGGCCTCCGAACCCATGCAAAAATGCATTTATGCCCAGCAGAAACTACAATCACAAATGTAACATATCATGAAATACTAGTTAATACAATGTACTTCATCTACCTCCTCATCCATGCCGGAGCGTAGCGAAGGCATATCTTGTTCTAGATTGTTGTAGAGGAAGTGTTTGGTTTTCCAACAGATATATCTAGTTTTGGCCCACTAACTTGAAGCAGACTTGGACGGCGCTACGTTTCCGTGAAAATGGACAACTCGGAGTCCAACTACGTGACAGCGGACGCGGAATATCACCGCCAGCTTCGGAGTGCAGCTCAGCGTGAACGGCGCGCAAACGAGAATTCCTTTGACGGCGAGTCCCGCAGGCCGAAGGACTCGATATCTCGGAGAACTGCACGTGAAATGCTCTCCGAAGACCAAAGGAACGCTATCAGACGTACTAGCGGGCAAGACGTAGGACTTTGACAGATGACGCGACCCAGCAGAAATTCGGCTCATTAATATGGAATCGCATCGGGCCAATCGTTCTGTACGTTAAGCCTCAGGCGCATCGGGCACATGGTGGGATCGGGTAGCGATCCTCAACGCATCGAGTGTGGCACAACCATTGCGTCTTCATTGGAACAGAACATGTAAAATATGTGGGATCAAGGTGCGATATAAAACTTAATTCCCATGCTCTTTAACTGGCCTCATACATGGCCGTAGGCTTTGACTGGCGAGAGGATTCACGACAACTGTTTCGTTTGAAAAATGCCTTAGCGGCCATTTGGTGTATGTCAATGCAAAGGAGTACAGAATATTGTCTAAAATGTAATTTTGAAGCGCACGAATCATTAGGAACAATTCCCGGTGTCTGACGAATTTTTGGTCATGTCACGGTCGACGTGCGGGGTTGACGAAGTGACGAATTGGTTGAACGTGTCACGGGTCATACCCCCTACCAAATTGAACGAAAAAGTACAGTATCCGCGTGACGGAGTTCCAGAAACGGAGTGTTGTCGAACACGTTTCAACTGTCCTCCCATTGTCCTGGTATGGCATTCAATGTACACAATGCTGTCCAGGAGTTCAGTGACTTGAATATGATATGGAAACGAAAAAATCCACGCACCCCTTCAAAAAGGCGATGTCCATGTGGCCGATCGTTTAGCGCGACATGGCGGGGGAGGGCCGGATTCAACAATTGGATTCATTGTGTTCAGCGATGGCCTAGACACCCCTTGGTCGAGAGACTAGTACACTCGAGTCGCTCATATGGAATACCGTCGGGAGAGGCCCAGGGGCCATTTCATATGATGATTATTCCAGAGGACATTTTCTATTATTTTGCAGGAAATAAATTTGCTTTACACTACTAAGCTAAAGAACGATAAGATCTATATCTAAACCTTAGTTTCCTCGATCTCCTGCTTCAGCACCGCAAAAGTTGCGCAGCTGGTTCCCCAAGGGCCACAGCGAAATCCGGTCGAAACCGAAGCACCCTTTTGAGTAATTCCGCCGCCGTTGGGACATCTTTGGGTGCTCGTCCCAGTAGTCGAAGACCTGCACCCAGTCGCTGTAGGTGAGGTCCTGATTCCGCTCGTCATTTTGATAACGAGCAGACGTGCGGGGTAAGTTTTTGGTGGGTTTTAGACTGCTGGTCGGCTCGATTTGGGTGTGTTTTTGTCTCTTTCACGGACTTGGCGACTCTTATGAGACTCAATTGGAGCCTTGGTGGTGGCAAGAGAGCAAGGTTATTTTATTTTAGCACAATGGCGCGTCAAATTCACTTTGGCCCGCAGAAATTTCCATTTTCGGCCATCCGCACAATGGAATATCGACCTCAAAGGGCTATTCCATATTCCAGAGCCCGGTTAGTGGAATAATTGGCTTGTCCGGCCCTGGGAGATGCTCAAAGGTCATTCCATATAGCGATTATTCCATATGATATTATTCCATATGAGCGACTCGACTGTAACCGGGTCTATTTCGGTCTATCTCCATGTAGCCTGATGGCGGACCCCATGTAGACACCCCAGGTGTGTAGCTCCTAGTAGGCCCGTCTAACTGGTCTGTCTATCTCGACCTATGCCCTCAATAATTGGTGTCTAAGCCACTTCCACGGCCATTTAGACGGGGGTAGAAGGCACACCCGTCTATGGCCTTAGACGGAAAAGTAGCGCTGGCCAAATACGAATACGATACGGAATTTTCCGTATCGTATTTATATCCATATCGTATTCTTGGTGTATCGTATTCATATTCAGGGAGGTGAATACGAATATATTTTTGAATATATTTGAATATATTCTGTGGTTGCTTCGGTAGAGAGAAGTCCCGAGAAATCCCAACACCAAGTGTTCCAATTGGTCAGGAATAGGCACCTCTGCATCCATTCAACCTCCTGGTGATTAGAATTAGCCGTGACTGTGTCAATTTCGTGAATCATTGGTTCAATCGAGAGGTTCAACTTCTGGATCAGAACATTTTGACGGTTGAATGTCCGAGAAGCATTGCCGATCTGGCGGCTCAGGGTGAATCAGCCGAAGTTGGAATTCCGCATGTGGAATTTGGTGCTCCGACAGTTGCCGGTTGACGTCCCTGGCGGCCGAAACACAGCTTCACCATATTGAATTATAATTGAATATGCCGACCCCCGTATCGTATTATATTCATATCGTATCGTATTCATATTCTGGTATATTCATATTCAAAGGGAGGCCCGGTGGCCGTATCGTATCTGTATGTAATTGAATATATTCAAAATATATTTTTCCGTATCGTATTTTTGGCCAGCACTACGGAAAAGCCGTCTGGGCCACTGCTGAACGCAGTGATTTGAATGAGTTCATGGTGCAAAATGGTGTTGAGGCACACAACGACGCACGGGCCCGCGTAAATGTGGTCTTGTTGGGTGCAGTACTAGTACTGCCTCTGATCAGAATGGAGAGCTTCCAGGCCCCGCTTTTGATGAGGGACGAGAAGTAAAAATGAAGAGACAGTTTTGTTCAGATTCATGCTTGCTGGGGGCCCTCCATTCTGAATAGTGAAGTTGCTCTGGGAAGGGACGACAGCAAGAGACGAGCATCCGGAGGCCAAGAGAAGCCGACGGAAGCAGAAAAAGACCGAGAGTGGCAGGACTCCTGACGTGTTAAGATCATCAATCAGGCCATACTAGTGGTTCCGGATGTCCCCATTTTGTCCCTATTGCTCTCCCTCTCCTGCCCTCGAGACAGGGCCATCTCGCAAACGTACCACATGTCAGACGAGCGCAAACGTCGCAACCGAATCTCCGCACAGGCGTCGCGCGACCGCAGGAAGGCCCAGCTTTTACACCTCGAGCGCCAGGTTACGGAGCTTGAAGAAACGAACGGACGGCTGCGCGGCGGTCTAGCTGAAGCAACCCTACAACTTGACTACCTTACAAAGCCCAGCGCTGCCGAAGGACGGTCGACTGTTCTCACCCAACTTGCCCCCCCAACCCAACATCTTTATCTTGCAAACTTCCGAGGCGCCCGGTAGTGGCGAAGTAACTATGTCTTATAAGTATCCATTTTCACGCTTCACTGACTCAATCCTCTTTTCGATAAGAAGATTATCCACGAAGGCTACAACTCTTCCCACCGTTCGGGTGACGCTTCGGTGTATTATGGTGAACGCTCCACCCTCCCCGCTTGCTCAGACATCATGCCCACCGTCAAGAAACCCGCCTCTCTTGCTAAGGCACCCAAGAAATCTGCCAAGTCGAAGACCACTTCCTCCCACCCTCCCTGGGTCGATATGATCATGGTAATTGTCTTCTTTCTCGCTGTTGCTCCCCCTTCCGCCTCGCTACGCGCCGGATCTTCCCTTCTCGGTTGGTGCCTAGATGCGCGGTCTCCAATGCGGAAGTCGACCGGTCAAGACCGCTGGTCGCCGCATGTTGGTCACCGATTATCGCTGTGCGTGCTGACGTCTGTTTTTTGCAGGAATGTATCACCGCTCATCCCGAGATACTCGGCAGGGCGTGTCCCGCCCCCAGATCAAAAAGTAACCTTTGAAACACCCTCGCTGCTGTCACCTCTAATCTTTGCTGCAGGTTCGTCGAGATGAAGTACAAGCTCTCTATTAGTGCGGCCCAGAACAGCTAGAAATAAGCTTTGAATGGCTCAATGATGCGTATTGTGACATAGCTAGACACTAAGCCTCATCCCGAGCTGATGGAACCCCTCCCAAGAATTCCATCTTTGGGTCATTGCCAATTTGGGTGGTTTGGGGTAAAGGCCTACGGTGGGAAGGGAGTCGTGTAGTTAAAAATTCTGAATGCATCTCAGAAGAAGCTATGCAGTGCTAAGGGGCCGTATGAGAAGTTGCGAAGCAGTAGCATCTGGGTGTCGTGCAATGTACGGTCGATCAGCATGAGCAAGCACAAAGAGGCAATGGCGCCGTGTTGGGCATGGGGCGGAGAGGACACAAGCTTATAGAGGTCGAGAAATATTTCAGATGAATGCCAGGCATCGGGGGATCATAACGAGCCCACAAAGTCGCGGAACGACCAAGAATATGGAAAATAGTATGTAAGGCCACTGCAGTGGACGGATGCGCGGTCTGGTTCAGAACACGATATTGTGTATCAAATGAACGATCTAAGACCCGCAATGCGCAGACATACGGTTAACCGAATGGATTATCATAGAGAAACTGAAAACAACGGCCACAAAAGGGACGAGCAAGCGAAATGCCCACTAACTTGTTAGTGGGTCCTCAGGAGTTTTGGTGGTATAGGGCGCCCCGCCAAATTTTCATGATGGCGGGAACTTCCGAATTTTTGGTCTTGTTTGGCTCCCTCCCAAGGTCAGCCGTTCGAACCAGGACCCTTGCACTCTCTAAGTCTTTGATGTTTTTCTCTCACCCTGCCTAAGCGAGATGGCGTGCTTCATTTGTCACTGTTTGCCAGTGACACCTGCAATTTTCACCTCTCTCCCGCTCTTGCTCGAGAACGAATCGGATGTTGGCCACTCAGGTGTTGCTGCTGCAAGGTCCAGCCTCAACATATCTGTACCACGCGTCTCTTGTAAGCTTGCCTTTCGTCCCCCGCGGCTTCTTCTCAAGGCTGGGCTTGCACTGGGTTCTCTCGCGGCCTCAATCCCTTTCACTTCAAGCCTCTGCCTCAAACAAGTCTGTTCAATCCAATTCAAGACCTTCAAGTTCTCAAATTGATGAGGAATAAGAGTACTTTGTTATACTTGAAAGATGTACACCAGCAAACCAGCAGGTTGAGGCAGCTATATTATTCCCTTTACTCGTTTTCGTCTTTGTATTAAGTGCTCTCAGCTGCTGCCTCGCCTATCTCCACTACCGCTTAGGCCCAACAAGTATTCTTTTCCATCGGCGGCATCTCGGGGTCCGTGAGACATGTGCAAGCGGCGATGCCTCCCCTCGCACTCTCCTGTCTTTTTCAAGTTTTGAGCGCTGTGGGAAACCATCTCTCTTGCCTACGGCAGCTATACTGACCGCACTCTCCCCAACAGACGCCGGGACAGATAGACGCAACCAGTCTATGGCTGCGGTGGGTTGCGATGGGGTGCGGACACGTAAATATACCTCATTTGAGTTGGGGACTCTTTGAGGGATATTGGACAATGTGAGCATTCAAATCCATTCAATTCTTACCTCTATTTTTTTTCGATTCAAGGCGTCCACACAGCCGCAGGTTCCCCTGAACCTTCTCTCGAACTCCCCACCAATGGTGCTGCTCGTGCCCTGCCGTCGTCATTGGCGAAACCACCATCCTCGCAACTGTGCTGCCATAGTCTGTTTCTCATTGGTTTTTCGATCGTTTTCTTTGATCTGAGATCTCATCTGAAGCTCCGATATCCCTCCGTCATCATGTGAGGCCCTCCTAGCCGACGTTGCCTTCGTTCCATCGCTGTCGCCGTCCATGGCCTCAACGTCACTAAATTCTTGTGAGAATCTTGTTTTATTTCCTATCTCAATATGTGCCCTGCAGCCACAACAGCTACGGAACCTTTCTATGCGCCTTCTGCGCGTCCCACGCCATCGGTGGTGGTGGTCTTGTATCGTGCACGAAATCGTCAAAAATCCGTGCGTGCTCTCAACTGAGAGGCTGTGGTAATCTTCCATCTAGTGCATCACGTTTTCCGTTGACTCAAGAAGTTTCTCGTATCTCTCAGATTTCTTCACGGGTCGTGTGGGGTTCTAACGGCGGTCACGACCGCAGCGACGTAGCGAACAATTCGTAAATTTCATTCAAGTCTTCATATTCTCAGTCAATCTCATGTGTCCCCAGCAGGTCTCACCCCTCAACCGCCTCGTGTGTTCACTGGGATTTCCGCGGTCAGCCCGCTGCCGATAAGTGGTCACCGTTGTAAGCCGTGGTGAAATTAGTAGAATAGTACATTGTAGAGATTGATTCGGAGGACATGTACTTGAATCTGTTTTGCCAACACGATGAACCTTTCCTGGCACGACGCGCTCTAGGTATCTTGGAATATTACCTTTACCCTGCTTCATATTACAAAGGCAGGAGGCCAACGCGGAGGCCACTACTTAACTATACTGATGTGCCCTCCGCTAATTTTTGGGAATGCTCCGGTGGAGATGGCACGAATTTAATGGTAACACGTCGTAACAATTTCGATTGATTACTTTCACTAGAGTGCTGGTAGCGATTTTGCTTCTGTGGGTTCAGCGTAATTGAACGTATGGACATTTGTTACCAGACTGTCGAATGCAAGGTTGGAGGTGTCATGGCAAATGTTAGTGGGCTCTGCCGCGGAGCGCGCTACACTGGTTATAGGGGCAAGAGGTTGTGCCCGTCCAGGGCAAAAAGGTAGAAACGCATACCCAAGAACAGACGTAGCGAGTAATATTATCTTGAGCCCCACGAGATTGTTGGCCTTGAGGGCGAAGACAAAAAAGCGGTGTCGGTCCTGCGTACAGAGGACATCGGGTATATCCGACAGAGCTGATCGCCGATCCGGCGTGCTAAAGACAGGAATAATAGAAAAATGCACAAAACAAAGTACAGGTCGGACGCGCGCAGGCTGACGAATGCCTGGGAATAATGTTCCGCTCACCAAGCAATACAGAGAATGTAGAAGCTTTCATGCCCCGCTGGACCTGTTTCTCTTAATAGAATCGGGTTAAAATCTGAATTTAAGTTTGTAGAAAAAAGAACCTATTTTTTGTAGAGCTGTGGTAAGTCTCCCCACCGGCTTGAACGGTAAGGAGTTGTGGTCGTGAATCCTCCCACTCTATACTGTCGGAGTTCTCCGGCTGTAGCTATTATTTGAGTCCCATAACGACGTCGCGCGCGAAGCTGGAAAGGAATCTCGAAGCACTATATGTATTCCGTTTGACCCTAGGCTCCGTTGATAAAATAATATTTACACATTTTGCTTAAGTGTCCGAGTTCTAGGGCATGGATGGTATCCAATGATGTTTCCAATCGTCCGATGAGGTCAGGAAGGCCCTAAGTTCCGCAAATGACTGTAAAGGTGAAATTATTACTCGTATCTTAAGCAGATGCCTCGAATCACATTGTACCTGTTTGTTATTTCCAAATTCATGGCCTTTTTTCCCTTGGTGCTCGTATTCCATTGTCTTGGGTGCCTTCAAGTGAGGCATTTATTTTTTGAACATCACAGTTAAACTTTGGGCGCCTTTAGCAGGCACTGTGGTATGACGCGTGGATTTCGTGAACTCCATCAACGCTGCGGCCAGGTTAAGCGCGTTTAAGCGCCACTGCCATTCTGGCGGCTTCTATCTGTGCGTCCTATTTCCCATTTTGTTTTCAGGGTTTGTCTGCTAACGGCCGAAATTAACTTCGGTCCAGAGAACTGGATCCGCAACTATATTATTTTGGACCTGTTTGTATTCTTCCTTTTTTCCCACTCCCTGGTCGGCGACTGCCGTATGTGCATCTCATTTCTCATTTTTATTGTCAGCTGATCCGTGCATCAGATTTTGACTTCGGTCCAGAGAACTGGTCGCTGTATTTTCCACTTCGCCGATCAGCCGTTCAACACCCGTTCAAAAGGGAGGCTCCCTTCGCGTCCTTCTTGCTCCGCCCCAATCATCTCCCCCGCACTGCGCTGTAAAGAGTTTGCGCCATTCGTCCTGTTCTGACCTCCTCCGTAACCAACTAACCACCTGGCACTAGGCCCTAATCACGCAAGATGACGCCCAGTCGTCCAAGGTCAATGCGGCTGACACTGATAAGTGTGAACTATTTCGTGCATTTCGGTCCGCCTCCGTTTCCTCTTTCTCGATGAGGTAGGTTTACAACCTCAATACTGCGCAGATGCGAGACGCCAGGCATGTTCAGCCGTACCTGCTTGATTCGAAGCCGATGGAACTCAATTTCGTGATAATGCAGAGCGCTGCCAAAAAAATCGGCGCTCGCAAGCAGCAAAGCGCGGCTGCGACCAAATCCCTAACCACCCGCACGCAGCCTGGCCTTGCCGCTCCGCCGCATGCTTCATCGTCATCCCCTTTGCGAGGCGCTTTCGTTCCCTTTGCGCCGCAGGCTCCGTCATCCCCTTTGGGGGGCGCTCTTGTTCCCGTTCCGCCGCAGGCTTCGGCATCCGTCGTTCTGCCGCAGCCCTCCTTGCAATCGTCTTTGCGGGTTCATATGCCCGTCGAAACTCGCACCATATTCCATGAATCTCAAATCTATATTCACAGTCCGGTTGCTGCATTGAATATAATAACATGGTTGAAAATACTTCTTTTATGGACGTGGGCGGCGAACACAAAACCAACCACTGGCGAACCGAGTTGTGCAGTATTTCTATATTTGGGAGTATTTTACTTCCTGTTCGTTGAGAAGTGGAATGGGTACTAATTTTTCTGGAAAATCATGTTTGTGGGCATAAATCGACTACTCTGGGAGGCGAACACAAAAATTAACCATCGGTGAACTGAGTTGTGCAATATTTCTATATTTGGGAGTATTTTGCATCCTATTCGTTCAGAAGTGGAGGTACCGATTTTTCTGTGGAATCATGTTCGTGGACATAAATCACATACTCTGGGAGACGAACACAAAAATTAACTACCGGAGAATCGAGTTGTTCAATATTTCCATATTTGGGATCATTTTATTTGCTGTTCGTTCCTCCCAAATATAGAAATATTGAACAACTCGGTTCGCCGGTGGTTAATTTTTGTGTTCGTCGCCCAGAGTACGCGATCTATGTGGTTCTACAGAAAAATCGGTACCCATTCCACTTCTGAACCAACAGGAAGTAAAATACTCTCAAACATAGAAATATTGCACAAGTCGCTTCGCCTCGCCGGTGGTTAATGTTTGTGTTCGCCTCCCAGAGGACTTGCTTTAGGCCCATGAACATTATTCCACAAAAAAATCCATAGCCCAAATAATGACTCTTATTCTCTGCGGAGGCGGCAACACCGTCCCGCTGCCCGTGACGATTAATGAATTGATTATGACCATGTGTTGGTGCCGTTGCCAATTAGTTTCAAATCCAAGATCGCCCGGACATAATTGAAACCTTTTTGACCAAGGTATCGGAATTCAACTATGCAGCCAGGGCGCTAATAGCACGGGATGGCCAAACTTGCATTCTCTGTGAAAGAAAATTGAGTTTGAATATAAGGTGCATCTTGGCACAGCCTGGGACGTGCAATGATTACCGATCGGTTACTGTAGGGTGCGGAAAGCTGAAGCACTAGTTGTGAAGGCTGAATGGCTCGGATATGGGTGAAGAAAAAGACAGACTTGCTTCAGTTCACTTTTTTACATCTAATTACACATTTACTTACTGTTACTGGAAGTTACTTAAAGTTACTTGGAAGTAACTTGCCCCACCAAGTTAGATCAATGCGATCAGACAAAGTAACTTATGCCATCAGATGGCATCAAATCCCGCCAAGTTCGTCAAATTATAGTCACAAGAGCATGAATTGACACTTGTTATGACCCCTAGAGTTGTTAAATCACTCTAGTGTGCTGATACTTCTTCTAACTTGAAGTTACTTGAAGTTACTTACAAGTTACTTAAGTTACTTACAAGTTACTTTTGCTCACTTTACTTTACTTGTCTGCCACAAGTAAAGTAAAGTTAGTTTTGTAAGGCTAAGTTAGTTTGTCCAAGTAACTTTGTTAACCATCGTTATGAAAGCAGTAATACTCAGACGGGCACGATAAGGTGAACGGCTATATAATTATACCTGAAAGCAGTAATAATACAGCGTAAATAAGAAGAATAAATAAAGAGAAGAGAAGGGACAAACCTCAGACGGGCACGATAAGGTGAACGGCTGAGGAATGTCCCTGGATTGCGACGCAATATAAGTAATACGATACGGAGACGGGCGAAATACGCCGTATGAGTAAGGAAGGTAAAATGACAGTTACAGATTACGAGGGTAGGTCCCGCATGCCGACTATGGTGCAGGTCACCTAGCTGCCGCTACCAAAAGTTAGTGGCCAAATTGGCCGGAGAAAATTTTAGCCCAGAACACAGCCACAATAGGCACTATTTTTCATTATTTCCACCGCTAGTGGCCAAATTCATGTGCTATTTTTTTTTTTTACCTCCCTCAGTTTTGACTTAAATGGAAATCGCTCTTTAGGATCTTCTTCTATCGTCAAAAGACACACGTTCTAAAGAGGGATAAGAAATCTGGCCAAAGCTCGGCCCGGAAAATCTCAAGACGGGGTAGCGGCAGCTAGGTGACCTGCACCATACATGGCGCGTCGAGCCTCTACTTCAACAGGTTAGTTACCAATTGAGGTTGATTTGGAACCCGCTGCTCCAAAATGTTTTCGAACTCCGAGGTTCGAACCCGCGCACGATAGAACTGTTTACGTGAGCAGACACTGCCACTAATCTCATTAGAAAAATGTACTATGTAGTCTTTCTAACGAGGATCCATTACAACACAGCCACTATTGCCCGTTGTTAGAAAAAGTAAACTCACTTGATGTTTTTCGTGCTCTCGAATGTTAAAAAGAATGACTACTTATTACATAAGTATTCGTAGTGGGTCCACTCGGGCCATATAGAGTGTTCGCGCATCCCAGACCGACCATATGGTTAACCCAGTGCCTGCACTCCATAATTACCTAGAGTCTGGGCCCCCTACATATGATTACAGCTCTTTGCGGTACAACAGGCGCAGCACCTTTTTTTTTTTTTTTGAACTTTCCACTAGAACAGCCACTGTGGGGTCAGTTTTTGTCAGAATCCCTTGGAAATAGGTCATTTGTGGACCTCGAGGCGATTACTTGGGCCAGAATCGGATATTTGGTGATGTCTCAGCGCAGAACATGTCCCAGATCATGCATATTGCTCCGATTGACCTAGTTTTTTTATATGATGTATTTGGTAGTATTACAGAGGGCATGAAACACCGGGATAGTGAATGTAACTTGTAATTCAAATGTATTGTACATTTTGGCATGCCAAATTTTACCTGGGAAATCCCGTCAGCTACAAATGTGGAGTATGGGTCACATTCACTATCCCGGTGTTTCATGCCCTCTTTAGTACTACCAAATACATCATATAAAAAAACTAGGTCAATCGGAGCAGTATAGGCATGGTGGCGGCTGTTCTGTGCTGAGACATCACCAAATATCCGATTCTGGCCCAAGTAATCGCCTCGAGGTCCACAAATGAGATCCAAGAGTTCCATCCCCTCCGCATTCCTTGCGCGAATCAATTGAGCCTACTTCCGAGGAAAACGGTTGAGATTTGAGCCCCGGAAAGCTGTTCTGGTGAAAATGTCCCCAAAAAAAAAAAAAAAAGACGGGCCGCGCCCTAAGTTCCGCAAAGAGCTGTAAGTCCTTGGCACGTGGTTCACCACGGGTTTCACCGAAAGTTGAGAAAGATTGAGACCCGGATCCGTGAAAACCCGCAGGGGTACGAACCCGAGAGTCTCAAGGAATCCGAGGCATTTCCCACGGTTCGACCCGGTCAGATGCCGGGAGTCGCAGTCTCGCTAATCTCCTCGTTCATTTATGTGTGTTGGTAAGGGCACATGATAGCCCTGTCCATTTAGCCATTTATAATGCTCCCTTAGCTCAGTTGGTTAATGTGTTACATATAGTTTCATGCTTATGTAATAGGCTGGCTTTTGGTTCAATCCCCGGTGCAAGCAGGTTGTTATTTTAATTAATCTTATGGTTGTAGCCATGGTTGGCTAGAGCCGGGCTTTTAGACATCAATTCCTTTGGCTAGAGCCAACCCAATAATCTAAATGGTACAACTATGGGTGCAATAACGGAATAAGCAAGCTGTCAGAATAGTTCCTTGCCATGTATGATCCATCCTAAGGCCTACCCGAGGACAGGGTAGGTAGGTAGGTAGCTAGGATTACACGGCACGGTCCGAATAACGAACGCCGGTTTCCAGGGATTATCCCGGTGTACAAAGCAAGTAGAAAATACACCATCGTCCCTGGACCTCTCCCCGCCATCTAGGACCCAACTCGCAGACCCCATAGGTTTCCCCATGCCCCACGGTAGCCCCCAGACAACGAAAAGAGGCAGAAAAGTTGACCTAGAATATTTAGCCTCAGACAACCCTCTCAGACAAGTCTACGTCGAAACACTGGAACGGCATAAAACTCTTCAAGGACTTCATACACAAATTTCGCGACTAGTACGATGGTGGAGCGCTCGTAGATGACGGCTTTCAAGAACTCAACACTGGTTACTCGGTGACTCGTCTGACATATATCTTGTTGAGATATTCAGAAAGGAGATCTTCATCCTTGCCACCATTCTGGGAACGAACGAACAACCCGAGGTGATCGTGCCGTTCACCTGGGCACGCACGTACGTCTATTTCGACCGAACATTCAGTCGTATGCCTCTTACTCATCCGTCTCCTGTTACAAGTGATGCCACTGTGAAGGAGGCTATTGAAAAAACATGTGAGGACTGGAGTTCGGAAGCCAATTGGAGCGAGTGCGAGGCCGAATACAACATTGAATGCACGTCACTTTCCCGATATCAGCATCGACTGCTGGTACCAGGGAGTCGCCAAACGACGAAGGTATGCGTATGCTCTAATGAAGTTAATTTGTTCCATTGCCGATTATGATTCATCCAGTGTCGGAACCTGTCCCGAGTCGCACAAATTGCGATTCCATGACGATCCCGCGAACAACACGTAGTGTACTCGCTATCACCGTAATTCCAATTTTAATGGACATCTAACCGAAGTTTTTCCCGTTCTTGTTGTCGGATTCTCAATCTAATGATGAGTTTGGCATGGATTATGACACATGAACCTGGCATGCAACATCTCATTATTAAATTTCGGAATTGATCGAGAATTACAGCTCTTTGCGGAACTTAGGGCGCGGGCTGCTTTTTTTTTTTTTTGTAAGTTTTCACGAGAACAGCAATTGCAATCAATTCTCGACGGTTTTCTCTTGAAATAGGCTCATTCTATTCGCGTTGCAATTCCGCAGGGCCTGGCATATTAGGATTTCTTCTGAGCACCGCAAAATGATTCACTGGTTCAATTTTCGGTGTTTTCCCCTGTCTGAAAGCAGAACATGTCCCATAGTAGGTATAGTGCTCCGATTGGCCTAGATTTTTTATATGATGTACTTGGAGGTATTCTGGAGGGCCTGAAATAGTGGGATAGTGAATGTAACGTGTACTTCAAATATACAGCTCATAGGGACATTCACTTGATATTCTTCTTGCCACAGTGTGTGATAGATTTGAAGGAGAGGTCACATTCACTATCTCGGTATTTCAGGCCCTCCAGAATACCTCCAAGTACATCATATAAAAAATCTAGGCCAATCGGAGCACTATACCTACTATGGGACATGCTGTTCTCGTGAAAACTTACAAAAAAAAAAAAAAAACAGCCCGCGCACTAAGTTCCGCAAAGAGCTGTAATGATATTTCCCTCCTAGTCATTGTCTTGACGGTATTTCTAGATATCTTAAGACCTAATAATGAGCCGTGGACCTGTTGGAACACGCACACAAAATCTATACACAAAATATATCGGGCAGAAGAATTTCCTAAATGCCTCCATGAATAAATTCAAAGAGGGCAAAAATTACGGCCTTGATCAAAAAATGATTTAGATCAGATTTTCACAGCAATAGAAGTGCAGTAGATGGTGTTTTTTGCATATGTGGTATCTGGCTACGTTCGGGTATCTGGCTACGCTCGGGTCTTACAGCTCTTTGCGGAACTTAGGGCGCAGCTGTTTTTTTTTTTTTTTTTTTTTTGATAAATTTTCACCAGAATGGCTTTCCTGGGCTCAATTCTCAACCGTTTCCCTTGGGAGTAGGCTCAATCGATTCGCGCAAGAAATGCGGAGGGCATGGAACTTTTGGATCCCATTTGTGGACCTCGAGGCGATTACTTGGGTCAGAATCGGGTATTTGGTGATGTCTCAGCGCAGAACAGCTGCTGCCATTCCTATCGCACTGCAGCGGTTGCCAATTTCGGTTGCCAATTGGTTGTCCAGGGCCCGTCGACGGCTTCGTAGCTTGGGGTTTCGGTGGCATAGAGTACTTAGTGCAAAATTTTCTTGGACTCACGGCGTTTCAAAAATTTGGGGATGTAACGCGTAACGCCCGGCCCGTTTCACGTTTCACTTCTACTGTTTCAGTCACGGTCCAAAATCCGTTTCTCGCATTCAGATTGGTACAGTAGGTATCTTATGAGCAATTTTTGCGATTTTTACAGCTCTTTGCGGAACTTAGGGCGTGGACCTTTTTTTTTTTTTTTGGTAAATTTTCACCAGAATGGCTTTCCTGGGCTTAATTCTCAACCTTTTTCCTCGGGAGTAGGCTCAATCGATTCGCGCGAAGAATGCAGAGGGTATGGAACTCTTGGCCCTCATTTGTGGACCTCGAGGCAATTACTTGAGTCAGAATCGGGTATTTGGTGATGTCTCAGCGCAGAACAGCTGCTGCCATTCCTATACTGCTCTGATTGACCTAGTTTTTTTATATGATGTATTTGGTAGTACTACGGAGGGCCTGAAATACCGGGATAGTGAGTGTGACTTGTAATTCAAATGCATTGTACATTTTGATGGGCCAAATTTTGCCTGGGAAATCTTGACAGCTAAAAATGTGGAGTGAGTCCAAGAAAATTTTGCACTAAGTACTCTATGCCACCGAAACCCCAAGCTACGAAGCCGTCGACGGGCCCTGGACAACCAATTGGCAACGGAAATTGGCAACCGCTGCAGTACGACTCACCTTGACCAAATTCTCATGCAGGCCGGGGAACCCGACACCGGCAAGACACTAACGGAGGAGGATTTCGGTGATTTTGATACTCATGATGACTCAGATGTATCTTTGTCCACAGTCATTCGCGATGCTCTGAATATTTCTGTGGCAGGTCAATTCACGGACAATCCCACCGCCAATACACTACCGAAAGCGACGGCCTTGCGGCCGCAGATGAAATCGAAAATGTCTGGGCATACGCTGACAATGGGAAGGCGTGGCATGAGTTGGCAGAGGATGACCTGCAGGGCGGCCCCGAGACCAACTAAATATCATCATTGGTTTGCGTTCCGTGGTTCCAAGCGGTAGCAATGGCGAAACGATGTTTTTACGCATTTTTCTTACTCCAAAAATCATTTTTTCTGGGTACTTTCAATGTAACGCTTTTTTGGTGAAACGATGGGCCCGTTATGTGTTACATCCTTAAAATTTTGAAACGAAACGGGGCCACCATTACGCGTTACGTTTCACGCATTCAGATTGGTACAGTATATGGTGTATGAACAACATTTGTCATATTTAACCCCTCAGTGCAAGGTGAAAGCAAGATGTCCCTGGCAGAACGCAACGAGCCACGTTGAAACGTTGTTTTAACACAAAAAACTCGGTGCACAACAAGCTGATTTAGTGTCTCTTTCGACCATCAAGGTCCATAAACTCCAAAGACCTCACTTCAAATGATATATTCTGGTCATATTATACCCTCTCCAAGTTCCCCGGACCTCAATTCACTATTATCCCGCCTCCCCAAAATGACGAAATACAACACCTCCTGATTTTGAAATATGTTGTTAGGGTCATTCGGGCGACCTCAAATCCTGTTGCACCAATGTGCCAGGTTCAATATGGAGCCGGAACGAGCACTAACATTCTGGGAATGCCCGCTCAAGTTCCATGGAGCACCATTCTCGTGCAACGGCACAAGCGGGTGAGTGGGGTTTGTTTCTGTCGATGCCGACATTATTTGTCTGGCTGCTGGCACGCATTCTTCCGCCATGTCTGTTTCAACCCCCGCAGTATGCAATACATCGCTGGCTGACCTTCTCTCTCTCTCTGCTTTACTTACGTGCCTCAGCTTCGTGTCTTTTTTCTGCTCTTCTCTGGGACTCGCAAGGAAAATGCTCCCTTCACGTTGCCGCCGTCATGACGACGATGCCGCCACCACCGCGCTCCTACTGCCCGCGGCGGTATCGGAGCTTCGTAAATTTCTTCTGTTTCCTTCCCGCCGGCTGACACGATCTACTTCGAGCTCAGCTAAATCCTCAGAGCTCAACTCACCGCTGCATGGGGCTAACGTGCTGTACTACCTATACACCAATAAGATTATATTCTGCACCTCGGATTCCCACCAGCACAGCGTCTCAGCGACACCGGAGTGTTCAGCCAAGTCCATGTATAAGCTGGCGGACAGGATGAGACTTAACGTACCCCGACTCGCGTATTGTAAACGTCGCTGTTTACTGTCTATAGTTTGGGCTGGACGAGCTCAAAGCCCTCGCGCTAGAATCATTGCGATCCCAGGGTCACACTGTGTGACACGAGTGACACAGAAATTTTGACGACGCGTCTCCTCTCTTGGGGCGTTCTAGGAGCCTTCTGCGTGCTATCTTGCTGTGTCTACGCTCTCACTCTCTCTATGCCTCGTTGGTCGCTCGGATCACCACATTCCGCCTAGGCTCGTGAAACTTGAACCAGCCGGTCCAGTATTTGACGCCATTGCAAACTCGACAACTGCCGGGACCGGCTGGGCTTATGACGTTCTTTATCGAATCCGATGTCTTGGATTACATTACATTTACTTGCAATCCAGTGCAGACAATGAAATTCGATGAAATTCAATTTAATTCAGTGCAACCGCTGTGCAATTCAGTGCAAACCGGTCGTGCAGTCCGATGCATCACAGTGCAAATCAATGCAGTTTTTTTTTGCAGCTCATTTTTTGCATCGCACCACACTGCACTGATTTATTGATTAAATTTCTAGGGTTGTCGTACCTGGCCAAGACGTCTATGCGACAGTACACTACGATGTAGTAAAGGGTTCTGGGGGAGCTACAGAGGATGAGCGGGTGTGGGTCTATTTGTAAGAAAGAGGAGAAAAGGGGAGATACAATATAAGGGAAAATTTGAGTTGCAAGGGTAAATACGCGTGGGTGAGACAATGCGGCAGGGGATGGCCAATGTGATGTATCTAAGGAGGATGAGAGATGCGATTAAGTATTTATGTAAGGTAGAGTAAGGAAGAGGAGGAAATGAAAAGAGAAGAGAGACTATGAGAAACGACCTGTTGCGGTGATAAAGGCAACGAGCGCTTTTAGAACTTTTGGGTGCGAGAGCAGGGAGGGGACGTCGACGGTTCCGAGGAGGTCGGCACTATAGGACGCGAGCTGGAGAGCAGGACAAAGATGCTCCCACGCGGGACATTGCAGGAGGAAATGCGCGCGTGTTTCCGGGGCACCGCAGGCGTCGCACGCGGGGGATTCGATCTGTCGGAGACGATAGCGCGTCGCATTCAGAGATGAGAAATTGGTTCGGAGACGGGATAGCATCGAGATCTGAGCACGGGAGATTGAGGTAGTGTATGGGTAGTGGAGAACCGGCGACGGAGGGGACCGGTCAATTTGTCGCAGCGCGCGGCCAGTCGTACTGCGTTTCCACTGTTCCTCCCAGTGCGCCAGGATCGCGTCACGTATACGGCGCTTACACGTTGTGAGTGAGACAGGTGGAAGGAGGCGGTAACACCGTAGCTGCCTTCGCCGCTTCATCTGCCAGCTCGTTGCCAGTGGTGCCAATGTGAGCTGGAGTCCACAAGTTGATGATTGAAAGATGCGGGGCGTCAGCGAGGGCACTGCGGAGGAGTCGGTCATAGTAGATAGTACGGAATTGTCCCGAGCGGGGTGCGGTGGAAAGAACGCCCTGAAGCCCGGCCTGTGAATCCGATACGATCAAAATTCGGCGATCGCCGGCGTTAAGCGTTCCCTCCGTGGCGCAGATCAATCCCTCTACCTCCCCTTCTGCCACTTGTCCCTCCCCCAGCGGCAGCAAGACCCTCTCGCGTTCGACCCCATGCTCAACACGAACAGTTGCACCGCCTGCCCGACCATCCAACAGCGAACCGTCTGTGAACTAAGTCGAGCCGCTCCAACACGCGTCAGGAAGCATACGCTCCAGAACCCCAACGGAGTTGTCTTTCGAGGGGATAATGGTGGAAACGGGAAGGAGCTCGGCCCATGGAGGTGAGTACACAGCTCCAAGCCAAGCCAGCCGACGGATGGTGGCACTGCATCGTCCCTAGTGCAAACGGAACCACCCCGACCATCGGTTGGCACTGCATTGGTGCACTTCTTTGATGCAAAACTTGCCGCATGCGGATGATCTATTCAGCAAGCAAATTGGTGGAGGAGGGCTGTAATGTCTTGAAGCTTTCGTACCGCGGGTTAATGGAATCTTCTACTTGCCTGAGGTTTCTGACGCTAACTAAGCATGGCAAGCAGTTATGGACGATCGGAAGGAATTCCATCCGAAAATGGTTGGTGGTTTTGCTGCGACTACGTCAAATCTGACTCCGAACTCAGAAGCACGGCGACAGTATCTCTCATCCTCTAAGTATTGAGATAGGTTTGAACTACCCATCGATGTGGCGTGCAGATTCTTTATGGAAAGTCCTTTGGTGCGGCGGCGTCAAACTTGCACTGTGAAAAACGGAAATGGTGAATTTCACGGTACAACAAAGTGAAATTCACGATTCACAGGGATTTGGAGCGAAACAAAATTTTCATGGTATGGAGTGAAAATCTCGTTTCACTTCATTTTAGCATGAAATCAATTTTCACTGCCTTCTAACGTGAAATTCGCCCTGTCAAGAAAAACCTAAAATATGGTGCACAACACACCAGAAGAGTGCATATGAAGGTGAGTACATGGCTGAAATACAGTTAAAGACTGGAGCAACATTAGTGGTCCATGGCAAGCTAAAGTTTTCAGATATATGCATGGTTACTTTAGTACATTGGTTCTATTCTACTTTCCAGTATTTTGTCTGTTCTCATGAGGTCATGAGTTCGATTCCCGGGATGTCAAGTTGACTTGAAGTCACTTGAGTTGACTTGGAAGTCGACCCGAGTTGCAGCAGCGGCTCGACTCCACTCGACTCAAGTTGGCTGCCAACTCGACTTCGAGTCGGCCCGAGTCCCAAGTCGTGGCAACATTAGCTCGGACTCGCCCTTGGAAAATACAACCCGGCGTGCGGAACCAGGTACATGATTGGGGATCCCGGGTCCCCGGACCCACCGCCGCGCACCTATTCGGGGTTTCGGCCCCGGTTGGATCCCGAGTTTGAATAAAGGGCCGACTGAAACCATGGTTAATTGTCCCATCCGAGACCGCCTCTTATTCCATTACAAAGCCACTACCGCACCCCCCAATCCTTGAGTATTGCACTCCTGGACGCGAGGCTTTGTTTGTTAGAGAATAATGGCTCGGTGACTCGATCGAGCTACGCGGCTTTCGCGTCCCCAGTTCAGGACAGCACCTCTGGTCATATTGGCCAGGTTGTTTTCCACCCCAAGGCTTAGAGGTATGCCTGGTGATCCCCTCGGCCACCGCACTGATATTTGCCCAGATGAGCTCCGCCAACGTGGTTATTCGGACTGACATCCCGCAGGGCATCATTCCTCACCGATGCCCCCCACCCAACGCCCAATCGGAGTGGCATTCCCATCCATGACACCCCTCCCCGCATCCGATCAGTCACCCCAGCAAGTAATGCTTTCGTTTTCTCTCCATTTCGGCATTTCATGGATCTGAGGGGTGTGGCACAAGATTTCGTTGACTTGTCTCCACTTCTTTGAAGTTCCTTCCTTGAACGAAGATCCCTGATTTATTTTCCAGGTACATGACCTCGTCATCACGTTCGTAAACAATTGGCACAGGCAAGTTCATGTTTTATTGGTTGTTGCTGTTCTCGGTTTATCAGTTATCTCGAATCTGAGGGGCGTAGCTAACCCCAAGGAGGATTCAATCAGTCTCTCATCATTGCTCTCATTCGATCTTGAACAAATCACTGATTGGTTTACTCTTTCCAAGTGATCATTAGACCATCCCATTGCTGTGGGGATGACCGTCCCCTTAGGACGTTATAAAAGACGCTTCTTTTCTTTTCGCCGCGGTCCGCCACGTTCAAGATCCCCTCAATTGCATGGATTGAGCAGCTCGCCACTGATGACTCTTGAAGCCGCTTTCTCTCTCTCCACATTTTGAAATGATTCACTGATTACATTTGCCAGATGAGAAAACAAACGATCCTAAATATGCGTGACATTTTCTGGCCCGCAATTAATTCTTGGAAAACTCCCTTGACTGTCATGTTCGGAGGCCCATCTGTACAGTCAATTTCTCCTTGATCGCGGATGTTTTCTACTACGTCACTGCTGATAGGACCACGGGGCACTATTTGATGTGCACTCACAACGTTGCGTTGCTCTTCGGTCATTTCTCTGGGATCTTGGCATGATCCCTATACGATGACTCGGCGCTACCTAACCGAATATTAACTGACCAGGCCATCATCGCCGACAGTCGCATGTGAAAAATTTTCCGACCCGTATACTGCACCAAAATAGTTTAGCTGGCAAGTGATTCTTTCCTTCGTTTTCTCTGTATTTCTACGTTGCCGAGGATTTGAGAGGCGTAGCTAACCCCAAGGGTCATCCCGGTGACCTGTTCTTCCGTCTCTCCCTCCTCTTTTCAAAGAAGATCTCTGATTGAGTTATTCCAAGGGATTCTGTACCCGTATCGTTCAATGAATCAGCCGAGGCACGTCATTATTCCGCTAATTCTCTCCCTGTTTTTGGCTTCTACCGAATCTGAGGGGCGTAGCTAACCCCAATGAAGATTTCGATCGGCCAGTTTCCTATGTTTCGCCTCATTCAATCTTGAACAAAGCGCTGATTGATTTATTGTGTTCAAGTGAATACGCGGCCATCCCCACGCCGATGGGGATGGCCGGTCCCTCAATGTGGCGTCAACTATCGGCTGGCCATTGGGAATGGCTGGGTCAGCGTGGTATGTAATCTGAATTGCTTGCCGCTTCCTCACGCCGATGATTCGAATTTCCAGGTCCGCGAGCATCATCGTTGGGTAGACGTTCTGTTACAAACAGTCCACGACCAGTGATGCCTGGACAAGGACTCACGATAGGGAAGGTCCAGACCACGGAGGGTAGTAGATGGAGGCCGCTTTATTACGTATATTATCATTGACATGTATTTTCATGTAGGTTTGGACTCTGCTCAATGTGTGGGAACAGATGTCTGCAGCGCCTGTTTCGACACATTGAGCAGAGCCTAAGCACATGCATAAAAGTAACAGCGATTAACTCGTCGACGTACTACGTTGTATAATGCATGAACTTGTACCGAGCTCTGGATGTGATCTATCTTGCTGTGTTCGAGCCCGCCCCATTTCTTGCTCATGGTCGGCTGACAGATTTGCTCAGAATCCTGCTGGCTATTGAGGAAAAATTCCCGGGAAGACTTTCGTTCGGGCATGGGGAAAGTGCCGATGTGCCTATGTAGGTGCCGCTGACTGCCGCAGCAAAACGTCAGATTGCCGCTGCACTGCCGCTGCAAACTTTCCCGCGCACTCACTGCCGCTGTGTAAATGACCGTTGCCGCGCAAGGCTGCGGCAACCCTTTGCACTGCTTATGATTGCTGCGGGCTGCATATTTGTTTGATTTCTACCCAGTGGTTTGAACTGCTTGCGTGCTTTCATGAAATTTGCAGCATCGTGCAGTGTCCGTTCTCGGGAAGTTGAATCACAGGAGAAGGGCATGATTCAGCATCCTTCCAATCTCAGAGGGGAACGACTTAGATATATACTGCACAGAGTAACTGTTTCCAACGCCGTGACATTTTCCCTCTATCCCCAACTTGATTTCCTGAACTAAGTTCAAATCATTTGAAGGCGATTGTATCGCTCTAGGTTGCAATGGATAGATCTATGTAATTAGGAATATATTAGGGTGGCAAACGAGACGATTGTGGTGATACAACATTAGAACGAAGTACGGTACTATGATATGGGAAACTACACTACATTCTCCAGGTCACCGTTTTGACCTCGTCTTGGCCTTCGCCTTCGGTTTTGACTTGACCTTGGATTTTTTATCCGTCTCCTTTATTGCTGCCTTCTTTTTAGCCTCACTTGCCCCCGATTCAGTCTTGACACGCTTCGACAAAGGCTCCCCCTCGATTGCCTGATTAATATGCTGAAGCAGCGTGGAAGGGAAACAGAGAACTTAACCGCCAAAATTCGTAAATGACCACAAAAGATGCGTGCACCCCAGAAACAAGGCAATAGATCACCAGTTCTATTGCCTTGGTTGTGTCCAAAAGACTGCCAGGATTGTTGGTAGGTATTTTTCTTTCTTATTGACTCAAAATTCTGGGGTCAGTGCCGCTGCCTGTCCGCCTCGATGACTATTCTTCCAATAACTGGCTGGGGAGATAAAATTTCGGGTTCATACAACTGTCAGGGTGTCCAATTCATACGACAGAGCGATTAATCCACTTACCTCAAAATGCATTTCGGGATGGTTCATGCAGCGGCAACAAAATATTGCCGCTGTGTGGCTGTGTTGCCGCATCCAAGTGCCGCAAGTGTTCGGTATGGTCTAGGGCACGGTGAGGAATACCAGTATTGGACTAGGTAAGGAGTGGAAGCAGAATCTACGTCCCTTCCCCGGGCCTAGAGTCCAAGACAGGCGAGTTTGACTGGAACGACACTATGTGGCTGTGTTGCCGTTGAGTATCGAACTGTAGGGCAGAGTGAGTGATATCCGACTGAAATTTGAGAAGCAAGTATTTGATTGCGGATTTGTCCCAATGCAGGCCCAGGAGTTCGAGACAGGTGGGTTTAAACTTATTTGAACTGTATGGGGTCGCCGTCGATATGGATCAACGCAAGATCAACGGCGACCCTAATTCAGGTTAGCCCAGACAATGGCTGAACATAAAACCAGTCTTCAGAAGGGAAAAATAGTGGTTGAGTATTGGTAAATTTCGAATTTTTAATGCATACAGATGGTCAGAACAATGATTGGTTGGTAGATGTACGAGAGGAGCGGTGAGCATTGAAGGTATGCTTTAGTTGATACTGAGTGCAAAGACGCGACGAAGACACGAGGAGGATTGCAGCAGAAAGACATAGACAGCTGCGGCGTAAGCGCGAGTGCCGTTGTGTGGATTGCCGCGCACAAAGAAGACTGCCGCAGACACAACCAGGAGTGCCGCTGCATGTTCGACATTTGCCGCAGCATGTTCATATTGCCGCTGTGTGACGATTTATGACCGCGGCAGACAATTTTAAGTGCCGCAGAAGTGAGCGCGACTGCCGCTGCAACCGCGGCTGCAAAGTGCCAAATCGCCGTTGCAAGTGCCGCGACTGCCGCTGCAGAATATTTGCTTGTGTTTGGTTGCTGCTGTCTGCCGCAAGATTGCCGCTGCAGTTATGATTAGATTTGGTCTCAACGTCGAGCGCACACTTCATATGAACTGTTTCACACAGACAACAACGTAGTAAGTCCTATACAAGGTAGCCACCTAGTCTACTGGGCCATAAAGTCCGTGGTAACGCGAGTTCAACATGTGCCGCAAAACTGACTGCCGCTGTCTGCTGGTGACATTGCCGCTGCATACGGCAGCGGCACTGCAGCGGCAAAATCCCTTTGCCCCTTTCGTTCGTCATGGATTTCAAGAACTCAACCAAGTAGAGTTCATCCATGAGCGGGCACAGTGGCTACAAACTTAAATTCAGACTTTATTTCTTCATGTTGCGGACTGCTTAATGGTCTGTGTCTTTCCTCTCGGCAAAACTATTATCACAGATGTGCTCAGAATCGTGCTGGCTGTCCAGGAAAAATGTCCGGAATAGGAGGAGATTTTCTAGGACATTCCATTTGCGCGACAATCGAAAACTGACCATTTTGACGCTCACAGACAAGAGGTGGGAGGACAGAAAATTGATGATATCATGCTCCAAAATCGAAAGGAGGGGGGGGGCGGGGGCACGCGACAATCGGTTGATCGGTCCGACGTGCTTTTTTCCACTACTTGGTACTTAGCTATTGTCGTTCCGCATCGTCGACGCACTCCCATTGGAAGAAAAAAATCAGCCCATCTGGGGGTCTCCTACCCGTGTTCTCAAGAAGTTTAAGGCCAATCCATGGAAGCCCCCATTCGGTACAAATTGTGGGGAAAGACAAACTATTCTCCCTCTTTATAAAATTACGGGTGTCCGTCTGAAGCTTTCAAACTCCGCTTATAGACTTTTGACCCCGGAACTTTGGAAATGCCCTCCTTGTCTCTTGAGTTTGTGGTGTCCAAAGTGGGGAATTCGGAACTTGAGGGGTATTGAGTGTGCTTTTGACGGGATCTTGCTGGGAGGATAGCCAGCGAAATTTGGGTTGGAACTGTCTCTTCAGATTTGTTTTGACGGCCCCGGTGCTTTTGTACAGGACCTGAGGGCTCTTCATGTCAATCCAAACAAATGCATGTGATCATCGGCCTGATGGGCCGATATTTCCCATCAAAACAGTATGTGCATGCATTTCAAGCTGGATTTTGACGGGATCTTGCTGGGAGGATAGCCAGCGAAATTTGGGTTGGAACTGTCTCTTCAGATTTGTTTTGACGGCCCCGGTGCTTTTGTACAGGACCTGGGGGCTCTTCATGTCAATCCAAACAAATGCATGTGATCATCGGCCTGATGGGCCGATATTTCGCATCAAAACAGTATTTTGTCCCCTGTGCAATCATTTCAGGTTGGATTTTGACGGGATCTTGCTGGGAGGATAGCCAGCGAAATTTGGGTTGGAACTGTCTCTTCAGATTTGTATTGACGGCCCTGGTGCTTTTGTACAGGATGCACTGCACTCGTGCTTCAATTCTGAGCAAGACTGTTGCTTCGGAATGTTTTATTTTGATGTCCCCATAAAGAGCCCTTCTTTGACCCATACGGCTGAACGCGAGCGTTGGTCTTCTCCGAGCGACTGGGTCCTGTAGCCGACACAGTCGACGTCGCAGCCGAAAACTGCCTGAGGGCACGGTTCTTCGTGGATTGGAGAAGCCTAGCATATACAGTGGCGAGGGTTCCCTAAATACACCGCCAATCGAACGTTTTGTTTCCTAAACATTTCCCATCAACATTTCTAAAATCTTGCCTCAGAACATTCAAAAAATGTCAACCAAATGTTTCAAAAATAAATGAGACAAAACATCTGACCAATGCTTTGACAATATTGTAAGAATGTTGAGATAAGGTCCTATATACATTCTCCCGAATATTTAAAGACTATTTTGGGGTTTAATACTATCACAATTCAAGTGCATGCTTTAACGGGCTCACAAACTCGCAACATGGAAATCGTTGCTTGATCATTATAGTTTACATTTCACACACTGCAGTCTGCAGCCGGTCAGTGCAACTGAGCCGCGGTGTCGCGGCGTCAGCCACATTTGACGGGCATCAGTAAAAATTAAGGAAGGAACTAATGAAGCACATCTCCAGTTTATAGGAGGAAAGGCCAAGGAAGAACTTCTGAAGAAAAGTCCAAAATTCCAATTGATCGGCAGCGCCTGCTTCGGCCATTGGGTCCGTGCGCATCAGAACAAACAAGAACAATGTTGGTACGCCCACAAATCGCCCACAACATTCCTTTCCTCCGACCACTTTTCCAGTTCTCTCCCTGTTCCCTGTCGTCGCATGTCTCACCATCGCTGCTCCCCCAACTCCAGCTGTCAAAGCACAATCACTGGACCCCAACTGTCTGCAGTGTGCACCAACTCGCCATCTGTCCGCCATCTGCTGTCGCCTCGTGGCGCTACAGGCGCTGGCGGTGGGATCGGAACTACTGCCGTGTGCCTGGTGCCGCTACAAGACCCCGCCCTGTCCACCCAACGCTGCCTTGCGGGCAGGCGCCCAGTTCGTGACTGGGGGTTCCGCGATTGACGCCAACTGCACGGGCGCCTGGCGGTCCATTACCTGTTCCTTCTTCAAGCCAAGCCAATGTAGTTGGATACCTGCAAAATTATCAAGTTTCTCAAGAATGCCCAATCAGTGTTCTTGACCCACTTGACGGTTGTCTCAGCCAATGTCCCGTCAAGATCTCAATTCCTTCTCGCTCTCAACTCATAAACTCCTTACGTCAAGTTAATCTCTTGTCCAAATTTCAAAACTCAAGGCCAACCACCTCAATTGCAACAAGCATCAAGTCCCGTTCGTTCAAGACCGTCGGCAGTATGAAAACCTTGAATTTCCAAAATCTAATATCGCGCAAGAACTCGATTTCCCTGGCGCCACGGCTGCAAGATGGTCTTGGTTCCCGCTGGTCCTGCCTGCCCTCCAACACGTGGATGGGTTTCCGGGGCGGCCTTTGCTTTTTGTTCTGTAATACGTATCCGGTGAATGCATCGTTTCGAACACACCAGTGGATGAATTTTTAAGATCCGGGGAAAATATTATTATTATTGGTAAAAGATGATCCAAACCTTAAGGAACCTTGAGGGAATGTTGGCCCAAACATCTCCGAAATGCGATGTTGTGGAAGCCTTGAGGGATTTGACGATTTTTATTTGAGTGATGTTTCGGCAACATCTGGCCAATGTTGTGACGGCTATTTACAAACATTTCGGCTCAAACATCCCTTAAACCTTCCTCCCAAACGGCGGTGTAGACCTGCGTCAGGCTGTGTCTCGATCAGCATAGCTGATTCCATCTCGCGTCAACTTCGAAAAGAAGACAGCTTCTCCTTTCGTCATACACCTGATTGAGCGCAGAGGTGATGCAGCCGGAGCAGATATTTTAGTAAAGCAGATGATATGTACGAGCTGCGTCTGACTTCAATTTGCAACAAAACTAACCGAACAACTTTGAAAACGCTGCACCATGTCTTCGACCTACAGTTGTCTCTCTTTCACGTAGAGTGAAGCAGATCGCGACCCGGACTTCTCAGGGCAAAGTTGAAACGTCCCGACTTGACGGCTGCACGCATGAGCTTCACCGCTCCTTCACGCAAAAGCTGAGTGAATTCTACTGAAAGAAACAACTTGAAGTCAGACTCCGGCCTAGCCCTTTTGATATCTCCAAGAAGTACCAGCCTGCCTACAGCCCCATGCTTGCCACTGTTTGTTTAACCATTTAATGGCCGGGGCACATTATCCGAGAAGCTGAGAGTCGTGACCACCACCTTGTCTGCGAGTTCCGGATCCGACGCCACTCGCTGCGCAAAATCCTCCATCATTATATCGACGTTGGAGGCGTAGCCTCAGGTCGGAAGGGCGGGAGGTCAGCGTTGGCTCGGTGAGACCAGGCGGAGGCCGTGGAATCAGGCTGCGAGAGACTGCGAGGTGGTAAAGACCAAGAGATGATGTGTTTGGCGGTGATCTATGACAAACAACGGCTACGTCGAGGCGCCCGCGTCTAGCGCCTCGACGCGGACGCTCACCGACGAGGAGGTGGGCAGACAGTGGTCGAATGTTGTGCTCATCTCCCTGGAGCATATGTGCGCAACTGATCGACGCGAATTGCTTGCGGAGTGGCGTCGTCAAGAAGAGATGTATGCGCACTTGGCCCCGCCAGCTCCTGCCAGCGAGATAGGGACAGGGGGCAGGCATGAGATGTTGGATGATTCCTGGGCTGACTGGTCGTCGAGCACGGGGCGGGAATATGTCGAAGTTGATTAAGTATTTACTTCACCAATTTTACCGTTTTTTCCGGGAGCACGCAAGATGCGAGTGAGATATGTTCTAGCATCGGTTTAGAAGAGACCCATTGCAACTTCAATTTCAAGCGCTATCTTACTGTGTTTCTTGGCATATCTGGGAAGCATCATCAAAGTCCGAGGTGTACAGCCACGCCCTAAGTTCCGCAAGTGGCTGTAAAACGGTGGGTATTCCGACGGACCACAGAGTGATCTCAGTGCGTATATCCAGCGCGATTGGGCAGCAGGTGGACATGTCCTGCCACATCCTGAAAGACAACAAACTGGCCCCTCGGTGAATGTTAGACAGTTTGATTCAGTTTGTGCTATAGACACTTTTATCTATGCACATAGGTGATGATATAAATTCGCCCGCATCAAAAAAATTCAGCTCTGGTAGAGGGCTTACATGCGGCTGTGCTCCTCGTCGGGGTCGGGTCCCGCGTGCCGGCTACAGAACACGCCCCGGTTACTGTTTCTTACGTCAACCCAGGATTGAGCCGAGCACTTCTGCGCGGCCTTGTCTTGCTGGACCCGACGTATGCGGCTGTAGTACGATCGGCGTTTGCAATTGCCCCATCTCCCTGACGTTCAAGATCCACCTCTGTTGGGGATGTTAGCCGGAATCCAATTGACGTTCGAAGCTCATAAATACCATCGTTCTCCGAAGAATCACCATCGCGCACCGATTCGCGGGGATATTGGAAAACTTCCTCCTCATCTGACTCCTCCGGGACCTCTTCCCCGTCGTCGGGCTCCTCCTCCTCTGGGTTATGTTAGCCTCAATACAACCCGCAATTTGATGGAAGCCAATACCATTTCCTTCAACCTCGTCCTCGGAAGAATCAATATCGAGCTCTGAGTCGCGTGCAGATTTCAAATCTTCCTCTTCATCTGACTGCTCAGACATTCTCTCCCATCAGGACCACCTCTCCCGCCGCGTTGATCTTTGTCAATGATCGATTTCGGAGCACCAAACTGTACAATCAAGTCAACATCTGCGACGTCAAAGCCCTGTTTAACCATTAATAAATCTGCTTGCCCGATAAATCCCGAACTTACATTGGATGCACCTTCTGTAGCAATCAAGCACTTCACGTCCCCATTCGGGTCCTTGAAACTAGTGGCAATGGCCTCGAGGTATGGCTTCGACATCGTGGAATGGTAAACACGAAATGGCTGTTTTGCGGCGAGCACGGCGGGTAATTTCGAATTGAAGTGGGCAGCCAGGGCGTGACTTTCGTTTGCTGTCAAAGAACACAATGGACTTTTGCGCCAGGACAAAGTTTGGGGGAAACGACAGAGGTAAGAGAAAATCAAGATTGGAAAAATTAGCGACGGTTTCAATCATGGGTATAACGGCGTATACGAGATTAGGACGATTGGTGGTAAGTTCGATGGTTACGGTCTTTGCGGGCTCCATTCTGAGTGTTGACTTGACCGTGTTCATAATTTGAGATGGCATTGAAGCGGAATAGGCGGTGCAGGGAGTCGAAGCAGGAAGGTGAATACGAAGCCGTTCTCCCAGGTCAGAAAAGTAGGGACGAAAAGCGGCTTCTTTTCCTTTAGCCGTTCCGGCTGTTACGATGAAGTAGGCTTCATCGATCTGTAGTAATTTGACCTGCTTCGTCCATTTGGGATCGTGTAGTAATTTTGCGAGTCGTGGAATGTGTCCCATTGAATGGACCACACTGCTCTGGTGACACGGAGTAGTGTTGGTATTTACTGTGAGAACGTATCGACTGGAGTACCGCATCAGAGAGAGTAAAAATTGATGCTTCTGATAAATATATTCACCTGCCACAAATCTTCGTCTTCTGGCGTGAAGCAATTAATCGCGATGGATATGATGCCATACTTAGCGAATTCCGCGACCTGCCCGTGCAGTCAGAAGGATCAGTCGTCTATAGGAATAAGTACACCTGCGTGATTATCCTGAATGAGCCTTAGAGGAGACACCGTGATGATAGCCGACGTCGTTGGAAGTGAAAGGACAGGAAGAATCATCGCCAGAGTTTTTCCGGATCCCGTACCAGACCGGACGACGAGATCCTTGCCGGCTATGACTGCAAGAGCGGCACGAAGCTGGAGGAGGCGCGGTGTTTTGGTGCCCTTTGATGCAATGTCGAGGTGTAAGAAAGCTTGGAGGACAGTGCGGCGCTCGTCAGCGGTTAAAGGCAGCATGAACGACAAGGGCAAAGCTCGGAAAGCATCCAGGGCAGATTGAGACATCGGCAAGGGAATAGAATCCATCGCCTCGAGCGGGCAGTGCGGCGCGTCGCGTCCAGGTGACTTGGGTAGTGATTGAAGGCGTGAGCGTGGCATCCAGACCATGGTACTCACCGTGGCCAAATTCCGTCCCAATTAAAGCTCCAGAATCGCGCGCGATAATTATCTACCTCTAGCACACCGTACTCGCTTTCTCGGGGTCCAAGGCCAGTGAATCGGGGCTTTTAAGCCGTCGAATACGCGCCGGTAATGTCGAAGATGGTGTGTGCCAGATTTGAGGTGGAACGAAGCAGAGGGAAAAGAGATAGAGCGCGTAAGGTGAAGGAAGTGGAAAAGCCAGTGATGCCGAGATCGGCACCGCCTCAATTTGAAACTCCGGGCCCAGCCCTTTTGTTTGGCCCGAGATGTACCAGTCTGCTTCCAGCAAAGTGCTTGCCACAATTTTTGCTCGTTGTAAGCAGACTGGTAACGAGTCTACGCGGATGCTGTGCCAGGTCGATTGCATCTGTTAGGTAAAGCACTCCATCCATCTACCAATCTTAGATATAATTTCAAATTGTCCAGGGCTCTCACTGCCGGGTCAGGATCGGGGTGTGTCGGGAGGCGATCCAACGCATCTTCTATCATGTTCGTGTCGCCTCCCATTAGGTCTGGCTTCTTGATATTCCTGTGAGTCTCGTAGAAAGTCTGAATTGCCTTCCAGAATTCAGCATTTTCCCCAGGCGCATTCGAGGCATAGACTCCAAGGATTGATAGTGGTTTTCCGTCATGTCGTTTGGTTTCCAGGATGAGCGCCCTGCCAGGCAAAATCTCTCGGGTCCAAATATCATCCGTTTTGATCAGGTTCAGAGTTGAATTATTCCAATTCGATGAGAGTTCAGTCAAGAATATGGTCGCCATCTTGACTAGTATATAAACATAAGTCCGAGTAGGTACCTGCCGCACAGTAAGCGACGGCAGTATTTTTTGACAAAGTGAAGGCCGGGGTCGAGATCACGAAGGTCGAGCACATTACTTTCGGTGAAAGGCTTTGGCCTTGGACACCAACTTGGTAGGCGGGGATTTATGCAAAATCATGCATAGCGCATAATGCATAGGTTTTGGGGTCCACTTATGCACTTTCAGGAGCAAAGTTCCCAACTTTTTTTGGCCATTCTATACATTTTGGGACCCAAAACCACCATCTGAGATGTCTTACCTCCCAACTTCACTGTTCAGAGGCAAATTTGGTCCCAAATCAAACCTGTTCAACCATATTACGTGTTTCGGCAGATTACAAAGTAATTGAGAACTTCATGGGAGACACTACTAGAGCCGAAAATCAGAGGGAAAGTTGGTCCATTTTCAATTCTAAGCGGTATGTTCATCTCACCTCTGTCTACCGAAGATCAAATTTAGATTCAGAAACTCAGGTCCAATCTGAATTCGATCGGGCAAAAGCGAGTTTCGCCAGCGATAACAATCTGAGATTTAGATTCGCGCGATGTCAATCTGAGATTTGGATTCGGGCTTCCCGCCGTGCCGTGTAATGCTACCTACCTACCTGGCATCTCAACTTCATTTGAAATGTAGAAGTCAAGCACGATGTGCCATCCTCAAAAGAAAGAAAAAATTACATGCTCATGCAGCTCATTTTGTCAAGTAATGGGGGGCCAGATGTCTAAAAATAGACGAAATAACCAAAGTTGTAGAGCTTAAAACTCCACAGAAGTCATCTGGGGTCAAATTTCGTCTAAGGGCTTCATTGTCCTGAAAAATGCAAAAATACTTTCCAAAAGCCGGCGGTTCAACTCTGCAAATCTTCACCACATATAAAATATATATATATGTGCAAGTCTCCTTTGCAGGCATTGTACGAAAGAAATCACACGGCGATAATAACTTGAGAACGCCAATGATCCTGTTGACCCATATCCACACTCATTATTTCCCAATCCCAGGTGGGTTGATACATAGAACAGGGCTAGCATAATAAAGCACAAAGTTTATAGACAGTCATAGACGGATATAGCTCTTCAATACGTTCCCAGACATAGACGATCATAGACCGACATAGACCGACATAGCCAGCCTTGTGTCCATGATAGCATTTGGGTTTTTCCTGATGCTTACTGCCATTTGCGGAACTTACGGCGCCACACCTCTCGTTCTTCTGGAGGGTTAGGTAGTTAACAAAAGGGTCAGGGATATAGTAAAAAGCGCGAATGAGGCTTTAGGTCCGAATTCTCCATTCAAGTGCATATGTGTATTGGAGGCAAAATGCGAGGAATATCTGGATAATCTGTGGCCAATACATGGTGTATTACCGAAATAATGGCCTGCCAATATTTCAGACGATATTTGGCCAATATTCATTCGGCCGATACATGGTATATTGGCTGGATATTGGCCGATGCGATTTTGCCTCAAACTCCGGTGGTAACGATGCCAGAACATTTTTTTCGAAAAATTTGATGTTAGATGCAAAGTTCGGACAAAAGTTCAGTCCAACATTTACTGGAGGTAAAGTTCGGGCAAAATTTGGAGTCCTGGCCTGGGCATGAGTTCGGACAATTTTTTGTTCAGGCTCGAAATTCGTACCCGACCTAATCACACCGGTCCTGCTTTGGGGCACAAATCGCCAAACATAAGAAACCAGTGGTAAAGTCAGTGCCACGTATGCACCAAGACTTTATTCACAATACAACAATCCACTGTGCAATCAATTCAAGCCAGATTTTGACAGGGTCCTGCTGGGAGGATAGCCAGCCAAATTTGGGTTTGAACTGTCACTTCAGATTTATTTTGATGGCACTGGTGCTTTTGAAATGGAGCTGAGGGCTCTCCATGTCAATCCAAACAAATGCATGTGATCATCAGCACGATAAGCCAGGATTTCGCATCAAAGCAGCATTTTGACCACTGTGCAATCAATTCAGGCCGGATTTTGACGGGGTCTTGCTGGGAGGATAGCCAGTAAAATTTGGGTTCAAACTGTCGCTTCGGATTTATTTTGACAGCACTGGGGCTTTTGAAAAGGAGCTCAGGGTTCTCCATGTCAATCTAAACAAATTCATGTGACTCAGCTGAGATTTCACATCAAAACAGTATTCAGGAAAGGAGCTCAGGGCTCTCCATGTCAATCCACACAAATTCATGCAACCCAGCCAAGATTTCGCATCAAAACAGTATTTTGACCACTGTGAAATGAATTCAAGCCGGATTTTGACGGCATCTTGCTGGGAGGCTAGCCAGCAAAATTTGGGTTTGAACATTATTTTGACTACTGTGAAATCAATTCAAGCCGGATTTTGACGGAGCTCAGGGCTCTCCATGTCAATTCAAACAAATTCATGTGACTCAGCCGAGATTTCACATCAAAACAGTATTCAGGAAAGGAGCTCAGGGCTCTCCATGTCATTCCAAACAAATTCAAACTGTCGCTTCGGATTTAGTTTGACAGCCCTGGTGCTTTTGAAAAGGAGCTGAGGGCTCTCCATGTCAATCCAAACAAATGCACATGAACCTTGGCAGCCTGTGCCGAGATTTCGCACCAAAACAGTATTTTGACCATTGTGCAATCAATTCAAGCCGGATTTTGACGGGGTCTTGCTGGGAGTAGCCAACACAATTTGGGTTTGAACTGTCTCTTCAGATTTAGTTTGAAGGCCCTGGTGCTTTTCAAAAGGAGCTGAGGGCTCTCCATGTCAATCCAAACAAATCCACGTGAACCTTGGCAGGCTGTGCTGAGATTTCGCACCAAAACAGTATTTTGACTGCTGTGCAATCATTTCAAGCCAGATGCACTCCAGTGTATCTATCCGAGCTGTGCTCGTGTATATACATCTGAGATGCATGGTGACTGGTATGTGGCACTCGACTAGATCAACATCATGCGTCCAATATCGGAGTTAGCTGAAGTCCGCGAATTTTATGACTCGTTGACCAACTATCTCTATGTGAACATTAGGCTCGTGACCAACCGCGATCGCCCATGCGAGTCGCACTCCTTCAAATGTCCATCACATTTCCGTGCAAGAAATACACACTAAAGCTTGACATGTGAGTCAGCGCGCTGTCCGAACACTCGCAATTGGATCAGTTCTTTTATGCCCATTGGCAGACAAAGAGTTCAAACCAATAAATTTCGAGTGTATGAAGGACATAGCCGAGTCAGCGGCATTATTCAGAGTTGGTGTGTGAGACAATTGATGGAAAAATAATGGAGAACCAAGGCAAATTCCATGCAAACAACTGAAGGGAGTTGCTCACTTGCTGGGTCCATTCACAGGTTGCCAGCGGAGTGCAAGCCATTCAAGCGATGAAATTCTTGAGAGTCCAGAAGATGACCACGAGATTGTGTCGTGCGGCATATGCATACAAAGATTTAGAACAACTTGACTCCACGGAGTCTTTAAATTACCAGAGCATTTCAGTCCCTTCCCTCGGGCCGAAAGGAGCCGCGTGTTCCCACCCTGTGTGCGTTTGGATCGTGGGAAAAGCAAGTTCAATACAAGTTTGCTCTTTGTCATTGATCCTTTCGGCGGAAACACGATCAATCCGGCAGACGGCATATCGGCACGATGATCGGATCAGATGTACTGGTAAGGTTGCTAACCCTAACCCAAACAAGGCGGCAACAGCGCGCAAATCGGGGTGGACGATGGCCAGGGAGCACCGAAATTCGTCCATGACGGATGAAAGGGCCGCATCCATTGCAAGGGTATGTTAGTAAGTGGAAGGACGGGCAGATCTCAAAAGTGAGCTGGATGCCCGCTGCCGACTTAGATGTAGTTTTTTAAATGGTACGACACATTTGTCTCGACGGGAAGGGCTCGTATAGACTGGTCCGAAGACTCCTGAAGCCATTTAGGCTAACGGGCGGGCGATAGAAGCTAGATGGGACGAGCTGAGGTGGACCAGGGGGTGGCAATGCAGTGCTGACTAATCGTCCCAAAAAGGACAGCGGGCGCGGCGCGGGCGACGACAACGAGGCGGTGGAGCGTGCATCAGTGGCAGCAAAGTTGGTATATATTCATAGCGACATATTGGGATGACACAATGCATGGTGGAATGGAGCTCTAGGAGCAAAAATGAGCTTGATGCTCGACCACCAAAGTGGATGTAGATTTTTCCAAAATCTTTTGTTTTGCTCGTACCAGGCATACATCGGAATCTGAAGGGCTCTTTTAGGCAGCTCTCAGGACTACTGCAGCACATTGGCAAGACAGAGTGGCTGGGAGGGCTAACGGCGGACTTCGTCATTCGAGATGATGGTGGTAGGAGGAATGTAATTCCCTGAATGGACAGAAATGAACTCTCATTTCTTCCTGAGCTTTGCATTGGTCGAATACAGTCATTTAACTGGCTTGCTTCGGGGGCACGCGACAGGGTACAGCAAGAACGCAACCGCGTCGCCGGCGTGGCCGACGACGGGCTCTGGATGAGATGAAGAATACATGGCAGTAACTACGTGGCAGTAAAAATGTAGCGAGCAGTGAAAGGTAAGAGAGAAAGAGCTGAGGCTCCTGTTCCCCCCTAACCAGTTTACTCGCTAAACAAAGGGCAAACAAATGTGCGGTACGGTTTGCCGACATTCTGCACCCAAACGATGAATTGGGCACAGTGAGGTCATTTCGAAGCGCGGACCTGGCGAGAACGATAGCCAGCAAAATTCTGGTTCGATCTGTCTCCTCAGATTATTTTCAGAGCCCTGGCCCCTTTGCTGAGCGCTCTGGGGCAGTTGGGAAAAGCTTTAATATGTCCAGTGCTCCCTTAGCGTAGTCAAATGCGGCGCAAATGCATTACAATGGCTGGGCTGGGCCAATGAATTCCGACGCCCGAGCTACAAAATTGCGGGGCATTCAAATAGCAAATTTGATGGTATCACGGCTGGTAAAAGTTTCAATATGTCAAGTGCTCCCTTACCCCTGCCAAACACGGTGCAAATACATTGCAATGGCTGTGGCTGCAACCATACATGTGAGCTTACACACTCCGCTAACGTTAAATAATCGTTGACACCCAATCGCAGTATGCGAGACCTCAACTTGATGGGGTGTAATAAGGAATTGTGAGAGATATTCAAATCCATCATCACATCTAGGTGACGAATGGCAACGTGGATAAGTGCACCGAGGGAGTGGTGATCGGCAACGCAGTGCCAAATTCAAACTCCGACAATGGCTCTGCTGATGGTCTCGGTCAATTGCTCTATGTACACACACTTTGGGCTTTCATGTATATAGGAAAGTCTTATGGCATATGCCGTCTGTAGGGTGCCTTGGTTCCCGTTTTCTGAGAAAATCACTCCAAGTATGAAAACCCTGGCCTCCGAAGCAAAGAAGGGTACACCTTGAGAGTAGCAAGCAGAAAACCAAAAATCTGCAACCAAGGCGTTGTTTCTGGAGTATATTAACATATTACTACACATCGCTAGGAATATTCGTGGCCACATTCAGCTCAGCATTTCTTGCAAGAGTTTGGGTGGACACCACCAAAAGCTGACACATAGTACTGTTTCTCCCAGTGTTTTTGGACCCTGAATGGTAGCTTACAAGCATATAGATGAGTTTGAATAAGTTCTGAGTCCACCCGGTCCCAATGACTAGTCGAATGGCTTTCCAGCGCACAAATAGGGGCGGAATTCCCAAATGCGGTAATACCACATCCCACGTCACGGATTTCTGGCAGAGTTGCCGATCACCAGAGGGAGTCGTGAGAAAAACAATCCAGCATTGTGTGGCCCGTGACCCCAGCGGCCGGCGCATCAATTGGATTGCGCAAATTGAGTGAAGGGCTCAGGCGATTTCATGCTTAACAAACACCTGCCAAACATCAGCGGGCCTCGGGCAGAGCCTTTTCCTTCCCTTACACACATACCGCTTTATAATCCAAATGGCATCAAGTTCAAAACCCATTGCAAAACTGACATGTTGAGCGGATTGCCAGCAAAATTCCAGACAGAACCATCTCCCTAGAATTCTTTGTCGGCCTCCCAGGCGATTTCATGCTTACTTAAACAAACGAACACCTGCCAAAGATCAGCAGGCCTCTCTCTTCCCTCATAGCCCACACACATACTACTAACAGTCCATTCTAACAGAAATTCGAGGCGATTGTACTGACGAGGGTCGCTTTCCCAGTTTACAGTGAAGTCTCCCCTCCGAATTCCAATTATCCATGGCTCTTCAACTCGAAGGATTTGTACAGTCGTCCAATCAGCACAACTTAATGACCCGCGGTGTGGTTGTGAATGTCAGTTCGGACATACCGTCTGCATCTCCACCCACACACCCCCGCTGCCATGCCTCCCATGGGCCTCTTGTGGGAGTTCTTTATTGAAGGAGACAGACAGAATACTTCCCATTCTAAGGCCGTCTGGGCTGCATCCGACACTTCTGCCAAGTCCAGAACCCGCCAAACGATACGGATGCTGCACTGGGAACCAGGCTGCTGTTGCAGAAATGGGAGCTGGATGTTCACGACCCGCAAAAATTTTCCCCTCCTCCCTCGCACTTCTATTCGGGGGCGACATCAACAAGCCGGTGGAAAAGCCACAACCAAAACAATTCACGCGGGAGGCGCTGATGATGGAGGTTCTTGCCGCAGAAGAAAGCGATGAAGCCCCCGACGACGGGGCACTCTCGAGTTCCGGTGACGAGTTCGAGATGTAGTTGGTGGACGGCATTGGGGCACTTCGGCCCTGCCTTCCGTTTTTTTTTTGTAATTAAGCTTTAGGAACCATACTATGCCCTCCGGATTTCCAGTGCGAATCGAATGAGCCTACTCTTGAGGAAAACGACTGACACTTGAGCTCAGGAGAGCTATTATCGTAAAAACGTCTGAAAAAATGAAAAAAAAAAAAAAAACAGGTGGCGCCCTAAGTTCCGCAAAGAGCTGTAAGCATGGGGGTCCCATCAGAGTAAAATCTTGTTACATAATCATCGGAGTTTGAATTTGCCCTGCGTTTTTGTTTTTGTCGCTTTCGCAGTGCGAGGCATTTTTCTCATTCTATGTTACAGCTATTTGCGGAACCTAAGTTCCGCAAAGAGCTGTAATAGGTGCTAGGTACGCCAATCTTTTGCCCACAGAGTGTACCCGCCGCCCATAGATCATAGTACTACCATTTTGGTGGCTGTAGTTGATGCCAAATCCACTCGTTATCACAAAAAGTAACCGGAAATTTAGTATACAGGTGACGAACAAGTAACCTGTATATACCGGAAATTCACTTTTTAAAGCAGAAGTTTGTAGAATATTTTGGGTCTGGCTACCTGAAGATGTTCATCTGAATATATCCTCACCCCTCAGATTCAGTTTGGCGTCAAAAATCACGTGCACGCCCTTTGTGACTGACGCCAAGTTTTGCCTTGTGGGAACGGCTGGGCGTCTCGAGAGCTTGTATTCGACGGATTTTTGACAGAATCGTGCTACTAATATTGAACACAGGTCAAACTCTGATCTGCTCAGTTTCACATTAGTCGTTGCCCCTATTTGTGCCTACTCCGATCCCTCCACCTGCTTCAATCCACGGTGCCTTCTCATTTCACACAAAGGAAGTAGGAAAGTGGAGGTTTTGTCCTGCTTCGCGAATTGCGTCGACCACGGAATACCTCATTTTGTCATGAATTTCACAAAGACAAAGGGGTTGATTTGGGGATGGAGAAGTGCCGGGGAGCGGCCCAATGGGTGTATTGAAATATTGCAAAGTCACGAGGAAGATGCTCTCGAGTCAAAAAATCTGCACTCATTCCACTTCTTAATGAACAGGAAGCAAAATACTGCCAAATCTGGAAATATTGCATAACTCAGTTCGCCCGTGGTTAATTTTGGTGTTCAGCACACAGAGGACACCTTTCGAGCACACAAACCCAATCCCCCAAAAACATCTGCACTCATTCCACTTCTGAATGAACAGGAAGCAAAATACTGCCAAATCTGGAAATATGGCACAACTCAGTTCGCCTGTGGTTAATTTTGGTGTTCTGCACACAGAGGACAGCTTTCAAGCACACAAACACAATTCCTCAAAATAATTTGCACTCATTCCACTTGTGATTGAACAGGAAGCAAAATACTGCCAAATCTGGAAATATTGCACAACTCAGTTCGCCTGTGGTTAATTTTGGTGTTCAGCACACAGAGGACACATTTCGAGCACACTGGAGCAGGGCGAGCAGGTCCAAGGCACCGGGATGCCGCAGGGAGTGGCGGCGCAGCGGTGTCGTGGAGGTCATGGGCAAGGAAGCATGATCCATAGCTACGACATCTGTACCTAACACAACCACACAGGCACTCAGCCCGACCCGTCCTGCCGAGGACCAGTCCCACTGGTCCAACACGAACCCAATTCCCCCAAAAGAATCTGCACTCATTCCACTTCTGAATGAACAGGAAGCAAAATGTTCCCAAATCTGGAAATATTGCACAACTCAGTTCGCCCGTGGTTAATTTTGGTGTTCAGCACACAGAGGACACCTTTTGAGCACAAAAACCCAATCCCCCCGAAAAATCTGCACTCATTCCACCTCTGAATGAACAGGAAGCAAAATATTCCCAAATCTGGAAATATTGCACAACTCAGTTTGCCCATGGTTAATTTTGTGTTCTGCACACAGAGAATAGCTTTCAAGCACACAAACACAATTCCTCAAAAAAATCTGCACTCATTCCCCTTCTGAATGAACAGGAAACAAAATATTCCCAAATTTGGAAATATTGCACAACTCAGTTTGCCCGTGGTTAATTTTGGTGTTCTGCACACAGAGGACACATTTTGAGCACACAAACCCAATTCCCCCAAAAAGAATCTGCACTTATTCCACTTCTGAATGAACAGGAAGCAAAATATTCCCAAATCTGGAAATATTGCACAACTCAGTTCGTCCGTGGTTAATTTTTGTGTTCAGCACACAGAGGACACATTTTGAGCACACAAATCCAATTCCCCCAAAAAATCTGCACTCATTCCATTTCCGAATGAACAGGAAGCAAAATATTCCCAAATCTGGAAATATTGCACAACTCAGTTCACCCATGGTTAATTTTTGTGTTCTGCACACAGAGGAGGACAGCACCCCCAGGTGCTGCCAGACACAGCATTGAGAGAGTATCTCATGAACATATCATGGTCTACGAATCTTGAACGAATCAAAGAATGCGCTCGGGGCACAAGAAAAACAACCTACTATACTGATTCACTCAGTAGTAGATGTAGTCCTTTATTTTAAGCATGAAAAATACGTGACACAGAGGGTCCGAAGTACTCTGAGGTACGTCCGTAAAGAAATGCTGGAATGAGATGCCCTGCTCAAGAGACTTTGGCGGGATCCAGAAACCAAAGTCCCCCCATCCGGGTCCGCAGCATCAAGAAACCCAACGCGATGGAGGCGTCTCGATTCCCATCCTGCAGCATGGTTGATATCACCTCCGAGCCAGCAAACCCAGAGAAACTCCATTCGTTCAGGCTGTCCCCCTATTTATTTATTTTTTGGAGCGAGGACCTACGTGTCGAATTTCGGTGTGGAAAATTGCAAGAATTCGACAATACCAGTATGGATTTGTATCTGAAGCATCTTCATCATCCTCGTGCGCGAGGACAATCAAGTCCGGGTGACTGTGGACGTTCAAAGTGTCCTGGTCCCGACGCGCATTATAGGTGGGACCCGCCAGAGGCGAAGTTATAAAACCTGAGGCTTTGTTGGGGTTGTAACCCACCCCTATGAAGAGTGTTTAGCCATATTAGCATTCGGTGCCGCCGAATGCGTTTAAAGACGATTAGAAGAGAAATACATGTAGAAGAGCAACACCTAAGATTTTGGCTATCCTTAGGGCGAGTCTAGTCCCGAAACTTGGTAGGTATACACTAGGGTATCATATAATGTCACCAGAGAAAGATTTACGCAAAACGACCCGGTATAACCAGAGAAATAGCAAGTGTTTGTGGCCGCAATCAACCGGCCTTGATGGCAGTCAGTACAGTCTCATTTTTCCACATCATGAGCCACCCAAAAATTGTGTGGTGTGGGTGCACTAGGGTTTTTTGGGTCCCTCATTTCGGCTATGAAGGTCCCAGCCCAAAATCCCTCATGCCAAGACTACAATCAATGGCCATCTAGTGTTGCTCTTCCACATTCATAGGCAAATTTGATGTCTCCCAAAATATTAGGCTCATTCTCGACAACAACATGGCCTAGCTCCTGAGAGTAAATTGTAGCATGGGGTATGTATCAAGGCGATCCACTTAGAAACTTGGACCGAGCAATTTGGGTTTGTTTTGGTTGAGATGTTCATTGATCAACTTGGGCCGTTGCGCTTCTGGGTCAGCAACTGTACTGTATTCTGCATTCACGCCAACAAGGTATGCATGCCTTCCACTCGTTTCTTGCATATCAATATTACTGATACAATTGACAAGTCCGAGGCCAGTTGTCTGCGCTGGCAGTGCTGCAAATCACCCAGACTTTCAAATCCAGCCGCCACCCTTAAACGAACTTCAACACTACACCATAAACAAACACTGTTTACACTGGTTCGCATGTCGTTGTATTCACAGGCCTGCTGATAGGTACTTATTCGTCAAGAGACTTATGCTGTATTTCCTCCCGTGGGTTAAATTTGCTAACAAAATCTTCTGTATCCTTCGATTCTGGTTCAAACAAAGATTTTTTATTGCTGTAGGGATCTAATTCAATGGACCTGTCTTGCCCACGGCGTGTAGTCGCGGCTCGTCCGACGCCGGCCTCAACTTTTCAGCCTTTTCTTTGTGAAATATGACAGCCTGCTGTCCCCAGTCCTCTTTGCAATCCCAAATTACCAATGCAAGGCACTATTTTTAATGCTCGACAAGTCAATGATGTCTCACTGATCCAGGATCACGGATCATTTCAAGACCGGTTACTCGGCTAACCGCATCCCGATTGAACCTTGAAATCTTGTCTTGGACGAAGTCCCAACTATCCGGACAAAATATAGACCAATTTGCGGTCGGTTGGACCGATCCGATCCACGCCTACGCCCGTAGTGAGGGGTAGTCCAAGGTAGTCCCAGGTACGACAATGTAGTCGCAATGCGCCTACGAGGCGTAGTCCCAGGTAGTCTGATGCCTATGACTACGCTCTGACTACGACCGTAGTAACACCTTTGACCAACGAGGGGCCTCAACGCAGTGCGTGCTCGTATCCGTTACGCAGCAGTTGAAGCACCGGCGCCTTACGCGGTCCGAGAACTTAGTTGCCGCCTCGTCCGTGTGCACCACCTTTTCAACTCTTCCTCCAATTCTGCTCCCCTTCGGGCCCTTCCGCGCCTTTTTTCTTTCCAAGAAAAAGAGGTCCTTCTGCTTCTTTGTCCTTGGTTGAAAGTGATATCCCGGGTACCTAAGTCGATGCTGCTCCACCTTCTTATTTTTTTGGCACGTTCCTTGTACTGGGCGCGTATTTCGCCCTTCCTTTCCCCCACAGGACAGAAATGTCCTCGGACTTTTCTGACTGGCTCTTGCCTACAAGTTCCTTCACCTTGTCAGAGCGGTACAATATCCAGGCATTTGGGGGCCGCGGAGAGCAAAAAAATTCAAAACTCTAAAAATCCCTCGCCTTTGCCGTCCACTCCGCCATGGCAACTTCCAAATCCTTCGCCTGAACCCCACGGTGAGAGCGATATTTCTTGACAGGGAATTCTGCAACTGGTCCTATGGCACTGAGCTGGTAAACACTGGCATACTGGTTGGCACGTCGAAAGAAGCGGCGGGTGGTCGGACCGTCACTGTCGCATGGGCATTGCTCCGAGACTCTAGGTCAGACGCAGACAAAAATCGCCAGGTTCTCGCCAACTTTGGGACCCCGAAATGGATCGGATAACCTGTTTTCGGCGCGAAACTTGTTAAAATCTTCCTTGTGTTGCTTTTCCTAGGGCAAATCAGCAAAATCAGGTGGCCAAGATTTTTCCCCCCAACTGAATATACGCTTTAATGATGGCCGGTATAAACAGCACCACTGTTCTTCCATTTTTATCTGCTGCAAATCTTTGATGCAGTCCAAAATAGTGTTAGCCTGCGTTAGCTCAAAATCATTTTTATTGCTGCCTTTTTTTTTCTTCCCTTGTCAAAGGCAGCAAAAGGCAGCCCTGCTTTTCTTTTATGTGCTGCACAAAAAAAAAAAAAAGTTAAGAAATGGCTGTGCGCGCAAAAATGTGGATTTTCGGGGTCGTGGGAGCCAGGAATTACCCTTTTTGGACGATGATGGATGCTATCCTTGCCAAGTGCGCCTCGGCATTGCCATCATGGCCTATCGCCAACAAATTGAGGTCAATTGCCGACGACACTGAAACTTCGACGTTTAGACCAGGCAGCCAAAGTGTGGAACTGGGCGCTGTAGCCGAGTCTGGCTGAACCAATCTTATCGTTGGAGACTAGAAGTACACATAATCTATGAACCCAAAAATATGCTTGAACACTTCCACGATATAGAGCAACGCTTTGAAAAGTTTTCGGGGTAGTAGGCGGTGGCAGAAGATTAGGAAAAATCTGTTTGATTCTTAATTGTCAAATGAGCCTCAAAGACCTTATACTCCCGGATTACTCCTTTGGAGGCTATAGCCCACATCCCAAAGAGTGCCCCAAAATATTTCGGAAAAACCCGCCGAGCCAGATAAGGCCTGATAAGGCCATAAGGCCGAGGCTTCCTTATCACACGAGACAATCTAATAAGGCCCGACTCTCCCGGTTGTGGCGAACAATTGCGGGCTAAGGAAGGCAGTAAACCAGCCATGGAAGGTCGAATGAGCAGAGGAAGGATGCGAGCCGGCCATGGAGGCGGTTGGCGCAAGAGTTGGCGGCAGGCACAGATTGTAGGCCCAAAATAATAAGGCCGAATAAGGCCGAATAAGGCCGCGCCGTGCTATGACGGCTATGTTGTCTATGTAGGGCTATGTGGGTCTATGTGGCAACTTTACGTTCTCCTGATGCTTGGCCGCAGCAGGGACGTATGGGCCTCGTTGTTTGAAGTATTTTTTTGGTTGCCCCGGGTCTTTCCTACGCTGTGTTTCGATGCGGTGGGAGACATCTGTCAAAATTAGCGCCAGGCAGTGTCTATCGAAGTTAGTTGGAAGTGGTGACGTGGTGCCGGAAATGCTGAACTACTGATTGCCTGTGGGCCAGCGCACTCTGGAACCGGAGGATCAAGGGCGGCTCGCGATAAGGGATAGGTTTTGCGGTGGGCCTCGCCATGCGGCTGAGGGGCAGAGATGGCGGAGTTTAAGTGGCTTCAGACGGACAGAGAAGAGTAATCTTGGTGATGGACAGTGGAGCGACGGGGAACAGTGTTGCAATATGGCAAGCGGCACAAAGTCCGACGCTGCCATATGGTGCTCGGAGGCACCCTCCGAGCTATATTTGATCGGAAGTCCATTTATAGTAAGTAGGTTTGTTCAGAGGCTCGGAGATATATATAGTACCCTCCGAGCATCCATTTAGAGGACCTCGGAGGTGCAGCCACCTTTCGGTTGTGCTCATATGACTACATACATGACTCTTATTCACTTGATTTGATTTGATTTGATTTGATTTCTGTGGTAGTCGTACCTGGCCCTACTACTAGTACTAGGCTATGCGACTGTACTCTACTTAGTAGAAGGGGGTATTTGTAGCTACGGGTATGGGTATAAATGCGAAACCTTTTATGGTAAACAAGAGAGATAAAGTAAAAGGAGAAACCGGTATGTGAAAGCTGGTGTATGGAGGGCGACAAGTTGGGAGATGAAGGTATTTGAGTGTATGGATGGAAAGAAGCCAATCTGTTACTTGTCCGGTGAGGGTAAGAGAGAGGGAGACAAAGACAGTATTACGAGAGGATACGGTAGTATAAGTAAAGGAGAGAGAGAGGGAAAGGAACTATATGAAACGACCTGTGGCAGTGATGAACACGATTAGGGCTTTGAGAAGTTTCGGGTGTGTGAGGAGTGATGGGAGATCCACTGCACCAAGCAGGTCGGCGTTGTAGGATGCGTGCTGTAGGGCAGGGCGGAGATGTTCCCATGCCGGGCAGTGAAGAAGGAAGTGCACACGCGTTTCCGGTGCCCCACAGGCATCGCAGGCCGGAGAATCTGTCTGGCGGAGCCGGTATCGCGTGGCATTGAGGGCGGAGAAGTCTGTGCGCAGGCGCGAGATCGTTGAGATCATAGCACGGGGAAAAGATGCTGTGTATGGGTTGCGTAGAATGAGCGATGGAGGGGTACGATCGATCAAGCGGAGAGCACGGCCAGTGATGCTGAGTTTCCATTGAGAGTCCCAGCGCGCGATAATGGCCTCGCGTATGCGTCGCCTGCATGTTGTGAGAGAGAGGGGGATGGTGGCGGGGGCTGGCAGGAGAGTGGCCGCTTTTGCTGCAGCATCAGCGAGCTCGTTACCATCTGTCCCGATGTGTGCCGGTGTCCATAGGTTGGTTATTTGGAGGTGGGGAGTATCGACAAGAGCCGTGCGAATAAGCCGATCGTAAGCTATGGCTCGAAATTGCCCAGAGCGCGGCGACGTAGAAAGCACTCCTCGAAGACCAGCCTGGGAATCTGATACGATCAGCACGCGGTGTTGGCGCATGTTAAGTGCATGTTCCGTCGCCCTCAGCAACCCTTCCACCTCACCCTCCGCGACTTGGCCATCACCCAGTGGTATCAGTATCCGCTCTTTCATAACCCCGTTCTCCACCCGGACAGCAGCCCCGCCTGCGCGACCCTCAAGAAGTGAACCATCAGTGTACCACGTCGAGCCAGTGAAACCAACGTCCACAAGAAGTGCCTGAAGAGCTGCGACAGCTTCATCCTTGGTCGGAATAATGGTGGTAACTGGCAAGGGGTCGGCCCATGGAGGTGCGTAAATAGGCTTGATTGGTTCCATGCCGAGAGTAAAGTCGACAAGCATTGGTGGCACGGCAGGTGTCTGGGAAGTGGGAGCAGCAAAGGTTACAGGAGGGACAGTAGCGGGTTGAACTTGCCTATCTCCGCGAGGCGGAGACAGACCACGAGAGCTCAGCTCGGTGACTGTCCCCCCTCGCTTTTTGCGGGCGCCGCTACCATTTTGGTCTGCGCGCGGGGCCGCCGTAACCTTTGGGGGTAGACTGGGGGGGTCCGAGGACACCGTCTGTCGTATCTTGCGTTCTCTCAGCCGTTGGCCACGCAGGGGTACATGGTTGGGCCACTTGACGCCGGGGAGACGTTCGACGAAATGCAGTGGTGAGGCAAGCTTTGGATTCCGCGGCGAGGATGAGATTGCATCTTTGATCAGCGGGATGAGTCCATGCGATCTGGGGAGCGTCAGGTAGCGGGCTAATCGGTTGAGCAGAGATAGTTCGAGTCTCAGACCCGCTGGTAGAATCGCTGCCTCCTTTTCCAGTGCAGCTAATGATGCCGTCCTGTACGCGCCAGTAATGCACCTTGCTGCTGATTTGTTAATGCGATCCAAGGGTTTCAACACTGCCGGCGGGAGTGGGAAGAACGAGGATACACCATAGTCTGCCCGAGGTAGAACTGTAGACAAGACAAGGTCACGAATCATCAGAGGCTTCATACCCCACATCGCGTGAGTCAGAGCATTCACGGTTCCGAGAGTTACAACTTTATATTTAAAGGATTCATACCGTACCAGAATATTCAGTTCGATTCCCCCCTTTCCAATCGTCCTCATCCAAGGAGCACCTGCTTCCTTCATTCTATGTGCCAACCCATATACCTCGCAACAGGTTATGGACCCCGACCCATACAACAACTCTCATTCAATGTCTACCTCCGGCAGTGCTTATAATTTTTACCAGGTTACAAAACTCCAGGATGACAGAAGTAACTGGTTGGCCTATAAGGGTCGCACTATACACGCTCTCAAAGCGCGGAACCTTTTCTGTTACCTAGGGGGAAAGGCTCGGAAGCCATACGAATTTTTGCCCAAAGATACGCCCGGTAGCCCACTTTTGTTGGAAGATAGATCCACGGAGGCTACAGCAAAACAAATCGAGGAGAACGAAGAGAAGTTGGACGCTTACGGTCAGAAGGAAGCGCAGGTCATTCAGCAGATCCTAAGCACAGTTAATGATCAGATACTGTTGCTTATCGAAGAGCTGGAAACGCCAACGGCTGCGCAAGTTTGGCGGCTTGTTTGTGGCGAATACGAGTCTAAAAGCGAACCGGCCATGTCCGACCGCCGTCGACGACTCCAAGGCATGCGCTGTGAAGAGGGCGGCGATGTAATCGCGCATCTTACGGCGATGCGTACCGCGCGAGAGGAATTAGCCTCGCTCGGAGCTAAAGCCGAGGACAGCGACTTTGTCGCAATTATTCAAGGCTCAATGCCGGAATCGTATCGATCGATTCTGTCCACCATTATCACCGCCCCCCGCATCGTCAAGGTTGAAATAACACCTGGGATGTTAATCGCCCACCTGACTGAGGAAGCGGAACACCGCAAGCTCGGGTCAAACAGCCAATCTCACCGAGAAGACAACTCCGCCTATTATTCGGGTTCCAGAGCCAGAGAGCCAGCGTCAAAGAAGACATGGGATAGACCCGGAGACCTGGGCGCCAGGTCTCATGGGGAAGGAGGGGAAGACAGGGTTGTACGTTGCTACAACTGTGGCCTTGAGGGGCACATGAATGAAATAGGATCAGATTGACTTAAGTTCCGGGCGAAAATACCGGCGGGCCTACTTAAGTGCCTTCCGCGCTGAACTTAAGTCCTGCACCACTTAAGTCCTGTTCAAACACCAAAAACATTTCCACCAAAGAGATTTGAACACAAGACCTTTGAACTTTTCACCATAAGAATATTTATGAAGGGGTTAACCACTACACCATGAAGGATATGTATCTTGAACACACAGATACGATGATATTAGCCTTGTATTGGCCTTAAACCTTCTCCACTTTCTTTATTTTGCCTCTTCAGGTCCTGTGGCCAAACCACTATCCATAGATGATTCAGAGATTGATCTGTTTTAAAAAATTAATATGTATATAAAACATGATGAAAGATGAACAAGTGAGTTAATGCATACACAGTACTTACTCACCATGGCAGACAGTGGAAGAATAATAGTCCAATGACAGTCTGATTGATACTTTGTATATGGTCATTGTGGTGTAGTGGTTAAATGCTCCTATCTTCCTCTGCCGAACAGCTGGGAAGGTCTTGTGTTCGAATCTTGTTTAGGGATTTGTTTTTGTTGCCATGACTTGAGGTCTCTATCACTTAAGTCCGACCTCTACACTACATTGGTACCACTTAAGTCCTATAACTTATAGTATAAGAACTTAAGATGTCCTGCCGGTAATTTCACCTCATAACTTAAGTTGAGCTAATAAAGTAGTTGCACATGAGATCGGAATGTTCAAAACACCACTGTATGAGGGTATGGGGATGGCAGCCCATTTTTTTCATTGCAGATAACTCAGGCTTAACACTTTAACATCATCTTTCAGAGTTGGGCCCATTATGCACAGAAGTGCACTGACTTGATCCAAGCGAAATAATAGTCAGTGCCCCGATAACATGCAGCTACGTGGTATTAAAACGAATTTTCCAGCCCCAGTTCTTTTAGAACAGCACATTACATCGAGCTCTTGTTGGAACAGCTGCTGTCAGATTGATATCAATAAGGCTGTGTTATTTTGGGGTCTTCTATCGGTTGCATGGCCTAATGATTATGTCTCATTCTCCTATCATTACTGTCATTTGAGGAGAAACCAGGAGGTCTCAAGTTCAACTCCCCTTGGTCACTCCAATCTTTTAGATCTGTGCCATTCAACAGTGTTTCAACGTTGTTCAATTCCTGTTTGATCACATGTTAAACCAAACTGTTTTTTAACCAAGGTTCAAGCCCCTCACTCCCACAGTTCCCAGGCAGGGCCGCTGTGAGCAACGCAGTTAAGTAAATCAGTGCTTGAACAGTGTTTAACGTTGAGATGCAGATTGTTTAAACAAACTTTGTATAGATTTATATCAATATTGAGAGCGCAAAATATTACCCAGCCTACTGACCTAGGCTCAGCCAATGGTTACCAGTAATATTATTGTGCAGCAAGGGCCAAGCTTCGGCTGATGGGGAGAGTAATATTATTTTCCCAGTGCAGTTGGATTCAGCTGACCGATATTTTGAAACACTCAAAATATTACAGCCGGTTTCAAAAGTTTGTACGGGTTTTACGAAACGGTGGTACTCGATTTATGCTTACCACTGTTTGTCGCTGTGGAGCTTGGCTACACCACTCCACATCTCGGCGCAACTTCGTCGGAATTGCGTTCGTGTTTCTTCAACCACCTATGGGTATTAAAGAGCGTATTTCTGACGTGACGGAATGTATATATTCAAGACAAATTCTTTGGAAGTAGTACGAAAGACATTTCAAGGGAAACCTGTTGAATGACGTCGTCGAGCGGAGCCAAGTGGAGGCAAATCAGTAAACAGCGGTAAGCACAAATCGAGCACCACCATTTCCTAAAACCCGTACAAACTTTTGAAACTGGCTGTATTCTGCCTGCTGTTCCAGGGTTGGCCGATGGGTGGCAGTGATATTATAAAGCAGGTAGGGCCGACGAGCGGCAAGGCCCGCTACCAGGATTGATAGTTCTCCAGCGGGAAAACCTCGGGATCAGTTCAACTGAGCTCGCTTTTGACCACCACATCAGAAACATATTATTCAGACCATATCAGTGCTTCCATAGAAATTCCAAGTGAATGAAAGCATTATGTGATGTTGGGCTACGAAATGTGGCACATTGGTGATCAATTTATTTTCTGCAAAAGAATAAACGAATACAAGGGACTTTCTCGAAACTTCAACGACAACAATTCTAGAAAGCTAGCGGTGGAGCCTCAAAGCTTGGGATATGAGGTAGGATTGAAAAATCATGAAGGAGAGCTGGGGAAATCACAAGTGCAGAACGATGAGCACCCGAATTTTCCTAGACCACAGAGCTCTCTTCCGCTGTACCGTAGCCAAGAGCTTGTATTTGAGGTTAACCGTGAATGCTGAACACATCACTGAACATCCACAGCCAAAGGCAGGCTGGGGAGAGACAAGTCCTCATGGTCTAATGGCGGCCCTCATTCTCACGGTGGTATGTGTTTTTCCCGACCTCTTTTTCCTTGGCCTGACGGGACGGGACTTTGGTAGATCCAGTGCTGCATTGATGAATGGGTTACAGGCGTCCGTATTCAGATCGAATTCACCGAGGCAGAATATCGATCCATGTACGATAATCATCTTCGGGATCTAATTGCGTTCGGGGAGGCGACGAAGAAATATGATCTTCTCGAGAAGATCCAGATCAAGATCCACAATCGTGGCCGGTATGTTTCTTTCGTAGTCTTGTTATCTTTCTAATACCTCGGCAAGATTCCATGCCGGTGTTCAGCCGATCTCCCAGACGGCCCAGGTTCCCGCAATTGGTCCTGCTGCATTCGCCGCAGCTCTCAAGGAGTACGAGGAGGGTGAGGAGACAGACACTGATGGTGAGGACGGCTACATCTCTCCTGGTGACGAGGTCCCCCCCAAGGTCACTTAAGTACTTTACTGATACCATTGTCCTTGTGACGATATTTACAATATTTTACAATCCTTACGACTCGCAATAATGATTTGTTTTCTTTTATGTCCTCTTTTGGTGCTGCAATAGCAACCAAACTGAAATGTATATCCTCATGTACATGGAAGGTATTGAGGACTACAATGTGATATGGAGGTCTGATAGCACTACGGAGCTATGCGACTACAAGAGCTGTAGGATCAGTCGCTTACGGCTACAAGATCAAATTTTTGTAATACAAAGCCGGCGGGCCAAGCTATATGGTGCTATAAACAAGGGGGGAGTCTACAGTGCTACAAAGTCTACTACGACTACATATGGGTATGTTCCCAGAATTTTTTTCCCTGATGTATGTGTTCAAAACCCTTCATCTCAGTCATTTCAACTCCGATTACCATGATTTCAGTTGATAATATGTTCATTAGATGCTTCTCCTAATATCTATTTACTCTGTCTTGAAAGATATACCGGTGTTCTTGCGCAACACTCGATCTTTCAACGACATGATGCATTTCCAAATTTATACCCGACCACTCATTATTTGAGAATTATGCTAGTTTTATGGGCTCGATAGATCTGAAACACAATTTACAGTGTGCCTTCCAGCAATTTACATGCGCAGAACTGCTTTGCTCATGTAGGAAAATTAATTTTGTTCTTTTAGGACGGGGTGTCACGCTGAGTGACAATTGTGATGCGAACTTCAGCAGAGGCTAACCTCATATGGGGGGAAATTAAAGCATCCAGTCGAGGGAAGGACATGTTTGGGATGGTATTCGGTCATAGTGAATGCTCAAAGTTTCGAAAGGTAGAAAACTTCTAAAATAATCTCAGTTTTTGCTGACTAAGCACAACATCAGATTCTACCTTTTGACATACAGGCCGTGTTGTAACACCGATGCCTATACAACAAAGTGGTTCCAGCATCTAACATGAAAATAAAATTTAACTGCCTACTCGGATTTTCCATTTACAGCCAGAATATGGTTAGACAGAGGAAATTTCACTTCATCATAATCGTGAAGAAGGCCATGTTTCGGTCGGTGTCCTGGGTCAATATGGGATACTTTCCATACTCTGAGTAGGCCAAATCATTTTCGTACTTCATATCTACGGATTATGAACTGAGACCTGAAGAATCGGGGCACTCGCTGAAGCGGGAGAGCGTTCAGAACAAATTGCCCTTTTTTTACATCTTGAAGCAAGCCCCTTGTCAGAATTCCCTGCGAAGCACGTGAATGTCACGTGTGCCAAGAAGGCGGCTTGATCCGAACCTACTGAGCACTGCACTCCACAAGATTAAAGCGCAGAAAGCAACTACAGTTGCGGATGTATTGTTGGGGCTAGACCGTTTCGTTGATAAATTGCCTGCCTGGGAGGCGAGAACTCTATACATGGCAGAGTCGATCCATACCTCACCGCGGGCTGCGATGTATGCCTGGATATGGATGCGAAGAGCCTGGCTTCATTGGAACGTGTTCAAGTTAGATTCCTACGGCGCATGCTTGGGGTGGGCCGCCGCATCCTCAAAGTTGTCCTTTTCTCGGAAGCGGGTATCTGGCCCATCCGCTATCGCAGAGTCTACCTGGCACTGAAGTATTTGTGCTATCTACTCACGCTTGACAACGAAAGGCCAGCTTCAAATGCGCTTCAGGAAACACTTCTGCTTGCTCGTGATCAAAAACTGTGCTGGATGAACGATCTGAGAATCCTTCTCTCGCGGCTCTATATTCCCGTCAACTTGGATATTTCGGGGGAGATCAATGTCCAAACGGTCGAAACAGCAATGAAATTTGTTGTAAAATCCATGGAGGCCTGGATTGACTATGAAATCAATTCATACTCCAGAGTGAGAGACATCCTCGGAGACAGACTCGAAAAAGACTCTGAAACGGGGAAGTTGGTTAAAAAATCGTTTGCCTTCCGCCACTACCTTCGGATTGCCTCCCCAGAACATCGCCGGGATCTGACAAAGATGGTGCTCTCTGGTCATAGTCTTGCAATCGAAAGACAACGCTGGACGGAGCGAGGAAAGCAAGTTGTGCCTCAGCAGCGGAGGTTGTGCAGGTTTTGTTACCGATATATTGAAGACCCGGCACACGCTATGTTTGTCTGTGACAATCCAGAACTAGTGCCTATCCGAACGGCGTTTCGGAGAACGTCGATAAACTAATTCCCGGCATGATGAGCCGCTTCACGGATGCTCTACAAATGTTCAAAGGGTGCCTTTCCCAGAGGGAAATTACGCCACTCCTAGGAAAACTCGCCATTGATGTTCTCAGAATTTTCGAGGCGAGTCCGATGCTTCTTGTGACCGAGCCGACACTCGGTTCCTAAAATAGACCTCGCTTAGCGTTACGTTGGGTATTGTTGGCCAACACCATGATCGTCGCCATCCGCTGATCGCAAAAAAAGTGGAAAACTTTAGGCTCGTCCCCATCCGGTATTCAGCACAACAGATGCAAACCCATCACTCGCCAAGGCTCGCAACGCTGAATACCGGCTGGGCCCTCTCAGCACACTTTTGGCTGATGGAAATCTCCCCGCCATTTGAAGGGCTCGGACTTAGAAAATTTTGACCTCCCAGAACCCCTCCAATTATTGTTCCCAACCGTGGAGCCTGTTCCATGAACTTGAAGCCCACCAATCGACGCCCCATGTTTTGTTGATACATACTACGCATTCATTTTGCTCAAAACATGCATTTGTCGTCGTCACCGTCGTCGACGACGATGACCACCCCATATTTCACCCGAAAAACAAGTTGGGCTCATTCGATAGAGAATTGAAAACTATTCATATCTAACATACTTTGTTGGGGGTCGATATTTTGAGATTATACGACGAAGTCCGAGCCCTTCAAATGGCGGGGGATTTTCCATCAGCCAAAACAGCGCCGAGAGGGCCCAGTCCGCTATGGTTCTCTTTGTCTGATTGTTGGCTTTGTTTGCTGATCTTCCCGATTCAGTTTTATGTCCGGCAGTCTCTGTCTGATCAATCCGCTAGCGTCGACTGGTTCACGAGTCTAGGAAAACTTCTTCTCTTCTCCCGACACTCTCCCCAGACTCGGACACACTTATGTCCTCCTATATTCCCTCTGATTCAACTTCTGCGACTCCGGGACTGTCAGCTGCAGCCCCCTTTGCCGATGTACTGCGTACTCGGTCTGAGGATGCGCCGTTGCCGCATTCCACAAAAGCGCTAGAGGCGGCTGGACCGTCTGTGGCCCCACCTGCCTATACCCAAAAAGGCTTGGGCAAGACCCATGCCGCTGGCCTTCGAAATGCGCAGGATTCGCTCGCGGCCAATAGCGGGAGTATTCCTTCGAGCTCCCGTCTCCTTCCTTTGCCCCCATCTCGTCCGGGCGTCGACGATGGGGAACCTCTGAATGGCCCTCCCCTGGGCCCTCCGTCTACGAAACGCGGTGTGACGCGATCTGCGACTCTTCCCGAAGGGGCGCTCGGAGCTACAGCTCCAGCCGCTGGTGCTCCCGTGATCGCGTCTCATAGTCCTGCCACCGACTCACTCGCCCTTGATCGCTCTCCCACGCCCCCAGTCTCAGCACCTTGCATCTCCACAGTCGCGCATTTTGGCATGACTGAGTACACTGATCCAAAGGCGGAGACTGCTCTGCATATGGCGAAGCGTACCAACAAAGATCTCCACGTTCTCGCGGACGCTTTGCACGTAAACGAGACTCGCGTACAGCGCCTCGAAGTTGATGTCAACAAGGTCATCATCGAGCACCGCTTATCCAATCTCTTTCCTTCCGACGACCTGCGCTTCACTCGTCCTCGTTCTCCGAGCGTAACCCAGAACCGCTCCCGCAGTCCTACGAGGGGCCGTTCTCGTAGCACCACCCCCAGATGTTCCCACAGTCCTCAGCCGGACAACCAGTCCCGCAGTCCTGCTCATTCTTTCCACGACCCCATAGACGAGTTGTATGGCCGTGTAGAGGAACTCGAGGACGTGGGAAGGGCTTCGCGCGAAGATCTGACGGCCAGAATTGCTGCGCTTGAGGAGGATAATTCAGAGGGTTCGAGCGCGATCTCTGTGAAGGAACTCAGCGTCGCTGCTGCTCGTCGCTTCACTGAGATCACCAGTGATCGCAATATTCTGGACTCCGCAATCAAGCTCCAGGCGGGCAGGGGGCAGACAATCAACAGGGAGCTTCGCAGTGAGAACAAGGCGCTTCGATTCAAAAAGATTTCACTGCTCTCCAGGCTCAGCTCACTCGTCTCGAGATCAACACCCCGGCGCCCCTCCGCAGCTCCTCGCATTCCTCCCATTCTAAAGCCCCGGACCTGCCCTCTGTACACACGCGTCATTCCTTGCCTGTTCTTCGGTCTCGTTCTCCGACGCTCGATCCTCCCTCAAAACGGCGTAAATTCCACGAAGGTGGCGGGTTTCTGACCGTGGGGCCTTTCCCCGCGTCGCAGCTGTCTCCGACCGATCTTTTTGTTTCTCTCGTTGACGGGGCACTCCCCACCTTCCGTTTCACGGACTTGTACTCAGTTACTCTCGACCCCGTCTTTCCCTATCACCTCCGCGTGACTCTGAAGTCAGCGGTCGATGTCCAATCCTTACTGAAGGCATGGGGCACGGGTGCACGCACAGTGGGAATGGAGGAGATGAATTCAAATGGCTCTAATGAGCCCAAACCCCTCACTAAACGGGACTCCCAACCGTCAGCCTCTTATCGTGGGAGTAAAAGCCATCGCGGTCACAACTCTGTGCATGGTCGCAGTTAGTTAATTAATGTTACGCAGTTCCGGTTGTGAATTAATATGTGTATCTCAATGTGATATCACTGAACACTCGACCGCTGTCACCGTCGGATCGTTCGGGATGCTTGCCGTCGTTTTACTCCTCTCGGTGTTCGGGTCGCCTGCGATGTTTGCGCTCCATTGCGTCATGTTTTGCGCTTCATCGACGCCTCATCTAACTGCCCTTGCTTCTGTACTGTATAACCCTTCCGGCCTGCCGTGCACTGTGTTTCACTGGGATTTTTATCATGGTTCTTGATCGAGGATACTGTCGCGCTGTGCTGCTGTTTCGGAATCAGTTCTTGCTCTGGGAGGAAGAGATCATCTGTTAGCTGTGGACCTTCTTCGGAAGTTGAACACGCTGATGGTGATTGTCTTGCTCTTGGACTCAATATTTGCCAGCTGTGGACCTTCCTCGGAAGTTGAACACATTGACTTGTGGTTGTGTCGTGCATGCATTCTGCAAAGGGACAGCCATGCGACAGCTTTCTGTGGGCTGGTGGGCACTGGGGATTTTTACCTGGGAGGAGGGAACTCCTCCCATACACTTGCGCATACCGCTTGTGGTCAGGTCCCACAGGGTTCTATCCAGATGTCCTGCCATTCAAATGGCCGGCCAGTCTATGGTTTGCCAGCGTCTTGTATGTACGACCCCCTGGAATGGTGTGTGCTCCATTGGCATCCTGTAGCTACATGTAAGGATAACCACCCATACATTACTACTTCTTTGTCTTTGGTAAACTCGTTCGTTGTTCAGACATTTGGACCATGCGAGTATAATAAATCCCCCCCCCCCCCCCCCCCCATTATTTATTTATATCTGCATTTTTCTTTTGCTCCCCGCAATAAGTGCCACGCAGCGGCCTAGCGAGGGACAAAGAGGGGTCCACCATCCATGGGTCTTCCCCGCGTTAGACAACATTAAATCACTGGAATAAGCTTCAAGAAATAAATAGGTCCAAAGAAAAAATGATTTACAGCCCCACGCAGTGGGCCCCCGTGGTGAGTGGAGGCTCCACGCAGTGGACCCAGCGACAAGCATCTGGGGGGGTCTCCCCCGCGCTAAATTCAATAATTGATTACACAGCGATAAAGCTGAAAAAGCGATGAAAACCCTTAGTAACATTACTTTCTGGCCGTCATGCAAAAGGAGGGGGGTCTGGGGGGAACCACGTTTCACCCAGTAAACTAGTGTCCAAATCTACGGAAGAACACATATCGAAGTAAACGACGGCCCAAAAGAAATATGTCACGTGACTGTGAAAATGTGCTTGCTCAATTGCGGCTTGTTCTTTGGCCGCCAACGCACCAACTCTTGGACTCCAAAAAAATATGGGTGGCCGCAAAAAGTGTAAGGAGCAATTTTTACCAATGTTAGCTCGAATCGAGTTGTCCAGAGGGTCACGGCACGTATAATCGCGCGTACCATTGTCTGAAAATATTTATCGAGAACACTTTTCAACACATTGAACCCATATCAGCTCATTACAGACCCCTAGAGATGCTAAAATCAAATGCAGCCTCCGGCACGTGCACGACGTGTTGGAGGTAAATTTCAAAGCACTTTTTGGCGACCGACAACAAATAGATAATTTATGCCACACGTGACTGTGGTAAATTACATTGCAATTTACATCCCGATTTATTCCCCAACCCTACCCCAGATTCTGGATTCAGAGAAGACGAAGGAAGGGCAGAGAACAATTTCATAAGCAGAATTATGAATCTGCGGACGGCAATCATCGGCACAAGCCGCGGCCGAAGAAAGCCGAAGCATTTTGGCGGGAGAGAAAGGTGATTACGCGAAATCTGCTGACGAAAATGTGATTTACTGCAAAAACGAAAATTGGGGCTCACATAAGACCCGTATAAAGAAGGTACGGCCGACAAGCGGCACAGCCCGTGACCATCTCGCGGAAAATTCCTGAAGAAATGTCTCTGCATAACTGTTTTGTGTTTTGTGTCCCGGGCCAAACCGTCTCGCGGCCTAGTGGTGCCAGACTTGCTGTGAAGGTACCTTGCGGACACAAGGTTTTCCGGTCTTCTGTGTGTCAGGTGTGTCACCTTGGCTTCACCAAGAAAGTAGCGGCCATTGCAGACTGAACATTTTTTGTGTCTGGTTTGATGCATTATAATTTTCCGTTGTTGTTATGCTATCCGTGAACACAGACTTCTCCGTTGAATCAAGATTGAAAGAAGAGCCCATTAGCTTGGGAGAGGTGACTTCGGTGCCGTCTCAAGTCTGCCACAAGTTAAAGAGAAAATCTGTTGAACAACTCTTTTTGCCATCTATACTTGGAGGAAATCTGGAGAAAAGAATGAGCGAGTGCAGAGTGTGATAGAGCCCATGAAATCTCCTGAAGACGAGGCAGCTTGGACGGGTTTCTCCAGGAAATATCCAGATGGGGGACAGCCTGAGAATCGTGCAACAACATTCGAGATTTATACTCGCTGACAAAAAAAGTAATTGCGCGTGGTGGTTCTTGGTATCCTGGGTGCCGAATCACTCCAAACAACTTGTGGACTGAAAATACCAGTGAATAGAAGATATTTGGGTAAGTGTAGAAAATTCTAAAAATAGAAATTCTGGGGGTATAGCATGTTTTTGCTCAGAATCTGAAACGGGCTTTTTTTGGAGCCAGTGTGAGTAAAATTTGGTTGCACAGTCTGAAAGTACTCGTCAAGTAGTGCAGAATACCACTTTGAATCATATTAATACCTATTGATTTGAGCTCACAATCGCTCTTAGAAGATGGCCAAAATACGCAATTTTGAGCAAAAACGGCAAAAATGGCACTTTTCTGAGGGCGATTGTGAGCTCAAATCATTAGGTATTAATATGATTCAGAGTGGTATTCGGCACTACTTGACGAGTACCTTCAGACTGTGCAACCAAATTTTACCTACGCCCTCTCTATAAAAAGCCGGTTTCAAAATCTGAGGAAAAACGTGCCGTATCTCCAGAATTTCTATTTTTAGAATTTTCTGAACATAGCCAAATATCTTCTATTCACTCATATTTTCAGTCCATAAGTTGTTTGAAGTGATTCGGTACCCAGGATACCGAGAACCACCACGCGCAATTACTTTTTTCGTTAGCGAGTAGATGACGGTCGCCGGTACTCAGACAGAAGCACTGTTGAAGGTGGAGAGCAAGGAAAGGACAAACATAAGCGGGATTATGAGGCTGGTCCCGGCCATCAGCCAAGCCGAAGCATTTTGGCGTGGAGGAAAAGGCAATGACGCGAAAAACGCTGACGAAAATGTGATCGTCTGTGAGTCCTGAAAATCAGGCGCTATAAGACCCGGACCTAAAGGTCACGGGAACCTTACGGTAGCGGGAATTTTGCGAGGAGCACTAGGGTTCGGCCAATGGGCAGAATAATATTTCGAGCCCAGCATGGTTGGATGCAGCTGATCGATAGGCAAATATTTCTAACCATTCTATTAGACAGCATTTGTCTGTCCCATCCTTGATAAAAATGTTTTTTCTCGCACCTCAAATCACCCGCACCTTGCCTGCGATCGCCTTCCTAACAGCACCACAGCCACTGATAGGATCAAATATCTTCACCTCCTTGTTCCAAAAACGGCAATTTTCAGTATCATTGCCTCCCTTGAGCGCATTTCAGCTCGCAACAGTCTCAATCAGTTTAGGGATTCTTCCTTACATGTTGCCAAATGATTCTAGTCAGTAAGCACCTCTAGCTACTGTGTGTTGACTCTCATGTGCGTCCAAATAAGAAAAGCCATCTTCATCGGATTCTTGATTGCCCGTAATTGCCATGCCGCAGATGACGGGTTTTGAGATCATCTATATCCACTGTATTTGAATACAGAGTAATCTGCCCCATCAGATTAAATTTGACACAGGATTTGGTGAACTCTAGTATTTGGGGAACTCCGAATTTGAAGCCGTAGCCACAGTTTGCGATAATGGCTCTTTGGTTTTTTGTTAGAGGTATACCGACTATGAGTACCTCTCCTAACAGAACTTGCAAAGTGTTCCATGGACATGAGGATAATGAGAACCAGTACTCCAGCAAATAACTAGATTTATCCATGTTCTAGCACCCATTATGACCTCAGATTTTCGGTTCATGTGCACAATTCCTTGTAAGATGTGCTATCCCAGTGCACTGCAACCACAAATTGACGTATGTGTCATGTATCACTAGTTTCAAGTAGATATTATGTGGGGATTGCTATGTTTGATATAGAATTTGGTGCAGGAATTGAATCAAATGGCTTTCTGGCAATTCAGTGGTTGATCCTAACAAAATTTGCACTCAGACAGATACGGCAGGCAAATTGAAGACCATTCAAAGTGGCCGGATCTTCCTGGGCTGGACTTCCGTGAAAGACTTAAAACAGTTCACCAAGCATGCCTGCATGCAATCTAACAGCCCATTTATTTTTTTGAAGATACGTATAAACTACCCTGATCCTTCCAAATGAAATTCCGAGACACAACCTCAAACCCACGGTGAAATTGCGAATTTTGCAGCAAAAGAAGGAGGTTGCCAGCAAGTTGGCCATTCAACATTGAATTGGGAGATGTGTGTAGTCAAAGGAGCCATTCTAATGCATTTGTTGGGTCACAGGGAAGTATAAAAAGACTTTACACAAAGATTTGGAAGGATTCATGAATGAACACTGTGCAGAGGTCTGATGCTATCTAGGAAAACTTTGCCAATTGTCGAAATTGAGCTGAACAACAATGTCTCCCAGATTTAGATGCATTTGTTATATGTTATACCAGATTTTTTGAGCATATAAGAAATGCAAAGCATAGAGGTCTCCTAGTGTAGTGGACTTGCTGATCCCAAAATGAATATAATTAATGATTTTCCACAGTGGCCTCAAAGTGCACAAACGGTATGGAACATATGCTATGCTATGGCATATGCATGACAATGCATATGGGATGGATAGAAGCAAACTCGTTCCTTTAAGAAATCCTCCAGAACTTTCAGGATGTATTTGCCGCCATTGTCGGTCCGTAAATCGCCAGTTTCACACCAAACCGAGTCTCCACCGCCACCAGCCATAATTTAAAGATGGTGAATACCTCACTTTTGCGCCGCAGATAGAAAGCCCATTTGTAGCGCCCATATTCGTCGGTGAGGGCAAAGACGTAGCTAGGGCCACCCTTCGACCGAACGGGAGCAGGACCCCACAGATCAGAATGAACGCGACCGAGCAGTAGGCATCTTGGAAAGGGGGAAAAGATGCTCGATGGAGCTTTCCGGGCATGCAAGCTTCGCATACGGGAGGTTCCGCGTTAAGATCTGCTGTGGAAATCCGAATACCGTCCCGCAAATTTCCACGAACGAGAGCACGAATGGCCGGATAATCAAGATGGCCAAGACGATAATGAAGGAGCTCGAGCGGGGGTAGATGGGAGGTAACGGTGGAAAATGATGATTCCGATCGTGGAAGAGTGTCGAGGTGATGGAGGCGATCTCCACGTTTCGTGCCAGTAAATGCGTTGGAAATTATGTTCCGAAGAAGTGCGCCCAGGTTATCTTTGTGGAAAACAACGCATCGGCCATGTCCAAATAAGGTGTACTCAATGCTTGCTCTCGCGATACTGAGATCAGTACATTGAGCCCTTAGAAATGAACGGACGGGAAAAATCGTTGCCACGGAGACCGTAACCGTATATATGAAACGACACATGCCCACATTGAAGTACTGGATATCCAAAATTTACGCTTAGCCCTGACCCTCGCGTCGCGATGTTCGATGCTGGTGCGTAATTCATTGTAAATGATGAGAACAATGTCAACTAATCACCCCCCGGGAATCAGCACAAATCAAAATTTTGAATCGTTATCGTGAAAAAATCGCTTCACCTGGTATTCTAACCTTGAGAATTGAGAATCACCACTACAACTGCGCAATGTAAGAATAACATCGCCGGTTGACGAAGGTTTACGTTTTGCAGCTGCCACGAGATCTTCAGTCATCCGTACATCCTCAACTGTGGTCACTCCTTTTGCGCGCTGTGTATTTTGCACCACATGTTCTCCAACCTAAATTCAGGCTCTGGTCGCTGGCACGAGCTTCCGGGTCAGTTCATACTTGGAGTAATATCAGAGTTTTCACTGACAAGGAGAAAAGCATGCCCGTTGTGTAGAGCACCGATTTTCTTCTCGTGTCCGCAAGGCCAATTTTTCTTACTCACACAGAATCGTGTGGTAGCCAGCGCATGTGTCGAGATTGTTGAAATTTTGAGATCAGAAAGCAAAAAAATCGCACCGGAGGACCCCCGGTGGAGCGCAGCATACAGAGCCGCAAAAAGCTGTGACGAGTGGGCCGAAAAACAAGTGTAATTTTTTTCAACGCCATTGAGAGCGCCGCTCATCAACGTTGCAGGGAGGGAAAACGTGAGATGCATAACCTTCGAACTATTTGGAAGAATGGGCTGGGCGCAAACGATTGCCTCATGATGAAGCATAGGCTAGGCTCACTCTTCAACTTACATACAGTTGCTGAGCGGATTTAAGCTTTTCCCATCAACAGACCTTATGAGACGCCACAGGCGTACCATCCACCATCACCTGTGATAATTTAAACTATCAGTTACCCGTGCATCGCTGCGGTGGGATCAGTGAAATTTGAGAATTGAAGTGATTCAAAGAACTTGAATTGTGTGCATGATAAGTTGATAACAGTTGGTTCTTGGTTGGTTCCGGTCATGCGATGGAAAGTGTCGAATTTGTCTAATGGTGAAAGTCGCCGCTCGTCGTGAACCATCGGTTGAGGACAGGACATTGAAGCAGAAGATACTGTATAATTTCATTCAATTCGACAGGGGGTGTGACGCGTGACATTTTGAACCAATTCGTCACCTCGTCAGCCCCGGAAATGAGCGTGACAAGGACCAAAAATTTGTCGGAGCCTCAAATCATTTCCAGATGATACTGGTACTTCATATCTTGGTTCTGACTATTTTCCCACTTGTTTGGGCGTCTGCACTCCATAAAAGCGCATCTGCATACTTCTGCATGCTTTGCGCCTTGATTTTGCTTGATGTGGTCAAAATTTGGCTGGAAAATTGTCTTCCGCAACGAAAATGTGATGAAAATGGGTTTTACAACTAATTTTGGGGCTTCTGGACGTACGGGATTACTTTTAGGAATCTTGGAGCCATTTTCTGGGGCAACCGTGACAAAAAACATAATCGTCAACTGCCTTGGTGACATGTGACAACGACCAAAGCCCTGTGACGCGTGACTGACGAATTGAACGTAAAGATACAGTATTGTCTGTGAATGGGACCAAATCCGGGTGCTGGTGTGTAGCTGGTGGGCTAAAATCTCAGAATATATTAGCGAATCAGAGCAAAATCTCGGCTATTTGTGCTCTAAGGGTCCCTGGGGCAGGTTCTTAAGCCTTAATTGCCAACACTGACAAGCTGGGAATTATATGGCCAGAACGGCGATACAGTATCTTCGCATTCACATGCGGTCTGAGCAGTGATGACAGGTTTCTCCAGACGCTCAGCCCAGAGAACACGAATGAGGCTGTTCTATGCCTTGCCCTTACATCCCTTTTGACCTTTCGGCGATCACTGCTGTTGTGCCTTTCTTTCAGCGAGGACCAGATAGAGCTGGTGCGAATCCAGAATTGTCTGTCCTTGTAATGACGTGATTGGCCCGCCGACTTCAGGTCATCCTTGAGTTCGTTTGACTCGTTTTTGAAACCAATCGGGGAATGGCACTCGTGCCTCAGATCCGGGAGCATTTTTATTGGGATCTGTGTCAGGTTCCTCACCGATTCCGCCGCTCAAAAAAATTAAGTCAAGTCATTTTCATTTTCTACATCGATAATAAAGCCCAGAGGAGATGTCAGAAGGAAGTGGGGGAGCAGCGGCATCGGAGGCCGCATTCGGCTGTACACGCGCTCGGTCAATGACCCCGCGACCGCGAGATGTGCTCGAAGCTGTGGCGACAGGGACTTCTGCTCTCGCAGATGGTGAAGTGCGCGCGGTTCGCGCGGAGGGTGCGGTCTGCGCGTCGATGTCGTGTCACGCAGAGGGTGCGGTCTGTGCATCGACGTCGCGTCGCGCAGTCCCGGGGTAGAAATGGTGGGCCGTATCAGCGGGCGCAACCTGGGTTATCATCAATACACTTGAGTCTCGGCGGAAAATGAGCAGGCACTGTATTTGCGAACGGCTCTACCAGCTCATTTCGATGCTCTCCATTGCGCACTGATTGAGTGAGATTCTCGGTCGCAGGTGGCGGTTAAGACACAGGGAGGGGAGTGGAAGGATGGATTTGAGCACCCCCAGAAGCCACGGCGTGTACTGGTTGCGTGGAAGATTCGTCCTTTGGCTTGTTTTTGGAGCCTTTTGGCAGTCCGCGCCCACGTTTTGGTGGTGGCTCCGGTTAGTGATGTTCGGGGCCCGGCTTCAAGCCCTAGGCAGACCAGGCCAGGCCCTGCTAATCCCAAGTCAGGCTGGGCCCACCGCAAGGCTTGAGCGGGCTCAGGGCTCGGGCCTGGGAAGTCTCAGGCCCAGGGCTTGGGCTTGGAGCCTGGCTGTATGAAAAGTTAATTTTTGCGCGCAAAAGTAAACCATGACACTCCAGGTAGGTGTTTGACTTACTCTAGATGTTTTAGAGGACATTTTCCAGCTTCTGGAGCGTTCAGTTATCAAGTTTAGACCGGCCAAAATAGAATTTCTGGTTCTATTGGTTAGACAGTATCAAATAAATCGATCCATTGAATGGAATTGACTCACATATCATCCGAACGACTGTTGCTACCACCAGGGTGTTAAATACTCGCCCTCTGCCTCAGGCCCGACCAAGCTCCGGGCCTAGGGCTTCAAGCCCTGGTCGCGGGCTTGGGCTTGGGCTTCAGAAATCTCAAGCCCAAGCCCGCGCATGCCGGGCCCAAGCAGCGGCTTCCAGGCCAGGCCGGGCCCTGAACATTACTAGCTCCGGTGCGGATCCAGAAGCTTCAGAGACGCCAAATGAGGCTGGGGGGATGTAGGAAACAAACTTGAGTTGAGTCGGCACTATTAGACTCGTAACCAGTCTGCCTGCTACAGCAATACTTAGTGCCAGCACTATGCCGTAGGCAGACTGGTACAACTCGGGAGGCTCAAAAGGGCTGAGCGCGGAGTTTGAAATTTTCCATTTCCATTGTTCTGGCCTCGAATTCGATTATTTCTTTTCAGTTCAAAGGAGGGGTCGGGATTTAAGGCTCATAGCTACACTTCTGTCTTTTCAGATTTTATATTTTACCCCCAGAGAGTCTGTGCGCGAGAGCCAGTTTTAATCGAGAAACTTACTTTCGGACCGACGTCACCGGGAACGACGTCATCTGTCGTCATCGGTGCCACCCAAGAATTTCAAACTCCGGGCTCAGCCCTTTGGCGTGTCCCGAGTTGTACCAGTCTGCCTACGGCATAGTGCTTGCACTAAAGAATTGCCGTGGCAGACTGGTAACGAGTCTACGGCACCATAATCTTCAGCAGGTAGGGAGCGAGAATGACGGACGAGCCTCGTAAAACGATGCCCAGTCAGCGAGTACTAGTGTGCTCAGGCACAGCTTCGATCAAAACCGACCTGCATTTGGCAATATTCTTAGCTAATATCGATACGGCAGTATCTACCCACAGCATCAGTAACTACAACCGCAACCACCACCACCCCGGTTTTGTCGTTCCGTCCCGCTGAGCTCTGGCACACTGCAGGTCGAAGATAACTGCCTTGTGGTCACCCCCCTGCCCATTCATTGCCCCCTGCCCATTGCCCCATGCCCCACACTTACCACTTTGACCATCCTCATCCGCATTTATTGCAATTTTCAAAACTAATGTCATTCTGAAAAAAAAAAAAGTTTGGGAGTTCCCAGAGGTTGTTGGTTCAAGCCGCGCTGCCGACGTCATTTTTCCGTACCACACACAACCAAACACAGACAATTTTCGGTTTCTGCTGTCTGTCTAGGAACTCTGTACCCTCTGAAAGCATTTGTATATGCTTGAACAATGTCCACGATTTATTATGACACATATCAATGCTTTGTTTGGTTTGAAAAAAAAAAAAGCCTGCCGCCCGATCCGAACTCACGACCTTTCGGCGTCAGCCCAAACTCAAAACTTTTTTTTTAGAATGACATTAGTTTTGAAAATTGCAATAACACTGCGCATCCAGCTCATGCTGTCTCTCCGAGCTCCACAAACAACCCCATATCATCTCAGACTCACCCATCCTTGTTCAAGCCGCCTCGAACCTTCGCGCCGACACACTGCGCTCGTCGATTTTTTTCTGTGGATTTGGTGGATGGATTATGTAATGGGATCAGTCGGATATCCCGAGTTGCGCCGGTTTTATGGTCCGGCGGAATTATGCGCCTGTTTTGCGTTGTCGATTGACGAGTCGTCAACGGTGAACCAGGCATTATCTTTTCATAGTTGACGTTTTACTTGGGTTCGTCGAGGTACATGTACCTAAGGATTTTATGTCCGTAGACGAATATCACATTGTTAAATTAACTTGCCCAGGGACATCCTCGCAACTGAGAGTTTGTAAGATGATGATGATTGGCAGCGCGGTCAATTTTACACGCCATAATGCGTCTGAAGCTGCTCAAGACACTTACTATTACTAATTAGTTTCCTTCTCCATAATTCCAAGCCCATCGTCGAAATCATCATCCCCAGAGCCGGCATGCTCAAGGTCCAGGATCAGGAGTTTCTTGCTTTTCCCTTTGTGAACCGCACCCAGATCGTTGAGGCCGAGTTTTGCGCGGAGCGACACCATATACTGTATTTATAGGTCAGCTGTGGATTCCGCAAATATATTGAATGTGTAGAGACTCACCTGATCCGTCACAATAATACTCACTGACACTTGGATCTTTTTCTTCTTCTGAACACCCGTCATGTCCTCCAAACAACCCTCCCAGTCCTTGGCCGACCCAAGATTGATTGCGGGTGCCTTTACCGCCGCGTTTGAAAGCTTGCACGACAGCAGAGGCTTTTTAGGGATGTCTGCGCAGCCAATAGTCCCATATATGACGGCGAGAGCTTCATCAAACAAAGTGCTGTGCTTGAGGATCTCGCGCTGAGTCCCGCATTGGTTGCCTGCGGAATCATAAGCACCAGCCCTTCCGGTCCAATTAGTATATCGAACGAATAAAGATGATCTTGTTACGCACTACGATTAGGATCCGGCTCATCGTCCTCTGCTTTCTTCTGCTTCTTTTTGCGGGCTTCTTTTCTTGGTCGGGAGTTCTTCATCAGAAGCATCGCTTAGAGACGGGCTGTCCTGGGTTCTCTTAGTACCCTTCGACGACATGGCATGTTCCAGAGACTGCGTGAGATCCGAATCAGAGTCCTGTCCTCCCGGGACATAGACGTCACTGCTGTCATCTTGCGGCGGATCAGGGTTCTCGCGGTCGGACTGAGTACTAGGGTTGGACGTGGCTGTCTGGAGTTGTACCGGCCTTCAAGCACCTGTCCGTAGATAGTTTCAATAATATAGGAGTTCAATATACGCTCATTGACTCTGAACGTGTCCGACCATTCCGGCAAGATCTTCTTCGTGGCGAGGAAAGTTTTCTGGGACTTCGGGTCGAGGACTTGGACCAAATCCCTGGCCGCAAACACCACCTCGACAGCCTTTGACTCAGCCACGCGGTCTCGGACGCTGCCTTCCGTGCGGCACCGTGCTTCACAGCGCGAGAATAGCCGTCGAAGCGCTGCTGGTCAGCATATGCTTCGTTGACGCTGCCTCGACACCCGTCTCGGTTGTGTTGATAACCATCCCAAAGAACAGTTCATTGGGGGTGTGGTCCAGCGCCCTAAGAATGGGATTTTTCAGTATGAAAATGGTGTTGTCAAAGTGATCTGGCCAGTTTGCAGGTAAGTCATCCCATGTTTCGATCTTCTTCCACCCCTCCTCCCCCAAGTTCGTCGCACACAGTCTCTTCAAGATCACCAGCAAGATATGGTTAGTACCTTCCACCAGGCCATTCACCCACAGTGAATACTTCGCCACCACGTGGGGTTTCACCCCAAACTCCCGACAGAGTCTCCGTACCTCCGCGTTGTGGAAATGGCTTCCACCGTCTGCCGCGAAAACCATATAAGTTGAATATATGACTTTCTCAGGACATTTCTCGCACGGGGCTGGGCCCCCTTTTAAAAATGGCTGGACCCGACAATTCGCGACTTCAACCGGAAGGAATGCGGTTACCTTGAGAACCAGGGCTGCCACTCAACTGATTTCGTGAAATATAGATCACCGCGTTCGAAGAGTTTGATTTCTGCATGCTGAGGAAGAACTGGGAGTTCTCAGGCGTCTGGTGTCCCCGCCGCCTCCGTATACCCAGGGCTGGGCCTCGGAAAACGTTCAGGCACTTGTAGCCAATGTGAGCAAGCTTGAAGGCCAGCTTGAAGGCACTGCATTCCGACCCATCCTAGACTCAGCTTAGGCTAGGTGCTGTAGGTTGTGCCAGATAGAGTTAGGTCGATGTAGGTCCCTACACACCCCCATCTAGCTGACTACACGTAATGTACGTCTGGCTTTATGAGTACCCAGTAAGGTCCCTAAACTCAGGTAAGTGTAGATGAGGGTAGCTCCTGGAAGGTGAGGCTAGTTCCCTAAACTCAGCTGCACAGACCTAGACTTCCCTCTTAAAGCTGTTTTTGCCTCGCAGATTGCTTGCAGATCCATGGAACAGCGTGGCGAAGTTATTTTGAGACCATCAATTGCAAATTTAAGCTCAAGTTTCTCTGTGCATTGTGATCCTAAATCTCGGCATTTTACCTGAATAAGTGAAGAACACCTGGTTTTTTGGACAGCTTCACGGGAAGAACTCACGGAACATTTCCATCATTCAATATTCTCAGCAACCACATCCCTTCCCCCTGGTGTAGGTGGCTACAAGAACCTGATACGACCTACGCAGACCCTCCCAGACCTAGGCCGACCTGCCCTAACCTAGCCAGAGCTAGACAGACCCCCACAGACTATGGTCTAGGAACCTAGACTCAATCATCGGTGTAGCTACTTGTAGGTTCCTACACTTAGGCTGAGTCTAGGAAGGGTCGGAACGCAGTGAGGCACGCCATTTCGAGTTCCGCGTGTTGAGCTCGTGACTGAATATTATACACAATCTCAAACTCGTAGAGCAGCAACATTTGCTTAGTTTGTTGGAAATGGAGATCGAGAAGCACATCAACATTGCGGTCAGGTAAAAGCTGATCTCGTGTTTCTTCATTGTAGCGGGAGTGACTCTGGTCGTCTTAAGATGTACATGGAGAGCCAGATCATTTTAATGAGGAACTGTCCCTTTAAATTTCAATTTAGCACCACTTTCGTTAAAGGTTGCGTGGAAGCCCTCTCTGATGTGGCCATCACGGTAGGAAGAGCGACGGGGAACTTAGGCCAAGGGCTCTCAATGCCTCGCTCGCCCTAACTCACGCGGTATGGGGCCTCAAACCTCTCATGGTGCGCGACCTCGCACGTGCGGTGGTTTTCCCGAGGGCCGGCTACGGCGCCAATTGCTTCTTCCCCCTGCCTACATCGGCCTTCAAGCCTCCGGAACGCGTAAACAAATCTATTGCTCGCTGCATTACGGGAGGTTACCGCACGGCATCTCTAGCTGCGTTGGAAAAAGAAGCTGCCATCCTACCCGCGCTCCTTCGCCTGGAAAGCTCGCTCCTCCACCGTCTTGCTCGGTACCTGAGCCTGCGACCTACCCATGGAGTCGTAACTCTGGTTCGCGATGCGATCTGTAACACACCTAGGTACTATCACCGCGCATCCCCGCTTCACTACGTGGAGCACCTCCCTGCTTTACGTTGGCCTGCCGAGGTCCCTCGTGGTGCGCGCATCCGCGACTGCAAAGCCCGCTCCCCCATGGATACGACGGATCCGTGCGCAGACCAAAACGGTAGCGGCGCCACGTGGAAAGCGAAGGGGGCAGTCACTGAGCGTAACGCTCAGGGTCCATCTCCGCCTCCTAGCGGCAGGCGAGTACCCGTGGCTACCCCTCCAGTGACATCTGATACTCTAACCCTGAAGACGCCTCCCGATCCCGAGTGCGCTGACCTCTTGCTGGGAATGGAGTGGATTGAATCGGTATAAGCACCTCCCTGGGCCGAACCACTCCCAGTCTCCACCATCATCCCCTCCAAATCCAACGCGGTCCCTCTACTGGATGAATTCCTCGCAGACCCCTCTTACTCGGCATCAACTTGGTTTACGGACGGTTCATTGCTGGAAGGTTCTGCAGGCGGGGCTGTGGTGCGTATTGAACGGGGGCTGGTGCGCGAGAGGCTTCTTATCTCTCAAGTCGCAGAGGGCGAAATCGAGGGATTGTTGAAGGTGACGGAGTGTGCGCTCGAGCATGGCGCATGCCAAATTCTTGTGGTGTCCGACTCCCAGGCTGGCCTGAGGGCAGTACTGTCGACGGCGCCTCGGGCCGGGCAGTTCCGCTCAATCCAATACGACAGAATCCTTCGCGCGGCTATGGCGAGGTTCCAGGCTCTCCGCATCACGAACCTCTGGACCCCCGCCCACATAGGTACAGTTGGCAATGAGCTCGCCGACGATGCCGCCAAAGCCGCTACGCGCCTCCTCCCACCGCCGTCGGTCCCCATCTCTTTAACCACCTGCAAACGCGGGATCAATAAGGATTCAGTAGAAGTTGGAAGACTGAGAAGCCTTCTTGCTGTATGTCATTTCTCACCCTGAACTGTCCCGAGTCTGACAAGTCGGGTAGCAAGACGTGTTTCAAAATATGAACCAGTCACTGATGTCAAGCCATGCTTTTCACAATCTAATGGCAGTAGGGTCACGTGTTTCAAAATGTGAACCACTTATGGCAATAGGGTCACGCATTTCAAAATATGAACCAGCTATTGGGAACTAAATCATGCCTTTCAAAATCTAATGGCAATCAGGTCCGTTTCAAATTGTGGACCAGTTATTGATGTCAAATCGTGGCTTTCAAAATCTAAAATTGGGTCACGCATTTCAAAATGTGAACCAGTTATTGATGTCAGGTCATGGCTTTCAAAATCTAAAGCCAATAGGGTCAGTCGTTTCAAAACGTGAACCAGTAATTGCCCTCAGGCAAGGGCAATAATGCCTCTGGGCAGGATGTGAATAGCTGGAAATGTTCGCAATGATCACACTTCAAATTCAAAAGGATGGAACAGTTGCAAAGGACCCTTGATAAAGAGTTCCAACGCAAGAAAGAGTACAAAATAAAGAGAAATGAATAAAATTGAAGAAGAAGAAACTTAGCTTGAGTTTCATACACTCAGAATACCATTAAGAGTTCGTCAAGGATAACTCAAGCCGAGTACGGCGCAGGGCGGATAGAACACGTGACTAGGTCGCGCAAACGCCATCCGCAGATTCCAGCGTGCATCCAGCTCAAAACAAATCGGCGAAGCAAGCTCGACAGCGGCCAAGATGGTGAGCGTAGTGAGCAGAAAGAAAACAAGTCACGGGATATGATTGAGTAATATGTCCTCCGCATTCGGATCTTTATCTCTCACTAAAGCTAGTAGCCGCTCGCAAGCTAGCGTAGCTTCAGCTCTCACTTTGCCTCCAAATTTGGCATGGGACTAGCGTCAGACGTTCCATTCCCTCTCTAAAGTATTAGACTCGTGAACCAGTCGACGCTAGCAGATTGATCTCAGACCGAATGCAGAACATCATGCAAACAGAGACAACAATCACCCAAATAGATACATCAATCAGCCAAAGAGAGTCCAACAGGGAGATCAACTGCTAGCGGACTGGGCCCTCTTGGCACGGTTTTAGCAGGGTTTTGCTTCCCCCGCCATTTCAGAGGTCGTGTCTTAGAAAAAATGAGCTGCCAGAGACCCCAAATGCTCTGAAAAAGTTCCTATATCAAAGTGGAGTAACTTCTGATTCTAAGTAGAATGAGCCTATGAAGTTTTGGCAGCTCGAGCTCATCGTCTGCGCACGTACCATTTGACGACGTTGACGACATTTATAAAAATCATCGAAAAACAAGTATGGCTCATTCTCATTAGGCCGAAAAATTGCGCCGCAGTGCGTATCTACTGCGGCGATAAACTGTGAATGGTTGCGGAGCGCAGGAGGGATGGATCAGCTGGTTGGTTCTGGCTCCGTGCCGACGATGTTTGCGTGGGCCATGGTGGTAGAAAGAGACAGTTGAGAAGATCTGCCAGTGAAAATCGGGAAATAAAGTGCGGTGCTGTCGAGTCCATTCGGGAATTCGAGAAACCGGCATCAAAAGAGGCCGCCGGTCAACCGCCGGCTATGCTTATTCAGGTCGGAGTTCAAAACGATCAAGGCATAGCCCTTGGAACAAACAAGTGTCTACCCATATGCACGATGTCGGTGCTCGCCCGCTTGAAGGACCCAGTCCTTCAGGCGCTCACTCTCACTCAAACTCTTACTTTCATACGGCTTCTGTCTCTCCTCAAGGACGACATAATTCTCGCGCAGCCCTACTACATCCCGACTACAGAAGCGCCCCTCGTCCTCCCTGCGAGTATCACCGCCTTTGTAGCCGAATCTACGGGGATCCATATCGACGCTATCACGGGCTGCTGGGACATTTTGAAGGAGGACATTTGGGCTTCTCCAACCCCTGAGCAAACGAATCAAGACGACGAGTCATTATTCGAGCACCATGGCTGGAGTCGAGGGATCAGTATGGCACGTCTACCTTTTTAACTATCTTATCCTCACCGTATTGTACTACAGCATCATTGTCCGAGCCCTCACATACTTCGTCACTACGTAGGATTGCGGGAGTTCGTCAGATGATGCGCAAGTTCGTCGGCTTGCGAAGCAAGCTGGTCGCATGCCAAATTTGGCATCGTGAATGAGCAACCTCGTCAGATAAGAGGTGGGTTAAGTAGCGGGGGTGCATGACCTTGTAGAACCAATTTGACATTCTGACACCATCCACTGAGCCAGAAATTTACTGTGCAATTCCCACAACTTGCGATCAAGTCACGTGAATTCATGTTCAACCGGAACTGGATCTGTTCAGGGCCGCAGGAACAGCCCTGTGGTCGCGCGAATTCTTCTGAATAGTTATACATATCTTACACATCCTCAAGTATTCTCAGGATTTTCTGTCTCATTCTGGTAGCTATAAAACCCAAAACATTTGACGAGTTGTGTTTTGTACCTCTGAGCATATCAGGTGCGACAAACCTAGGTACCAATGGTGCATGGCTCGAGTATAACCGTTGAGAATGTTGAACGCGGCGACCTGAAGCACCAAGCACCAATTCCTACCCTGCAAAAATTGTTGAGCGGTGTACCAAATAATTACGAGACCATTCAATGAACTCGGACGAGGTCGGTGATCATTCGTAAGCATAAGCACTGCAATTCTTAACATAAACCAATCAAGCACTAAGACAATCTCAATTTTCCATGTTACTAGGCGTGTACGTGAATAGAATCGAACATCTCTAGCATCCAAGTCAGCCGACTGTGCAAGGTACTCAAGGTAACGTTGATGATCCTTTTTGTAACGCTTGTGCGAACTCCCCCGGATAACGCTCAACCCACTCGTGCCCAGTGGGTTCATCGCCGGCGCCGGGATTTTGCATGACCCACTCGGCCAGTGGATCACACAGTTGAAAGAAGAAAAAAACATTCGATAGGTCGTCGGAGGTCCAGCCCACACCATCCCACGGTCCAATTTCAGTAGATACGGATGATGGGCTGGCGGGAAGAATTCAGTAGGAGGCGCACAAAAAGGCGGCACAAATTACTGGACTAGGTCAGCATAGGCACTTGATGGCGCCGCCGAGACTGGACGTGAACTGCTGGATGACCACCCACTGGAAATCGGTAATGAATGGTGCCGAATAGATTGAGTACATATCGATATATCGAAGACGCACCGGGAAGACCAACCATTGTCAGGGATGCTGGATGGCGAAACAGACAAAAATCTTGAGCTTGAATGAGGAAATATTACCGCATGTCTCGCACGAGGAGATCGATACTACAGTCAACTGAATGAAACCGCATTAAATCGGACTCTTGCCCATAGCCATCATGACAAATATCCCCTACACTCGAATCCGTGGAAGGGGGTCATTAAAGTCAAACTGCTATGCGCCCGTTGTCTGGACAGAAGGGTGAAGTCATTGAGCTAATGAAAAGGATGACCATACCGCCGCTGTGCCTCGCTGCTGTCGTCCCAAAAAAGCAGTGAAAATTGGCATTCATCAATTGCCTGTGAGAATGAGAAACAAATTGGTGGAGTGTCGGTGTGAAGCACCGATATTGGCTGAGTACGCCCTACGAAGCCGGTCAGAACGCGCGCGGGGAGGGTGGGGGTGGGGGCGGGACAAGATGATGTTGGGAGAAGAGGATAAAGGACCATGAGGCGTATCAGCATGCGACGAGCTTGCAACTCGTCCTGACGAATTTGCACAGTTTTTGGAACACGCGACCTGTTCCGACGGGCGTTCCTTCGCCTATTTTCGATCTGAAAAACTTGCACAGACATCCGACGAACTTGCCCCATCAAATGACGAAGATCCTCCATCACCAGGCGAGCTTCCACATCCTACGTGGTGACGAGTACTATACGACTCATCATTGTCTTATACCCCCCTCCCATGAATGTACAAATTCCATGTGTAACCGTGTCAATCCTTTGAAGAAAGCCGAATGTCGGCAAGCCGTTGTTTACACCCTCGACAAGGGCGTCCGACCTGCGTGGTCCATCCATTTATACTGTGAAGACTGTCACACGAACTATCAGTATGAGTTCTCCGTGAACCAGGGGGTGAGAACGTACTACGGCGGCATACCAAAGTACATACAAGTTGGCGAACACCAATTTGTGGAGCGGAAGCTGGTCGGTATGTGGATAAGTCTTATGCTTGTTGCATGGTGTGCCCTTCTTTTTTCTTCTGCCTGTTGGATATTTCCTCATGGTGTGCAGGGCATCGGGAACCAATTGTGCACGCTCATACGACATGTCACTCTCGGAAGGACAGGTTCGCGACTTGACGGCTGCTGGCTGGAAGTTTGGCACTCGACTCTCCACAGACCACGTATGGGATGCCTTCATCATTCTCTCGCTTCTCGACTACCACGACCGCAAAAATACCTGTCTTGCCGTACCCCATACTGGAGATCAGAAGGATCGATTCACGGCGGTGATGCGTGCAAGGAACCTCGAGGTTGTGGAGGAGGGACAAGACGAGATTGGCCATTGTTGTGATAAATGCATGCGGGAGTGGATTGACCCGGAACGGGGGTGGAACGTACGTTGCTACATGCAATTCTTTGCCCCAGATTGATCTGACACCGAGTTTGCAGGGGACGTACAGGCTGCACTTTCGGACGGGCTTGCCATCGGTTTTGCTCGCTGCCAGACGGCGCATTGCACAGAAGAGCTTGCAAATAATCGCCATCGCTTCTGCCGTTGCACCACCATCTACACGAGATTTGCGCTGTCGTCGGCTGTAACGCACCTGTTCGAGCGGATAGGAAGACCTGCGATAACCGTGAGCACGCCGAGATGGAGCGACTGCATTACGAGCGAGGCCAAGCCGCTTTCACCCTCAAAACCCGCCTTCAAAGACACCGCATAACACACCCTCAGAACGGTCTGGACGATCAATCGCCAGACACAGTTGATACCGCCGATGATATTGAGACCTTCCATCTTGATAACACCGGCCGCTTGCGCATCCACAGCGAGGACAATCCAGGTTCTGTTGGTATCACAGATGAGGCTTGCGAGGCGTCAAAATCACCAACCGGCAACCGCAAGTATAAGGCGCTTTTCGGCAGAAGCAGAACTCACAATCTGCAAACAATTGTTCGTCCATGCGGTGTCATCGTCGCTCAAGCACCATTTTACAACGCAGAAGCCGTCTCAAACGTTTTAGTAAGCAGAGCCTCTTTTTAAGCCTCAGCAACCGTTGATTCTTTCCCAGTATTTTGTTCAGAAAGTATTCTCCGTTCCCCGTGCACACAAACCGGAGCACCTTATCTACGACACCAACTGTGATGCAAAACAGCAGCTCCTCGCGCACCCAGACCACTGGACATGGTTCCTCGACGTCGGGATGACGGTCGACGTTTTTTACTTCTTGCACAAGCACGACGAGCGCCACGAGTTTTGCCAAGAGCATTGCAACCCTGTGGCTTATCCGGAGTTGTTGGGACCTGACGGCAAGTGGTTCTTCAACACATCTGTTGCAGAGCAGACGAACATATGGCTCGGCGGTTACCAGTCGATGTGTCGGGAGATGCTCCCCACCAAATTCAATTTTTTCTTGAACGAGATGATTCGCTTACGGAACCAGATTACTGTCGCGAAACTTGCTGCAGACGGACATAATCCTCGAGAACGTGTTCCTCGTGTTCATACTACTTAATTACAACATGTACTTGATATGAATACAAGAAAGATGAATAGGAATAGCTGAGTGAAAACTGAGTAAGTAGAAAGTGGGAGAAACTCGGGAGACTCGGCGGATGGGAAATGCCGAGCCCGTGAGAATTAATGAATTACAACACCGATATCTGGGACTCAAGTCGAGCTCGTTGCTTCGGACTGTCACTGACCCTTCGGGCACAGAGCTCGCTTAAGAAGTATTGTTTGGCATTGATTTTAGGTCCACGGCTCAATGACACAACACTTTGTATTCCCTTCAACTATAAGGGTCTTCTACAAAAATCCCAAACTTTGGGACATCATCTTAGAGACATATTCATGATTGTTGATTGGCTCAGACCTGTCCAGTGAGGCCAACACCTATATCTGGCACAGCTTTCCCAATCACCTTGTATATCCTGTTCTCCCTCTCAAGACTCACCAGTGAAAGTTTGAAAGGAAAATACCCAGATATGCACAGGTTAGAAGAGTATTAATAGGAGGGACAAAAGACTTGCTCAGTGCTGACAGGAAGTGCTTGGAAGGACTCGCCCGAGATGCCCTAACCGGATTGTATGTCAGTAAAGGTGATAGATAAATCGAAGAAGACAACTTACAGCTAAAATAAGACTCGCCAAAGATGCCTGAACCGTGTCAAACTTTATAATTGAAATGAAGGCTTGCCGTGCAGTGTGGGAGGGAAATAAATGTTAAAAAGCAGCACATGAGTGGAGCTGAATAAGCGAGGGTTTGCAATAATTGAAGGCCACATGGCAGACATCACGGAAAGTGTATCTACCTGACGGACTTGAGAGACAATAATAATATTAACAGATTTCAATCTCGGATTCGGCTGTGCCATCGCAATGTACAGTCATTCCACGGTCCTTGCATGAGCTTTTGAATTTTGATGTTTCTCTGTCAAAATTCAAGCTCCAAGGCCGGGAAAAAGTATGTAAAGGACGTGAATGAATGCATAGATACCCAAACGACAAAAAGAATCGAAAGAATCGCTCACATTTTGCGTTTTTAGGCCACATCGGCGCAAGCCGGATTTTCGGACATCATCGGTCCTTGCATTTTTGTGCAAAACTCGGTGATACGACTTCAGGATATGCAAACTTTCATCGTTTGGGATAATTTAGTGAATAGTTCGACTTTCTATCGACTCATTCCTTTCTCCAAGTCCGAACTTTCCTCACATTCCCTCATCTGACTCGAAATCCGACCCAAAATTTGAACCTTCTGCAGAAAATTCCGTCTACTGCTGCCTTCTTGGCCTCGTCTTTCGATGATCTGATGTCTCCCGCCTTCTTGAGGTTCGAGCGCGCACCGCCTGGCATGGTAATGTGACGAGAGTGTGTGGGAGAGAGCGATGTCGTCATTGTTTGCGTGAGTCTCAACATCACGTGAACGCGAGATTTCTCGGCCCTCGTTCGACACCGTCCAGTCAGCGGTTCAGCTCAAACTTTTTGTGCCATACCCATAGCATGCTAATGAAAATCTGAGTGAATTTAGATGGGCAAAATTCTTCCAATTTCAGGCACAGTTGCTCGCAACACAAATTGCTGCCAGTCAGCATACTTTCGTCATTCCCAAGGCAAGGTTGCACCATGGAAAAATTCATGAGGCTAGATTAGACTCTATTGAAAAGGTCTATAAAAAAATCCGTCCAAAAATACTAACTCCTGGCTCAGAAAAAAAGTGTCATGCAAGGACCGTGGAAAATGCAAGGACCGTTGAATGACTGTAGTTCACATTTTTTTTACAGCTCTTTGTGGAACTTAGGGCGCGGACAGTTTTTTTTTTTTCAACGGTTTTCAGCAGGACTGTCGCCACGGGCTCAATTTTGATCGGATTGCCTCGGGAGTAGGTGCGTTGAATTCGCATTGAAAATCCGCAGTCACTGAAATACCGTGTTTTTTGATCCGATTATGTAATGAGATTTCTCCGAAAAATCTCGGTTTCAGGCAGGAACACTGTAACACGAAGTACTGCCCCGATTGGGCTAGTTTTTGGATATGTTATACATCTGAAGCAGTACTAGTCAACCGTAATGTTCACAGATATGGGAGTACCCAAATTCTCATGGAGAGCTCTACTTATTGTAGCATGTGAGTATCCGCCTTGCTAAAGCATGCATCACAATCACTCGACATATTGCCTATTCAAACGGGCCATTGACTAGACAATATGCAAGAGTGTCCTATACCAAAAAGCTAGGTCAATCGGGCCAGTACTTCCAGTGCTACAGTGCTACAGCGTTCCTGCCTGAAACCGAGATTTCTCGGAAGAAAGCTCATTACATAATTGGTTTAAAAAACACGGTATTTCAGTGACTGCGGATTTTCAATGCGAATCCAACGCACCTACTCCCGAGGCAATCCGATCAAAATTGAGCTCGTGGCGACAGTCCTGCTGGAAACCGTTGAAAAAAAAAAAAAAATTGGTCCGCGCCCTAAGTTCTGCAAAGAGCTGTAACTGATGGCAGCTTCCACTTGAGCATCTCCGAACTGCATTGAAAATGGAAATGAAGTCAAGTTCTGATATATTCGCGTTTTCGCACTTGACTTGCCGTTCACGATGTAGAGTGCCCCAACACCACGGCAGAACACGAATTGATACGCCGACATTGAAGGTCCAGCCATGTTCATTCTCCCGCAGGTATGATATGTGTCTTGGTGCGTCTTCCAACGTGTTCTTTTATTGGTGCACGGACTTGAGCGTGTTCGGCCGTTATTCAAGGCGAAATATGTCGTCGCTGGCAACAGCATTCGCTCTGTTCGCCGGCTGGGTGTATAGGACTTTCCCGATTACGAAGTACAGTGCGTTTGTTTCCTTGATATCGTATGCGTTTTCTGCGGCCTATCTCGTCGGCGGATGCGGTTCATTCCGGTCTCGTCTCTGGTTTGTACTTTCTCCGCTGCAGGAGAGCCATGTTTCCGGTAAGCATCATTATTTCATCCAGCTGCGAGCTGACTTGAACCTGATGCAATCCTTCGAAGACTTCGTATGGTCAATGGTCTTGTTTCTCGGTAACTCTTAGACGTTTTTGATGCTCTTTACTTCTAAGGTCTAAATAACCTCCGCCACAGTGGAAGCACTGGGTGGTCTATCGCCTGAATTTTTGCTTGAAGGTTCCCTTACGGCTAATCGTGAGTACTTGATCTTAATCGTACGCACGGCTGACATCTCTTTTACCTTTCAGACCAAGTTCTGCTGTCGGGCCAGCCAGGGACTGTACTGTAAGTTGATTTAGTCCTCATTCAGCTCTATCGTATCACCGATCAATATATCCCATTTGAACCCAAATTGAACCGCTGCACCCGAAATGAGTACCGCCCCCCGCATCGTGTTGCCTACATCTTTGACACCCATCCATGGGAAATAATTCGTCCAACTTTTAGTTGGCTTTGATTGTCCCGAGCTATACATAGGTCAGAAGGTGATAGCACAGATCATAGAACTAGGTATAAATACATAACTGGATGATGGAAGGACCATGGCTTTCGATAGCGCCGGTCGGGTCGCCCAGAAAGCGATGGGAACTCAATGGACCTGAAGTATTGC